>JAOTQQ010000079.1:38122713-38137167 GCA_026546715.1 Gallinago undulata
ATGGGGCAGCCACAGCTTCTCTGGGCAACCTGTTCCAGTGCCTCACCACCCTCACAGCAAAGAATTTCTTTCTGGTACCTAATCTAAATCTCCCCTCTTCCATTTTAAAACCATTACCCCTATCATAACTCATGAACCACATCAAGGGTTCAGATATTAAATTTTGCTGGGTCAAAGCTTGCCCTCGACAGCCTTATTCTGGGAGCCTTTAGGTGACTCCTCAGCACTGCACAGGAGCTTTAGGGCAGAGACAGAAGGGTGATGGCCACTCTCGCCTCGTATCCATCCCTCCCCAGGCAGAGCTGACATTGCTCCTTCTCAAAAGGGCTTTGCCCTTGCCCTGCTAGCCTCCAGATTTCTGTAGAGGGCTGGAGGTTCACAGCACCCTTCGGGCACAAGCCCTGCATCCCATGGGGATGATGGTGCATGGTAATGTGGCAAGACCATGTATCCAGAGCTGGAAAATTTCACAAGCTTGGAAGATATTAAATCAACAGAGAGAGAAACAATTGGAGGTGTGGTATCTCAGCCTCGTAGGAGAAACATGATGGCTGTAAGCAGGCTGTACTTGCCTCTCTGGGAAAAGTTTGGAGATGGGCACACAGTTTCTCTTCTGCTCCAAGCGTGGTACCCGAGAGGAATATGGCTCATTTAATCCTTTTTTTCCTTTGCAAAACTCCCTAGGGCTTCTCCTTGGAGGTGATGCTGGAAGCCTCTCCAAGAGCATCTCCTCCCAGCTCCCCCAAACCTCTGAGAAATCAAAAGTTTCGGAGACTCCCCAGCCCTCCATCAGCCCAATGGGAGAAAATCACCAGCAGGGAGAGAAAGAGATGCAAAAGAGCACTCACCTGGGCAACTCAACTACACCAGCACCTTCATGTATAGATGTCCTCACTAGCAGTAAGAATGACAGAAACGAAACAAGGGAACCAAAGATTCACTTACACATTAAAAAAAAATTAAATTAGAATAAAATTGATAGTTTTAAATCACTGACTCAAAACAGCGAGTGGGAATCTGTGATTTAAATAATTTCTCCTGACCTTAAGGCAAGAAAGATGCAGCTTATTTTCCTAGTGGACTTTCATTGCCATCACAGACTAATATATGTCTTAAATAAAAAAAAAAAATTGTACTCATTCCACCCCAAAAGCTGCTTTGCAGTATCAACTTGTCTATAAAAAAGTTGCTGCAAATTGTTGCCTTCTCTCATTTTTCTTTTTTTTTTTTTAATACGTTGATCTATTTTAACACTGTCTGCGATCCCAAATAATTCCTAAATCATCACCTCTTCTTCCCCAGAGACACATTCATTTTGTTTTGCTTTCCTTGCTGACAGAAGGAAAAAAGCCTGATTGCAGATCTGCTTTATTCAGCTTTAATTGTGCAAAGTCACGAGCACAGATAATAATCGCAATTTCAGTGTGCAGCTTGCCTTGGGATTTGCACCCACAAGGAGGGCTGAGCTCCTTTGTTCCCATCCTTAAGGCACTGAATAGATGCTTTGGTGTGGATGTCCACCTCTCCTGGGCACGTGAGCACTACCCACCCAAATAGAGGGAGTAATGCACTTATTTTTCTTTCATTGTTGGCGTGGGAAGGCGAAGAGCCCAAGGAGGACGCATTGCCAAGGGACATCACATGGGAACCACCTGCAGGCAAAGCAATGGGTCCAAAGCACCCGACTGTGTTAATGGACATGGAATAGGAGACACTCTGTCAGAGATGTTAGTCCTCTTTAGTACTTTCTAGCTGAATTTTGCAATTTTTAGTGAGGAAACGGCGGCTACCAACAAGAAGCTAACTATGAGCTATTTGAAACTGGAGAACATAAGACCCTGCAGCAGGCACAGGCAGAGTTAAAATTATTGGGTGAAATCCTGGCCTTCAGAGAAGTCAACAATATCCATGGCCTTCTGGCTAGGATTTCTTAAGCTCTGTTTTCCTTGCACCCCACTGAGCTCCTCATGTTTTCCACTCTTCTGGCCATCCTGCACTCCCTCTATCCAGTCATCCATGGTGAAAATTGCTATGGGGAGGAAGTGACTTTTATGAAAATAAGAGAAGACCGTTTCCAAACAGCAAAGTGTTTCTAGGGTCTGGGGAAGGACATTCAATTTGTCAGGTATGTGTTTGGAAACCAACCAAAAAAAAGAACTCCTTAATGCTCCTTAAGACTTTTATAATGTTTTTTCGAAACAGCATTGTTTTGTGACCAGGAGGTGCCGTGGGTGAGCTCACAGGATGGCTGGGCACAGAGACTGGACCTCCCAGCTAACACCAGGCGCAGAGGTTGGGCCAGTGGGAGGGCACTGGCTGGGTGCTTCTGCACTGGTGTAGGCATGGTGTCATGGAGGGGAGCCCTGACATGGTGTAGTGGTGCCAGGAGAGCCATGCTGGAGGTGGATCCATGTCTACTGGCTCTTCTTGGTCGTCTAGTCGATCTACCTCCATAGGCACCACCACCCGCTGCATGAGTCATGGCCATCTCTACGATGCAGTTGATGGTGCCTCCCCTCTGACACTGCCTTCTCTTCCTCCATGGTTTCTGCAGCCATCTCCTGTCCAACCCAAAGGTGGGTAGCCCCCCGCCTTGCTGCTGCGGGACCTTGTGGTACCAAGCATTCTTGGCATGAGAGGGCCTCAAAGCTCAGCAAATTGTGGGCCAGCTGCCAGCGTCCTTGCATTTCTGTGACCCAGAACAGAAGGCAGTGAGGTGGCTTGTAACATCAGAAGGCCACTGTGATGGTGACGTGTCAAATGTGGCTGTTTTGGGAGTTGGAGGACCTGTGGCCTGAAAGATGCCCTAATGTAGGAGAAGGAAGAGCTTCAGGGGGAAGGCTAAGGCCCCTTTTCTGGGAATTCTGCACCTCCTTGGGCACAAGGACTGTCCTCCATCTCCTCTTGTGTGTCCTCATTATATGCCTGGGGTGTCCTAGATGAGACGATGGCAAGAATGTTCCAGGAGGGAACGTTGGGGGTCCTCAATGACCCCACACCCCCCTGAATCCCTACAAGTGGAGCAGCCCCCCCGTACCCCACAGTGGTTGAGATGGGGCAAATCATCCAGACACCCCACAGGCAGGAAAGGGAGGTGCACCATGAGATTGTCAGCATGCAGTGAACAGTGGGAGGGTTGCCTGATATCACCTCATCTTCCAAACAAATTTCCTTGTCACATGGTGGCTCATCCCTCTTTACTTTTCCCCTAGAGGTTGGTGGGCAACTACTGGGGAGACAGAGTCAAGGACTCCCCAAAATCTGCTCCTCCCAAATGGCCAGGGCATGGCCATTTTGTGTGTGCACCAAGTAGCACATGGGAGCAACCTCCTCCATGACTCTGGAGGCAATCAATGCCAGCATCAGCCCTGGGGATGTGAGCGATGCCTCAGACACAACCCCCTGCTCCCATTAACCCCTTGCCTGGGGTTTGTTCCAGACCCTGCTTCCCTCCTTTCTGCATAGACTTTAAAGACATGCAGAGATGCTCAAAATTGTGTCACGGTGCTTTCACGTCACCATGGGGTTGTACCCACCCCCATCTTCTGCCATCTTCACCTGCAGTGATGTCTGTGTGTGCAGCTCCTCTCTCTTCCAAACTCCTCTTCGGCGTCACACCAGAGGCGTGAGCCTTCTCTGCCACAGATGTCCCAAGACTTTGCAAAGACTCAAGCAAAATGGAAACCTCTGTAGGTCTGTAGGTCTCCAAAGCCCATCCAGAATGGATGACAAGGTGATTTTTTAATTTTTTTTTAATGCTTTGAAAACAAGGGAGTGTGGTTGGGGTTCATGCTGGTGAGCAGGTGGTAGTAAAAGTGTTTTTGAAGAGAAATATGATTCTTTGGGTACTTCCTTGTAGGTGTTCTTGCCGTTCCCTGCTATTTCCTGGTGGCAGCAGTTGAGTCACAACTAGCTCTGAAAGGCTGAAAAGGTTCAGGAGGAAAACCAACTGATCTCAGTGCCTCTGGTGACCTCTACCAAAAATCAGAGCTGGAGATTTGGACATGGGATGAGGAAACAGAATTCGTCAAAGACCTGAAAGTTGGGCTGAGACCACTGGGAATTAACAAGTGAGGATGCTCAGAGCAGGATGGGAAGTGAAGGAGGATCGGGGTGGTGAAGTATATTGTTCTTGTTTAAAAATGTGCATAAAACCAAGGACTATTGTGTTTTCCACAAAAACTTGAAGCACCTGTCCTTAATTTTGCTCGTTCTTTGAACCCAGTTGGTAGGTGACATTTTGGGATAGAACGACGGGACAGCCCTGGGAGGGACCCAGGCAGGGTTTTTGTCACATAACCTAACGCAGATACACATCTCCTTGGGGGAAAGCAGCAAGCAGAAAGAGGAGACGATGCCTCTGTATTATTTTTCTTCCCAGACCAGGCTCAGTGCCAACAGCGCTGCTGGCATAAATGGAGCGTGATGACAGGGACATTTTTAAAGGAGAACAAATCACCAGACTACTCTCACCAGAGCTTCTTTCCTCTAGTCTAAGTGATGCTAATGAGGGAGGTCAATCCGTTTATGCTTTTCCCTGCTACATAAGCTGGGACATTCATCTCTTTTGACAAGAAAACTCCTAGAGCAGACTTTCATCTTTCATCCTTTGTGGCTAGTGTGCCCCTTTCTGGGAAGCTAAATGCCTCCAAAGCCTGAGATGGGATGATACCCCAGGAGCTGTGTGCAGCGTTTCTTCCTCATCACCCTTGCTGCCTCCAATAATCAGCCTGAACACCACTGCTGTTGGATCCCATGTCTGAGGTGATGCCTTCAAGGTCATTGTGTGATGTGGACGTCCCATACTGCAGCTGGCTGGTTCCACTAAGCCAACTGGCATCGAAGGCAGGTACCCATGGGCAGGAGTGCAGCAAGGCAAAGAGGGGATGCTGGCAGTATCTCCATGCAGAGACTAACATCTTGGCAAGCAGCATGTCAGAGAGGATGACTTGGGAGTGACAACTTCTTTCCAGCCCTATCTCATAACCCAATTATCTCATATTCCAGTGACCCATACAGGAAGCATTTCCACTTCCAGAAGAGCAGAGGCCAGACCACACCACATGCCATACTATGGTGGGCATTTGGATAACACTCAATGTGTGTTCCCCTGCACAGACACATCCCTGAAGTGTGGGAAGCAGTCCCCAGGAAGCCAGATTTTCTGGGAGAGTGCTGCCTTTCCTTCATGTTGTAGCAGCTGGAAGCTGACGCAGGAGCTCCCATCTTCACAGTAGCAAAGGCTGGACTCCCAGCTCCTCCTTGATGGGAAATTTAGATGTTATCCTTTTGAAGGACTGGGCTTTCGGGTCTGTTCCCCTGCCTTTTCTCAAGGGGGAAGATGCTACCTCCACCAGACTGGATGCTCCCAGGGAGGCATTAAATGAAAAGCCCAGCTCAAACAAGAGGACGTGGCTCCTCCAGGGTGCAGCTCCTTGGAAGTAGGTGGTGGAAGCTGAAATGTCCCCTAGGCTCAAGAAGAGCTGAAAACGAGCAAGAGCTGCTTAGGAGACATGTCACCCATTCCTGCTGCTGCCTTCCCTGCCATCATCATCCATTTCACCCTCTGGAATACCCACCAAAAAAGGGTTGAAGTCTTTCCAACTGGAAAACCAACTTGCGAGCCCAACAGTTGCCCAAGTTGCAGGCACCCAGTAAGAGGCAGGAGTAAGGGCAGAGCCACTAGGTGCTACACCAGAGGTCCCCAAACACCAGGGAGGTGTTTGCAGAGAAGAAGGTTAAGAGCACACAGCGTGCTGTGGCAGCACAGTTGGGAAAACACGCCGAGAAAGGTTTTCAGGAGAGGCAAATCAGGGTGATGGACATATTCTGCTTCTGGGAAGCCCTGGCTGGGGGTCGTACGGGCAGGGATTTCACCTGCTGCCGGGTGGAGGGTGGCAGGGCAGGCCACAGAAGATGGCTTTTGTCACCCGTGTAAAGCTTCCTGAGAAAATAGCAGCCCATGCTATTTATCCTTGTTGTATTTGTCAGGTGAGGGGAGAGCCTGGAAAATGAGAGCTGGTTCCTTAAAAAATCATAGAATCATAGAATCATTTAGGTTGGAAAGGGACCTTAAAGATCATCCAGTTCCAACCCTCCTGCCCTGGGCAGGGACATCTCCCACTAGACCAGGTTGCTCAAAGCCCCATCCAGCCTGGCCTTGAACCCCTCCAGGGATGGGGCATCCATGACTTCCCTGGGCAGATCCTCAAGATTCATTCACTGATCACGGTTCTTATCTTTCCATTCTGCAACTTGCTTGACAACCATCATATTTTAAAAAAAGTAACTGTTGGTTTGTTTTTTTTTTTAACTGCGAAAACAAAGATTAACAATTAATCACTTCTCCCAGGATTTAAGGTGAAGAATATAAATATCTGTAATAAATACAGTAAGAAATAGTGGTGACACTATCTGTGTTTCAGAAGATCTGGCTTCTTGCTTTATTGGCACAGATTGACAGTAGATAACAACCCTCTTAGAAATATTAATCTTTGAAAAGAGGGAAAAAAAAAGAAAAAAACCCTGAAAACTGTAAATTCTCTGGAGCATTCCTATTTGGTGAATGGGCTCCCTGTGCCTGACACTAATTAATTAATCTCCTCAATCTAAATTGCTTTTCTGCATCCCAGATCTACAAGAAAGCTTAAACAAGACCTGAATGCACAAGAGGGGAAGCTGGATTTATTTAAGGTGTCGTTTAGTAGCAGCAATTTACTATCTATTCCTTTTTTTCTGTCTTCCAGATTGGGCTTGGTCTTTGGGGACTCATCAGCCTCCGGGTTGACTATCTTTTAACCCATTTTGGGCCAGGGACGTGTGCTGAGGATGGGTCTAAAGCAAGAAGACTGCTGCAGGAGCAGCAGAGTTGCAGCCTGGGACACATGAGTGACATTCTCTCTGCCGAATCATGCTGGCCTGACAGAAGCGTGAATCGTAGAACCACAGCCTGGCTGAAGTTGGAAGGGACCTCCAGAGGTCATCTGGGGCCAACCCTTTTGCTCAAGCAGGGCCACGTGGAGCCAGTTGCCTAGAACCAGGATGGCTTTTGAGTATCTCCAAGGATGGAGACTCCACAACCTCCACGGGCAACCTGTGCCAGGGCTTAGACAACCTCACAGTGAGAAAGCATTTCCTGATGTTCTTGTGTTTCAGTTTGTGCCCATTGCCTCTGGTCCCGTCACTGGGCACCACTGAGAAGAGCCTGGCTCTGTCCTCTTTACACCCTCCCTGCAGGTATTTATACCCATTGGTTAGATCCCCCTCTGCCTTCTCTTCTCTAAACAGTCCCACCTCTCTCAGACTTTCCTTACAGGAGTCCTGATCCAGTCCCTTCATCATCTTTGTGCCCCTACATTGAAGTCTTTCCAGTAAGTCCTCTCTTGTGTTGAGGAGCCCAGAGCTGGATCCAGCACTCCAGGGGTGGCCTTGCCAGTGCTGAGTAGGGGAAGCATCACCTCCTTTGACCTGCTGGAAACACTCCTTCTAATGCAGCCCCGGGGACCGTTCACCTTCTTTGACAGAAGGGCACATTTCTGGCTCATGTTCAACTTGGAGCCCACCAGAACCACCAGGCCTTCTTCTGCAGAGCTGCTTTCTGTCGGGGTGACCCTCAGCATGTCCTGCTGGCTGGGGCTGTCCCTTCCCCGGTGTGGCACTTCGCACGTCTCCTTGTTAAACTTCACGAGGTTCTGGTCGGCCCATTATCTCTCCAGCTTGCTGAGGTTCCCTTTGGACAGCAGCACAACCCTCTGGAGGATCAGCCACTCGTCCCAGTTTGGTGTCATCTGCAAATTTGCTGGGGTTACAGTCTGCCCCCATTATCCAGATAATTAATAAAGACGTTGAACAGGATGGACCGGCTCCATCCAGCAGTCAAACGCTTCCCCCTAGCGACAAAAGAGCACAAGAGCAAGAGCCTCACCAAGCTGGAAATTCCAGCAATTGTAAGCAAACCTTCCATGGCTGCACAGGGCATGGAGTTGTTTTGGGGGTTTTTTGCCCTCCGCCTTTACAAATCATAGAATCCTAGAATCGTTTGAGTTGGAAGGGACATTAACGATCTAAAGTTCCAAACCCCCTGCCCTGGGCAGGGACACCTCCCACTGCACCGGGTTGCTCCAAGCCCCATCCAGCCTGGCCTTGAACCCCTCCAGGGATGGGGCAGCCATAGCTTCTCTGGGCAACCTGTTCCAGTGCCTCACCACCCTCACAGGAAAGAATTTCTTTCTGGTGTCTAAATTTCTTTCTGGTGTCTAAATCATGCAAATAACCCTTCTTCTGCCCAGCTTCATGATGCTGTGCAGCTGCTCTGAGAACCAGCAGGTGCTTGAGGTGGAAAGGCCCACTGTCTGAAGAGGACTTGGTGGGGTGGTTCATCCGTTCACCGTTCGTGGGTGATCTCTACTTGGGGAGAAGCAGCCAGCCCACATAATAGCCTCCTGCAGTGCTGGTGGCCAGCTGACCGTGAGCCAGCAATGAGCCAAGAAGGCCAGTGGTCTCATGCGGTGTATTAAAAAGAACATGGCCAGCAGGTCATGGGAGGTCATCCTCCCTCTCTACTCTGCCCTGGTGAGGCTTCATCTGAAGAACTATGTCCAGTTCTGGGCTCCCCAGTGCAAGAAGGACAGGGAACTGCTGGAAAGAGGAACTGCTTTGAGGAGGAGGCTACAAAGATGATGAAGGGAAGGGAGCACCTCTCTGATGAGGAACCTGGGTCTGTTTACCTGGGAGAAGAGAAGACTGAGAGGGAATCTCAACAATGCTTATCAATATCTAAAGGGCGGGTGTCAAGGTGATGGGGTCAGGCTCTTCTTAGTGGTCCCTGGTGGCAGGACAAGGGGCACAAGCTGGAACACAGGAACTGAACATGCGGAAAAAGTTCTTTACTTTGAGGGTGCCAGAGCCCTGTAACACACTGCCCAGAGAGGTGGTAGCTGGAGATATTCGAAACCTACCCGGTTCCTGTCCAGCCTGCGCTGGGTGACCCTGCTCTGGCAGGGGGTTGGACTATATGATCTCCGGAGGTCCCTTCCCACCCCTACAATTCTGAGATTCTGTGATTGGTACATGCCCAGACCCCACAGTCTCAATTGATGGAGCTCCAGCATCTGCTGGTGGGTGACTGGTGCTCCCACACTGGTGGGGACTTTACTGGATGCAGTGGGTCCCTCCCCTTGGCTGCTTCGCTGGAGAAGACTAAGCAGGAGCAATGCAAGGAGCTGGGAAGCTGAGATGTTGCTGGCTTCTCTGGGACACTGCAGAGAGCAATGCCAAGTACACGTGGCATAGCCCACCTGGCTGGCTCTTCTTTTTCCAGGGACATCTAGGGTAGGATGGGGACTGATGGGGACTGGACAGCTTCTCAGTAGCAAAAAAAGAGCAAATGCCACAGGCAAAATGCAACCCAGGTTGAGTGAAAGGTGTCAGCTGGGTGAAGGAGAAGCAGCCGAGAAGCTTAATGAGGTGGTCTGTGTGCTCTGGGTGCTGCCACCATGGTTGCTTGTTCTCAGGGGGTAGGACAGCTCACCTACCTGCCCATCAGCAGCCCCTGTGGATCCTTCTCTGCTCTCGCTCTACCCAAATCGTTGCTGATTTACACCCAAGCTGGGGCTTTCCTGCACCAGGGAGTCCCAAAGGCCAATTGTTCTTAGGTAAAAGAGCTGCTTCCCTTTCTCAGCAGCAAAAAAAATCTCCCCATGAGTCAGTTCATCAGAGGGATGGAGCACGTGTCCTGTGAAGACAGGCTGAGAGAGCTGGGGTTGTTAAGCCTGGAGAAGAGAAGGCTTCAGGGAGACCTTAGAGCAGCCTCCCAGTATCTGAAGGGAGCCTACAGAAAAGCCGGAGAGGGGCAACAGTTTTAAATTGGAAGAGGGGAGATTTAGATTAGACACCAGAAAGAAATTCTTTGCTGTGAGGGCGGTGAGGCACTGGAACAGGTTGCCCAGAGAAGCTGTGGCTGCCCCATCCCTGGAGGGGTTCAAGGGGTTTCAGTGTCAACAGGCTCCACCTGTGAAGGTCAAGCAAGGGAAGATGCTTCTTTTTTTCACCTGGTGACAGGTCCGTTGCTGGTCATCCCTTGCCTGGCAGAAGGGCAATGATGTGCTGGCTATCCAGGATGCAGTAAGAAACTCCTGCCCCCCCGCTCTTAATCCACTTCTCCAGCCAGCTAGAGGAATTTATGTTAGTAAATATAAAACGCCGAAAGAGGGCAGCTTTTAGCTCTGATTGCATCCCCAGCCCAGCAAACGTACTATTAGAGAATCACAGACTCATAGAGTCACAGAACCATCTAGGTTGGAAGGGACCTTTAAGATCATCTACTCCAACCATCAACCTAACCCTGATAAAAAAATAAAAAAAAACAACCAGCAAAAAAAAAAACCACAACAAAAAAACCCACCACATCACTAAATCATGTCTCTAAGCACTATCTCAACCCATCTTTTGAACACCTCCAGGGATGATTCCTCAACCACTTCCCTGGGCAGCCCATTCCAAGGCTTAATAACCCTTTCCATGTAAAAAGTCTTCCTAATCTCCAACCTGAACCTCCCCTGGTGCAATTTGAGGTCGTTTCCTCTTGTTCCATCGCCTGTGACTTGGGAGAAGAGCCGACCCCCCCTGGCTACACCTTCCTTTCAGGGAGTTGGAGAGAGTGAGGTCTCCCCTCAGCCTCCTTTTCTCCAGGCGGAGCACCCCCAGCTCCCTCAGCCTCTCCTCTCCATAGGTACTGGTGAGAGCAGAGTTGTGCAGCCAGGACCGGGACACCACCAGTGCCAGCCCTTGGCACCCAGAGCTCTGAGCCACGGGGTTTCTCCCAGCTTCTGGCTACTGCATCTCACAAGCATCAGTATGGACGTCCCATGGTTTAGCCTTAAAACCCCAAACCAGACTCCTTCCCAGGTCATATTCCCCCTTGGTGACCTTCCCAAGGTTGACACTGAAGTTGTAATGGGCTGTAGTGAGGGGGGTGAGACACTGGAACAGATTGCCCAGAGAGGTTGTGGATGCCCCATCCTTGGCCAATTCAAGACCAGGCTGGATGGGGTTTTGGACAACCTGGTCTAGTGGGAGGTGTCCCTGCCCATGACAGGGGGGTTGGAACTCGATGATCTTTAAGGTTCTTTCCAACCCAACCATTCTATGATTCTATTCGATGACACATTATTCCTGTTCATCTCCCACCATGCCTGCCCTCCTACCCCGGGGGGAGCAGTCCAGCCAGCCCTGGACTACCTTCATCCTTCCAAACTTGAGGCTTTGCTTTATTTAAGCTGATGCTCCCCTGGAGGTGGGGGGGGGGGAAGAATTTGGGGCTGGCTGGAGAGGAAGCCTGGCGTGCATTAATCAGGTGTGGATTAGTAGCTGAGATCTGACCTCCTACATGATCCTGGTGTTTTTGTTGTTGTTTTTTTTTTTTTTTTCTCTAAATCAGGCTCCAGCTGACTAAAATAGCTGTAGACAAGCCTATGACAGATAAAAAGGCTCAAAGCAGGATTTTCCCTTCTGGCCACAGAGAAGGTCCTCTAAGGAGGGGGGCGGGGGGGAGGAGGGGGAAAGAAATAATTAAAAAACAAACAAACAAAAAAAAACCACAAACAACAGAACAAAAACCAACTGGACAAGCAGTAAATAAAGCACTCTGGCATTTGGAGGGGCTAAGCAGAAGTCTTGAGATCATTCAAGATGCTGGTGTGCTGCTGGAGAGCCCTGGGTGATTCATGAGCCCTAAATCTCCCCCAGCCCTGAGGCTTTCGCTCTCTCTGCCACGCTTGCAGCTCTGTAGGCTCCAAGATTTACTGCCCTGTGAGCCGGTGCTGGGAAATTTAGGGTTTTTCTAAGCCTCCTGCTTATCACTGGCAGCAGGGCTAATCCACTAATCCACTTTTTTTTTTCTTCTTGAGACAGAGCGTCACAGGAAAAATTATAGGGCAAAATCTGCAGCTCTGAGTCCTTCCCCAGGCAAAAATAACATGCAGCCTTGGGTAGGAATTATGTCAGGGTAGGGAGCAGCAGAGATTGAGCATCACTCAAGACATGAATAAGGGAGTGATGTGTGACCAAGTGTCTATGGGCAAACCTGAGCAATGCTATACATCATACCCATGGATGCTTAACCTTCCTGGATTCAGCATCCTTCCTCCTATGTGGAAGTGTTTCAGCCTTCCTTTGAGTGTCCGGGCTGCCGAATTATCAGGCAGCTCCAAAAGAGGCCTTCAAAATGCCAAATTTCCTCCCCACCCACACTGATCAGTCATGGATGCCCCATCCCATGAGGCGTTCAAGGCCAGGCTGGATGGGGCTTGGAGCAACCTGGTCTGGTGGGAGGTGTCCCTGCCCAGGGCAGGGGGGTTGGAACTGGATGATCTTTAAAGTCCCTTCCAACCCAAACCACTCTATGGTTTTACGAAGGTGTTCAGTGTGTACTCCAGGACAGGACACCCTGCTGGGGATGGGTCCAGGTGTGTGCAGGTACTTTTTTCCCCCAACGATTTACACTTTGGCTGCATCCTGCTTTGTATCCCAAACAAATGTGGTGTCCTGGGGTAACGAAACAAGCAGGGTTTCGGTCCTCTTCTCTTCTCTTCTCTTCTCTTCTCTTCTCTTCTCTTCTCTTCTCTTCTCTTCTCTTCTCTTCTCATCCTGGGGTAACAAAACAGACAGGGTTTTGGTCTTGTCTCCTCTCCTCTCCTCTCACCCCAAGACTTGTGAGCACAAAAGCAGGGGGTCTGGTAAAATGGCTCATCCAGGTAGGAGAAAAGGGTTGATCCTCCCTGGGTCTCAGCCCAGGAGGCATCTCACCCATCCTTAGGTGTGTCCTGTGCAGAGCAGAGATGAGAGGATGGAGTGTCTTCTCCTGAATAACCCCTCTTTTCTTCTGGGGTGCCCACGGGTGACTGCCCAGGGCTTTCTTCACCTCCAGCAAGGAGGGGCAGCTCCGGTTCCCCCAGCAGCTGGGGGGCCAGGAGGTGCTCAGGGATGAAGGACCAGCCAGGCACCCCTTGTCCCAGATGCAGCAGATAAACCCCCGAAGGCTGCTGAAACCTCAGCCCCTAAAATGATCAGAAGAGGACCTACTTTCCTCACACAGGGTTTTATTCCAAGCACCCCAGAGGTCCAAGCAGTGACGAGGCAGCTGGTTGTGATGGGAGATATGCACATGTTATTCTGCTGGACCAGGTGTGAGACAGCCCCACATCCCACCTCCCCAGTGTCCTCAGCGGTGGCACTTTGCTGGCCAAAAATTACCTCTGTTACCCAGGAAATCACGGGAAAAAAAGGCAGAGAGCTCCTTGCTTTTGTCTCTGCTTGCTCAAGTTCCTCCTGCCGAATTTTATGGATTGGGGGCAGAGTTACAGGCAGAGGTTAAGGCTGCAAAAGAGTGATTTTTTTTTCCTTTTTGGTGAAAATCCCAGCCTAACCCACCAGAAAACCTTTGTGCTTTAACCTGCATGGCTGTTCTTGGTCTGTGTGAGTTTGCAGAGGATATTTCTAGGCAGTTTTATACTGAGGAGACTCCCCTTTACCCAGCAAAAGTCAGTAAACTGCCCCAGAATGCTGAGAAGGCTAAAAGCTCCTAGAGCTTCATATATATGAATTCATGGAGGAAAAGGACCACCAAAAAAATGTAACACACACTTGTCCTTGGCATTGTGCTCCTCCAACAACCTCCTCTCCTGGCTGCGTAGAGAGACACAATGCTGGGCTAGATGGGGTTTTGCGCTGCCTTGGTAAGGCTGTTTTCACATCAGCTTCCTTAGAGGAAGATGTTGTCCTCCCTCAGTTTGTGGCTTTTTAGCATTTCCTGAGGAGGAGGCTTGTATAAAGCTCGTCTTTGAAGGACTTTGCTCAACCTCCTTGAGGAGGCATCTGAGGTCATGAAATGGAGCTGAGCTGCTGCGCTGCAGATGAATGGATTATTTCTCACTTCTGCATTAGGAACTCTGTGGATTCAGTAATTTCTCTCCACTGCCATGTTGCTTTTATCCACCTCTCCACCCTTTCCTCCATCTTTCCCTCTATCCAGGAGCTCCTGGAAATGGGAGCTCTGATCCACAAGGCTTCCTTGGCCCCGAGAGCCTGCAGGGTCAAACAGGCTGGAGCGAACAGGGATGGGGGACCCTGTCCCGTGGGAGACACAGACCCTCCCTGCACAAGGTTGACCACTGGTTGGGTGAGACAAAGCACAGAATCACGGAGTCATGGAATTGTCAGAGTTGGAAGGGACCTTCTCAAGATCATCCAGTCCAACTCCCCTGCCAAAGCAGGGTTGCCCAGAGCACATCACTCAGGATGGCATCCAGGTAGGGCTTGAAGATCTCAAGAGAAGGGGACTCGACACCCTCCCTAGGCAGCCTCTTCCAGGGCTCTGCCGCCCTCACCCCAAAGAAGTTCCTCCTCAGATTGGAGTGGAACTTCCCATGTTCCAGCTTGTGCCCGTTGCCCCTCGTC
>JAOTQQ010000079.1:38177271-38194783 GCA_026546715.1 Gallinago undulata
CTCAGGAAAGTCATTCTTCCCAATATCTCATCTAAACCTCCCCTGCCCCAACTTCAGACCATTCCCTCTGCTCCTGTTATGATTCCCTTGGGAGAAGAGGCCAATCCCCACCTCTCTCCACCCTCCTTTCAGGAAGCTGTAGAGGGCAATGAGGTCTCCCTTCAGCCTCCTCTTCTCCAAACTCACCATGCCCAGTTCCATGCTCAGCCTCTCCTCCTATGACTTGTTCTCCAGACCCCTTACCTTTTCCTCCTGGTGAAAGACGTTAGCTTTAATTACTGCTATGTTCATGCCTAATAAGTAACGAGCACGGAGGCACCACTGCTTAGGAAAGTCCATGCTTTTCTTCATGTGGGCCATGCCAAAGGCATCTTGCTTCACCACGCTGCAGGTCCCCCAGCTCCCTGCAGCATTGTGATAGATGACTTTGCGAGGAGTGAGGTGAAAGGAGGGGGACCTTCCCTTCAGCGCCAGGTGACCTTGGCAACTTCTGTGTGAAGCAGCAGAAGGGAAAACCCATGCCGAAGCGTAAGTGGAGAATCTGCCCAAACCTCTAATCACCACGCACAGTGTGGAAATTCATACCATCTATCAACAAGAACTACATACAACAAAAGCAAATGCGAGGGAACTCCAGTTTGCATCTGGAGGCTTCCTCTTTCAACGGCTGCTGGGATGTATTTTTTTAAGGTTTGCTCTTCTTCCTGGAGGGTAAAGTCTTGTTTCCACCTCCACCGGCTGGTCATATCCCTGTGCCCTCTTCTCCTCCCTTCCTATCAATTGCAGACCTTGTGATATTTACTAGACCATCTTGCACAGCAAGGCCTTGGACCTCTCCAGACCGCTGGGTGAGAACATACTGGGAATTTTCTGCTCTGCACCAACCGACCCTTCACATGGTGCTCAGGCCCTGGGCAGACTTGCACAGAGCTAAGAGCCACAAGAAGAGGATTATCCTTCCCCAAAAAGCTTTGCGAAAGACCCACAGATGAGGACCAGAGGAAGACGGAGGCCACATACAGAATCACAGAATCCCATGGGGTTGGAAGGGACCTCTGGAGATCATCTAGACCAAACCCCTGCCAAAGCAGGTCCACCCAGAGCAGGTCCCACAGGAATGTGTCTAGCAGGGGTTTGAATGTCTCCAGAGGAGACTCCACCACCTCCCTGGGCAGCCTATTCCAGGGCTCTGACACCCTCAAAGGAAAGGAGCTCCTCCGCATATTTAGGTGGAACTTGTTATATTCAAGTTTGTGCCCATTTCCTCTTGTCCTGTCCCTGGGTACCACTGAAAAAAGACCAGCCCCATCCTCCTGACACTTACCCTTTAAGTATTTATAGGCATTGATCAGATCCCCCTTCAGCCTTCTCTTCTCCAGACTATGAAGACTCAAGTCCCTCAGCCTAAGGGAGATGCTCCAGGCCCCTCATCATCTTTGTAGACCTCTGCTGGACCCTCTCCAGCAGTTCCCTGTCCTTCTGGAGCTGGGGAGCCCAGAACTGGACCCAGTGCTCCAGATGGGGCCTCCCCAGGGCAGACCAGAAGGGCAAGATGACCTCTTTCATACAAACGACAAGGCTGCCGACAGCCCATCTGCAATGCAGTGCCATCAAGGAGTGACTCTGTGACAGCCTCAACTCTCTTGATGAGCCCATGCAGAGCCGCTGCACAGGCAGTTTTCCCTTTATTGAAGGGCACTCCCTTGGAACAAGCGTTTGGCACCAGATGAGTGAGGAATGAGATGGCTCTAATCCTGTAATTTAATTAGTGCTGCCTAACGAAAAGGCCATTTCCCGAGCAGGCTGCAGCGCTCGGTGTCTGGCAGCCTGGACCCTCTTTGCTCCTGCCCTACCACAGAAAGGCAGTGCAGTGCTTTTCCACTCTTGGTCTGTCTTATTTTTCCTTCTCATGGGTTTTGCTCAAAGGAACAGGGGCTGGGACCCCACCACCCCCTGCTAAGGCTGTACACCCTCCTATTTGTCAACAAAGGACTGCCTGGTGCTATCTGGTCAGGAAGGGAAGGGTAGGAGCTCTGGTTTTATCCTGCAGAGGCAGGAGGTGGCAGTGAAAACCTGGGCTCCAGGTCTCCTTCCATTTCTTGACCAAGCCAAAATGTTGACTGAGAGAGGGCTCTGCTGAAGGAGTGTGGTGCGGGTGGCCAGGTCCCATCCTGCACTGACCAAGGGCACCCTGCTTTCACCATCTCACGAGCAGATGCTCACCCTAGGTTTTCAGGAGCACTGAAGAGTCCCCCAGATTATGAAATGGAGTAGCCCCCATATATGCTGCAGGACAAGCTGGGCTGGGGTGGGATGGGCATCACTCTAGAGAGCAATCAGTCCCTCTCCCAACTGGCCTCAGTGCTCAGTGTCCCCTTTGTGGCTCATGCATGGCCAGGATGGAGCAGAAGGACCTCAACCAGCAGCTTGAGGGACCAGCCTGGAAGGGTGGTGATGCTAAACCCCATCCCTCCAGAGGAGAACAGCCTGGATTGATTCCTCATCTCTGTCTCAGGGAAAACATGCAGGGTAAGCCTGGTCTGAAACCTCAGCACGAGCTTTTTTTTTTGGTCTGAGCCTTTCTGGCTTGACCCTCACCCAAGCGTCCTTGGGGTACGGCTCCTAGCAGCCTCTCAGGGCTCAGCCAGCTACAAAGCTCCTCTGGTGCCAACAAATTCCTGCACAGCAGCAAAAGCCCAGGCTAGCCAACAGCAACATACCTAATTAACTGTAATTGGCTCCCTACCACATCTCTCCCAGGCCCCAGCTTGCACCCGCCCCAGTAATTGCTGCCCCATTATATTTTCCGGATGCTCCAAGGTGAAAGGAAGCTTTGTGCAGGAGCCCCCATGCGAGCCTGGGATGCAGCAAACTGGCAAGGAGTTGCTCCTGCATGAAGTCCTGACACGGGGAGAAAGGCAGAGCTGGGGCATCCCGTTCTGCTCCTCAAAGCCTCAGCAAGAGCTCCCAAACCCAAGGGAGAAAGGGGGAGAAAGCAGCTCTGGCATCTCACTAAGCATCCTGGCCTGTATCCCTGGCCATACCCTGCTGGGTTCTTCTTATATAGGACACCCCCCCCATAGGGACAGCCCCAGGAGATGTCACTGTCCCAGTGGTACCACCAAACTGGGGGAAGGGACTGTTGGCTGCCATAAATGCAGGTGCAATGGACCATCCTGCTACCCTGGCAAGGAAAGAGCCTTCCAGAACATGAGTGAGACAGCACTACCCAGAGCTGTGGCTCCGTGGTCCCGCTGCTGGAGGTCCCCTTCCTGACCCAGCTGGTCACCATCCAAGCTCTGAGGAAGTTCCTCTGTGGGCAGCCTCCTCCAGCAGCTTCATGTGAGGGAAATCCCCAGCGCTGGGGGAATTTCCTGCCTCTTCTTGTAAGCTGAAGGCTGCTGGAAAGGCTGCACCCAGACCAAAGACCTCATATTTTGTTGCTGGTCAGGTATCGTGATGCTCTTTGGCTGTATCTGTGGCACATCCTACCTCCTGCAACCCAGCCCTGCCCTAGCCTGTCCCCACCACCCCAGGCAGGAGAAAATCGGCACCAGGCACAGCTGTTCCAGGAAAAAGCCCAGAAAAGTTACTGTTGTGCCATCTCCCCAGCTTGCTGGGTCTTCCTGAAGGACCATTATAATTTACAGTGCACTTTGCTACTGCCTTCCCCAAAGCACTTCCGAAATATTTAGGCGAAGGTGCTTCAGAACCCAAGGAGGAGAAAATCACCCTGATTTAGCTGAGGTTCTCAACCACGATGAATGCAGTGCCCTGGTCTCAGAAACTGTGCAAGCCTGGCCTGCCCACTGCATCTGTAGGAAACCACCTCAATTATCTCTATTCTCCCACTGCTGGTACCCATGGGACTCTGGGGTAAGAAGATACTCTGACAATGGCTGGTTGCTGGAGCCAAACCAGGCAGGGTTCTTCCCACCAGTTCCCTTTTTTTTTTTTAACAGAGAACTCGCATGTGCGGTTCCACCCAGCAGAAGCAGATCAGGAGGAAGCTCCCAGCTCCAAAATCCCACATTCGCCCTGCAAGCAAGTTTTGTTCCTGTGAATGTCTTCTCTCTGCTTCCTCCACCATCACACGTGCTGCAGCCTTTCTGGCTTCCCTAGAAGACCCACTCCACCCAAACGCATCTGTGAACCCCACCACCGCTGCCCCATGTCAAAGGGGTTGCCACACAACTGGCTGCCTTCTGCTGCAGTCTCGGCTGCTCCCACCTCCAGAGTGTCACAGACTTCATTGGTCCTTCCTTTGAACTCAAAAGAAGGCTCTCTGCTTACCCCAGTCAGCCTTGAGATTGTCCACGGGGACATAAGGAACTTGAGATGATTGATTTCCCCTGCTCTGCTGCAGGCTTTGCATGAATCATGAGTGAAACTTTGAAACCAAGGGGAGATGGGTCTCTAAACAACACAGAAGGCTGAGGTGAGGTGGGCACTTAGTGGACCTCAATGTCTGCTTCTGAATATTGTCCCTTGATGGTAACAAGGATGTGGTGTATCTCCCCATGGGCCAGGGTGGCCAGTGAGGTTCACTCTGAAGGCCAGCTATCACTCCATGGACCTGAGCTCAGCCATCCTTTTGAGCCTGCAGCACCTAATTATAAGGGGAGCCGAGGAGAAAGAGAGGAAAAAAAAAAACCACCCATCTGCCAATAAAACAAAAGATATTTCTGAGCAATGACTGGTTAACCACAACTGCATTTCCAACGAGTCTCCAAAACTTTTGGAACAATCCCACTCCTGTGTCATTTTATATAGTTCCTGAAGCTAAACAACGGCATTTCAGAGGGATACACAGCACTATTACCCTCCAGGAAACCAAACCACTGGATTTCTTCTTCCCTCCTCAGAAGGAGGGGACAGTCTAGCGGTTTCTGGCAGCGACAAGGGGGTAATTTACACCAACACATCTGCAAAGCCCCTCTAGTCCGGGAGAGAAGCCAGAGCCACGGGCTGGGATGGCAGGGAGGACTGCCAGGAAAGGAGCTCACGAGTCTGTGAGACGCAGTGGGGGGCATAAAAAAAAAGACAAAATGAGAGAGCAAAAAGGAGGGCGAGGAAGGAGAGAGGAGAAGTTGCAGCTACGGGTGGACCTAGCCAAGCATGAGTGCCACAGGAGAAAAAGGGAGGCAGCAAAAGGGAGTGTGTCAGGACCAAGTCAATCAGTCAGTGACAGGGTAATTTGCCTGATTTTCCCAGTAGAAAGGTGTTTACATCAGGAGGATTTAACTCAGGGCCAGGACGAAGCATTCATCCAGGCTTGGTGCTCCTAAACCATCACTCCCAGGGCACAGGGACCAGCTGGGGCCAGCGGGGAGGGTACGGGAGGTGATGGGGAGGTCCAGCTCTCTGCCCTGCCATAGCTTTCCTGCAGAGAGCTCGATACCACCTAAGGGAGGGGAGAAGGGCAGGGAGCCAGCCCAGGTCAGCGGGTGCCATGCAGGAAAACAGCCCCGTTTTTACAAGAAATACCGAACGGTTTCCAAGCTTGTCTGAAAAGATGGAGGGGGATTATTATTACATTTTACTCTTCAGTAGCCATCTTCCTCCTCCACCATGCCTGATCATGTCTGCTTGCTCAGGATGACTAAAGAAGACAGCCCAAGGAATGATCCAGTTTTTCACAGCCCATTGTTGCACCCAACCATGTTGATTCTCCAAGGAAAGAGTCTGGGAGGTTGCTTTCCACTGGTACGTCTTGCCCCAAAATCAAGGGCAGGCACCGCAGTGACCCCCAGGCAAAAACTCACCCCCTTTTATAACCCTTACGTCATTCCTGTATGGACAAGTTTACATTTTTATCTTGAACGTAGCCCTCCCACCCTGGGAAGTCATACACCATTGCTTCACAGAGATGAAGCATTATGTCAACGTCTCATCTAAGGGGGCAGAGAGGGGCCCTAAATTAAGGTGCCCAGCAGCAGCCCTCCCACCAGCAGGCACAAGGCAGCACCTCGATTTCCAGCCTGACACGGGGAAGATGCTAGGCAAGGTACCAGATGGGCAAGGAGGATTTGGAGGATTCAGCCCTGATTCTGCACTTTGTAAAAATGACAGCCCTTGGCAAGTTGCTTTAAGTTAGAAAGAAACAAGCTTTGGCATAAAGAGAAGAAGAGAGTAAATAAAATCCTGTCTGTTTGTCCATAGACAAAGGGAAAACATCTTGTAAAAGCTTAGCATGATTGATGGAGCCGCCGACCATAGATGGGAAGCATGAAGGACAATAGCTACCAATATACATCCCACTTGAACACCAGCGTGGTCTGATGTGTCTGCCACAGAGCCAGACCCTGTGTGGCAGACCTTCAAAGCAAGACCAGCATTGGCTGCATTTCACACTGGGCATGGACATGACACTTGGAAAGTGAAGCTTGTGAAAGATTTGGCTTGGTGACAGCTAGACTGAGCTGCTCTTCGCCTTCCAGGACCTGGGCTAAAACCCATGGGTTGCTGGTGGATCAGAAGACAGGAAAGACTTTTAAGTACCATGTTTTCTCAGCTCTCACCTCCATGAGCCACGTCTTACATCCACCAAGCCAGCCAACACTCGGGAGTGCTGCCCATGGCTTTTGGGTTATCTCCACTTAACATTTAGGTCTGGACTGGTTACCCCTGGGGAACTAGCCTGTGGTAGAGAAGACAACGCTGCACTACAGCGTTTCCTTTGCACATACAGGGAGCAAAAGAGCCTGGGTATATCTGGTCTAGGCAATGTGAACTGAATGTAGGCAGGTCAGGACCAGCCCGTTAATAGCCAGCAAGCTCCTACTTGGGAGCCTGTTTCAAGAAAGGAAGTCAGGAGGAGCTTACGTCAGACTGAGCCAGAAGTGTCTACTTGCACGACTGAAGCTTGTGACAGGAGGCCAAGTGACTCAGTTGTGGTGGGTGGGGGGGTAACAAGAGAGAAGGGCATGTGGTTAGGGAACCGGGCATGAGTCACCAAGGAAGCGCAAATGTTGATAACAGCTGGACAAACTCAAGGCAGAGACATAAGGTCTGCTGAGGAGAAAAATCCAAGCTGTACTGGAAGCCAAAACCTGAAGACAGCAATCCCAAGGGCTAGAGCAACAGAGAGCTGTGAGTGCCTGGCACAGGCTTTTCCTGCTTTGCAGGTCAGCAAGGGTTGTAGGATGAACGTCTTGCAACAGACAAGGTGTGACCATGGCCTTGGCCATGTTCTTGTCTCACGTACTGTAATTTCAGCATTCATCTGAGGTTGGAGAAAGCTTTATTCACAGAGGTGTGAGTCCTCAGACACAGACAATGGAGTCCATTGTAGACTGATAACACCATGGCACCACAAGGGATAGAGACTTCTCTCCCATCCCACAAGGCACAAGCCCTGCGTGCTCCTTTTTGGAGGCTCATTTTCCTTCAGGCATGCTCTTGGGTGAAAAGCATGAGCGTGGCTGAGACATGGAACAATGTAAGTCTACCTCTAATCTGCTACTGCCTCTCCCACATTGCCCTCAAAAGGTCAACTAGGGTTGAACTGGCTTCAGAGAGTCTGAGATCCCACTGAAGAAAATGACGGTGAGGGCAGATTCATTAGAGTTCCCTGGTCAGTGCTGAAAGCCCCAGGAGAGAAGTGGCGTAGACACCAGAGAAAATACACAGATTGTTCACCCCCCTACTAAGGCCACCAACTATTCCACCCCAAAGCTCAGTGTGGGTCTGTTGTCATTGTCTGGAAAGGCACAAATGAACCGCTGCTGTGAAGAACAAACAGGGTGCAAGCGATGGGTCCTCCCAAAGCCCCGTGTAGCCCGTTGAGCCCCGTGTGCTCCTTGGGTGCAGCAGAGCACACATTTGCAGTGACATCGGCAGCTTTGCTCCATCTGCTCTAGCGCCTGCCACAACCATCTGACTTGGGATGGTGTCACTGGAAACCTACCAAAGGGTGTTTGCACCATGGGAAGCCTAGAAATCATAGTCATAGAATTGTTTGGGTTGGAAGGGACCATAGAGATCATTTAGTTCCAATCCCCCTGCCATGGGCAGGGACACCTCCCATTAGAGCAGGTTGCTCAAAGCCTCATCCAGCCTGGTCTTGAACACCTCCAGGGATGGGGCATCCATGACTCCCCTGGGAAATGAGCTATAGGTCCCAGAAATGCCTATGGCATCGATCTTGGGGCTGCTGAGGAACCTCAGGTAGGTATATGGTCCAGTGCATTCAGGGGAAACCAGGACACCTAAGACTGCAAGCCTAACTAACAAGTCCCAGGGACACCACTTAACTTCTCCGTGCTTCATTGTGCCCACAAGCCTGGGAGGCCATGGAGGAGCTTGTGTTGGAGGCAGGACTCTCACTGGCCCCTTTGCAATGCATTAGTCACTACCCTGCAGAGTACACACAGCTGGAAGCCGGTGGGACCATTCTCCCCCCTCCTAATCCCTGCTCTCCCACAGACGTTGGTCTGGCTCCCAGCTCCCCACAGCACCCTCTGCCCATGTCTAAAATCTCCCCGAAAACTTATCCTTCCTCCCTGGGAGCAAGGTCAGCTTCAGCCTGCCCGTTCACAGTTGGATCTGCTTTCCCTCCCTGCCTCCCCAGCAAATATTTGGAGGCAGAAGCTCATCGCCTGGACCAGTTTGAATCTCGAGAGGGTTGCTGCTGACTAACAGGGAATGTGTCACAGTCACACGCCTGCTCCTTTGCATCCATCACCCTGTGGAGCTTCCCCTTGGGCCGGGAAATGGGAGAGAAGCAGCGCCCACGTGGCACGGGGAGGAGGGCAGAGCCAGCCTGGGTCACTGTGGGGGAAGCGCTGCCTGCCCCAGGAACAGCAGCTTTATTCCTCCATGACCTCGGGGGTCTCATCCAGACCCTGATGCTTGGACATGCCGGACCCATCCGTGTCTTGCCCTGAGAAAGGGCAGCAGCTGTATCTAAGGCTCGGCACACAGCAGCATGCAGGATGTGCTCCCTCTTGCCCACAGTACCAGGGAGAGGAATCAGAATCATAGAATCATGGAATGGTTAGGAGTTGGAAGGACCTTAAAGATCATTGAGTTCCAACCCCCCTGCCCTTGAAAGGGACACCTCCCACCACACCATGTTTCTCAAAGCCCCATCCAGCCTGGCCTTGAACCCCTCCAGGGATGGGGCAGCCACAGCTTCTCTGGGCAACCTGGGCCAGTGCCTCACCACCCTCACAGCAAAGAATTGATCTAAATCTCTTCTCTTCCAATTTAAAACCGTTCCCCCTTGTCCTGTTGCTGCACTCGCTCACAAAGAGTCCCTCCCCAGCTCTCCTGGAGCTCCCTTCAGATATTGAGAGGCTGCTATGAGGTCTCCCCGGAGCCTTCTCTTCTCCAGGCTCAACAACCCCAGCTCTCTGAGCACTGATCAGAGGTGTTCCATCCCTCTGATCATCCTCGTGGCCCTCTGCGGGACTCGTTCCAACAGGTCCATGTCCTTCCTGTGTTGAGGACTCCAAAACTGGACACAGCACTCCAGGTGGGGTCTCACGAGTGTAGAGCAGAGGGGTAGAATCACCTCCCGTGACCTGCCGGCCACACTTCTCTTGATGCAGCCCAGGACACGGTTGGCTCTCTGGGCTGCCAGCGTGCACTGCTGGCTCATGTTGAGCTTCTCATCCACCAACACCTCCAAGTCCTTCTCCTCAGGGCTGCTCTCCAGCCATTCTCCACCCAACCTGTATCTGTGTCTGGGATTGCCACGTCCCAGGTGCAGGACTCTGCACTTGGCTTGGTTGAACTTCATGCGATTTGAACAAGCCCACCTCTCCAGCCTGTCCAGGTCCCTCTGGATGGCATCCCTTCCCTCCAGCATGTCAATTGCACCACCGAGCTCAGTGTCATCGGCAAACTTGCTGAGGGGGGCACTCTACCCACTGTCCATGACTCCGACAATGAGTCCTCATGAGGCTGGTGGTGGGCAGGAAAATGGATGGAGACCATCTTTGGCACAGAAACTGGGGGAGGCTGACGAAGTTCCCAAGGACAGGGAAGCCACGGAAGACCAGCCCGGTTCAGGCACGGATGCAGGTGGATGCCAGTCAGCTTTTCTGTGGGGGAATGTCACTTTACAGGAAAAAACATTTTATTTCTGGATAACCAAGTCAACTGGACTGGAGCTGCTGCAGGAAAGCACCACTCACGCCAGCACTTTCTCAAATCCCTCCAGGGATGGTGACTCCACCACCTCCCTGGGCAGGCCGTTCCAGTGCCAGACCACCCTCTCAGGAAAGTCATTCTTCCCAATATCTCATCTAAACCTCCCCTGCCCCAACTTCAGACCATTTCCTCTACTCCTGTCGTTATTCTCTTGGGAGAAGAGGCTAACCCCCACCTCTCTCCACCCTCCTTTCAGGGAGTTGTAGAGGACAAGGAGGTCTCCCCTCAGCCTCCTCTTCTCCAAACTCACCATGCCCAGTTCCATGCTCAGCCTCTCCTCTTATGACTTGTTCTCCAGACCCCTCACCAGCTTGGTGGCTCTCCTCTGGACACGCTCCAGCACTTCATTGACCTTCTTGTAGTGAGGGGCCCAGAACTGAACCCAGCCCTTGAGGTGAGGCCTCACCAGTGCCCAGGACAGAGGCACCATCACTGCCCTGCTCCTGCTGGCCATGCTGTTCCTGACAAAGGCCAGGATGCTGTTGGCCTTCTTGGCCACCTGGGCACACTGCTGGCTCCTGTTCAGCCCACAGTCCACCAACACCCCCAGGTCCTTTTCTGCCCAGCAGCTCCAGCCACTCTGCCCCAGCCTATAGCATTGCAGGGGGTTGGTGGGACCGAAATGCATCACCTCTAATTCAGCTGGACACAGAGCAGGATCTGGGAGAGATGCTCCCCCTGCACTGCTAGGGCACAGCGGCCATGCGGCCAGCCACGGTGACTGGTCCAAGACATCTCACTTGTCCACGTAAGGCTGTTATGCTCCCACCATTCATCAGCCACCCAAAACAGCTGACTGCTTGTTGCATTCCTGAAATGTCACTTCAGTCTAGGCAAAGGAGGCTTGATTACTCTGAAGAATCACAGAATGGTAGGGGTTGAAAGGAACCTCTAGTTCATCAAAGAACCATCTAGATCATCTAGTCCAACTCCCCTGCCAGAGAAGGTCCACCTACAGCAGGTCCCACAGGATTGTCCAGGTGGGGTTTGAATGTCTCTAGAGAAGGAGACTCCACCACCTCTCTGGGCAGCCTCTTCCACAGCTCTACCACTCTCACAGTAAAGAAGTTCCTCCTCATGTTGAGGTGGAACTTCTTCTATTCAAGTTTGTGCCCATTTCCTCTTGTCATTTCCCTGGGCACCACTGAAACAAGACTGGCCCCAGCCTCTTGACACCCTCCCTTTACTTATTTATAAGCATTGAATAATCACATTAAATCATAAATCCAGGGGTGAATTACTTTATATCATGCCTATATTTGCCAACTTGTGCTGTAAATGAATATTTATGTTAACAACCCCAATGGAAAGGAGAGATGTATGTTACTGCCTTTGAGCTGAATACAATACTTGGCGCCTGTATGTTGTAAATAAATAAATCCTCCCTCCAACCACTCAGAAGCAACAGGAACCACAATTCTGCTTTGTTTGACCTCAGCAAGGGCTGGTTTAGTTTTACCAAGGAAAACCTTTCTTTAGAGATTCAGTAACTAGTGCCTGTCTCTAGGGGTTTCACAAACACATCGAGGATGCCTTTCCTTACCAGTGTTAACCTTGGGTGCTGCAGGAGAGGTATGGGGGCTAAACATGAAAAGCTCTGAAGATGTACCAAAAGCTAAGACCAGTTAGGATGTCTTGCTCCAGGGCAGATGAGCCTCCCTGGAAAGCCAAAATGGGCTCTCTGTGTTCTTCTAGGTCCAAAGAGCTCATTGCTACAGAAAGTCACTCAGAGCTTGACATCCAGAGTGAGCCCTGTGCTAGGGCATGTCCTGGATGGGGTTCAGGTAACCCCATGGGGCGGAGGGACCTGCAAAGCTGAAAGTACACCTTTCCCAAGAAGGCAGCCTTCTGAGAGAGCACTTCTTACCCTGTTCCTACCCGCTCCTTCCCAAAGGCAAGGAGTGCTACTGCTAAGCAGCCCCAAGCCTAAACTTCCTGTGGAGAGCAATTTAACCAGCGCAGCGGTGGTAGGACATTAGACCACAAAGGTGCCTTCTTGGCAGTGGGAGCATTCACATTAGGTTACACGAGTTAATTACTCCACAAAAGCCATGTAGGATCATTGCTTTGCCTAGATAGTCTTAATGATGCTCCTGTCTGGCAGCTAACAGAGATTTTACAGGTTAAGAGAAGCTGGAAATGGAGCCGACTAAGATTGTTAGAGAAGATACACATGCAGGCAGACAAGCGCGTGCATGCAAGCATAGATGTCACGTTGGTAAAGTGAAACCACGAGGATGCAATCTTCTCTTTTTTGCCAGTCTTCAGGCTGCCTCAGGCATGTCTTTATACCAAGACAGTAGTTTTTTTCTGGGTGGGAATAGCTGTAGGCACTTACAGCACTTTCATAGCAACACTGATGTCCTCACTAGGAGGACGGGAGAGAGACTACCAGGTTCCCAGGCCATGCCTGCTTCATACCCAGCCCACGTTCACCTATCCTGTGGCACAACCTCCTAACATGCTGACCTTTGCAAGTGCAGACAAGTGAGGGTGCCAGCACTTGTACCCACACTTAGTTTTCTATTTCCACAACCCTGCTGTTTAGCATCCCCTTCTAGGACAGGCTCTCCACTGCCTGCTTCTCCACATCACTTCTACTGGCACTTTGGTCTTCCTGAGCTCTAAGCAACGTGCTGGCCGAGGTCTAATCGAAGCCTTGTTCGGAGGCAGCAATACTCCCTTCTCTGCTAAACACATCTCTCAGGATTGTACGAGCAATGTCCGCCTGTGCCTACAGTCATCCTGCGATTAGTTACTACCCCGCTTCCTCTTCCTCTGTTAATTCACACAGATGAGGGTCTAGCAAATGGGAGAAGTTTTATTAATAGGTCCAGAACACACTACCTACGTCGTGATATCTCACACTGCTTCTTCTAAGAGTCCTCAAGGTTGCTCCATCCTTCCTGTGTGACATTCAGATCCGCTTCCACGTTGGCAACGCTCTCAACTGCCTCATCTGCAGAAGTGATCCCTCCGCTCCTCCATGACTGCTCAGCTCATTAAGAAAGATATTAATGAAGATAAGTTGCAAAATCTATCCCTGAGCAGTGCTGTTCAGTTCTGAACACATCCTGTTGACAATTTTTCATCCTTTCTCCCACCCACTTGAAATTTCTGTGGTAATGCTCAGGCTTGCTCACTTCATCAGAAAGAAAAAGTCACTTGTCAATAAAGGTGATCATAACTTACTTTGGTTTCACCTATTTAGACTTGTAATATCACTTAGAGGTTCAGCTGTGCTGATCACATGAGCTCAAAATGTTGTCATATCTTACCTTGACGAAAATCAGTCCTTCCATCTAAGGAGTCCTACCAGTAGGTCAGAGGAGCTAGAATCCAAGGGGCTAGATCTCAAACGGGACAGCCGTCCGTGGCTTGGACTGTGGAGTTGGGTGGAAGCAACTCATTATACATGGATATAGAGGAGTCAGCGGTGCTCCTAAATTTGAGGAAGAAAATTCTATGTTAATGAGCTACTTACTTCTTAAAGATGAACATGCAGCTGGGTCTATAAATGGAAAGGAAATTAATGGGTCCCGTTGCTTTGGCACAAATGTCCAATGACGCATTCTTGTGTGAAGAACATCTTCTGGCAGAGTCAATGTCATCCAGTCCAAATTAGAACAGGTCCAAAACTCAGCTAAAAATCTGAACTGAAAACTAAATCAAAGCTGGCTCAGGCCAGTGGATTCAGTGATGAGCAATAACATGGATTACTGTTTCAGGAAAACTAGCCTGACTTGCAAGGACAGGAGCGTGATGTGTTTCCTGGAGTGAAGTGGAATCTTGACAGCTTGCAAGTCAACGGCACCACTGATTTCTGCAGAACCAGAAAGCGACAATTTCCCAGGAATGCATCACAGGAAAGGGATGCTCTAACACCACCCTCAACCCAGCAGCATCCATGCATCCCAAAAGGGTCACTGCTGGGTCCTTCCTCAGGCATCACTTACCGCTCTTTACTCATCACTCACAGCTCTCAGCAGGAGCTCCCGCCGGATGGAGGACCTGCTCACTCAGCATGTTGGAGGCAAAAGAAAGGTGTTGACCCTTTAAAAAAAACGAAAGCACCACTTTGCATGAGCTTTCTGGGACATACATGCTTGGGTTGCTGTGCTCTATGTCAGGCAATGCAGATGAAGGACCCGCAAGCACTTTTCTGCCTCGCACATCCCACAGACGTGCACACCCTACTGCTGTGATTCAGAAACCTGTGAAGGTGCAGCAACTTGGGTGGCTTCCAAGCACTGTGCCTCAATGTCAGATCATTTCTGGAGGCAGGGTAGGAGTTGCCCTAGGCAAACCGTGCTGCATTAAATGTCTGGTGAAGCCCTAAGAGAGCCAGAAGCCAAATGAATTAGAAGCCAAGGGTTGACCTCCTTATTAGCTTTTTGGGAAGTTCCACCAACCTGCATGAGGGAAAGGCCACGTCTTCTCAGGAAGCAACACAGAAGAGTTGGGATGGAGGACAGAACCGCAAAAGTCAGAACTTGAGAGAGGAAAAGCAACTTCCTCTGCCTTGTACAAGGGTTTTGAAGATGAACAGAGGTCATTCAAGCACTAAAGCAATGCCCAAACCAGCAGGTTTTCCTCTATACCTCAGCGCATTTTGTACTGGTAGTAGAAAGACATAGGGTAATTGCCAGCCTTGGGAGCTTTTCCCTGGGGCTTGATCCAAAGATTCCCTTTGAGTTCAAGACACAGACACTGCAGAGGTTACGCTTTACAAAGCAGCCATCTTGTCTGGCATGACTTTTTTTTTAAGTGTTGAAACACACACTCCCACCTTGATCCACTCTTCTAGCACACAACTCTGGCATGGAAGGACATCTACAGGCTTGGTGGCTTTGCCTGCCAAAGACACCATTGGCCCCATTCACACGTGTGCTCTTGTAGGACATGTATGAACACGGGGAAGGCATGGCAGCAAGCCTGGCAGCTCCAAACCATGCCTTTTGGGGAGCACAGCAAGGAGTGGCCGTACTCTAGAAGTTCCCTTTCCCGTTGTGACATGTGGAAGCGGTGAGGGTTGCAGTGGGTTTGCTGCCAGCACTTTCCCATGTTCCCACCTGATGCTGCAGCTGCAGGAGGTTGGATGGGTTCTCCTGCTGTGATGGGGGTGCTAAACCCAAAAGAGATTTGCCATTTCTCATCCCAAGCACGACATGGTGAAGACCGTGAAGACGGTGAAGACCGAGTGATTCCCTTGGCAGAGTTAGGGTCAATCTGCAAGCGGAGACCTGGGGACCATGGGACCTAGTCCCCGCAAGTCTATGGCAAAGGGACAGGTGACAGCGGAGAGGATGCAGCCACTGTGCTCCAAGTTTTCACATGGCAGTCCTGCACTCACTCCGAGCCCGTTGGGACAGTCCAAAGTTGCATTTGCTCATTCTGGAGAGCTCCTTTGGTTGCGGCTTAGGCTTCCACGAAACCACAGCCTGGGCTTGCAGGAGAAGGAGGCATGGTAGATACCACCGCAAACCGGCAGCATCTCACCAAGAGGCTCTGACCTTCCAAGGGATGTGTGGGTTTTTTTTTTTTCCCCACTTCCAAAAAAGCCAGTTGCTATGGCAACGAAATGCTTTGTGTTTTTAAATGCTTCCTCAAGGACACGCATTAAAGAGGCCAGTCATCGGGAGAATGGAGGGATGGGATGCAGCGTGGTGGCCCCGGTGCATGACAAGCAGCTTTGGAGCAAGCCCAGGTGTGCATCCATTCAATGTGTGGATGTGCTGGAGTACAAGTGCCTCCTCTTCATGCATCCTCTGCGGAGATGGCTGCTCGCAAGTGCATTGCGGCAGAGAAGATCCAGAGAGGAAAGCTCTGTTACTGGCAGCTTGTCACAGTCAGGGGGGAAAAAAACCAACCACACAGTCTCACAAAAAACAAAACAACAAAAAAAAAGCAAAAAAAAAAGCAAAAAAAAGCAAACCCTTTTCTCCAGAAGGTACTAAAATTGAATCCTCTGTTCTCATTTAAATGGACAAGGACATTCAGGCAGCATTTGCCAAGTTTCCTTCCCAAAAGAGACATAGAGAAAGTCCTCCGAGGGATAATTAACTGGCTAACAGACAGGAAACGAGGATAAAAATAAGTGGAATATTTCCGCCATGGAAGAAGATGATTATCTATGAGATCTATCCTTGTGATTGCACAGCCCATTGCACAGTTACTCACAAGAAAGCCACTCAGATGTATGTTTGGATGCCCAGTCACCACCAGAGAAGGGAGAGCTCCAAAGTCCAGCATGTCATCTGCTGGAAGCAGACTCATCTGAGCTGCTCCTCGGATGGTGACCAGCTCCCTGTCCCCACCTCGGCCTCAGTTTCCATGTCCTACCTGCAGGACGAGAGCAGCACGCACACAATGGCAGGTGGAAACCTCCCAATTATAGGGGAACAAAGTCACCTGAGGACCCCTGAAATGGTCTGGGAGGGGGTTTCCAGGAGCAGACCCTGCTACCTAGGGTCTACCTTCTACCTTCTGTCCTGCTACCCAGCAGGACAGAAAATGAAACCTTCACTGTCGGCTTCCAGCGTTTGTGCTTTCAAGGAGGTTTTGCTGGCTCTGTGCCTTAAGCAGGGGAGGATCCAGTCCACAGAAGACGTGTGGCTAAAGACTATAAAAAAAGGCCACATGGGTTTCAAATGGCTCCTATAAACAAAGAGCAGCTGGAGCAGAATCACAGAATTGTCAGAGTTGGAAGGGACCTTCTAGAGAGCCTAGAGGATCCCTTCATCTCACCAGCATTTTGGGGAGAAAGGGCTGTGTTTGGGATGAGTGCAACCCCATCTTCCTTCTTGAGAAGCAAAACTCACTTGGTGGCCTTTGCAAGGCAGAGATGGCAGCGAAGCTCTCCCTCAGCAAAAGGGCCAAAAGCACAAGGGAAAACATATTACCGGAGGAGTTGGCACTATGAAATGCATGCTCCATTGGGACAGGGAGCTCAGAGAGGTACTGTTCCCCCAAACCTTGCATAGACAAGAGCTGGGGCTAAAACCAAAGGTAGGCCTTCTGCCTTCACTAGGGCAGTCTGGCCCCCGAAGCCACCTGACTGCCCTCTGGCTTGGCTCAACATCTCCATGCTTCACCCCAGACTGAAGTAACCAAGCCAACACATGCAGGTTATACACACTTCCAAGAAACTCAAAGATATCTTCCATCATCTGCTCTTTTTTCCACCGTATTTCCTGTCCAAGAAGGACAGGGAACTGCTGCAGAGGGTCCAGCAGAGGGCTACAGAGATGATGAGGGGCCTGGAGCATCTCCCTTACGAGGAGAGGCTGAGGGACTTGGGGCTTTTTAGTCTGGAGAAGAGAAGGCTGAGGGGGGATCTGATCAATGCTTACAA
>JAOTQQ010000079.1:38199714-38211525 GCA_026546715.1 Gallinago undulata
CAGAGCCCTGGCAGAGGCTGCCCAGGGAGGGTGTGGAGTCCCTTTCTCTGGAGATCTTCAAGCCCCACCTGGATGCCGACCTGAGTAATGTGCTCTGGGCAGCCCTGCTTTGGCAGGGGAGTTGGACTGGATGGTCTCTAGAAGGTACCTTCCAACTCTGACAATTCCATAATTCCACAGGGGCACTAGGTAGGTAGTGGTGGCTGCTGATATCCCCTGGCCTTCCCCATAAGCTGTTCTGTGAAGCAGCATTCTGGGCCAGCTCCTTCTCAGCCCCATCATCCTTAATGGTACTCTTGTTGTGTACCATTTGGGACAGGAGGCTTGGGAATGATTTTTCCCCTATGTCTGTGGCATCTACTCTCCCCAAACCCAGTGAAGCCACAGGTAGAAAAAGCCAAAACAAAAAGCCAACAAACCTGACCAGCAGTTTAAGGGAACATCAATCTCTCTTGCTTCCACATCACATGGTGTCACGCTCAATGCCCACACTCTTTCCTATGGGAAGAAATAATGACTTGAGAAAAACATCCCTCCGTGGAGCCAGAAGCACTCCTTTGAACACAAGTTTTTGCTAGAGGTTTTGATGCTCAGGGCTCCTCCTGTGTGCCAGGACCCTGGCAGAGCCCCCCCACTGAGTGCTCCTCATCCCCTCCCAGTGTGACAGTGGTGTGCCCACGTAGCCCTGCCAGTCCAATTAGTAACACAGTGGTTTGTTGTGGGCTGAATGCCACACTTGCCTGTGCCAGAAGGACCATGGGGTTCCTAGCAGCTCTGGTTATCAGCTGGTCAGCAAGGAGCTGCTCTTCTCATCTAGGTCACTTCTTGAAGCCAGGCATGTTGGAAAGAGTGGGTGGAGGACCAGCTTGGGCACCAATCCCTCTTCTTGCCTCTCCAGCAAAGCCACGTGAAGAACAGCGAGATCCAACAGCGTGATGGTGGTAGACCTCAGCAGCTGGAAACCACAAGAAAGGAGAGCCTGATTTGTTCTGAAATTAAATGCAAAACCAGAAAACATTGTGAGGGAAGCCCGGCTGGTGTTCAGTCACAACAGCAGGTATCTGCCTTGTGATCTCATCCACGACAATGTTAACGATAAAATCCAGGTCCCTACTTTTGTATCAAAGAAAAGAAAGCTGGGAGGCTATTCAGCGTGCCAACCTAAGCAGGAAACAAGATCTGGGATGCTCTGCTAGGTGGGCTCGCAGGGGAAAGCTATATCCACTAGAGATACAGATTTTACAGGGGTGAGTTAAACAGTACTAAGGTTTCATATTAAAAAAAAATAAAAATTATTGGTATCAAACTCAATATAGTTGGAAGGTGAGGCTCACTTCAGAATCACAGAATCTTCATGGTTGGAAGGGACCTTTGAGATCATCGAGTCCAACCACAAAGAAAACCCCAACAAACGACCAAAAAAAAAAACCCAAAACACCCCACAAACAGACACAACCCAACCATCTCAGGCACTAGAGCATGCCCTGAAGTGCCACCTCTACACTTTTCTTAAATACCTGCAGGGATGGTGACTCCACCACCTCCCTGGGTAGGCCGTTCCAGTGCCTGACCACCCTCTCAGGAAAGTCATTCTTCCTGAGATCTAATCTAAACCTCCCCTCCCCCAACTTCAGACCATTTCCTCTGCTCCTGTCATGATTCCCTTGGGAGAAGAGGCCAACCAAAGAGAGAGAGAGAAACCAACTCCTTTCAGGGAGTTGTAGAGGGCAAGGAGGTCTCCCCTCAGCCTCCTCTTCTCCAAACTAAACATGCCTCAGCCCTGGGAAAGAAGACTCACGGTGGGTTAATCCTCATCTTAAACAGATCACTTCCCAAGTTAATTCAGGTTCACTCTCCTAGGGTACCCAGTCACTGATTACCACCTGGTGGACTGCAAAAGCCTGGTGAGACCAGGGTTGCCTGACGAGCAGCCACATCAGGGCAGGCTCTGCCTCAGCGTCCCCTCTGCTCCGGGGCTGAGCACCAAAGGAAGAGCAAGAGGAGCTGCTGCCCACATTGATGACACAGATGGACCTGGCAGAGAGGGGTGAGGAGAACAGCAGCCTGAAGGCTGGCTCAGCTGCTCACAAGTTGCCACCGGTGGCATTCACCTTGACAAATACTCCGTGGGCAGCAGACCCCCAAAATATGATCTGAACCATAATTTTGCCACCCAGGGACAAGAAAAGCCCTGAGCAGAAGTCCCTCTGGTTCCTGCTACCCCCTGCAGAGAGCAGAGCTTCCAGGCTCATGCTGGGATGCTCCAGAGGAGGAAGAAACAGGATGGAAACCTGACAGCTACCTGACAGGCATCAGCTTCACTTGGATCCCTTCACTTGTAGGGTTTGATTGATTATCAGGGCTAATAATTCCTGCCCCAGGCTTGCAGAGGGTTGGACCTTCTGGTGGTGGGACCACCCAAAGGGAAAGGAGGATGCTCTGCTGTTGCCCAGCCTGCCAAAGAAAGAGGAGGCGTTGCAGCCAGCCAGCAAGCAACCTCGAGCAGAATTTCTGCCGACAACAGCACGCAGCCTGCCACGGGATCAGGGTCTGGTTCACAGACAAATGCAAAAAAAAAATAAAAAAAGAGCCCCCATTAACTCCATTTGCTTTGCCAAAAAAAAAAAAGTTTTATTTTTAGGGCTTGCGAGCGGTGCAAGCTGCCGGATCGGCAGCAGCGTTATAAATAGCAGACTTCTATTTATCCTGAGGTCTAGGTACCGCCGTACTAAGTCAGTTTTACGACCTCAATAAATCTAGATTAGGTGCTCTCAAGGCTGCGTCACCATAGAAATAACATTTCGTCTTCCCATTTCATATAGCGCAGCGAGGAGGGATGGATTATGCCAAGGCTGGGAGGGGGAGGGATGGGGGAGGGGGAGGGGTGGGGGTGCTGCCCTCATAAGCCAGCCTGATGCTTTCCCGATTTGCCTGGGTGTAATACAAGCTGGCGTTCATCCAAAGAAGAGGTTGTGGGTCCCGGCTTCAGATCTCCAAGTCCTGCCTGAAAGGTGACGATGTCGGGTTTTCAGCTGGCTCTTGAAATCGCCTTGTCCTTTCCCAAACCGGCTGCACACGTGGGGGTAGAAGAGCAGGGCTAGGAGTGAGAAGAGCTTGCTGCTCTTACAAAGGTGGAAGAAAGGGAGGCAGCAGGAGAAAGAGACTTATTTGGTAGGATAACTTGCAGCATACTGCCAAGATGGGGATTTTCTACTAAACTGACTGAATTAAAATGCTGAAATAATTCTTCCCCCCCTTAAAAAAATAAAAAAAAATAATGAGAAAGTAACTTCCTTCCAATTTCCTTTTTTTCCTTTCACTGACTGATGTTGCTTCATTAAATCTGTAGCATTATGTCAATTCCCATCAATGACAAGCAGCATTCTCTAGCGGTCACACACCTCTGGCTCTGAAGAGGCCAGGATGCTCAGCAGCTCAGCAGGAGGTAAATGTTACCATTTCAGGATTTCTGCTCCAAAAAGCACCACCAAACTCCTTATGCATTCAGCTGTGCTTCCACCTTCCTGCAAAACACCACACATGCTGGTCCTCCTCTAGGATGTCCTCTGCTGCCGACCACCAGCAACCAGGGAAGGACAAGGGGGAAAGGACCCTCCGGTTGTCCTGAAATAGTTCCCGTTCTGGGAATTGTCCTCTCAGGCTTCTCTGGTCCCTGCAGCCTCCCCTGGAAGCCCAGAGAGAAAACACCGTGGGGAAGCCGAATGTATCAAAGAGCATATGGATTGGAGCAGCTGTAGGTTTCTGACCGTTTCATCCTCTGGGAGATTTTTATGAGCTGGAAGCCTGGATGAGCACAAGCTGTTTGGCTCAGATGCAGAATCTTCTCTGGTCAGCTGCTTGGCAGGAGGAGGTAGGGTGCTGGGTTTGGGAGACACCGTGCTGGCTGTCTGCCTCCCCCAGCCCTGCAGCAAACACCTGCTCCAGCTGCTGCTGAGAGCTTGTTGTTCCTCCTCCTCCTCCTCCTCACTTGCCCTAGAAAGGGGTCTGGAGGTCAAGCCAGTGGAAAAAAAAGGGTGCTTCAAGCTTACTGGAGCCCATGGAAAGTATGAAAAGGTGACTGTGCAGAGGAACAATCCTTACTGATTTGCTCACAGAGCCTTCATGTCTGGGTCTGGAACCTTCGCTGGAGAAGCCCAGAGGTTTGGCTGGTCCTGCACTTGGCCTTTACGTGCATGGGAATGGAAGCAAAATGAGAGAGGATGTGAGGAGAAGGAATTAAATAAGCTAATAAATAAATAAATAAATACTTGGGGATAGCAAGATGAGAAAAACCCCAACGGAGCCTTGGTGGGAGCATGCGTTATTTGCCAGACATCGTTGTCTGATTTTAGAGTCACAAACTCCAAGCACTGAAACCACCGCAGAGTCATCACGGAGCTGCAAACCCAGCCTGTGCTGCTAAATGAGGGTTCCCAGTACTCACCAGTGGCACCACACAACTCACCAGTGCCGGGCTGGAATAAGAATTCGTCACGAGCGTGGTAAGGCACGTAGGCACTGGAGCTCCCTGGCAGAGTGTGATCCCATTTCACAGCAGCTCTTGAGGTTTCAAAATGAGTTCCTTCTGTCTGAAATGAAAGCAGAATCTTTCAAATGTTGGGGTTTTGTTTGTTTGTTTGTTTTTTAAATAAAAAGGAATGTTGTTTAAATGTCTATTTTGGGATTAAAATCTGAAGCCTTTTCAGGACAGAGTGGATATTGTACTGCACAAGGTACTGGTTGGGAGGATGAGGAGGATGAGACACCCTGGCTCTCATCTCCACTCCCCTGGAGTCCCAGGCATGGTTTGCCACCCCAGTAACTGTGAACACACCAAGCTCAGCAAGAACATCCCTATGGCTACAAGTGCCACTGAACCAGAGGGACAGCACGAGGTTGGACATGTAGGTCCTCCACACTTCTAACTTGGAAAGGGAATAAGTGGAATAAAGAGTTGAACTCACAAGAATGGTTGAACTCAACTAAAGCTATTAAGGATTTGCCAGGACTATCAGGCATCCCGTGGCTTGCTAGCACCCCCATCTGGTCCATCATCCCTGGCTCCCCTTCCAAACCAAAGTCAACTCCCAGGGACACATCGGCTCCTACAGAGGCAACAGGTTGTATCTCAAATGTCCCAGCTCTGGCCTCCTCTGCCTACAGACAGCTCTCCTCCTGGTTGCTCCTGACATGAAGAGCCTCTCGACAGAGGCTGAGGAGGTGACACTTTGGTTCATTTTTCCATGAATTCTGTCTAAGTCAAAGCGACTTGTCCCTGCAGCGGTCTCCTGGAGAGTGGGAAGCCTCAACCCCTGACAGTGGGCAGCAGACCCCCAAAATATGATCTGAACCATCCAAGGACAAGAAAAGCCCTGAGCAGGAGTGTGTGTTCCCTCTGGTTCCTGCTACCCCCTGCAGAGAGCAGAGCTTCCAGGCTCACGCTGGGATGCTCCAGAGGAGGAACAAACAGGCTGGAAACCTGTCAGCTAGCTGACCACATTGGCTTCACTTGGATCTCTTTATAAGCTGCCAGCTCAGCTAGACACAAGGTTGTTTTCCTATTTATTTAATAATTGGAGTGAAAGGCATCTTCTGGGAAGCCTATTTTTCTCGTTTACTGGTTGAGGTTACAGTATTCAGCTGTTTGCCTGAAGATTGACGCCATGTTGCTCACGGCAGTATAAGGGCCTAGACTGAGTTGGGAGTGGACGCAAGGTCATACTGAAGGTCCTTCAAGATCCTTTCCAACCCGAACTATTCTACGATTCTGTAATTCTATGGTTTCAGGGGACATAATGCTGGTGGTGCCAGGTGGGCTCCCGTCAAATGTGGACCTTGCTGCACCCTGTGTGAAGGCCTGTGCTGCCCCCAGCCCCACAGCCTGCTCCAGGGACACTCACAGCTTCAGTTTTAACGGTTTCATTAAATAAAGCTGCATGGTTAAGGCTGAAACATTTCCCAGCTGGTTGGAGAGTTGGATGGAGAGGCCAAGGCCAGGAAGGACATCCTGCAGGGTCTCCAGAAACACCGTGCAGGAGCTCCCTGCTTGTCAGCAACTTGGCCTATGCCAGAGACAGCCCCAAACCTGAGTTTTGACTTTCTACCACCTGTAAAAATGCTATTTTTCAGCCCTTCTCTACTGCAACTCATTTCAAGACCGGCTCTCCCATTGCAGCGACTACGAAGTAGCTGCAGAATGGCTCCCTCTGGCTCTGAGCTGTCACGCTCCCAGCAAAACTCATCAAGCAAATTGTACGATGGAAAAGGAAGAGTTGCTCTAGCACTGACTCCTCAGACAGAGGAGTAAGTCAGCAGAGTTTAATTGATACAAAACCAGTCAATCCGTTTGTTGTGCAGCTCAAGGGAAAGACACTCTCTCTCCAGATCTGGGCTTCCTGCACAGTAGGCACGCTCTGGCATAGGCAGAAGAACTTAATTGCTTGGAAGAGCACTTTGTTCCACCTCATCCCAGAGAACCTTGATTGCACTCCCAGGACTGTCCTCCCCAGTGCTGAGGCAAACCCTCCGAGCCCTGAGACACAAAGTGACAGCAATGAGTTTAGAGCAGAAGGAACATGGGATCCATGTTCTTTCTGATTTCTAATACTTAAAGGTGGGCTTAAGTCAAACATCTGTGTCACCTCTCAAGCTGACCACAGGTCACTTCCATGGAAGAAAAGTGACACCTCTTCTTCCATAACAAGCTCTTGCCTCATTTCCTGACCACTATCCCTTGTACGAAATGCACTCTGCATCCTACTGAAGAGCAGTTCCTCAAGCAGAGCACAGCCCTGACCCCTAGAGGGGCTTTACTTTGCTAATCACAGAATCACATGGGGTTGCAAGGGACCTCTGGAGATCATCTAGTCCAACCCACCTGCCAAAGCAGGTCCACCCAGAGCAGGTCCCACAGGAATGTGTCTAGCAGGGGTTTGAATGTCTGCAGAGAAGGAGACTCCACCACCTCCCTGGGCAGCCTCTGCCAGGGCTCTGCCACCCTCACAGGAAAGAAGTTCCTCCTCATGTTTAGGTGGAACTTCTTCCATTCAAGTTTGTGCCCACTTCCTCTTGTCCTGTCCCTGAGCACCACTGAGAAAAGACTGGCCCCATCCTCCTGTCACCCAGGCCCCTCATCATCTTTGTAGACCTCTGCTGGACCCTCTCCAGAAGTTCCCTGTCCTTCTGGAGCTGGGGAGCCCAGAACTGGACCCAGTGCTCCAGATGGGGCCTCCCCAGGCCAGAGCAGAGGGGCAGGATGACCTCCTTCCACCTGTGAGCTACAGATAGCATGGAATACTTTCAATTCCAGTCCCCCCATCTGGAAAATGCATGACTTTGTACCCTGCCTCCAGCCACATCTACAGTCTCAGACAGGAGAGATGGTCTCAGGACAGAGACCTGCCCTGGGTGACCAGGGTACAGTGCTCAGGCATGCCCCAGCCCTCCCAACAGCAAAGATTGGGCTTCAGCAGGAGAAGACCCCCCAATCTCCATCCATCAGCAGGTCTCTGGCAAGAGCAGCAGTTTAGCACAACGAAATTGAAGCAGCGCTTGAGAGCACGCCGTTTATGCATTTCTAGGTCATTAAACCTTCTCCTAGCGACGGTGCTTAAGAGGCCTGATGACGTTTCCTTTCCCCCACCTCAGCGGTTGGCTCTTGAAAAAATTAAAAGATAAGCTTTGTAAATCTCACCAAGAAGAGGGAACTGTCACTTTAGCTTCAGGAGAAGAGCCAGCAAAGAAACAAAATTCTTCTTTTGGCAGAGAAGAAAAAATATAATCCGTTATTAAAGGCTTAGAGACAAAGGCTCTCAACACAATTAAAGGCAAACCTAAGTCTTTGAAAGCAGGGGGCATGACATTGGAATACACACAAGAAGTAGAGATGAAAGCCTCCATTGTCACACCATTGAATAAGTAGGAAAAAAAAAAGAGAAAAGTTTCAATGGATGCATTTGCCTAAACCAAACTAGACGAGAGGCTTTCTAGAGGAGGGCTGGAGCCTTCCCACGTGTTTGCACAATGCCAAGAGCCACTGGGCTCAGTCTTAATTAGGATCCTGGGGCATTACTGGAATAACTTGGGGACAGAGGGTCACAACATTCATTAATCGGAAAGAAAACAGGGCTCCGATATTTTCTGTGGGAAATTGTGCACCTGGGAAACTTAATCTTTCTTTCCAGCCTGTCGATCTGAAGCAAAAATTGTTTTGATTTGGCATTGTCGAGGCATTTGTTTTGCAGGAGAGCTTGCTGTGGGTGCATTGCTGCACTCAGGGCATACAGGTGGCTTTTGGTCCAGCAGTGGTCCGAAGGTGTGGCCACTTCCAGAAAGCACTAAGCAAAGTAATCCTGGCTCTCACAGCCTTTAGACTAAGAGCACCAGATCCAAGGAAAACCCACATCTGGGATGTCAGAGATGTACCGTTGTTGGAAGACTTTGCTCCCAGCAGGTAGTAAAAACTACCCCTTGCTCTCAAACCCTATACCTCCCATCAGTAGCACCATCAGCCAACACTCACCGTAAGATGCTCCCAACCAGTGTGCGAACGTCAGAGACCTCTTGCTGCCATTCATGAAAGTCTTTGCTGGCACGGGGCCACCACCAGTCAGTAAAATCAGTTTTGACATCTGCTCTTCTGCTGCGACTGCTCAAAGCCAGGTCTGGCTTGACCCTAGATGGCTGCATCATGCTGGGTATGTGATGACTTCTGCCATCTTAAGATCTTTCTTCTCTGAGAGGCTCCAATGTCTTTAAAGGAGAGCAGCTCCCTCTTTTCTGGGGATCATCATGGGCTTACGTGACTCTGGAGGAGGATGCTCCTACACAAGGGGCATCCATTTTTCCCTGCCTGCTGTGTCAACATGGGCAGCCTGCATTTTTATGCATATTTAGGGCTCTGCAGACGGGCAAAAGATACCTTAATACCAAACCTCAGCACCATTATTGTGAAGTTAGTGATGGAGACCGCATGGTAAGGATGGTGGCCAACGTCACTTAGAGAGCTGAGCGTGCAGAACCTTTCGCAGTTTTCCTTGCTCGCACAGGGGCTCTGCTGGCATCTTCTCCTCTCGTGGGAAGGAAGGTCTATTGTTTACAGCTAGCTGGTGGTTTAATTTTGTTTTAATTCTCCTCTCCAGGGATGCTCCTGGGATAGGTGATCCTGGTTTGGGATGACCTGGGTTTCTTCTACACAGAACAAAAAGACGAGAGAAGGCAGGAGCTGTACCAGGCACGCTTACCTCCTGCCTGCAGCCAGAGGACACCCCTTATATTGTTGGTGAGACCTTGGGGAGCTGCAAAGGACTGTTCCAGAGAGCGTACCACCTTTTCAAGCCCAAGCTGGGGTGGTCAGTCCTTCCACTCAGCCTGCCCTCTGCTCTAAAAACCCCCGAGGGTTTACCCATTAATGTCAACTCATAGTGTGACCTCCGATTAAACCATTTATGAGTTTGCAAGGAAAAAAAGGCAACTCGTTCCACTTAGGGCATCGAGCAGCTTCCTGCTGGTATGGATTGCATGTGTCATACACAAACCAGAGGACTAAGCGTTGAAGGATTATCTTGCTACTTGTCCCTTCAGCCTAGATTTCTTGATCATCTTTGTCTATGGCAAACTGGAGCCCTCTTTTTTTAAAGGGACCTTGTCTATCATGAACATCCAAACACTTAAGCCAGGCACCCTCTGCTATCCAGCCACAGACACAAAAGTGGATAAGAGACAGGCTAATCCACTGCCCTCCACTTTGAAAATAAAAGCAAGGTCCGTGGATGGTTTTAGTTCCATATATTTTTTTTTTATTTTTTCCATTGGTTGGTTTTGTCACCAAGGAGACTGAATTCCTACAAGTCACTGTTTTTGGTGTTTGCCAGAACATAAATCCATGCTTCTGTGCCAATGGCCATCACAGCATAATTACATAAGCTATGTGCTTTGTTTGAGAGCTCTAGCTTTGCTTGCTGTTTGTGTGATCTGCCGTGTGGTTAAGTCCACCCAAAAGGGGAAAAACTATGTCCTTCAGATCTGCTCTAAGCCTAAGTGTGATGGCTGGGAGTCACCTTGAATCTGAACTTTCCTGCTGCACGTTCTTCCTACTTGCCCAGAAGATCCTGCATAAAACACACCGGCATGTTACAGAAGAGGAGAAGAATTTCTGGTGTGCTTCTGCAACTGAGGCACAAATTCAGAAAGTACCAGTGTGACCAGGCCACTTGGGTTCCTGTCCTTGATGAGCGGGAATGGCTCTCTGTACACACTAATTCTTCTCCCTTCCCTGACTTTTTCCCCTCCTCCCTCTCAAAACCACTCTTAAGAGTGAGATTAATTCTCAAAGCCCTAAACAGCAGCACCATTTGATGGTGTTAATAGGAATTCTGTGCCCAGGACACCTTTCAGAGTATGAACTGGCTGAGCTTATATCAGGTCCCTCAGGACACAGACTGTCTCACGTTGTTTGTGCAATGCCTGTCTCATCTCCTGCTGGCCCCCATCTCCACGCAATCCACAGAAGTAAATACCTGCCCAGAAAATAAGAGGCAGAGCTCCTGCCCATCTCAGCGGGACAATGATATGGACCAGGCAAGGTGACATCGATGGCTGGCCATCAGACTCAGCTGGGGTGATGCAGTAGAAAACCAGGTCAATGGCCATGGGTCAAAGATGCCACCAGGGCTTTCCCAGCTGTGAAATCTCAATGCAAGGCAGACCCACGTCAGGCCACTTATATAAACGGTTACCTAATGATGTGTCTTCCCATATCTGCATCGCAGGGAACTGATATGCAGAAGAGCTGGCTCTGGTAGCACTCTGCGGAAGACTTGTCAGGAGAAATTCACAATCCCGCCTGCTGAAGGCTTCAGAGGTGAAGGTGCTCTCTGAGCCCCTACAAACTGGCCCAAAGGAGTATCTATAAGACAATCGGGCAACAAGATGTCCTGCTATTCAGCAGACAGACCCCCACCATATACATCTCGGTGTCTCTAGATTTGACCTGCCAGCCTTTCAAAATACAGTCTAAGCACATCAGCTCATCTGGGCTGATTTTTTACATCAGCCCCCATTCGGTCCTTTTCTGGAATCAGCAACAGCTGTTTCACATAATCTTATTTTCAAGCCAGCTCCTTAACACTTATGCCCCTCCTTGTCCCCAGTTCTAGCTGCGTTACCACTCGATCTGAGCCCAATGCCAGTATCTCTTAGGGGAAAAAAAAGCTCTCTTCAGCTTTTCCCTCTTTTCAGGGGAAAAACAGCTCTCTTGGGACTGTTGGGATAACATGAGCAGGCAGCAGCAGCATCTGCAGTCACTTCCTGTTCCGATTCTGGATTGTCCCAAGAGAGCAGCTCTGAGCTTGAGATCTTTCTATTGCCCAACAAAGGAGGTGTCCATGTCAGTGCATCTTGGATGAGACAACTAGGTGTTGCATCTGAGCACCTCCATTTTCTCCACGGCCAAGTGTGAGGTACAGGAGGGTTGATATCTACAGCAGACATAGAAACTAAGAAGGTCACAGTGTACGGAAAAACATTCGTTGGGGTTTTAACTTGTTTGCAGATGTGAGGCATTCCTTTCTTTCTGCTCTTCTCCCCCCAGAAACGAAATACAGAGAATTCTAAAGACACTGGGGAAGGTAGGGGGAAGTCCTACCGTATGACTCTATAATCCAGCTGGTGTTTCTGTTCCTAAATCATAGAATCATATGGGGTTGCAAGGGACCTCTGGAGATCATCTAGTTCGACCCCCTGCCAAAGCAGGTCCACCCAGAGCAGGTCCCACAGGAATGTGTCCAGGTGGGGTTTGAATGTCTCCAGAGA
>JAOTQQ010000079.1:38267932-38281565 GCA_026546715.1 Gallinago undulata
GGGGAGCCCAGAACTGGTACCCGTGCTCCAGATGGGGCCTCCCCAGGCCAGAGCAGAGGGGCAGGATGACCTCCCTCCACCTGCTGGTCGCACTCTTCCTGATGCTCCCCAGGATGCCATTGGCCTTCTTGGCCACAAGGGCACATTGCTGGCTCATGAGCAGTAAAAAGCATTATTCAATGAGTAGTCACATCAGAGCAGAGACATGAGAATATCCTACCACTCCTCTGCCCAACATTTGGCTTTGGACTTTTAAGAAGGTTTGGGAAATTTTTGATTGTTTTTTTTTTCTTTTTTTTTCCTTTTTTTCTTAGCATTATTGCTAAGAAAATTACAAGTCTGGACTTTCTGAAACATAGAAAACAGTGACCCACAAGAAACAGAAAGAAAGCAGCAGCTTAATTGCTCCTGGCAAAAGCAGAGAGCTGGACTGACTTCAATGCAGGGGTAGACCCCAAAACAGGGGTTTCACAAAGGTCCCCCCCATTCACAGAGGTCTCCTAGGCTACCAGGGATAGCCTGGGGACTTCTGCAGCCACACACAGATTTGCAAGGCATGACCATTTCCAGCGAAGCCCTGCAAGTGCACAACCAGCACATCTGAGATCACACAGAAACACAAGCAACTCCCATTTTCTCAACGTGCCCACAGCCACCAAGGGGTGGCTAGATACCAACCTCAGAGGAAGAGGAAAGGAGTTCAGAGGGGAAACAAGTACAAATACTCCAAACAAAACAAACTACATTATTTCATACAAAGACTAGCTCCATCTGCAGACATAGGAATCCAGCTCATCAAGTTTCCCTGGAGAAAGCGCAAGACTAATTGCAGCCTAGTCATTCAGTCTCTGAAACACAGCCCCGAGGCTGGACCTCACCAGAGAAGTGTCAACAAAAGATGCTGTTTGAGCAGTGCCTGCCACAGGGGCAAAAAAAAAACAACCCACCCCAAAACAAATCCAAAAAAAAGCAAACAAAGCCAAAAAAAAACAACAGCCCTTCAGATCCTCAGCTAGAAACAGAATATTAGATGGCACTAGAGCTCCCTCTTCTTCAGCCCTTTATAAATCAGAAGTAGAAAGAGTACATCCAACCTCATGGTAACCTGTGAAGTAGAATGCTCACGACTGTGACACCAAAATTTAGAGTTGACCCAACAGCAGAGCCCCTAACTCTTCACAGTTTTAATTGGTTTCCATCCCCACAGAAATACTTCAGTTAGCGTGAACAGAACCTGGCAGCCACACAGGGACAGAAAAGACACACAGGGCGATTCTAGAGAGATCTTCAAACCACAAGGCTACACCTCAGATGCTTGAATCAGTTTCTGTGGAAAAGCAATAATGAAATTTTATGGTTCCTTTCCAATCACAATAAGACCTGTTGAATTTGAGCAGTCTTCAGTGAGAAATACATAAATCAGGTATTACTTTTTTCCTTTTTAAAGGAAAAAGCTTTCTACTTCAAAAACCAGGCAGGGAGGAGAAATTAAAGAGAAAGTGGAAAAAACGCCTGCCGCCTGCCCTCCCCCCCCCTTTTTTTTTTAAAAATCAAAGGTTGTTTTTTTTTTCCTTCCCTCGAGGCAGCAGAAAATAAAGATAATTGTGAAAAAGCTGAATGAAGCTAAAGTTTTGTGGAGGTTCATGTGTGGATTTGACCTAGATACAGTTAACTTTCTTGTAATTAATTCATTGCTTATAATTTTATACTAGACTGCTCACATTATAGCTCTAAAACAAATTGAACAGTGTCCTATTACTCTCTCAGAGCCCTTGATACATCACTAAATATCTGAGTATTTTAATTATTTGACTCAATTTTCCTCTGAATCCTGCTACAAAGCTGGGTTTTCTTTCATGCCCTGCAAACTGCATTAGATTATAAAGGGAGTGGGATACTAAAGGAATATTAAACATTTTGCCAGCATGGGAAAAATCTGTGGGAGACTCCCAGGTGCTTATGCCCACACTGTATGCTCCACTCCACCTGAAAAATTGTTTGAAGCTCTTAAAACTAAAAAAGCAGGTCAATATGGATTTAAAAAAAAAAAAAAAAGAAAAAAGTATAGTTGAATAGAATATTGCTTCTCAAGAGCTTCAGACCCATGGGCTTTGTTTGTTCCAAAGCAGGATGTCCAAGTCTTAAAAACTCCAGAAGCCCACCAGGCTCTGAATTACTGGTTTGTTTGTTTTTTTTCTCAACAGGCTTCATCTAGTCTGTCGCCCCTTTCCTACGCCACCTGGAATATCCTTCCAGACCTCCCACCCATGAGAAGGCAGCTCCTGGGGATCTCTGGCCTGGCCTGACCCTGGTTCAGCAGGCTGGTAAGTGGAAGTTACAGCATTTAGGTGACCATCTATGTCTTCGTGACATCGGCTGGCATATGTACACAGAGAGGACACGTCCCAGCACCTGAATTTATTTTCTTCCTAACACAGCTACCTGAAATTGCATAGCCACCTTCTCTTACCAACAGGACCAGCAGCAGACCAAATAAAAACATTTGCAGGAGATACAGTAGGGAAGAAGTGAAGCAGTTTTTACTAGAAAAATTGAGGCTCCTCGGACACAGGTTAATTTCCTACAAGATGCAGTCTCCAAGACTGAAAGCAGGGGAAAAAACTCTGCTCTTCCTGATCGGTCCCCAAGTGATATGTTCTCACCACATTTCAGGCAACGATCTCACTCAGATGAAAAAAATAATAAATTATAGCTTCTCTGCCAGGGCAGAGCTAACCTAAAGCTGGCTTGAAGATTAAAAACCCTGCCTGAGAGACGTGAGCATCTAATCACACTGTGTTTCTTAACCCTACTTGAGCTGGCTGCAGAGATTTCCTTCATTTTCACCAATTAAACTTTCCAATTAAGCTCTGATCATTTCATGAATATTTTCCTGAGTACCTGAGCAGTCATGAGTTCCCTGCAGCAAATGACTGCCTCCACTGCTCATCCTCCAAACACACTCACTCACTCGTATCACTCAACCTGCCAGCAAGGAAACAACCTTCTACCAAAGCCTTACCTGCAAGGGTGGCTCACTTGACATGTCAATTCTTCTGGCAGCCCGAAGTTGAGAATTGTCTAGGTTGGCCAAGACCTTTAAGATCATCTAGTCCAACCATCAATCTAATGCTGATAAAAAAAACACAGAAGACAACTATGCAAAAAACCCACCCCAAAACAACCCCGCATCACTAACCCATGTCCCCCAGCACTAAGTCAATCTGTCTTTTGAACACCTCCAGGGATGGTGCCTCAACCACTCCCCTGGGCAGCCCATTCCAACCCTTTCCATGTGAAGATTTTTCCTGATATCCAACTTAAACCTCCCCTGGTGCAGCTTGAGGCCATTTCCTCTTGTCCCATTGCCTTTGACTTGGGAGAAGAGACTAATCTCTACTTCTCTACAACCTATTTCGATAAAGCTCAGGGTTGTCCAGCCATTTCAGTGAGCTGGGCCACCTGCTCACTTTTTTAGTAAAAAAAAAAAAAAAACAAAACACCCAAAATCCACAATCTGGATTCACAGGAGCTTCTTTTTCTTCTTCCTCCAGTGTCCCAACATCCTCTTCATGAATGCAGCCTCCCAGTGGGGTTACATCTATAAGGCTGTCACCAGCAGAGCTAAAGAAGTCATTATCCCACTCTACTCAGTTCTTGTCACACCACACCTGTAATATTGTTTAATTTTGGTCCCTCCTATACAAAAAAGATGTGAACAGGCTAGAGAGCATCCAGAGAAGGGCCACAAAGGTGATCAGAGCACTGAGAAACCTGCCACCTGAGGAAAGGCTAGGAGAATTGGTGGTGTTCAGCCTTGAGAAAAGAAGGCTTAGAGGAGACCTTATCACCACATCCCAGTATTTAAAGGATGGTTACAAAGATGGAGACTCCCTTTTCACAAGGAGTCACATGGAAAAGACAAGGGGTAATGGGTACAAGTTAATCCTGGGGAGATTCTGATTGGACACAAGAGGAAAATTTTCACAGTAACAAAAAACAGCCATTGGAATAATCATAGAATGGTTTGGGTTGGAAGGGTCCTTAAAGATCAACTGGTTCCAACCCCACTGCCATGGGCAGGGACACCTCCCACCAGACCAGATTGCTCAAATCCTCATTCAGCCTGGCCTTGAATGCTTCTAGAGATAAGGAATCTACAACTTCACTAGGCAACCTGTTCCAGTGTCTCACCACCCTCACAGGAAAGAAATTCTTCCTAATATCCAATCTAAATCTCCCCTCTTTCAGTTTAAAACCTTTGCCTCTCATCCTATCTCGGCACTCCCTCATAAAGACTCCCTTTTCCACCTCTCCTGTAGCCCCCTTTAAGTACTGGAAGGCTGCTATGAGGTCTCCCCAGAGCCTTCTACTTCTCCAGGTTCTACTCCAATTCTCTCACCCCGTGCTCACAGAAGAGGTGCTCCAGTCCCATCTCTGCGGTAAAGTGGTGGATTCCTCAGCACTGGACACTTCTAGGATTCTGCTGGACAAGGTGCTGGGTCAACTTGTCTAGGCCATATTTTTGCCAAGAAAGGTTGGACCAGATGATCTTTGAGGTCCCTTCCAATCTGGCATTCTAAGATTCTGTGATTACCAAGGCACTCATTGCAAGACACAGAAGAAAGAGGAGGTGTGATGTTCTCTGCTGTTGACTCCAGCATAGAAAGTGGTATTTCCTTCTCTCTGCTGTCTCCTGTACTGCTTGACTTTCCCTCTTTAGGTCAATAGCCTGGTATTTCTGTGGGTATCTCCCCTATGGTGAAGGTTCTTCTGGCTCCTTTCTATGAGGAGTTCAAAGCCTTTCTAATCATCCTAGCCCACCATTCACACTGCTATCTGGCTAGGAAAGAAGTGTCACCAGGCAAGCCACAGCAAAGATCTGTAGATATTTCCTCCAGGAGAAAGGAAAGCAATGGGAGGTAGGTACTGATATCAAAGATGACAACCAACTCACATAGGCATCTCCATCCATTTCATGCTTTAGATATTCACCTGGTAATTTTGTCTTGCCCTACAGACAGCATTTTAGATAGAATAGAGGACAAAGGCTTTTTCTTCTTACTACTTCGTACCCAAAAGGCCAAAATCAACATATCTCTGAAAACAGACTAGGACAGGTACTAAATTGCTGAAGAATGTACTTTCCCCCTAGGCAATATACATCTAGATAACATTTGATTATACTATCAGCAGACTCATTAGCATTTAGAAAAGCAAATGTGGAATGTGAGCTTAGTTTGAACAGAAGCAGCATTACAGTAGCCAAAGCTCATTAATTATGAGTTTTATCAACTGCTCGCTGAAAGTTGCTCTGCTAGCACAGTTTAATTGCCTGCAAAAGCGATGCTTTTGAACGAAGAAATAACATGCTACAAATTAACCCTTATCCTTCCTTTTTCAGTAGCCAGGGTCCCAGCAGGCTGCTCAGTCCCACTCAAACAGAGCTCTCCACCAAGAAACTCCTCACTGAGCCCTCACAGATTTGAAGCAGGTGGGATATTTTATGCTATTGTGCACCAGCTGGATTATGATCCAAGGACTACGTGCAATACCACCCTCTATTCCCCCAGGCCATGGACAGTAAGTTAGCCACCACTAGAAGGTGGTGTCACACTCGCTCTTAAGACTCCTCTTTAAGTACTGAACTAACAGAAAACATCAACCAACAACTCCACAGGGCACAGGCAACCTGATTTTAATAAGCAAGCAAATCCTCTCTATTTAATTTCATGTTACATACACACACAGAGGCATATATATATACACACGCAGACCTACCTTTACAAAAGGAGATCAGAACATTGATAGTGATGGAAAGGACCATCATCAATAGAACAGCATCTTCACACAAGACACTTCGTAAACACGCAAGCGTAGAGGTTACCAACGCATTGAACAAGTTACCAGCCAGTTTAACCAGCACCTATAAATTCCGCACTGAGGTTATTTCACTGATAGCTTATTCCTTACGCACAGACTGCTAATACTAGCTTTTCAGCCCAACTCCTCTTCACTTTTTCTCTTCATACCTGACTACTCTCTGGTGTGCTTGCCCTTGCTTAAATAACGTTTTCCCAGAGTTGCTCCAGCTGTGGCTGATGGGCTCAGCTGAGACTGATGGGTCACAGGAGACAGCTGGGACCTTCACAGGGCCCTTCCTGCAACCTCCCTGCCAGCTCCTGGGCACCCACACCCAGCACAAATCATTTATCATAAAGGATCAATAAGGATTCATCTGTATTCAATGAGCAGCTGTTGGGCTAAAACAATCTACTTTGTCCTCAGAAGTAATAAAAGATATAAAGCGTTATCCCAACAGGTGCCAGTGAATTAAAACTGGCCTGGGTAACAATGATGGGGGAGTTGGCTGAGATCTTTGTTGTCCACTTAGGGTTTGAGGACCAGGAAAGCTCTAAGTGCCTTCACAGATGTTCTACACTATTCAGGTTGGGCAAATGATGACCTTCACAGCTACATTTCTGTTAGACAGAGACACTGAAAATGTGCTGAGAGATTTGCCTTGCCTCCTTTTTTGACCCTGATGGAAACATTAACACAGTTGATAATTACAGAGGCCTCAGTCAGGTATGTTAATGACTAGGTAAAGAATTTCTATTAATCAATTGCCAACGAAGAGCGGTATTTCAAGGAACGTTTCCAGCTGCAAAGCTGTTAAAGAATATTTTAATCAATGATCTGCATCACATTTCCTCCTAATCAAGTTGCCAGCAATATTTCGATTGGGATGAAAGAAGATAAAGAAGTATTACTCAAGCTGAAAGAGATCTATTTCACAAGATAAGTGAAGCCCCTTTAAATAAAAGAGACAGTTAAATGGCATGAGATGCTGGCCACAAGGACAGACACCCTACCCCAAGGCGGGAGAGAAGCACAGTGGGGAATCAAATCCAAGTTAGCAGTTCAGTGCCACCGTAGAGAACGACGGCAGCCCCTGCCTGGTGAGAGCGTAAAGACATGAAATGTGCTAAAGTGAGATGGATTCACAAAATACCACCAAGCTACAAATAATGGCAAGTTCGTACTGGAAGGAAGCAACTGCAGAACAGGCAGCCATCTGTGCTTGGCTTGGAATACCCAGCCTGCCAAAGGCTGTGATTAATGCCGTCTGGACAGTTCTTTTCCTGTCTGCTGTCAGCAGCGCTGTCTGTTCCAGAGCCTGCCCATGGCACTGACAACAGATGTCCCTCGCAGTTCAAAAAAGCTCCCACGAAGCTCCAAATCTGCATTTCCCATTTCCGTGACGCAGGCCGCGTCGCCGGAAGATATGGCAAAGGTGCATCATTTTTTGTTTTTGTTTTTTTTTTAAATGATAAACCTTCTTCCTTGTATTTCAATAAATAAGCTACAAGTGTCCACTTGGCAGCTCCTCTAGGCTGGGGGGAAACCTCAACAGAGTTTTCCCCACCAGGTGGGACGCTGAAAAGAAAGCAGCGCGGAAAGGCGGAGACTTTGGAGCCGAGCTGTCGACTCGAAGCAGGGACCTGCCATGGATTGGATCCTCCCTCACAGACAGCTCTCAGCAACGCTCCCTCCTGCTGCTTTGCTATCATCACAAAGGTTGTGCCTCTCATTTTCAGCTCAGGATTTCTTGCAGTTATTCTTATAACCGTACATCCCTCTGGCATTGCCGTTAAAATATAGGAAGCATTCTGAAAAAATCTCCTGGCATATATTTTTTTCCTAATTACAATGCTTTCAATTTGCTTTTCAATTTGTTGACACGGCATTGTTTTTTTTTTGTCCCAGCTTCTAGCCAGCCATGTTAGACGACTCGTTCAAGCTCATATTTCAAGCCAACAACAGGCGGAATTAAGATTCAGCTATGCTGGAGATACCAGAAAGAAACTCTTTGCTGTGAGGGTGGTGAGACACTGGAACAGGTTGCCCAGAGAAGCTGGGGATGCCCCATCCCTGGAGGGGTTCAAGGCCAGGCTGGATGGGGCTTGGAGCAACCTGTTGTGGTGGGAGGTGTCCCTGCCCAGGGCAGGGGGGTTGGAACTCGATGATCTTTAAGGTCTCTTCCATCTCTAACCATTCTATGGTTCTATGATTCTATGCTCTCCACTCACAGTTTTCCAGGGAGAATTTCACAACCCCCAGATAAATAAAAAAGAGAATAAAGAGAAGAAAAAATCCACCACCAAACAGACAGCTGAGTAGGAAATAGTCCAGAAGTACGGCAAGATCTTATGCATATCTGAAATACCCGACAGCTACAGGGTCTAAGCTGCAGGAACCGGTCTCAGTAAGACCTGAGTTGTCTTAGCTTAGAGGAGCAGTCATCACAGAATGCTGACAACAAGCCTTTGTACAAAAAAGCCTCTACAAAGCCACTGATAGCTGTCAAGTTTGAAAGAAAGCAGCAGGAAAGCCAAGAGCAAGGCAGAGGTGATGTAAAAGTTGAGAGTTCCTGGAAAGTATCTTACAGTGCAATTGGTTATTCCCGTTAATTAATAAATTGTGTACTTAATATAAAGCTCTAATATGAGTAGCAAGTCTGAGCATTAAACAAGCATTTGGCAAGCAGAAAACCATCTCTAGTGCCATGCCCTACAGAAAGATCATTCTCCAGGTATGCAGGTAGGTGGCTGCATTAATCTCATCCTCAGGCCCTCAGGAGACAATATCATTTTGGTGCTAAATTAATTTGAAAAGACACAAAGAGTGCCAGGGATGCTGAGTTTTGTTCCTTCCTTAGTAATGTCTTTCAGAAACCCGCTGCAAACTGTGTCAGAACCCTGGTTGCTGGCTGACAAAACACCCACCAGACACACAAACCACCTTCCCACCATTTGCAAGATACCACACTAGAAGACAGCTGTAGGAGGCGAAAGGTCTCAATATTGAATGAAATGAAGGCTAGAAACAAGGACGTCCCAAAATCTTACGGAAAATGGTTGGAAATATTGGAGTTATGTGTGTCGTCCAGAGGTTTCAACCCAGCAAACTCTTTTCCAAGATTGGAAAGGATTGTGGACCATGAGCTGACTTTGTTCAGTTCTCTTTGGAGGTCTGTACCTTAAGCACCCAACTCCCACTGGGGTTTATTTCAGCCTGCCCAAGGTGATAACGGCACACAGCCTCCTGCCGGCTTGCCAAGCACCTCCTGGAAAAACTGCTGATGTCTCGGGCAGGTTTTACAACCTTTCATGTAGAAGGAGCCCCGGCGTATCAAAGGTGGTTTCAGTGCTGCTTGGCATTCGGATCTTGCAGAACCCAAGTAAGTTCCCACAATTATGGCTGCACAGAAAGCTTTTGAAATCCCCATTCCAATTCCATCTTATCACCTTGGCTGAAAAATGACAGGCAGAAAAGCTGACCCTGCTTTTAGAATTACTAATCAAGTTTGAAGGTAAAACTTTAGGGTAGCTTTTCCCCCACTTTTGTGTGACTTTCTGGAAAATCAGCATGAAATCACATAACCCAAAATGGAGAGTTTACGTGACACAAGGTGGCTTGCTTTCAGAAAGCTGAAGTGGAATTGGGAATGTAAGTGTAACAGGCTATTTGACAGTCAAACCTCAACACCACTTCCAGATAAGAGTAACGACAGGTATTACAGCTTGTTAGAGCTTGCCTTGACTTGTCCTTCACAGTCCGACAGGAGCCAGGAATGTCAGCACAGGATGGTGTTTGGTTTGTCCATGGGAATCAGCATCTCTACCAGCACAACAGCATGACTGACTTGCATTCAAAAGTCCTGGAATTTCTTGGGTTTATACACAGGGAAACAAGTCTGATTTTGCAAAGGTGAATTTTAATTGGTACGTAACTAACTGAGTTGCAAAAACACTTCTGGAAACCAAGCTAATTGAAACAGGAATTGCCAGCAACTTAGAATCATAATAAAACAGAACTGTCTAGGTTGGAAGGGACCTTTGAGATCATCTAGTCCAACCGTCAACCTAACGCTGATTTAAAAAAACCACAAAACAACAACCCATCACTAAACCATGTTACTGAGCACCATGTCAACCCGTCTTTTGGGGGGTGCCTCAACCACTTCCCTGGGCAGCCCATTCCAATGATTAATAACCCTTTCCATGTCAACATTTTTCCTAATTTCCAACCTGAACCTCCCCTGGTGCAACTTGGGGCCATTTCCTCTTGTCCCATCGCCTCTGACTTGGGAGAAGAGACCGACCCCTCCTGGCTACACCCTCCTTTCAGGGAGTTGGAGAGAGCCAGAAGGTCTCCCCTCAGCCTCCTTTTCTCCAGCTCCCCCAGCTCCCTCAGCTGCTCTTCACAAGACTGTTGCTCCAGACCCCTCACCAGCTTCGTTGCCCTTCTCTGGACCCACTCCAGTATCTCAGTGTCTTTTTTGTGGGGAGGGGCCCAAAACTGGACACAACCCTCAAGGTGGGGCCTCACCAGTGCCCAAGCCCAAGTTCAAGCTTTTAACTCTGACGAACACAGAGAAAGTTAAAAGCATACACTCAGGCTCATCTGCTTCTCAAGTTTCCGAGCCATGGGTCGAATTTTAGGGTCTGCTTAAGTCATTCTCAGGGTAATGAAACAGGAACCACATCTGTATAGGCAGGAGCAGAAACACGACAGCAACTGTTGCCCCTGCTGTGGAAGGGGCACTGATTACTCCAGCCTGGACCTTCCCATTTCCACCCCATCTCCTTGCATCAAGGTTAGGATCTAAGCCACTTTATGGAGCCAGTACAGCACCACCAGACCTCTCCCTCTCCTCCTTCCAAGCACAGCTCTTGCGTCTTATTTAACGAGCTGTTATCCCGTTCAGCCTGAATAATTTAAAATGGGAGAACACAAACAGCAGCACACACCTGTAGAAGGTAGGGTATACGCTTCGAGCCTCTCTCATTCAGCACAGGTTTTGCAAGCGTGCTCAGAAGATAAGGTGGGGGCTGCTTCTGAACCTGTCACCTCACTTCAACCTTCACCTGCTCCCATCCCTGCTCTGGATCAGCAGCATTCCTCCACGCCACATTAATTTCAGCATCTCATTAGCTCATTCTCTTTTTTTTTTTTTTAGTTGGATGCCAGAGGTACAGAAGCATTCATTTATATTTGGCATGACTAAAGGGTATTCTTCATTTGTCTGCATTCTCCACATTCCTCCAAACCTCTGGCTTCACCTCCTCTTGTCTCACTTTGCTCTTACTGCCTGAATTCCAGGACCCTCCAGGGAATTCACAGCAGCTGCTACCATCCTCCTAACACATTAGCAGGGAGCATTTCCCTACAGAAACCCTAAGAAATCTCCTTCATCGCAGCTGGTGCAAAGTGGAAGTGTCAAGTTTCCATGCAGAAAAAAAAAAAAAAACTTAAAAAATAAAAACTGAAGGGCATTGAATCTGATATTGGCTGAGTCAGATATTTTGAGGTCAAGATTAAACTAAAGTGCCTCCAAAAATAGAAGGACTGGTTTTAAAAGAGCTCTCAAAAAGGAATTCAAAGGTGGGAAAGCTGTTAGAAAACAAGATTGCAAATAGGCTCTACTGGTGCTATTTTACTGGCTGGACACTGCTGTTTCCAAGCTCAGAGAGTTTAAGGAATCTGCCATACAGTAAAAAAAAGCACCTATACATTCGAAGTAAAAATGTTTACTGTGGATTTTAGAACAACACGTCCTTTTCATCATCTTTTGTCAGGCAGGAAGCATCCCGAGCTCTGTGAGGCAGAGGTACCTCTGCATCACTACGTGGAGTTCAGCTTCTTGTGGAGTCTGGCTATGAAAGCGCCCACCTCATTTTGCCTCCAGCACTGTCCTGGTATTCTGCTCCCTGTTATTTCAGCAGTGCGACTGTCAAAATGAGCACCCTACTCTACCAATTGTTTGGGTTTTTTTTCTCCTGCTACCAAATATAGCCTTTGTGCAACATGAGATGCTTGGTGCAATATGAGATGCTTAGATGCTAGGAGATGTTGGGCCCCTCACCACAAGAAGGACATTGAGGGGCTGGAGCGTGTCCAGAGGAGAGCCACCAAGCTGGTGAGGGGTCTGGAGAACAAGTCACAGGAGGAGAGGCTGAGCATAGAACTGGGCATCTTTAGTTTGGAGAAGAGGAGGCTGAGGGGAGGCCTCCTTGCCTTCTACAACTCCCTGAAAGGAGGTTGGAGAGAGGTGGGGGTTGGCCTCTTCTCCCAAGGGAATCATGACAGGAGTAGAGGGAATGGTCTGAAGTTGGGGCAGGGGACGTTTAGATTAGATCTCAGGAAGAATAACTTTCCTGGTGGAGTCACCATCCCTGGAGGTATTTGAGAAACGTGTAGAGGTGGCACTTCAGGGCATGCTCTAGTGCCCAAGATTGTGGGGGCTTTTGTGTGTGTATGGTTGGACTTCATGATCTCAAAGGTCCTTTCCAACCACGGAACTAACCATGATTCTGTGATTCTGTGAGTGTGCACCTTGTGTTGCATACTCCTGGTTTTTGCTCTATGCATTTTCCGATTTTCAGTCAGGGCACTGGGGTTACTCTACACATTTACAAATCTTTTGGAAAAGGAACCTCATCCAGTTCTGAGTGGCATATCAAAAAAAAACCCAAACCACTCCTTCCAAACTAAAAGCTAGGTCTACATCCAAGATATTGCAGACCATGTTCTTGAAACACATGTTTTCTGAGAAAACATGGCCTTTTTCATCAGGAAAAAAAAAAAAAAAAAAAAAAAGCAGGAGGAGGGTAAAAATGTTCTTTACTCCAGAGACCCAGCTGAAGTACTGGCAAGTTCCAGAGACTTGGAGGTTTTGTTCGATGAGGCATCCAGCTCAATTCGGTATGATGTGATGTGGGGGCATTTAACACAGATGATGAATCGGGCCCAGATTTTTCTGTTCTGGAACAAGATCTCAGCTGCCTGGACTGAAGGAGCAGCTCATACAAGCTAAAGCCCACAAGCAGCTGTTACTGCTGCAGTAGCTGCCAGGAAAGAAAAGAAGTGGGAGGACCGCAGACCGGAGTTTGATTCAGATCCACCAGCCTGGCTGAACTAGAAGCAGCCTATTTTTACCAGCATGGAGCACATTCCTGCCCACCCCACAGGAAAAAAAAAAAAACAATCAACCCTTGCAATCTATCCCCATCCCTGCTTTCTGTTGCTGGCTGAGCCAAGAAGCTAGAACTTCTGCGATGGCTTCGGGTTAAGTGCCAAAATCATGAATGCAGCTATGCAAATGCTAGAAATAACATAAACTTGAAGTGACAACCTATTAAGCGGTCTTTAATTCTCAGTGCTGTAAAGGATTTATTAAACACTATATTACAAGGCCAGAATGACTAGAGAAGTAGGAATTTTAAATAGGTGGGCAATCTCATTACACCCTCAAGCAGGACAGTTCTCAAATGAACCCCAAATATTTCACACGAGATCAACGTCATTTCCTGTGTTGGACTTAGGAAAGCCCCAAGGATACATTCATTTGCCCACAGTTCAGATTTCTGATGTGTCAGACCATGTTCCCACTGGGCATGTTCAGTTTGGAGAAGAGGAGGCTGAGGGGAGACCTCATTGCCCTCTACAACTCCCTGAAAAGAGGGTGTAGAGAGGTGGGGATTGGCCTTTTCTCCCAAGGGAATCATGACAGGAGCAGAGGAAATGGTCTGAAGTTGGGGCAGGGGAGGTTTAGATTAGATCTTGG
>JAOTQQ010000079.1:38292427-38306793 GCA_026546715.1 Gallinago undulata
TCCAATGAGGGTGGTGGAGCACTGGAAGAGGTTGCCCAGGGAGGTGGTTGAGGCCCCTTCCCTGGAGCCATTCAAGGAGAGGCTTGAGGAGGCCCTGGGCAACCTGGTCTAGTTGGGTGTGTCCCTGCTGACTGTGGGGGGGTGGGACTAGATGGCCTTTGGAGGTGTCTTCCAGCCCAGATGATTCTATGACTACATTTTTACCCTCCGGAGAGGCAAGGCTCAAATACCCATAGAGTCCCTGTGTGCAGCAAGGCGCAGTCTAATACCTCATGGATTTGCTGTTTCCCTTCAGACGTGGCTCCCTTTTTTTGCTGTCTCAGAGTTTCTGAACAACCTCAAAGTCTCCAAGAGGAGAATTGCTACTCCACACATTCCTTCCACTGCACGTAGCATCTCTAAGCAGTGCGCGGAAACCTCCCTTGACTGTCCCTGCTGTCTCATAAATCCTTACTCTCCAAGGAAAATCCAACACCACAACAAGTGGTCTGCTTACACAGAGCCTGCCTCCTTGGTGTGCTTTGCTCTGCATCCTGCTCTTTGCGACATTCCTCCTTTCTATCCTATACATTCTGCGTCGAATGCTGATGTACACTGCAGAAGAAAGGTGGTGTGTTGCTTAACGAACTCCAGTGTAACACAGTTGGCAAAGCTACTGTAAGTAATATAATCATAGAATGGTTAGAGTTGGAAGGGACCTTCAAGATCATCTAGTCCAACCATCAACCTAACCGTGACAAAAATCACTAAACCATATTCCTAAGGACTACATCAACCCATCTTTTGAACACCTCCAGGGATGGTGCCTCAACCACTTCCCTGGGCAGCCTATTCCAGTGCCCGATAACAGTCTCCGTGAATAAATGTTTCCTAATATCCAACCTGAACCTCCCCTGGCGCAATCATCCAGTTCCAAGCCCCCTGCCCTGGGCAGGGACACCTCCCACCACAACAGGTTGCTCAAAGTCCCAGCCAGCCTGGCCTTGAACCCCTCCAGGGATGGGGCAGCCACAGCTTCTCTGGGCAACCTGTTCCAGTGCCTCACCACCCTCACTGTAAAAAAATTCTTCCTGGTATCTAATAGCTTGGGAAGGGTGGCCATGGTGAACATAGCATGCAAATGGAGAAGTCAAATTATCTCTTGCTGCAGAGTGCAAAAAGGGCTTGATGATGAAGTTCTCCACTTGAGCCTGTTCCCACCAAGGGAGGCAGCTTTGGAGCCTACCAGTGTACTCGCAGGCTGGGAGTCCACGAGTGTGAGGACGTGTCTGAATGCAAACAGAACCAGGACCCCGATGGGAATTCAGGCTTCAGTCAGAGCAAGGAGAGGTTTGCTGTTGGGTGCACCCACATGTGGTATTTCACACTAAACTCTCAGACGTGGGAGTTGGAAGGGGACATCTGTAGCAGCTCTTGTTTGGTATGTTGGAGCAACAAGTGCTTGAGTCAGCGATTTGAGACCACAAAAGACTTGAGTAACGTGGACAGAGAAAACATTACTCCCCAGTGCCAGATAAACATCTGCACAGCATATGCCACATCAGCTTCTAGGTGTGAAGGTATTTGCATTACGCTCACCAAGGAGCTTAAAGTGTCTCTAATCCATTTTGCTGGGGGGAAAGAAATAAAGCGTGTTCTTTGCTTCCTTTTAGAGAAGTGCGCATATGATTAGCCTATAGGTGTCCCATGTATACTGGAAAGAGCTGGCCTTTCATTACTTTCATCACATCTATCAAAAGGAGATGTTACAGACCATGCATGTGCTACAGAATCACAGAATCTTCATGATTGGAAGAGACCTTTGAGATCATCGAATCCAACCACACACACACACAAGAAAACACCCAACCCAACAATCTCAGGCACTAGAGCATGCCCTGAAGTGCCACGTCTACACAGTTCTTAAATGCCTCCAGGGATGGTGACTCCACCACCTCCCTGGGCAGGCCGTTTCAGTGCCTGACCACCCTCTCAGGAAAGTCATTCTTCCTGATATCTAATCTAAACCTCCCCTGCCCCAGCTTCAGACCATTCCCTCTGCTCCTGTCATTATTCCCTTGGGAGAAGAGGCCAACCCGGAAATCCCTCAACCACCTCACCACCTACAATGGTGCTTGCCTGCAGACAAGCTCCTGCCCTCGTTCCCAAGGGATATGACTGCAAATTCCTGCCTTCTGAGAAGTTTTTGCTCACGGGACACCTGTGTTAGCAATGCTAAGAGATCAGAAGATCTTTTCTATACAAGGTTCACGTCTAGAGGTCAGAGGCAAGCCCAGTTTTCATTTTTTTAGCAGGAGTAAGATTTCTTTAGCTCAGACAATAACTGTGAAACTACAATAATCTAAATGTCCACACACCACCAGTGGCAATGCACCGGCAGTGTACCCCATGAGGGATGGAAATCGTTGTGGAGACAGATCCCTGCCACTGAACTTCTGTCCACAAAGGACAGATAAGGTGAAGTAATGATGCTGGAAGCTGAAGCAATGAAGCTTCTTGAAGGAAAATGGCGCTCCACTATTTTTTGCTTGCAGATGGTTATTTCCCCGAACACACTGCACTGGAAAGAGCAAGAGACAGGCTCTGTTCATCATTCCAGCACTGGCCAGCCAGCCCTTAGCTCAAAGACAAGTTTTCTACTCCAGGTCTTGAAAGACCCACTACCAAACTCAGTGGTCTCTTCTGCTTTATTCCCCTGACATACAGAGCCATGATATAAGGATTCTGTAGCAAACATGCTCCCCTCCTATTTCTGCGTGTGCAGAGACCTGGCACTGCTTCAACCAGTAATATTTGACTGATTTTAGGCCAAACAAGCTGTTTAGTGAAATAGAGAAGAGTACAAGCAGAGCTGAAGCTGGTTCATGCGTCAATCCACCTCATCTCCTTCTAGGAGACAAAGCACCTTCTCAGAGAAACAGCCCAGGAAGTTCTGCTCACCCACGCCTTTGCCTAGGACAGGAAGACATACATGTCTACATGAGAAGACAAAGGCCAAAATCACTTGAGCTCAGAAGTTTCAGAAGCTTGTTAAGCTGTTTCTTTCCACCAGCTTTTAAATGAAGAGTCATGGTTTTACCTAAAATCAGCACAAAGGTGGGAGGCCACCCCTATTTGGAAGAAGATGCTGAGCAAAAATGACTCAACTGCAGCAGAGAAATAGATCGTGCAACAGATTCTGCAAGTGCCCTGGGGACCAGCAGGGACGAGGGAAGGGGTGATGTTCCCAATCCTGCTGACACAGGCAAAGCAAAATCACCACGGAAAGGAAAACAGCCCTTCCTCTGTTGGATCTCTACACCTTTTTGGCACCTTCCACTTCCTTCTACCCCCTGCTGCTGCTATGGGTAATCATCAATGGCTCCTCTGACTGTGTGCTTCCTTGTTTATGAGATAGAAATCCCTACAAAGCAGGGATTACCGTGCTGCAATCAGTAAGGAAAAGTAACACTGAGTCAAACTGGATGGGCGAGTTGCTTTAGAGAGAAAAAAAAAATAATCAGTTGATTTGGAAAGGATGACATGGAGATCAGCTGCATAACTGATAGAGAGCCAACAATCAATTCTGCAGCTCCTACGACCTTCACTTAGCAAGAAAGACAGCCGAGTACTGGGGAGCGCGGCAGCAAAACTGCAAACCAAGCCAATGGGCTGTGCGATGGGAGGGAACATGGATGGAAACGGATCTCAAAACCCAGCTGATGCTTCTCCCTAAAGGAGTTGATAGCTTTATTGTGGCCATGTGTTTTGAAGATTTTGTCAGCGCCAAATGGCACTGTTGTATTCCACTACGCAGCCAGCTAATTTTACCATTTCTGTCTCTGAAAATTCACTTGTTGCAGAGTTTGGCACAAAGCCATCACGATAGAAAACTTCTATCTGGATCTCCTCCAGCGTTCAGGCAACAGGAACTTCCCCCAAGGCCTTTTTCCTTCCCACACCAGCAAAGCAGAGCTGGAAGCAGAGAATGGAAGACAGTATAGAAAGACAGTGAGAAAGCACATTTGATCTCCAAACTGCAAACTCGGGACTCCCCAAACTGGGACCTCGGCATCGGGAATCACACAGGGAAGCCAATCACCCAAACAGGTTGGCTGCAATAAGAGTCTCCAGGACACAGTTTGAAGCAGGATCTGCAGCACAGAACTTTGCTGTTAGCCCAACCCCATACAAAACATCTCTTCAGCACCTTCACCACATACTAAAGACTTCCCTACGTGACTGCTTCTGTAGGAACAGCTTCTGTTGCCTATTTATCAATGACTTGCCTACGTCCAGTGTCTTATCAGGCCACATCTGCACTATATGTCTATAGAAGCATAGCCTTAATACCAGCTTACATCATTCCTGTAACCAAAAAGCAAACTGTACAGCAACGCCTTAAAAAAAAAAAAAAAACAACAACAAAACCAAAACCCAAACAAAACTCCATCCCACCCTCCCACAAACTGCACAGTAACCTTTCCTCTCCCAAAGGACAGACAGTATTACATGGGGTGGAGAGAAAGGGGCAAGACTAAAAACATGTATTTCACAGAACAGCACATCAGAGATCTGTTCTGAAAGGCATTAGTACTTGATAATCACTGGCATCCCTCAGCCCCCCACATTAGTGGTCAAGTACCCATTAAAACTAGATTACTAGTGGGTTAAAACTCACGCCTTTGGAGTTGTAGCAAGACACCTTGTCCACAGCTGCTGCACTCCAGAGAAAAAGGAATTAAGTGCCTTTATTACTTCGAATGAATCAATAATCAGCTACAAGCATTACAGAGAATTACAAGCAACCAGAGACCAAGGCAGAACAAACAGACGCAATAATGAGCCTTTAATAGCGTCATTATGAGGGTGGCACAACACACACTGGACACAGTTATGCTAGGTGTCCGAGACAGACCTCCCAGTAAGCTCTAACACATCCAAAGGCAGCTTATGGACTGAAAAGTGCATGCAGTTAGCATCTCAGGAGCTCATCCAATGGTCATTTGACATTACAGCAGAAAGTGAGTTTAGGGAAAGACTGTCACTTCATTACAGAGTCCTTTTCCATGAAAAAGAAGAGGAGATGGCATCAGGGTTCTTTCTTCACATTCTGGATCTTTGAATCTTGATTTCTTCTCATCATGCAATCTCCTTGAAAAAAAGGGAGGGAGGAGAAATGTCATAGCTCAAAATTTGTCTCGTACTTCACAGAACTAGCCAAGCATCCATGACCTCAGAAAAAAAAACATATTCAGCTCCACCGAGTTGCTTATTGATTTGTTTAGTGTCAGAATCACACCATGAGGAAATCTGCAATAAGAAACCTGCATATGCAGTACTCAAATGTCATGTCAATTGCTAATTAGTGTAAAAAAAAATAATAAAAGAAGCAGACTGCTTGAAAAATTAACAACAGTGAAATAAGCAATGCTGGATACAAATCAACGCGTATTGCAAAGTCTCAAAAGCAGAGATGTTTGAGGCTATAAGCTGGGGTACAGTCTTCTGAGAAACGTAGCTGAATAAAGAGGTACAATACACACCAGAAATTTGAGACAGGTTTTCCTAAGAGAACATGTGACTGCTCTACAGGAGTCTGTAGCCTACACTGTGTCTTCAGTAAATTGGTCGCCATGGCAACCTGAAATTTTTCTGTAAGACAATTTTCTTCATAAAATTTTAGGGATGGATTTGTGCCAAAAAGAAGTGTCCACACACGTGGTGGAGACAGAGATAGTGTGCTTCTGAGTGCGGCTTGTCCAGGAGTGCCTGGGTCCTGCCAAACCCTGGAGATGGTGGATGGAGGCCAAAGCACCAGGACCAGCGGCTACACTCATTGCTGGGGACCAAGTGACAAGAGAAGAAACAGGAAGAAGTGGGAACATGGAAAATTCCGGTTCTGTTTAAGGAAAACTCTTCCACCGGAGTGCTGCAATACTGAACCTGGAGCCCAGAGAGGACAACGGATCTGCATCCCAGGATATTCAAACCTCAGCTGTGCAGCCTCACGAACCTGGCCCTGCTCTGGGCTGGGGTTGAGCTTCCATGGGCCTCTCCCAACCTGGCACGATTCTTTGACAAGCTTATTTCTAGCGCTTGCAAAATATAACCCCAAGAGCCCTTTGTGTTCTTGTGTTCCTGCAGTGAAGTCTTGCTGGTGTTCTCCAGGAATTAGGGCCTTGCAATCATGCCTAAAACACACAGCGAAGTCCAAGGAATCATCCAAGCTCTGCATCCTCCAGAAGCAGGAACAATTTTCCCCGCAGCAGCGGGTCTAATCCTTCAAAACAGAAAAGGTGGACAAAGGGGAAGGCAAAAATCGCTGCCATTCAGAACAGCAACAAGAGATTGTCACAGCGATTGTCCTCTCTCCTGTTAACACCTCCACACCACATCCTGAGCATCAGGGAAGGTCCTGCCTGGCTCTGTTTGAATTTCAGCCCTTTGCCTCCAAGCAGATGAAAGCATACTGTCTCCCCTGCTACAGCATATCGCAGATGCCAGGTGACACCAAGGATGCAGTTACCACAGGCAGACTCCACGGCAGGAGGAATATAAGGGTAGCCTGTAATTTCCTGCACCTTGCCTAGAGCGATAAATTGCTCTAGCTCTCACACCCAAAAAGCTCATCTGACATGGAGCTTATGCGCTAGGCAGCGGATCCCATTCTGCAGGGATTTTCTTTCCCTCCGATGCTTCACCTTTTTCCCCCTGAATGCAATAAGCTGTTTTCTGAGAACCACAGAAAGGGGGGTGGGGGAACGGAGCGGAAAAAACCAAAGACAGAATACATGAATCTATGAGAATTCAAAACTGGAACTAAAAATCAAGCAGCTTCTTAATGAGGACACCGGGGATAAAAGTTCTTCATTGCATAACCCAAGAGGGTTACACACCCTGTTCTATTCTTATTTTTATAGAAGGCAGACAAACAAGCACCCATTTCACCGTGAAGGTTGGATCCTTGATTTCTTGGGCATAAGAATCATAGAATGGTTAGAATTGGAAGGGACCTTAAAGACCATCGGGTTCCAACCCCCCCTGCCCTAGGAAGGGACACCTCCGACCACACCAGGTTGCTCAAAGCCCCATCCAGCCTGGCCTTGAACCCCTGCAGGGATGGGGCATCCACAACTTCTCTGGGCAATCTGTTCCAGTGCCTCACCACCCTCAACAGTGAAGAATGACTTCCTAATAGTTAGAACTACCCTCTTTCAGTTCAAAACTGTTACCCCTTGTCCTATCACTACATTTCCTGACAAAGAGTCTCTCCTGGCTTTAGCTTGCCTAACCTGAACCGTGGGCCCCTCAGACAGTTTGTCTGTATTCCTCCCAGGCTACCTGTCCTTGAATCCATCCTCTGTAGGCTTCCTTTCCGAGTTTAGTTCCTCCAGGAGCTCCTTGTTCATCCACACAGGCCTCCTGGCTTTTTTGCCTGACTTCCTCTTTCTTTGGATGGATCGCTCTTGAGCTTGGAGGAGGTGATCCTTAAATGTTAACCAGATTTCTTGGGTCCCTCTTCCCTCCAGGGTTTTATCCCATGGTACTCCATCAAGCAGATCTCTGAAGAGGCCAAAGCCTGCTCTCCTGAAGTCCACGGTGGCAAGCTTATTATGCGCTCTCCTCACCACCCTAAGGATCTCAAATTCCACCATCTCATGGGCACTGCAGCTAAGTCTGTCCTTAAGTTTCACATTCCCCACCAGCCCCTCGTTGTTCGTGAAATCAAAGGCCAGCATGGCACTTCTCTTCATTGGCTCCTCTATCACTTTAAGAAGTTATCATCAGTGCATTCCAGGAACCTCCTGGACTGCTTAAGCCTTGCAATGTTGTCCCTCTAACAGACATCATGGTGGCTGAAGTTCTCCATGAGAATCAGGGCTTGTGAAACTGAGGCTGCTCCTATCTGTCTATAGAGGCCCTCATCTGCTCTGTCATCCTGGTCAGGTAGCCTGTAGCAGATCCCCATCACCTAATCCTGACCTTCCTTTAATCCTGACCCATAAACTCTAGGTCAGCTCTTCACCCATCTCCAGGTGGAGCTTAATGCACTACAGCTGGTCATTAACATAGAGGGCAACACCTCCTCCTCCTCTCCCCCTGCCTGTCCTTACTGAAGAGCATGTATCCTTTCATTCTAACACTCCAGTCACAGAAGCCATCCCACCATGTCTCTGTGATGCCAACATGATCATAACCCTGCAGGCGTGCACACATCTCTAACTCCTCCTATTCATTCCCCAGGCTACGTGTGTTTGCATAGAGGCATTTAAGTTGGGCCCCCGATGAAGCTGACTTACTGGCTAGAGTGGCTGGTATTCCTTGGTGCTGCACTCCAGGTGCTCTCCTGTTGACATGTGACCCTTCTCATGGCTCTGGGTATGGCATTGTACTGGTAGGAGCGGGATGGACTGAGGTTCCCCACCCTCGGCAACTCTAGTTGAAAACCCTGTTCACGAGCCTCTAACCAAAGATGTTCTTCCCCTTCTCTGACAGATGGACCCCAGCAGCACCCAGTAGACCAGGGTTCTCAAAGCAAGTCCCATGGTCTGAGTAGCCAAACCCATGGCTGTGGCCCCAGTCCTGTAGCCATTTGTTGATTTGACAGATTCAACTGGCCCTATCAACCCCCTTCCCTTTGACTGTGAGGACTGATGAAAAAACTACACACCCTCCAGAGTCCCTGACCGCTGCTCCAAGGGCTCTGTTGTCCTCCTTGATATTCCCCAGGCTGCTCCTGCCTGTATCACTGGTACCCACATGAAACAACCACAGTGGGTAATAGTCAGAGGACTCTATAAGGCTCTCGGTAGTCCCTCGGTGACATGCCTGATCCAAGCCCCCGGTGAGCAGAACACCTCTCGAGAAAGTGCATCAGGTTTGCAAATGGGTGCTTCTGGACCTCTCAGAGGAGGTCTACTACAATCAGCTTTTCTTAGTTGCACTGGCTGTTATACAGGGAGAAGATCAGGCTGCCTTACTCAGCTCCAGTGTCTCTCCTGGTGTCACGGGTCTATTCAGTTCTGCTTCTGCAAGGCTGCTGATCAGCTTGTAACAACTGCCACCACTACATTCCCACCAGCAGTAAGCTATGCCAGGTGAGAACTCAGCCAGAGAGTCATTTTAAGAAAATGTAGAAAAGTTGAGGAGGAAATCACAGCCCCTTGTCTTGACACAGAAGGAATCCGTCTTTTAAAACACACTTTCCTTGATTCATTAATGACAGAAAGAGAAAGATCGGTGTTCACAGTCTATGTGTATATTGCAAGCAAAGACAGGAACTTTCTTCTTAATTTTCCTGTTCAAGGAAATGAAGCAATGCTGGTGAGACTCCAGACGTAAGTCACAGGTCGGACTCCACCCTGTGCAGAAGACAACTGCCCTAAGCAGTTGATTTTGGAAGAGCAGAGCATTGGGCCCTTTTCTTTTGCTTCCTGGGATTCAAGGTGTTAGGCGAGTTTGAGCCATATTTTAGGCTCCTTTGTGATTCAGAGCCACGAACACCATTAAGCAGCCTCCAGTCTAACAGAACCCACGATTCCACGTACCTGTGCAGGTTCAAACTGCCCTTCACATAGTGTGTGTGTTAAATGGTGTACTCTCAGAGCAGGAACCCACCTTCCCCAAGAGCTTCCACAGGGGACTGACTGCATCACTGACATGTCCTCTGCTGGCACTGGCGACTGACATGGGCACCACCAAGTTCCGCACAGACCTGGCAGGCCAAGCTGACTAATGACCTTAATGCTCATCAGGCTGAGGTTGACAACGGGTGATCGGCTGTTGTACGAGCAGCTGGCTCTCCTGCTGTCACTTGCTTGCTCACGTGCCTGAGCTATTTGTCGGGAAGACTGGTCCAACAGTGTGACATGTGAATTTTACAATCTCCCCAGCTCCAGAGATGCACCAGGAAATAAATCCAGCAAATCTGATTAGGACTTATGACTGAAGTAAGCTCATTAATCATTGATGGGTTTCTTTCATATGCAGTTTGCTAACTCCTGCAGGCACCAGCAGACCCACAGGGGACTTAAAAAAGTTCTTTATATAACAATTGCGCTGATTTTTTTTCTCTTGAATATTTAGCACATTCTAATAGATAAAAAGAGCCACCAGTGAGATCATTTAGCCTAGCTTCTTACACAGAGTCAGGCACAGGATTCCCCTGAAATAATTCCTGTAGCCAAAAAGATAAGAAGATCTACTTCAGAAAATGTAAAATCCAGCATGAAAAACTCCATCAGCCACTTGCCATAGCAATTTTTGCAGCAGTCAGTTACACGTACTGTTGCGTAAAAAAAAAGAATAATTTTCTTTCTTACCCAGACTTGTCTAGCTTTGCCAGTCAACAACAGGTTCTTTGAGTAAGAGAGTCTTCTATTATTAAATTGCTGTTTCCCCAGCCTCCCCCAAATACTCTCAACTCAGCTAAGCCATTGCCATCTCAAAACACAGCATATTTCCCATGCTCCACCAAACACTGCCACCACAGTATGGCTTGTAATAATGCCAGCCATGATCACACAGGTGCCAAAATACAGGGAAAAAAAAAGCCATGAATAACTTGCCCTGGCCTCAAACACATGAAATTATTTGGATACGTGTGGTTCCACATTAAACCCATGGACAAAACCTTCTAACTCTGGATACAGTGAAATTGAAAGTGAAATTGAGAAGACTTCTCTCCAGACTTCACAGCTAATAGTAAGTCAAATTGATAAAATCAAGAGAAACAAGGAGGTTTCAGGTGGTTTGAAATTATCCCTTAATCTCCTGATGTATCTGCCTCTGAGATGTCCAAAACCCAGGACATTGCTATGAAACACAGCTCCATAAATGGCAGTTGCAACCCATCTTCAAGAGGAGGCAGAAAATATTAAAACTCAAACTGCACAGCATATCAAGAATCCTCAACTTCTCCCTATTTATTTCATGTTCTCTTTCATAAGATTTTACGCCTCGCTTCTGGTTTAGAGATTTGTTAGACATTAGATACAGGAATACAAAACATTTGTGATTACTGCTTTATGGGGATAGCTCCTCTGGAGAGCCAAAGAATTAATTTAAAATTCCGTGACTCCGTGAAAATACCTGGCATTTTCCAAACACAAAGCAAAGGATGTCTCACCATTTTGAGTGCATAGATGTCCTTCCCCACAACTTTTCTGGAAGATCAGTTGAAGAAAGTTCAACCTAAATTCACCCAGCCAGACCGAGACAGTTTTGCTCTCAGAAATGGTCAGGCATTTACAAAATTTTTCCCTTTCTTCTTTGGAACAGAAAGTCAACCTTATGCTACTCTTCAGTAAGCCTCAGTCTTTTCACACCAACTCCTTGGATTAAAGCTGCCCAGAAGGACGCAGAGTGCACCCCAGAATGTCATATGCTCAAGGAAGTTCAAAGACGTTTAGAAAAGTTAGAGATTCCTATAAGAGGAAAGGCAGTGATTAAAACAGCCTATCACCTTTACTGGCTCACGGATTAACTAAAATAGCATATGGATTCAATGAAATCATTTTTGCAAACAAAGACCTGACCTAGCGGAATGACTGGGTTTTCCTTTTGTATTTAGTTTCTAGAAGAGTAGGGGGTAAGTCTCCTTCATCACATACAGGTCTACCGCGGATATGCTTATGAGTAACATGTGTTAGGTTTTTTTTTGGTGAGTCATCGGTGCTAAATTACGTCTAAAACTGCCTTGTTTCCAGAGCTGCGGGCCTGAACTCAGCTATAGGCACACGGAGTGCTCGGTTTGGGTACTCTCTACAGGGACAGAGAGTAACGATTTTTAATCACGAAGACATAGCACTAAGCAATTTCCTCTTCCTTTCCCAACCACTTTAAACCTGGTTTGCGTGCCAAAGAACGATCTCTGTTCTGTATTGCTAAAACTCTTCAAAACCACTTCCCTTTCTATTAACTCCGTAAGGCAGCAGGTAATATATCAGTGGCCGTTAGAGCTGCTCCCACATTGAACCTCAGAAGAAGGTCAGCAAAGGTGGCTTTTTTAGGATAGGTCTTGCCAGCTACAATGAACCAGAAGTGCCTTTCATTACCGTTCCCACTAATTGAGCTCCAAACATCTCCTTCACAGCTCCTCTGCAACAAATGCCTGCCCTGGGTAAGCTGCATCTTGGTTCTACCAGATACCTCACTACCACATTCATTCTTTCTTTGCTGAACTGTGTGGCCTCAGTTCTCTGCTGCATTAGATTCAGCCACAAAGATGTGGCCATTCTTCCAAGAGTTTGCAGCACAAATAGCACAACGAGTCATGGGTGGGAGGTGAGGACCAGCACTGAGATGGCGGGTGACTTGTTGAAGGACGGGGGAATTGAACAACTCATCTTGTGTCTTTACCAATACACAGCCAGGGCATGTTTAAGACCCCACAGCCAAGTAAAGGATACACCCCTGCTTAGGGCAACCCATTTGGATAATGTCCAAAGTATCCATGGAATGTTTGACAGAATCATGTGTATGCCAGTGAAGGGAGATGGAGGCAAAAAGGCAGAGCTGCAGTTCAAGGCTAGAGCCCTATGACAAACTCAGGCCAGCAGACTGATTTTCTTTCTTAAGGAGAGCAACTGATGTACAGGGTCCAGCAGAGGGCTACAAAGATAACGAGGGGCCTGGAGCATCTCCCTTACGAGGAGAGGCTGAGGGACTTGGGTCTTTTGAGTCTGGAGAAGAGAAGGCTGAGGGGGGATCTGATCAATTATTATAAATACTTAAAAGGAGGGTGTCAGGAGGACAGGGCTGGACTTTTCTCAGTGGTGCCCAGGGACAGGTCAAGAGGAAATGGGCACAAACTTGAATAGAAGAAGCTCCACCTCAACATGAGGAGGAACTTCTTTCCTGTGAGGGTGGCAGAGCCCTGGCAAAGGCTGCCCAGGGAGGTGGTGGAGTCTCCTTCTCTGGAGACATTCAAACCCCTCCTGGACACGTTCCGGTGGGACCTGCTGTGGCAGGGGGTTGGACTGGGTGATCTCCAGAGGTCCCTTCCAACCCTATGGCATTCTGTGAAAAACTCTGCATGAGCCCCAGCTTCCCACAGATCTGTTGTTACCCATCCAGGAGGTCCCTAGTTCAGTCCCTGGGTTGTTAGACAAACCATCAGCCTCTCTGCGACATGGCTGTGTTGAATACGTGTTGTCTGGTGGCGTCAGTCGTGTCACTGGAGGATATTAGCACAGTGGCATCAAGCCCTGGGAAGACTCAGCCTTAGCAACGTGGTTGAGGTCATCTGTGCAACCAGACGTGCTAAGGCTTTAAGACAGGCTGGCGCTTGATGTGAAGATGTAAGGATGTGTCATGTAATTTAGGCTGTCTTTCAGATCTTTTGCATATGCCACAGTCACTTAGGAGGATCTCTTTGGTCAATGAGAGCAAAGCACTGCCAAAAGGAGGAGAGCTTGTCTCTATGGAGATGGGCACGTGAGGAGGAAGGTCACAACTTGGTGGCAGAAAAGGCCAAAGCTGCAGATGAACAGAAGATGGTTGGATAAAAGAATCGGGGATGCTGCAGTCAGTGATCCTGTTTGGTTTCACACAGTGGTCAGTTCACTCCCCTGTGATAGCGGGAGCCTGACAGGAGCAGGTAAACAGTCCTTGCACTTTATTTAACAACAGCTTTCAAGACGTGAGCTGAGCAGAGCGGTGGAAGTGGGGAGATCGGGCAGTGCCGGGGTTGGCAGTCTACATGGGCTAGTGCTCCTGGTGGAGATTCTTCAGTTGCTTGGCTTTAATGCCAAGGATGCTTAGAGATGAAGTAGCGCCAGTGTAATTCAGTAATCTTTAGATTTAAGATGTGCCAGGCATTGCCAACTCTTGCAAAACACTGAGCTCATTGGTGGTATTTCCTTTCCCCTTTCCCTCCCTGTAGATCTAGAAATGTCAAGCGATATTGGTGCAATATTTTGGACTGGGAGAGCCATCAGAGCAGGATCACATGGTGGGTTTGAAGAAGTGGTGAGGCTTTTATCCCCACCGTGGGAAGCTGCCCTGTTCCCACCATGTTTATCACTTTCCATGGAGTAGCTGTCCCCCAGGAGCTCAGTGCAGAAGCAGCTGTGAGGTCGGTGGTGAGATGGCATTGCTCCCACCCGTGGGGCAGGAGAAACCCACTTGGCTGAAAACACTCTGATGGCAACCCCAAGGACTGGTTTTCTTCATGCAGATCTTTTGTCTACTTGCATTAATGGCCCTTAAGGCTGGCTGGCAGTTGCACTGGCTTAGAGAGGTAGAATGGTTTGGGTTGGAAGGAACCTTAAAGATCATCGAGTTCCAACTCTATTGAATCTTTGTCATGGGCAGGGACACCTCCCACCACACCAGGTTGCTCCAAGCCCCATCCAGCCTGGTCTTGAACCCCTCCAGGGATG
>JAOTQQ010000079.1:38324599-38337379 GCA_026546715.1 Gallinago undulata
GATTAGATACCAGAAAGAAATTCTTTGCTGTGAGGGTGGTGAGGCACTGGAACAGGTTGCCCAGAGAAGCTGTGGATCCCTGGAGGGGTTCAAGGCCAGACTGGATGGGGCTTTGAGCAACCGGGTCTACTGGGAAGTGTCCCTGCCCATGGCAGGGGGGTTGGAACTGGATGATCTTTAAGGTCCCTTCCATCTTTAACCATTCTATGATTCTATGTTCTAGAATCCAATGAACAAGCTGTGATTACCTACACCCACGCAGAAGAACCCAACGGCACAAAGAGGGGATCCTGAACCTCTCATGTGTCTCTTGTTGTAGATTTAAAGATCAAATTAGCTCCGGGATTGAACCACAGCAGAAAAGGCCTGAGCAGGAAAGCCACCTGCCATGGCCCTCTACACTATCAGTCTGCCCTATTCTGTCAGTGTCATTCAAGCAAGAACCATCCAAACTAGACATAGCCTGATGTCCTCGGAAGGGTGCAGGAATCAGGCGCTCCGTGAGCTCAGGCAGCAGGATCACAGCAACAGGGACCAGTGTACCTGTAAACACCTATGCCCCATGGGCCATGTGGGAACCCAGAGTAGAACCTGGTTTGATCACAGTCAGTAGACACTTTGCTCAATCTCCTCTCTATTGTGGCAGAGACTTCGCAGCATTATTTTAACTTCTTGAAGTTCTACTGGGTTTTTCCCCTTGTACATGCACGTACACAAAGCTTAACAACCTGTTGCAGCACCGCGGGAAGAGAAGTTGAACCTGTGTTCCCCGTCGTGCAACACAGCTTTTGCACCCGTGGTCTGCAGAAGCTCACTGATCCTCCCTGCTTCACAGAGTTACCACAACACTTCTGCAAGCACCTATCAGCATCTTCAAGCAGCATCCACCACCCTCTTCCACTTTGCTTCCAGCCAAACTGAGCAATCGTTTCCAAGTGAATTCTCTGTTTCATCACTTGAAGTCTCTTCCTAGGTATACAATTATTTTCTTAAGTTGATTTAAATCACATGGGGTTGGAAGAGACCTCTGGAGATCATCTAGACCAATCCCCTCTCAAAGCAGGTCCACCCAGAGCAGGTCACACAGGAACGTGTCCAGGTGGGTTTGGAATGTCTGCAGAGAAGACTCCACCACCTCCTGGGGCAGCCCCTTCCAGGGCTCTGACACCCTCACAGGAAAGAAGTTCCTCCTCACATTGAGGTGCAACTTCTTCTATTCCAGTTTGTGTCCATTTCCTCTTATCCTGCCCCTGGGCACCACTGAAAAAAGACTAGCCCCATCCTCTTGACACCCTTCCTTTAAGTATTTATAAGTATCTATAAGCATTGATCAGATCCCCCCTCAGCCTTCTCTTCTCCAGACTAAAAAGACCCAAGTCCTTCAGCCTCTCCTCATAAGAGAGATTCTCTAGGCCCTTAATCATCTTTGTGGCCCTCTGCTGGACCCTCTCCAGCAGTTCCCTGTCCTTCTTGAAGCAGGGTGCCAAGGACTGGTCCCAGTGCTCCAGATGGGGCCTCCCCAGGGCAGACTAGAGGGGGAAGATGACCTCCCAAATTTGCAGCTTGCTGTTCCAAATCATAACTTGCTGTACTGGGTTTGGCTGGGATGGAGTTAATGTTCTTCACAGAAGCTGGCCTAGTGCTGTGCTTCGTACTAGCGACCAAGAGTGTTGGTAGCACTTGGATGTTTGAGCTCACAATGAGCAGTGCTGGCACAACATCAAGGACTTCTCCGATTCTCATGCTGCACCCCCTTTAAGTGGGCTGGGGGAGGATGAGGGATGGGGAAGGGACACGGCCAGGACAGCTGACCCAAACTGACCAAAGGGATGTTCCATCCCATATGCCACCGTGCTCAGCAATAAAACCGAGGAGTTTTTCCAAAGTAGCCATTGCTCAGGGACTGGCCAGGCTGGTGATGAGCAATTGCTTTTGCATCACTGTTTTTCTTTTTTCTTTTTCAACGCTTCACTTATTAAACTGTCTTTATCTCAGTCCAGATATTTTTTCGTCTTGCTTTTGCCCTTCCCACTCTCTCCCTCATCCCACTGGGGGCAGAAGTAGGCAAGTGACTGGTTGGGGGCTTAGCTGCTAGCTGGGGTCAACCTGCCACGCTCACGTTCATTGCTGTCCATCACCAACTGCATGATGCTGCCTCTGTTCCCCGAGTGGCTGCATTTAGCAGACAAACCTCTAAGAAAAAGATACAATTACTTTTTCCTCATGTTCTGACCACGAGAATATGCTAGGACATTCACACTAACAAAATGCAATCCCCTGGCAGTAGCAGAAAGCACAAAGACATACCTTGGCATGGATCAGCCAACTCCAACGGTGACCCAAGCAAAGCATTTTCTGCAGTATTAAGTTCTTCCCAATTCAATATTTTTGTCATGTTGGAGTTCCTCTGCCTTTTGAGGGTTCAGTGCCTGGAATAGCATCCAAGTCATCACCGGTGATTCTCAGCATCCAAATATTTGTGCATCAAACCCCAGAAAAGATTATAGAAAATTACACAATGGGTGGAGATCGTTGTCTTTGGGTTTGTGGATTTTATAGTTCAAGTTTACGTCTTGCTGACCATTTTAAGGCCTTGCAGCAAGGTCTTGTTTTTTTTTTTCTTCTTGCTTTTAAGCGAAGATTCCCAAACTGCAAGAGGCAAGGCCTTAGGGGAAATACCTCATCACGGCTCTTGGAGCAAAAGTTATCCAAAACAACTCATTCTATGCAAGTGCCACTCCAGCAAGGTAGGAACATCTTGTGTATTCAGGTTTCCCTGAGGATGACATTTGTGGGAGTTAGCTATTAAGTGGTCCCAAAACAAGCCCATCAGCAAGTACTTAGAGAGATTAAATTTTGCAGTTCCACTCCAGCACAAGCACTGGGAGCCCACCAGCACAGGTAAACAAGCCAAGTACAAAACACCCTGAATCCTTCCTAGCTCAAATTCTATACTGATACCAGCCACAAAACAAAACCCACTTTTAACATCCAAAACAAAACCTCTTTGAAACCAGCGCCTATTTGCCCACCGTTCTGTGCAGAGAACAAGAAAGAAAGATGCGGTTTGGGAATAAATTATTCATTACTAATTAGCCCTTGCTTTTGGCAGTGGGGTGCACTCCAGCCAACGTGGGGCGTGCTGGAGAAACCAAGAAACACTTCACCTCTAGAAGTTCTGCTGCAGGTAAAAAAGCAGCGGTGCTGTTATGACCTCAATTCTACGTTTTTTTGCTCCTGCCAAAGCCATCCTGCCTTCACCAATGTCAGATTTCCCAAAAAGCAAAACTATTGCAATCAAGGGTTTAATGACAGCCTGTGATTACATTCTAAATTACGCGAAGCCCTCGCCACAATACCTGCACACCAGTCACCTTGGCAAGCAGAACACGTTCAACCTCCACTTACTCATATACCCTCACTTCAGCCAACGTTTTTAACTGTATGTCATTTGAGTGTCTCCCAGACTGAGCCCACGTTGCAGATAAAATACAATGTTTATCAGCTATTTACCACGAAGAGCACATCTACAGTCTTTCAAGCAAAGTAGATGCCTCTTAAAGAAGAAAAAATAATAAAAGGCATTTTATATGATCTCGTTAATAATCATTTTCACAAGAAAGATTTTCTGATAGCAGAGAACTCTTATCATAAATTATCAAGGAGATGATTAGATTTACATGTTTCTTAGATAACAGTTTTACGATGCTATTATTGGAAATATATTAATGCCCTACAGAAAATAAAATAAAATAAAATAGGAATAGCATAAAGCAAGAGCTTATATACTGGGAACGCAGGAAAAAAACTGCCTTGAGAGGTATCCTATCAATGTTTTAAATCAAATTAATTATGGAAGACAGGAGACAAGCAGGGGCAAAAACATGTAAGCCACCTCCCTGTGAGGAAATACAGCCTGGCTTATTTAGACGCTGCCTTCGTGCCAAGATTCCTGTGGCAGGCTCCAGCAGTGCATGTGTCCCTCCTGACCAAGGGGCACAGTCTAAGGCATTGCCTGCTCCTCCAGGACCCTCGAATATCAGCAGTGGGTTGTGATGCATCCTCCCATCCCTGCAGTTCTCCATCCCATGCCAGCGCTCCTGGCCCCGGGGACAGATGTAGGACATTTCCACAGGAAAGCAACTTGTACCGCAAGATGTGGAAGGCATTTGTCAGGTTAGGGAAGACCCAGCAGGACAGGTATATCCTGAAGGATAGTTGAAGGAACATCATTGTGCTTGACTTGTAGGTACCCATGCAAGCTTACGATCAGCTGCCTCTATTTCCAGGACTGCCTAGTCTTGACCAGCATCCATCCATGAAGGAGGTGGTGCTGTCACCCACTTAGGGTGACAGGACTGGCTATCTTAAGGCCAACCTGTGTAGTTGTAGTACCCCCTCATGTACGCACAACAGCCTAGTGTCATCCTGAAACCAGACAAACACTCACATGTCAACAGAGAAGAGCAAACAGCATCCAGCTCCTTTCAGGATGTCTAAGCTGCGCTTGTTCAACAACACGCCCCAATTTTAAGGATTTTAAGGTCCACTCATGTCCAGCAGTAAGAACTTCCAAAAATGCCTACCTCATTCTCTCCAAGATGCACAGAAAGGGCAACTCAGCAGGAAGGTTTGGGAGCCCAAATATTCCAACCCTTTTCTGAGGCGAGGAACACATCAGCTGGTGCCACACAGAGAAGTCGTCTCCAAGGTGCATGGTCCATGCATCTCAGCTCAGTTTCCACCATAGAAGAGGCTGTGACTAACTCTCCATCTGTCTGCAACCATCTCCATCTGCACGGAAGAGCCAGCACAGGCCTAAGAGGATGTCATAGAATCATAGAATGGTTAGAGTTGGAAGGGACCTTCAAGATCATCCAGTTCCAACCCCCCTGCCATGGGCAGGGACACCTCCCACCACAACAGGTTGATCAAAGTCCCAGCCAGCCTGGCCTTGAACCCCTCTAGGGATGGGGCAGCCACAGCTTCTCTAGGCAACCTGTTCCAGTGTCTCACCACCCTCACAGCAAAGAATTTCTTCCTGGTGTCTAATCTAAATCTCCCCTCTTCCAATGCATCTCTGGCTTAAAGGAATTAAAAAGCAGGATAAATCCATCACCTCTTGGGACGCAGCAGCAAAAGCCAGGCAAATGTATATTGCCATGGATTTAAAAAAAAAGAAAAGCCTAAGTAGACAAGATGGGGGGTGTGGTGTGTGGTGTGTGTGGAGAGTGTGGGGTGTGTAAAAGGCCTTTAATTCAGAGCTCTCACTGCTCTACTGAACCGACCATGTCCCAGGAGGTAGCCAGCCACCGTGACAGGTATTTCATGTTAAATAACTCACTGATGACAAAGCAGTCGTTTCACCTGGCAGGACTTCTTGTGTTGTGACAGGCATTGTGTGCCCCTCTTGCTTTGGGGCTCTCAGCTGGGCAGAGATGCTCCTGCTCAGACCTCAGCTGAAAGGTGCTTGGGACGGACCACGTTTAGACTCGGTCTCTGAACCTGCAGGAGGAACCCAAGACTGCTTTTCACAGCCTTCTGCCTTCCCCTGCCCCTCTCCGAAGTGCAATGTGCAAGAAGGACTGGAAGAACCACAGGGAGACCGAAAAAGAGACGTTTGTACCTAACTCACCGGGAACTTCTTGTGAAGTTCTTTCCTTGGGAAGTAACCCCCTTCCTCCAAAGGGATTGACCCAAACTAGTAGTTTTCTTGGGGAAAACAAAGACAGGGTTAAGAAACTCTGGCAAGACTGAATTACTTACAGTCCTTTGAGGACAAGCATTCGAGCTCCTACTCCTCTGAGTGTGTTTCCAGGCGTAGATTCAGCCTTAAAGCCCCAGGCCCTCTGAGGACACAAGCTGGCTGTTGTTTTCTTCACATCTCTGAACACACGCCTCCCCTCATGGGAGGCAAAACCAGACTGTTCTCGGTGGGAGATCAGACCCCTGTTCCCACGTGATGCTCTTTTTAAAGCAATACCCAGGACTCTCCACAATGCACATAGGACAGTCTGCTGAAGTCCAGGTGAACGAGGTGAAGTCCACGTGACCCATCGCTCTCCCCACATCAACATGTTATTCTCTTGTAAGGAGGTGATCAGGTTAGTCTGGCATGGTTTGCCCTTGGTAAACGTGTCCTGGCTTTTCCCAGTCACCTGCTTCATTTGGTGAGCAACAACTGCCATGAGGACTCGTTCCATTACTTTCCCAGGGACTGGAGTAAGACTAATGGGCTCCTAGCTTCTTGGGCCCTTCTCGGAGATAGATATGACATTTGCCCTCTTCAAATCATCAGGGACTTTCCCTGATCTCCATAACCTGGGCTGGATTCTGTCCAGCCCCATAGATTTATGAGCGTTAAGCTCTTGCAAGAGCCTGCAGACTAGCCCTCCTCCACTTCTGGTGGGTCGACACACGTGTTCTCATAGCCACCTCATCTTGTGATCTGGGGTCAGAAGCAAAAAAGGGACTGAGAATGTCCGCCTTGTCATCATTATTGGTGATGACCTGCCAGGATTAGTAAGTGATCTGGGTCTTCCCTGTCTTTCTGGCTTCTGCTCATGTATCTGAAGAACCCTCTCTTGTACTTGACATCTTTGGCCAATCGTCTAGCTGAGCCTTAGCCTTCCTGAACTGCCATCTCTGCCCACCTTAGCAAGGTTCTTGTAGTCCCCAGTGGCTATCTGGCTGGCTTTTCACAGCCATGTGCTGCTTTTTTTTGCTCGTAAGCACACCCAAAACTCCTTGGTAAGCCAGGATGGTCTCTTGTTCTGCCTTCCACCTTTCCCTGTGTAGGGGATGGGCTGCTACTGTGTTTTCAGGAGGCTGTTCTTGAATAACTCACAGCATTGAGAAGCTCCTTTGCCCTCCGTGGATGCTTCCCGGGGAATCCCTTGCTCTGAGCACATTGAAGCTGGCTCTTCTAAAATGCGGGGTCTTTGTCCTACCACTGGTCTCCAGTGGGCTCAGCGAGATCTTAAACTCCCCAGCATTGTGGTTGCTCCTTCCAAGGATAACGTTCGCAGTTATGTTGGCAAGCAGGTCTTCTTGGTTTGTGAGCAGTAAATCCAGTAAGGCACTGTTCCTAGACAGCATGTCCAGCTCGGGAAGTGGGTAGGAGCCACCAGGATAGCTGGGCACCTGGACAGCTCCAGATGCCCTCTGAGATGGTGACCCTTTACTGGGTGGTGGAGGGATGGGCAGGAGATGAAATAGTCTTCTCAGTCATGAACACCTGTGAAATACGAAGGCAATAGCAGGAATAAAGCTCCAGGACTACCTTCTCCAAGGCCAGCATCTCCTTGCTCAGTGTTTCAATATACCTGCCCCTGCCTGAAGCCCATTCTCCTGGAATCCCTTGCCAGCTTTCTCCTCTGCAGTGCTAAGACCCAGGCCAGATGGAGAAAGATCCTCTTGCACCTGTGAAGGTGACAGGACCCTCAGAAAAGGGACTGACCCTACTGGAGGACCTTTCCACCATGAACTGCTGCTGTTCCTGCATGTGGGGCAAAAAAGAAAGGCTGGACCAGGGCATGTGTGCTTCAGGGACCAAGTTTTCCACTGTTTTGTTTCCACAAAAAGACATGCAGTGAAGGTGAAGAAGCAGGACTGTCTATTTGCATAAGGCCAAGCAGAGGGATAAGCTGGGAGCAGGTGAAGGGGATGTGCAGGACCTGAGGGCTGGAGCTGTCCTGTAGGCAGGGAGGAGCCAGCATGCACTCACGCTCAGTGGTGCTTGGGATCCGTGCAGAGCTCCAGCAGCCAGAAGGTTGGTCCGTGGGAGAGAAGGTCTTCTCCAGATCCTCTGTAGCGGTCCTTGAGAGCACTGCTAGACTGAATCTGGAAGACCTTTTCTCTGCAGGTCTTATGAAGAATGCTGTCGTCCTTCATGCCTTGAAGGTTTGGGGGAGGATGCAGGGGGGCAACAGGGTCAGCCAGAAAGTGGTGGCCATGAATACCCCCACGTGCCCCTGAAATCTCCCTCTGCTCTGCCCACGCTGCCCCTTGTCCACGCAGGGAGCTGGGGCAGAGATTGCAGCTCCCTGCCAAGGGTCTTTCCTCCTCCCCACCAGTCCCTGAGGACACCCCGCTGCCCTCACTCGCCCTCGGAGATGACCCGGAGCTTCCCCTGCTGTTCCCTCCTGTGCCACCCAGCGAGTCCTAGGGGATCCATAGCCCTGATCCTGCTCCTGGTGCAGGGAGGGACCCCCAGGCAGATGGGGCTCTCCAAGGAACCTGACGGCTGCCTCTGGCATGGACTCCCGTGGGCTCTGCAGGGACAGCAGGGACCGGTGCAGGCACTCCCTGGCTCCGCTGATGTTCTCTACCAGCTGGAGAGAGCGCGAGGGGATGGAGGGAAGGGTTGGTGCAGATTGTCCCCCTTGGCCAGGTGGTCCATGCACCCAGGTCTGGCCTCCCCTGCCAGGACACTCATGTGGTGGCTGGTGCCAGGGTTTGGAGGAAGGAGAGGGCTGGGTGCTCCCCAGTGCCACCCTGCTGCCAAAGCTCACCTGGGTTGGGGCTCCACTGGCACCTCCAGGCTTGGGGAAGGAGAGGAGAATGGAGAAGAGCCTGTAGGGCTGCATGTCTGAGGGAAGGGAGTGTGTGTGGGGTGTAGGCTGGCACACATGGCCTGCAGCAGTGGTCAGGGACAGGCTTGTGACTTTCAGAACATGGTCCTAAGTTACATTCACCATTTTAGAGGAGAACAGATCACTAGGACTCCTGACGAGTGCACTTCAGGATTTATATATGAATGAAATGACCTAAAAGCATGTTTCACATTTGAGGCACACAAATGACATAGTAAAAAATAATCTGTAGAAGGGAAACTTATCTCAATAATTTATGATGCAAGCTAAGTGCCATGGAAGTCAACGAAAGCCTGAATCCTTTATAAGCTTTTTAACAAGACAAGTATTTCCACACCTAAACAAATAACACTGCTATTAGCATTCTATATCCCCCAGGATTGTGTAATAATGGCATACAGTAAAGTTAGGTAATGAGAAGCAGCAAGAAAAGAGCAGTAACCTTTTAGATAACACGTCATCCCTGTTTTTCCTGTAAAACTATTCCACTTTCAGCTACGAAGACAAGCAAAGCAGCAGCTCCTGCAAACAATACATGCCTGTGCTGGCCTCCTTCCTTCCACCGGCTAAGGTGACTCGCTTGGGGAGTGTTCTGCTTCAGTTCCTCTCCATCCACCTCTCCATCACCACTTATCTGGAGATCTCATGGGGCATCCATGTAAGGATGTTCTGCCTGATGGCTCTCAAACTAGCTGCAAGCCACGGTAAAGCATATGGGCTACGATAGCCATTGCCACCAAAAGGAAAATAGTACCTAAACTTTCAAAATCAAACATCTTGGGAGATGGTTCCTAGGCACTGGGGATGGAGATGGATACAATGCTTTACAAGGTACATAAATGCAATTTGTAGTGGTTTCCCTTAAATTGGTAACACTTCCAGTTAGACCCCAGAAGGTGCCACAAGATTCAGCTCTTACTTTAGACAGAAAGCAGGAATAGCAACCTCACCAGAACAAGCATTGCAATATTTAAAGCTGGCCAACAATCTCTTCTCCATTTCAAAATGCAAACTTCTGCAAACAGATCTTTGAAAAAAATTATCAAATTAATTTCAATGCTCCAAGTACATGACCTATCACTAAAGAAACAAGCAAGGATCGCACACGAGGGCTTTGGAAATACTTTCTAGATTAAATTAAGTCTCTCCCACACAGGGTTGCAATCGCTGAGCAACAAGCTTGCCGAGCTTGCTGCACAGTTCCAGGTAGAGCAGAAAGAAGTCCACACTGTTCATGTAGAGTCTGAGATGCGGGTGCAGGGTTGGACTAAATGTTGTCTTTCTTCCAGGGGATGATGCTGAAATATACTGTGTTTTGGCATGCCAGCACTACAGACTTCAGGAGGTCTGACAGATAGACTATACAAGCAACAAGCCAGATCTGGCTACTACACAAAGGGTTGGGAAGGGAGACTGATTCATTAAGACAAGCAATTAGTGGATAAAGGAAAACCATGAACAGCTCCCTTTGAGTGAAATTGAAAAGCAAAGTGATTTTGGCAGCTGCAGGAGAACTCTTGGAATTAAGAGTGCCTTTTAACAGCAGCTGACAAGGACTAATTGCTGCCATTGAACACCAGAGGATATGAGGAAAAAGGAGAGCTTGGGTAACATGGGAGTCCTGCCAGGAGATAAACAGTCGTCTTAATGTTTTACCATCCTCTTGCAAAAAGCAAGCAAGCAAAAAAAAAGTATTTAAAAAGTCCAGCAGAGACACTGACACTCTGGTGCATCAGTTGCCATGGTCGTAACTGCCAGCTCTGGGAAATCATTCTTGATGAATCGGTACCTGTGTGAGCAAAAGAAAAAAATTTTAGAGTAGAGCTCCCAAGCCCACCTCAAGATTCCTCCCCAAGCCCACCTTCCATCCTCATGGTATCAGCTCAGCAAACGGGATGACGGGATGTCTTGTGCAACACTTGGGATCAAGGAGCTATTTGGGGCACCCATCCAGAACATGGTGTCTAAGTAGAGCAGCAGAGATCCACCTGTATGCAAAGTACCTGGAAGGGTCAATCCAGCATCTCATACTGAAGATGGCCAGCAAAAATTAAAGTACTCCCTTGCAGCTAAGAGAGCATAATTCACGCATCTGCTTCCCATGAGACACAGAAACTCCATTTTTCAAGGCACTCATTATATATAATGAGAGGTCATTTCCACAAGCTCCATCATAAACAGGTATCTTCTTTCCCAGGCTAGCTATCCACGACTCATTCACTCCTTTCTACTGCTGTTAAGACTTGCGGTTCCTCTTGTCATGGTTCTGAACCCTCTGCAGCCACTCCGTCATCGTCCTTGAAGCTTAGCGCTAACGCTGGGTGCCGTACCCAACAGGGGATTCACTGCACTATAAGCAGCAGGAGGACTACTTCATACATCTCACAGAGGACAAACACCAGCTATTTAATATTCCATTTCAGACACCTTTCTGCAGGACTGCCTTCTCATCAGTTTTCTCCCCATTTTATGCCTGTGGAACCAGTAATTTCCAAGTAACTCTGAAATTTGCATTTGTTTTTAACAAATTGCAACCTATTTTTCAGCCAAACTGCAGCAACCTTTGATCTGAGCCAGTGGTGTCATGAGTAGGGAGAGACTGGATGACCTCCAGAGTTCCACTACTCTACAGCCTATTCTCTAGGTGTTTTGGAGTTCAATGCATGTAAGAAAAAGCCCAGTAATTAGCAATCCTTGGAGATTTTATTAGGTGGCTGCCAGTCATTCATAGCTAAACTGAACATCAGGTCAAGCAAATATGAAGTTATCCCTAAAAAATGGTGAGACAACTGATTCGGGAACATTTGGCACAGGTTTAAGTTGTCTTGCAGGAAAACCCTCTATGGAGGAAGGAGCCAGGTTCTAATGTTCAGGCTGATCAAGTAATTTCAGATTGTCCATGTCAACAGCTATACTTCTAAACCTGCTGCCTTTAATGAGGACAGAAGTCCTCTGCATCCATCAATATTCTGCATGGCTTTCACATCCCACTGGAACCTGTGTCTCCAACTGAGTTTCTCCACAAAACTTGATGAAAAAGGACCCAAAGCTCATGACTGGACACTAAACTGCAGCTGTGGAGACTTTGGGTCAACTCTTCACTCTACAGTTTATTGTACAGGAAGACTATAGTGATCTCCCACAATGTCCCAGATTGAAAACAGGAAAATAAACAATTCTGTCTTTTCTAAGTCATTTTTATGTTCTTCAGAGGTAAAATGAACAGGCTGTAAAGGAAAGAGCACAGAAACTCATCACTTTCCAGAGGGTCTCCAGCACAAAGACAACTAAAATAACCTTGGGTTATTCACAGTTTTTCAAAGGCAAGGGAGCAAAATAAGATATTTTAAAACATGTCAAAAATTTGTAGAAACACCAGATGGAAAATTATATTTTTCAGAAAAAAAACAAACAAGGAAGAGAATTTAGCTCTTATTTCATTTCAAATATTAGACAACATCAATACAAGCATCAATAATTAATACTAACTCTTCTTCCAAAGACATACCGATTTAATATCACAGATGCTGATAACTTATTCAAGCCAGAGAATGGATTTAAAGAGGGCTTACCCTGCTCAGGTAGCTGCTCTTGGATTTCAGCTGCATTCATTTGATTTTGCTGGAAATCTCTTTCAGAAGGCCTTTTAAATCAGAGAGCTTAAGAATTAAAAAAAAAAGAAAAGAAAAAAGCAGCTTTGTTTATATAGCTCACTATAAGTCATTCCAACAGATGACTGCAGGTTGGTATGAAGGGAAAGGAAGAGAACATAACAAGCGAGCTGTAGTAAGTACCTGGAAATACCCTAGAATATACACACCCTAGAAAATCATAGAATCAAAGAATTGTCTAGCATGGAAGGGACCTTTCAGATCACCAAGTCCAACCATCAACTCAACCCTGACTAAAAAACCATCACTAAACCATGTCCCTCAGCACCATGTCAACACATCCTTCGAACACCTCCAGGGACGGTGCCTCAACCACTTCCCTGGGCAGCCCATCCCAAGGCTTGATAACCCTTTCTGTGTAAACATTTTTCCTAATCTCCAACCTGAACCTCCCCTGGCACAACTTGAGGCCATCTCCTCTTGTCCCATCACCTGTGTCTTGGGAGAAGAGACTGACCCCCCCTGGCTACACCCTCCTTTCAGGGAGTTGGAGAGAGCGAGAAGGTCTCCCCTCA
>JAOTQQ010000079.1:38337479-38351010 GCA_026546715.1 Gallinago undulata
CTGCCCGGCAGCTCCAGCCACTCTGCCCCAGCCTGTAGCGCTGCAGGGGGTTGGTGGGACCCAAGGGCAGGACCCAGCACTTGGCCTTATTGAACCTCATCCTGTTGGCCTCAGCCCATCCATCCAGCCTGTCCGGAACCCTCTGCAAAGCGTTTCCACCCGGTTGTCGCTCCCACAGACAGCACCAAGTTGGGTGAACTCACTGAGGGTGCACTTGCTCCTCTCGTCCAGATCATTTATCAATCAAGATGTTAAAGAGAACGGGTCCCAGTACTGAGCCCTTGGGGACACCACTCGTTACCAGCTACCAACTGGATTTGACTCCATTCCCCACCACTCTCTGAGCCCGGCCTCCAGCCAGTTTTTAACCCAGTAGAGAGTCCTCCCATCCAAGCCATGGGCAGCCAGTTTCTCCAGGAGGATGCTCTGGGAGACTGTATCAAAGTCCTTACTGAAATCCAAGTAAACAACATCCACAGCCTTTCCCTCACCCACCAAGTGGGTCAACTTTGTCACAGAAGGAGATCAAGTTTGTCAAGCAGGACCTGCCTTTCACACAACAACTGTACAACATCAGCAAGAACAGGCATAAACCCCTTATTTGAACTCCTTCCCCCCCGGCTACCCCGTGGATGCCAGCCACCACTTTGAAAGCCCTAGCTGACTGCTGTTTGTATTCAGTAGTCATGCTGTGGTGGCAAAGGAAGCAGTGTTAATATTGTTTTTCACAGGAAAGCAACACTAATAAGTAATATAAGTAATGAGTAATTGCCTCTCCAAATGTCACACCAAATTCAACTGTGCTTGAAAGGACACTCCCAATTACAGTTTTCACCAATGCAATTAATACAGTGAGCCCTAATGCGTATGCATTTTGCCCAGTTAACAAGCAGGCATCACAACAGCTACAAGGTCTCACCTATTCTCCATCTCCTTGTGCTCCTTTCAAAGCAGAGATTGCAGATCAGTGGAGTTTCATGGAGCACTCATTCTAACACATGGAGCTGCCTTCCAACCTTCCCCATGCCATAACTGAAGTCTATTATGATTCTGCGTCAGGTTTAATGAAAAGTTTACCCCGTTTATGGTGCTCAGGGATATGCATTAGTGTTGGGTGGTGTTTTGTGTGGTGTGGGTGGTTTGGGGTTTTTTTGTTTTTGTTTTTGTTTTATTGGTTGGACTAGATGATCTTAAAAGGTCCCTTCCAACCTAGGTGATTCTGTGATTCTGTGATCAAGGCTCATACCTAGGACTCAGTTACATCCTCAGGCTCGTTTTTCAGCCACCATGTGAAGTGAGAACCAGTGAGCTATCCCTGGAATGCCTTGCTCTCAAGGGCACCACTTCTAAACACTGGCCTCACTACATTTCTGCAATTAAAGCTGAAGGCAGGAATAGACAAAAGAGCTTCACAGAGTAAGAGGTACAATTTGGGTATTGCTTTTCAGTAGAAAATTAAGGTTATCGTTATCTCGGTTGCAAGAGGCACATCACTAGACACATACTTGGTGGCTCACCATTTCCATTTCAGTCTTGAAACCAAGCTATTATTTTGTAATTTAAATTATTTGACAGCAATCAAAAGAAGCCTTTTGAAGTATGTGTGGGCCTTTTCACCCTTGGACTTCTAAAAAGTCTGTTCTTCACGCTAATGCAATTCCCCACTTCAGAGGCAAAACACATAATTCAATCAAGCCCTCAAAAAACCCACCCATTGTGAGGGTCTTTTCAGTGTCACAGTCAAAAACCATACTTAATATGACAATTCTGATAATGATGTGCCCTCTAGTAGATTTGTAGCTTTATATTCATAGAATCATAGAATCATTTGGGTTGGAAAGGGACCTTAAAGATTATTGGGTTCCAACACAGGATGTTACTGTGAATCAGATGAGAATTGGTCATTTTAATCGTAAATAAAGGTCTTCCTTCCCTGCAATACATATGGGCCATCCTTTGTTTACCCAGCAGGCATTGCCTGTGTTACCCGAATACTTGCCATGATATATCTGAATTTTATAAGCAGAGAGTAAACAAACAAACGAACAAAAAAAACCACCCAGGATTAATTACCTCGTGCCTTCAGCACTAAAAATTAAACATTTTTGAGATTAAAATTAAAAATTAAACGTGTTTGAGAAGGGTATACTCTAAGTGTGTAATGTCCTTCCTTCCCATTGGCGTTTCATGGGCCTTGTTACACAGCAGAATACTGAACTTTTATAAGATACAAGTTATTTTTACTTTTATTCCATCCAATAAGGAATACTGAGAAACACTCCTTCAATGTTAAGCAAGAATCTTTCTACTTCATTTCGCAGCACAATACAAAGCTACAAACGGAATCAAAGGTGCAAAGGAGCACATTAAAAAAGCCTATTTAAAAGGGGGTCCTTGACAGTAACAAAGACTGCACATGATTCTCGATGATCCTCATTTTCCTTGTGACCACCACCCGCTTTGCCAGACAGAGACACATCCCCCAGAGAAGTCTCAAACAGAAGTACCTTTGAATCCAGTTGTCTAAATCGATGCACCGTCCTGAAAAGAGAAAGAGGAGACAGAGGAGAGGACTGAGTCTGGGGACTGGAAAAGCCTTGGCTGGGCCCCTTCCCCGCATCCCAAAACTGTGCACAACTGCTTTGCAGAAGTCTATCCAGAGCTAAGAGATCTACTCCTCATCTTTGGCCAACGAGTGGAGCGAAGGCAATTACAGCCAGAGGTCAGTTACAAAACAGATTGTCTGCAGATGCCCTTATTGGGGAAGACTAGTCCTCATCCTTCCAAGAAGGCAGGGCTGCAGGTGGTTTGGCATTGGTTTTATTGCAAGTATATTAACTAACATATAAATTACTGTTAGTGCTACACTATTCCATTTGCTTTGTCAAGACTCTTCTGCTTCCAGTATAGAATCACAGAGTGGTTATTGTCAGAAGGGACCTTAAAGATCATCCAGTTCCAACCCCCCTGCCATGGGCAGGGACACCTCCCACCACAACAGGTTGATCAAAGCCCCAGCCAGCCTGGCCTTGAACCCCTCCAGGGATGGGGCAGCCACAGCTTCTCTGGGCAACCTGTTCCAGTGCCTATAAAAGCTATATTTTTTAAGTATAAAAGCTATTTTTTTTTTATTTGTTTGGCTTTTTATCTAATGCTGAATGCCTCTGGGAAGTCTTAACTACTCGTGGACCGCAACATCCACAGCAAAGGGGCATGGAAGAGTCCAGTCTTTCCTATCCATTCTTCCCAGCTCTTCCCTTACATTCCACTTAGGAAAATACTTGAGCTGCTGGAAGCTAGCTACAAAATCAAGCTATCATGCACAGCAGGTCACTGTTGCTGTTTCCTAGCTTTCTTTGTACTTCTCTTTCCTCTTATCCTATTACTCTGAAAACACTGAGATAGATCCTAAAGCTAAAGGCTTATGATCTAGCAGCCAGGGAAGAGCAGTCCAAGCTATCAACCTTTAAATACCACCACTCCAAATAGCATCCTCCCCCCTCCAGAGCTCTTTTCTACTCATGCTATTAAGTAGACCTTGTAGAGATCCTAGGTATATATACAGACCTCTGTAAAGATTGATGCCACGGGAATAACGCTTGATACTCCAGGTCTAACACTAAATATTCTCTGCCAACTGCACAATGTTACAAAACTAGTCAGCTATAGCACCGCTTTCCAGGCTAAGACCTTAAAACAGTATAGGAAAAACAACATTTTCTCCTCTGGTGGTAAAATAGAAAGATTCGAGTACAGAGAGGTGAAATCCTTCGAGAAATACCACGACAGACATTTGGAACAAAGGTATTTAACACATCTACTCAGCCACCATGTGCACTATATGCCATCAAAACCGTTGCAATGCTGCCATTAGCATTTTACCAGCCTAATCTATTATTTCTGAAGACAGTCTGCTGCAGTTGACAAAAGGCTATCATTTTGCTGAAAAAAAAAAAGGCCCATTTATGCCGAGCTTATTTATCTTCTCTTTGCTTTGTAAACATTAAGAGCTGCTGAAAACTTGCTTTCACTAAAAATATTCAACAGAAAGTTAAGGGAGTGAAGACAAAGAAGGGCAGACGTACTCTTCTGATGAATCATTTGCTTTGGTATTGATTTTGACAAGGTAATTTTCCTTCATGACGGCTTCCCATGCCAGAATTTCATTGTCCTCATTTTTTGAGCCTGGAAAATGCATGTGAAGGAAAACAACAACACTAGATTCAGTTAATTTGTCGTTCCAGTGCTAACACGCAAAAAAGCTGGGTTAGTGCTTGCAGCCTGAGGCCAATGATTCCTTTCTCTTCATCCAGAGCCTTTGCAGCCCCTCTTCCCACCTGTGACATTTTACTGTACGCTCCTGGCAACGAGAGCTGGTTAAAAAAGGAAAATATCAACAAAAACCCCAAACTCCAAAAGTCTTTCTGGATTTTTTTTCAGTCTTGGTTAACGCCAATGCTATGTGAAACAGCAGGTGCTTCAACAGGCATAGGAACTTTCTGGAGTGTCCTATCTGGGTTTAAGCTTTCCATTTGTTTGTATATTATTCCATACTGGATCATTAAGAGTAACACATGGTAAAAACCATGTTGTGCGACTTATCAATGACCTAAAACGTTGCAAAATGATGAAGCGTTGTCTTCTCTAAAAGGCATCTCCTGTTGATGCTATAAATTAATGAGTGACACAGACCAAACCACTTGGAGTCAAAGCCCTCCAGCATAATACTTCTGATTTTTATCCTGTTTCAACAGGACAGCACAAACCACATGGGTTTTAATAATAATAATAATAATAATAACAATAATAATAATAACAATAAAAAAAGGTTAGCTGAGCCAAAAAGAAGCCTATAACTGGCAAACAACTGAAGTCCTGTTTCTTCCACCCAGCACTCCTCTGACCTCACACAGCCTCAGTTCTTCTCCCGGGTACCAATAGGCATTTAAGCACCCAAATCCCAACCATTTCTGTAAGAGTTAAGTGGGAAGTCAGGATTTTACAATAGACTATATTAGTGTGCTTTCTTCATGCAGGTCCCAGTCACCACCTCAACTAGAATGACATTCTGCCTCTGATTAATTCTTTCATAGAATAGAATCATAGAATTGTCTAGGTTGGAAGGGACCTTTCAGATCATCAAGTCCAACCATCAACCCAACTTTGATTTAAAAAAAATCACTAAACCATATCACTAAGCACTATATCTACCCGTTTTTTAAATACCACCAGGGATGGTGACTCAACCACTTCCCTGGGCAGCCTGTTCCAATGCTTAATATCCTTTTCAGTGTAAAAATATTTCCTAATATCCAATCTAAACCTCCCCTGATGCAGCTTGAGGACATTTCCTCTTCTCCTATTTCATTTGCTTTCAGAACTCCACCATCAACCTCTCATCACTTGGGCAGAAATGTCTGCAGTTAAACAGCCACCCCAGCAAGGAAATCAGTGATTTGGACAGCCAAAGCAATTTAGTCAGTGCTAAGGAACTTTATATCCCAAAGCAAGCATTTTTCTCCTAAATTAATAACAAATCTAGACTGTGCTGCAGGGCAACAGTCAGGTTGCTGATGGATGGGAATTAGTCTGTCAATTAACTCAACTAACCCTCTCTCATCTGCTTATTAATAGCCATTAAAAAAAAAAAAAAAGCAACCACCCCATTTGTTGGGGAAAAAAAATAAAAGTTTGTTAAAACAATTCATATCTGTGCCCCTGACAGAATAAATAAGGAGGAAATAGCTACAGGGCTGAGTCAGCCACTCCTGCATTTTTGAGGCAGGTTGTCCAGCACTAATGACAAATGGGAGGGATTATATTTTTCATGAAGACCATGAAAAGGTGGTTTTCAGCCCTGCAGCTTCTGGATGAATTTATTCAGTGTTGTAATACACACACACAAAAAAATTAAAATCTCATCCCCTCCAAAAAACCCACCCAGAACCTTCAAAGCTAGGAAGCAGCATAAGCAGCCCTAAACAGATAGGATTAATTTGAAGATTTAATTGATTTACATACGTGAGGTATTTCTGCCTCAAAATGGCTTGGACAAGAAAGCATTGGATAACTCCACTCAAGTAGAGCAGGGACAACAATGCTCAATTGGAGTTTTGGCATAAGAAGTTAAAAGTATAATTTCCCATATCCCAGAGAGAGCACACCTTAAGTACTGAAGATGAGATCATGGCTGTGAAGCAGCCAAGGGCTTTGATTTGAATCTTACTGAAGAGATTTCCAATAGTGGATTTGCATTTGATAGAGAACAGGAATGAGCTGCTCCTCATTTCCAGTACAACCACATCCTCCAAGGTCTACATTGCCCTTGAAAATTTCCCAGCAAACCTATCTGCCTGGTTTAAGCCCAGTATGCCATGGAAGAGTTACAGTGCACCTGCCACAGAGTTGACTTTTAGGCAGTAAGGAATAATCCAACTCACAGCAAATAGATGGCTCTTTACTTTCTTTCTTACAGCAGCATTTGAAACATTTCCTCATCACCATGAATATGTAGGCAAAGATGACGAAAGGGAAGGGGATAGTCAAGCGACTGCAATATTCTTGAACCAAAAAGTAGCGCTGGAACTTCCACACCTGGTCATTGTTCTCTTGGACTGAGCCGACAGTGTAACTATTAGGTGAAGAAAGAGAAAATACATACAGCATTAGTTATTCAAAGATCTCCACCGGAGCCAAGTCAGGCAGCTTTTCACTTTATTATACCAGGGCACATTTTTGTAACATCATCCTGCAGCTGATATTTTTCACTGATTAGGAGGTCATTGAGTTTGTCCTCCTTTTTAGAGATAAATTTGAAGATGGGAAGAACTAAGGCAGTAGGAAAAAAATACTCCATATACTTTCACTGCTTTAGCTCTAGGCAATTTTCTTCCAGCCTAGACACATGAGGACAGGATGCTTCTTTGCAAGATACTGTGCCTCATTAATTCATCACCTAACTTCTAAGCAAAAAAAAAAGAAAACAAAAAAAAACCCACCCTAAAAATAGATCATTTACAAAAAATTTAAAGCTCCTGAGACTTTTATTAGAGGCATTAAGAATGCTCCAGGCATGGATCAAACCTACCGCACTAGGCACTGAATGAATCCAGAAAAGCAACAACCACAAGGGCAAACAGCTCATGGACTGTCTGACCTTTCATTGCTGACACTAAATGGCAGGTGGATGCTTCCAAAATGTCTGTGTTGGGATTCTAATGGACCCTAACACAAGATAAGCTAAAGCTTTCACCTCTTGGAAATTATCTTTTGTTTTAGAAGATAAATACAAACCTGAATTTCAGAAGTGTCTAAAATGTAATATTCACCCTTTTCAGCTAATGCATTCCGGATGCAAAGAAACAGTCGGGTTCCCTGTTGTTAAAATCAATATATGATTGTAATTACAATATACAGAGGCATTGATTGGACTGGTATTTAACAGACATCAGCATTATTAAAGACTGACAAATACTATGTACGCACTGCTTTTAGGATGAGCCATCACAGATTCACACATTTCTAACTGCATGAAGGAAAAAAAACAACCACCTGAGGTTGCTGTCTGTGCACTGGGCTTCCTGAGTTCAGGATAATCCAGTGCTCCTGCTTGATTAAGTTGTTCAGTCCGTTTTAAAATTAACTATGCAAAGAGCTCTGAGAGTGTCATTACAAAAACCAGATATGCCATCTCAGTCCTGGCTGCCTTGACAAAAATCACCAAAATCTGACATGTCTTTGGGGTCCAGGTGAGTATGGGAAGAAAGGTCTAGAGCCAAGGGGAGAGCAGACCCCAAAACTGAAGGGGTTTCTCAATTCATCAGGCTAATACATTTCATCTCTGGCCAGGCAAAATTAGCATTGGCATTCGGATTAGCATTGGCATTCGGAAGGGAGATCCTCTTGAGGCCAAACCAAGAGTCCTCAGCCCTTCTTGTAAATACTCCTGTTGCCAAAGCAAATTGCTGCCAAGCCTGTCACTGCCAAGGTACTATTAAAACACACAAAAAATAAATACAGCAGACCTCAAGAATGATGCCACGGGTTGGGTTGTAAGTATATATATTTATGGTTTTTTGCGCTGCAAGGGAGCATAAAGCAGAAAAGAAGCAGGATTGGGAAGGAGAAGAGAGCCACACCACCAATCCAGCTGTACTGATAAGTCAGAAGCGAGACAGGAGGGCATTACATCCCACAAGCCTGACATAAGGACATCCCATTTTTAACTCAACTTTGTTTCAGAGCTTGTAGCGTAAGCACCAAAGACTTCTGGAAGGAGCTGAGCAAACTCTTCCCTGAGGACCACTTATTGTTTTTCTCCTGCTGGTCCCAAAGCAGCCCACATAGATTTGATAACGTGGACAACAGCAACCATTTTTATCTGGTAAATCAGTGCTGACTACGTGATACAGCCAGCTGTTACCAACACCACGTTTCGGGTATTTGCTCCATCTGCATGGTCCAACACTTCACAAGATACTAGAGGAGACCTCCTGACCGGTAGACCCACAGGCAGATAAATTACCATCTAAAAACAGAGGTGATGGCATTTTTCAAGACAAAATCATTTTCTAAGTCCCAAGGAGATGCTGCCCATGTGTCTGTGGTAGTCAGAACAATAAACAACAGGTCCACCCGAGCAAGTGACCCATACATCATCACTGCACAGCAGTTCTGGTTAATAAAACCACAGTGTTATAAAAAGACTGTGATAGTAACTCATATACCCAGTCTAGCAAGGTGAGTTGTACAGCAGCTCCTACTTGGCAAAGCACTGACCCAGCCATCACCCTCCGTCGGAACAACAGGGGCTTTCCCACCGTGCAAAGGATTTTGAGAGAAGTAGCAGAAGGTCAGCCAGCAATCCATCCCCAGCACGTTCCACCAGTTTTGATCAGACTGCTGTGAGAAATGCTGAATTACAGCTTGCCTGTGTTCACCTTCCCACACCCCCCTTCAACTGAGAGGTCTCTTACAAGCTGGGAACTCTGTCCAGATTACTCCCAGCAAGTCCTCTCCAAAAGTTAACAAGCAGACTCCAAGGCCTGACTTCACGCTGTTTTCCAGGACTTTATTCCCTCTCTCAGAGGGCTATTGATATATCACGTACCCAAACATGGCCACCAGCAGGTTGACAAGGAGGATGTTAGTTGAGAGCATGTAAATACAGACAAGGGGAATGGTAATCCACTCTGGGAAGCGGGGTTGGTTGTTGGCATCCAGCTCCACACATAAGGGCTTGGACTCATTCCCAGAAAAAGTGCAGCGGTCGAAGTTGTAGGTGGTACCTCAGAAGGCAAGAGCAGAGAAACCAACAGTGAGCCCTCTCTTCTTCTCTCTGTTGAGTACAGCCCCTGTTGAGTCAGCCCCTACTGACCACAACGCAAGTGGCCTCCTTCCTCCTCACCTCCCCATGAGACATAAAAACCTTGCATTGTTGCTGCTTGGAAGAAAGGGGTCAACACAGGACTGGACAACTACTGAAAGGATAGAGCCTTCCACCCACCCAGGAGAGCATCCCGCAGAAAATAGGTACCATCCACGTCATCAGGGTACTGGCCAAACATAGCCAGGTATGGCTCATAGATGACAGATCGAAATATCCACTCCCAGCGGTGTTCGTTCTTTCTCAGGATGCCTTGCCTGGCCACACCAAAGGCCACCATCCACACAGCAAAGAGAAAGAGGAAGAAGAAGACATCTATCATCTGAAAAAGGACAACAAGCAGATGCGTTAGTAGGCCACCGTCTGCCTGTTGCAAGACACCCATGGCTTCTTTTCTCCCCAACTTGCAAGCAGGGTGGAGAACACATGTTAGAAAAGCCCACAAAAGCTAGCACCTTTTAATGCAAGTTTTCAGATCGCTGCTCCATAAATTTACAGTCCCCAACGCACACACACACACAAATAATTGACAATTTCCACTCAGGGAACTTCAAAAATGTTTACACAGCCATAAAACCAAGGCACATGTCAGAAATTGAAGATATCCTCCTGGTACCAGACTGGCTCCACCCACAAAAGCAAGTTGCACCTACAAAGACTATTTATGGATCAACTGCAGCTGCAGACCCTGTAGCTAAATGTGAGATGAAAGCAGTCATCACTTCTGAAAATGCCACTCTAGGTGACTTCAGAATTTATAGTCTAGACACTCTGGCTAACCGTTTCATGAATGACTAGCTCTTAACAATATGCAGGTAACTGAAGTCTGGTAATATCCCAGCTGAGCTTCTCCATCTGTTGCAGACCCACCTCCACCAAGATCTGTCCTTCCACTAGCCCCAAGCGGTTTTATTATTAGACTTACTCAAGACTCATCCCTTTTGAAGGAGGTCAAACAAGAGAAAGATGTGCAGGGAACGATCCTGCGCTGTTGCTTCCATATCATAAGGCACTCTAGGACCAAGTCATCTCCAGACTCCAGCTTTGCAGGAGCGGTACATGGCAAAAGAAAGGCTTTCAGGGAAAGGTGCAGACCACGTCGTTACTCCCATTGTCGCCAATTTTTTAAATTCTATGTACGAGATTGGCCCCAGGAGACATGCACAAATTCCAGCACACATACTCCAGGCTCTCCAGTGCTCCTCATTTCCACACCTACAGTAATCCACGTCTGTACAATATAGAATCCCACTGTTTTCCTACTGCCTTCCCCAGTCTGCTAGCAAATGTCCCCCTCCAGCTCCAAAGAACAGAATCAGCCCGGCCACTCCATGAGAGGCTCCTCACCACCTTCTTCTCCAGTTCCTTGAGTGATGGATGCAGTAGAAGACAGAAATCCTCCTCCTATACCATTTATCTATACCTATCTATATCTATATCATTACCTATATCTGTATCTATCTATACCTATATCATTTATCTTATTTGGAGAAGGCTCAAGTGAGCAACAAGAGTGATGGAACATACCACTGAAACATTTGAGACGTGCAAGACAAAAGCCCAGAAATAAATTTTCCTCTTCAGCCTGGTCTCTATTCTCTCTCCCTGTGCAGAGGAAAAGAAAAAAGGCCCTGCTCTTAATTAGGTCCTATTTAAACCTTAATTACTCCTGTTTAGCAGACTGAAGGAGAGAACTTGCTGCCATCATCAGAACAGTGGTGATTTTCACTCTTGAGGGGAAAAAAAAACAACCAAAAAAAAAGGTGTCACATCATTTATTTAGAGTGTCTTGAATAGCTGTCAGAATCTTACCATCCTCTGCAGCATAATAATTTTGGGTCCTAGATTCCTGCTAACTGTGAAAATATGGATCAGCCTCAGAGTAAAAACTATGTAGTCCAAACAGAAAATGACTCTCCCAGAATACCAAGAGCTTTCATCGGATGAGTGAAGCCTGATGGAGACAGTAAAAGAAAATAAAGAGAAGCATTGGGTAAAGCGTGCCCAAGTCAGGTAAAAACACACCGCAACGGGGAGCAGAAAGTAACTGGAAGACACAGAGCTGCAATCCAGGACCCTAAACCCTCTCCCAACAGCCTTCCAAAAACTTCACAGTGCAATGACCACCCTTCTACACTGAGGGAACTAGATCTAAGTTACAGGTGACTGGACAACTACACTGTAAAATGGGTTTCCAGCATTTCTTTGTCACGGTTGCAAACTCAGCCCTTCACAGGGCTAAAACAGGTTATGTGAGCTAATGAGGTTCTGTTAGACTACTGTAGGTACAATTACAGTCCCCTTAAATACAACACACTGAAGCTCAAAGAGTCCAGATTACCACACTAAATAGTGAATAATAGGAGCCAGGGAAAATCCCAAAGAATTTAGGACTCTCTGAGCTATTACCAATCTTACCCTGCAACTTTGTCTAATAGGTTCTGTATAGCCAATCTTGAAGGCATTGTAATGAAACCCAAAACTATTTCAATCATCTTCTTCTAACCATACTCACCCAAACCTAGGCATTAAGGACTGCCCTGCTGGCCCAGAAAGATCTGAGCTTAGGAAAGCCACCTTCCACTCCACAAGGAAACTCAACTTCCATTAAAAAAAAAAAAAAGATAAAATATTGCATGCAGATATTCCCCAATCACTTTAATTTTATTTCTTTATTTGCTTTTACAGACTTAGGGGACTTGGCAGTATTTGGGACCTTCATAAAGAACAGGGAGTTTCACAATCATGTCGTTTCCCAAACTCTCCTTACAGGTTGTAGCCAAAACCCAGAAAGGAAGCAAAGCCACACCATGGTACAAGAAAAGGTACTACTCACCTGAACACAATCCCTGCTATGAAGTAGAAGATTGCTAGCGTATCCATAACGTTCCACAGGTCTGAGAAATACTTACTGCCATTCATGTACCACTGGGGAGGAAAAAAAAAAAAAAAGAGGAAAAAGTAACCACCACACAGCACTGGCCAGTAATGCAGAGAGATCATCCACCCTCCCCTCACCTCACCCCACTGGGTGTCCTCATGGTAAATATTCCACCCAATGGAATAGTAAAGATTCTTTCCTTGCCCAGTTAATTATTTTTTTTGGGTCACATAATAGATACGCCAGAGTTGAGATCGCTTGTCATTTCCCCCAAAAGAGTGTTTTTAAGATATCCAGCAATGCCAGAAATTAGTGGCAACGTGTTTTTACCATTAACTTCTAATAGTTCAAGATCTTCTAGGTTGAGAGCTCCTTAACACTTTTTTCTCCTGCAGCCCCTTGCAGTGGGACCAGTTCAGCACACAGTGACACAAACACTGCAGCACAGTACGGGGCTACTGTGCTCAAAGGACATGACCCCACCACGCGGGTGCTTGTGCATGGGGAAGGACGTCCCTGACAAGAGTTGGCATCAATGCACTTAGTGCTCACGTGTGTATACACATGCTGCCAGGGTACCTCAGGGTAGATCACAGTGTGGTCCAGCTGCTGCAAAACGGGTCAGAGGAGCCTTGGTGGGACCCACCAAGAGCAGATGAAACACTGTGGGGAAGGCAGGAGGGTCAATGTTTCAGGGCAGTTGAAGTATTCTGGCTTCTCTCTCTTCACCGAGTAATCTGTCCCCAGCTACATGCACATGCTTTTGATCAAAGATGCAGATTTAATTTATCCTTTTAAATACCCAGTGCTCTATTTCTGAATTGCAAGTCTAATGAGCATCTTTGATCATTCCCAGACTGACTGGTACTGCGCCCTGGATCCAAACTTTCTGCAAGAACCAACTTCTGGATCTAATCCAGAGGTGGATCATTAGAAAAAGTAGCTTAACCAGGAGAAACCTCTGCCAGGCATGAAGAAATAGACTGAGTCCCTGATCACAATTCTTTTTGATTTTCATTGGAAGAATCAAATCTTAGTAGAGCACTTATTGGTGAATCTCTCTTTAACTGGCATATCCAAGGAAGGCAATTCTGGTCTCAGAACTTTTATGGGAAACAGAGATTGAGGGGAGTTTTCTTCTAAATGAAGAAGAAAATCTGGGCATGTTGAGTTGGAGAAGAGGAGGCGGAGGGGAGACCTCATTGCCCTCTACAACTCCCTGAAAGGAGGGTGGAGAGAGGTGGGGGTTGGCCTCTTCTCCCAAG
>JAOTQQ010000079.1:38353588-38367110 GCA_026546715.1 Gallinago undulata
CCCCCAGAATAAGTCATTGTGCCTTGAGTTGCCTGACATATCTCCCAAGAAGTGGTTCCCCCCCGTAACTCAACAGCAGCCTGCCCGACCTCACACTACCAGGAAGAGGAAAACCACGAGGCTTTTCATCCAGCACTAAACATTTTTTGGTTTGGTTTGCAAGCGCTGCCTACTTGTCTCACTTCATCACAAAGTAGAATGAAGACCAGCACGTAAAGGATGATCTCCAGGACCGTAGGCTCCTTCTGGAAATCCATAAGCAACACGTAGGCAAAGAGCAACAGGAAAGCGATGTAGAAGATGACATTCCAGGAGAAGACCACAAAGGGGGAGGTGAAGAAAGACACATAATACAAGAAGAGCTTCTTACTCTTCTCCACAGGCTTTTTCCTGAAGAATTAGAAGAGCGAAAAGGTCTCAAAGGATAGCTTTTATACCTAGAAACGTTTGTGCTCTTCATTAAAGTGAAAATGAGAAAGGTGCAGCCTAGCACAGGACATTACTTTGAAGGTAATGCCATTCTGCATCCACTGACTTCAGACACGCAATCGGTACCTCTTAACTCCAGATCAGAGCGAGGACACAATCTGTCATAAGCTCATTCAGCCATTAAATATCTTTATTTGAGAGTGACTGAACACTGGAACAGGTTCCCCAGAGTGGCTATGGAATCTCTATCCTTGGAGATACTCAAAACCCAACTGGATACAGTCCTGGGCAACCTGCTCTAGCCGACCCTGCTTTGAGCTGGGGGTTGGACTGGATGATCTCCAGAGGTCCCTTCTGGCCTGAACTGCCCTATGATTCTATGATTACTTGACTTGCTTTGCTTCTGCTAACGAGAACCCAGTTGATTACCTGAATGAGATGAAACCACAGCCTATTAAAGGGAAAAAGAACAGACACAGTATAATCTTCCAGTTCTTAGTATCTCTTGAAATCTCTCCATACCACTGCTTGGAAAGGAAATTCTGCAGGGAAGAAGAAAATACCCTCATTTGTTCTAACAGCAACAAAATAACCTAGGAATGCTATTACAGGATATTTGATTTAGTAAAAAAATAAATAAAAAATAGCCCAAACTGTGAGATTTCAATCAAAATAACTGGTATTCCTGTTTCAACAAGGCAGAAAGCTTTCTGCATTAGTGACAGTATGCTGCCTCCTTAGTCCAGCGATCTACCTGATAAGGAGCTCAGGACTGAACATGACTTGACCTGATGTAGAAGGCACTTTATGCCAGGCAGTACATCCACACTGTGCGTACGCGGAGCTGTGCCAAGGGAGAAGCCGGTCCAGGCAGTCTTTCTCATCCAGCTCATCATGATTTACCACTCTAAATCAAGTTTCCCCCTCTTGACTTAGCATTTGTGGGCAAGTGCACCACCTTCTCCTTGAAGGAGAGGAGCCACGCTCCCATCCTGGGGTGCACTTCACAGCCCTCCAGACGCTGGGAAACCACCCCGGGGGGGCTCTGGCTTCCACGGGGACACCGTCTGAGTATTGGCCTTTCACAGGCTGTTCACATGGATGTCGCATTTTCCCAGCGATAATACTAATTTTTAAGCTACCCGGATGACAAGAGTCAGGCACAGCAGCCCGTGCCACCTTCTTTCCACTGATATTACCTGCACCCCTGGCTGAGCAATGAACTGCTGGTCTTTAGCTTCCACTGCTAATTCCAGACAATTGCTCCCTCCCCAGGCTTCACAGGAGTAGGTCAGCAGCTGCTCAGCTAGATCTTCATCGTTGCTGTAGCACTCGGTGAACAGCTCTGGAAGAAAGAGGTGGCCCCACACTGAGCTCCAACTTCAGACTTCCATTTCCGACCAACTCAGGTGCAGTTGTCTTCAGTGACTCCCAAAGACTAACGTTTATAAATATATTTTCAGTGTATCCTTAGGGGACAGTACTGATACACACACAAATGAAAAATAAGGCTCCAGCTCATCAGGTCAACCTAGTCTCCATGAACCCCAGAAAAGGAACAAACATGGTCTGATTTAAGGAGCAATAAAAGAGTATCTGATCTGTAGAGATTTTCAAGATTTGGCTAAATGACGCCGTGACTGAATTGATTTAGTCCTGGTGGTAACACCACCTCCATGAGAAGACTAGCAGCCTCCAAAAGCCCTTTCCATCAACATTTCTAGGGTTCTCTATTCAACCTGCAGGGCTACTACACCTGAACTGTCACCTAATCTTACTTATGGTAATGACACAGCAAATGGTTGGGTAGCAGTGTAGTTACAGACATGCTATTTTCTGCATCAGGCAAGAGAACAAGGCCATAACCTTATCAATGATCTCAACAAGGGGATCTAATGGATCCTCAGCAAATCTGCAGACGACACCAAGTTGGGTGGGAGTGTTGACCTGCTGGAGGGTAGAGAGGCTTTGCAGAGGGATCTGGACAGGCTGGATGGATGGGCTGAGATCAATGGGATGAGGTTCAATAAGGCCAAGTGCCGGGTCCTGTACTTGGGTGCCACCAACCCCCTGCAGCGCTACAGGCTGGGGCAGAGTGGCTGGAGCAGAGTGGCTGGAGCTGCCGGGTAGAAAAGGACCTGGGGGTGTTGGTGGCCTGTGGGCTGAACAGAAGCCAGCAGTGTGCCCAGGTGGCCAAGAAGACCAACAGCATCCTGGCCTGTGTCAGGAACAGCGTGATGAGTAGAACCCGAGAGGTGATGGTCCCCCAGGACTGGGCACTGGTGAGACCCCACCTTGAGTACTGTGTCCAGTTTTGGCCCCTCACCACAAAAAAGATACTGAGGTGCTGGAACGCGTCCAGAGAAGGGCAAAGAATATGGTGAGGGGTCTGGAGCACAGGTCTTGTGAGGAAAGGCTGAGAGGTTGTTTAGTCTGGGGAAGAGGAGGCTGAGGGGAGATCTTATCATGCTTTATAACTACCTGAAGGGGCGGTGTAGATAGGCAAGGGTTGGTCTCTTCTCCCAAGTCACAGGTGATGGGACAAGGGGTAATGGCCTCAAGTTGCACCAGGGGAGGTTCAGGTTAGATATTAGGAAATATTTCTTTCCTGAAAGGGTTGTCAGGCCTTAGAATCGGCTGCCCAGGGAGGTGGTTGAGGCACCATCCCTGGAGGTGTTCAAGAGACGAGCTGACCTGGTACTCGGGGATATGGGTTAGTGTTGGGTTGGTGGTGTTTTGGGTGTGGTGTATGGTTTGGATGTTGGGGGTTTTTTGGTTGTTGTTGTTTTTTGATGTTGTTTTAGTTTGTTTGTTTGTTTGTTTGGGTTTTTTTTGTTTTTGTTCTGTTTTGTTTTCATTGGTTGGACTAGATGATCTTAAAAGGTCCCTTCCAACCTAGGTGATTCTGTGAACCTGCAATAAAGCAACACTGTAATGTATTTCCTTCTAAGATTAGGAACCGAAGTTCAACACAGGTAATCTTCACTTTGGGTGCTACAAATTAATCCCTGCTCTGGTATCTGCCAACTGTGCTGGCTTCCACTTGCATGTTTCCCTGAATAATTCACAGGATAACTAGGCGCTGAGGAAAAATTAGCACGATTGCTCGTGAATGGAAGTCCTTCAAAAAAAAAAAACAAAACAACCATTCCCCAGCTCTCCTGTCACCCATTATCCTCATTAAAATAGAAATTATTGGTCACACTAGCCCATGAGATGCAGGGATCAATTCTGAATCACTGACAATTGCTGGAAATGGAGAAACTGAAGGCCATTCAAAAGAAGAAAGAAGAAAACCTGAACTAGATCTGCATTCTTAACGATCAAGTGTATTGCTTATCACCTTAGAATAAGGAAGGTTATGTGATTTTGAATTTCAGAATTTAGGATTTTAATCTACTTTTACCTACAATTTATTCTCAGTCCCCAGAAGTACTGCTCCAAACTTGAAGGATGGCTCTTCTCAACTCGGATATTACCCGCAATCATGCAGAAAGCATCTTTTATTCTCTGTTCTTGCTATTTCTGGGCACCCTTCTTCAGCCTTGCCATTAGAGCTAAGGCGGCTTTTCTTTCCAATGAAAGAAAATCTCTACAAACCGCTCCGCCCCCCCCCCCCCACTTTGGAAGCAAACTGTTTAGACAGGACACAGTTTCTACTGGGAACAGATGGTGTGGAAAAGATTTCCAAGCAGTAAAAACACATTTTGACATTAAAGGGAAGTATTTAATGTTGGATATCTAGTTTTCTAAATAAAGCTTTCTTTCTGCTTCCTTTAGAGATGTCACTTCTCTTCTTTATAAATCAGGCTGAATTTCTGGGCAGCATTTCAGGCAAATTCAACGAATTATCTTGCCTTGCAATTTGCTGAATAAAACCAGCAGGGTTATCAGCTTGTTCTTCTGCACAAAATAAAAACACTACTACACAATTATTGCTACACATGAGACTTGGAGATCACTAAAAACAAGTGATGTTCCAAGAATGGAAACAATTTCCTGACCCCTTCTATTAAAATTTTAAAGGACTTAAATAAGACGCTTACCTACTGCTCTTGTCTCATACTCATTAGCGAGTTCCTCAGACTCACCAGCAGCATTTATATCATTTTTCACCTTTGCCATGCTTTTCAGGAGCTTACTGGCCCCGAGGGCTGCCAAAGTGCAACCTCTGGTCTAGAAAGAGAGAGAGAAGTCATGCAAAGCCCTCCGCAAAGAGAACGTGATAGATTCTTTAAAAATTATGCCTCTTTTTTTGCAGCTGCTCAGTTCCCAGCCAAGACTGGCAAATGAAGACCCAGTTCCACAATACGAGTGGAAGCCATCGGTGTACCATTGTGATAATAACTTTGTGTCTGGTCTGAAAAAGTCTTTTGTTTAATAGTTACATGTCAGTTTTGCATTTCTGGCTGAAGAACTCGCAAAAGAGGGTCTGCTCCGTCATGAGCTACACTACCACTTTCACAGTCCACCAGCCTGGATCAGTTGGCCATACCCAAGAACTGCCTGAACTACGTCCATTCAAAATGTCTACGTGTGTAGGGAACGTTTTGGACACATAGACCAATGTGCATCCACACGTACAGGGAAGAAGCACTCTCCTTCAGACACAAGGACCAACATAAGCAGGAGCATCCAGTAGCTTTGCTTGCATTAGCCTCACATTTGCAGCTTGTGAATTATGCATTTGATACAATCAACACTAAATGTACTGTCTAATCAAAATTAGAAATGGATTTCAATCAAACACCTGAGATCAGAACACATCCATGTTGTGGAATGGGTGGGAACTCAGCATCCAAGCGTGAGCATCGGTAAATGTCAGCTGGACTGCTGATTAACACATGATATTAGAAAAAGAAAGCATGAAATTCACACCCAAACACAAAATGGGTAATATTAAACCTACTTACAGAGTCATCTAGCAATTTTCTTTGTGGTTTTGTGTTTGAAGATTGATCCAGAGTCTTCAAAAGCCTACAAACAAGGAACACCACTGTCCTGTTTGCAAAGAGGAATAAAGGAGAACTCAACTTACTTGCTCCCAAATGACTTTAGACAACTCCTTCTTGTTCTGAAGAACTGACCAAATAAACAGAGCTTGTAACGGATGCCTTGTGATAGGACACTCATCCTGAAAGAAAGAACAAGAACTCCTCAGACCTAAGCTCACAAAACTGTTTTCAACTGAAACAAATCCTAGCCTGCAACTTTACTGTTTTCATACATTATTCTTTTTACAGACAGCCCACCAATCTTCTCTCTCACCTACTCGTCACACTAATTAAAGTTAGTTTATATTTGTATCTATATTAAAGCCTTCTATTTTCCTATTGGGTGTGGAAGAATCAGCTTCCCTCTTTTTCCTGAACTGACCATTAAAGGACATTTGGGTCAAAGTCACTTCTTGCTTTAAGCCATGAAGTTCAGGTAGCTTCATTCACAGCTTGACTTCGTGTCTAGGTAACACAGATTATCTTCTAAAAGGTATAATAACTGTATACCAATATGCCTTTTGTGTTTAAGCAAGACACTGAACTTCACAAAGACTTAATCAGAGAGGAACTTCTATACCATCACCATCTTTGCATTAAAGCAATTAGCACCTGGGGATTGCAAAGCCGCGACAAAATGACTCCTGAGCAACAAGTCACTTAAGAACCACAAGCTTTGGTGGAAAATCTCAAAGCTAAGCAGCATATTCAAACCAAGCTCCTCCTAAATGTCACATGTGTTGTTGCATTGCATCTCTGAAGTCAACAACTGATCTCAAAAATTTCCTATCTCATGCCTAAGCTCTCATTTTGAAACTCACATCTGGATCTGGAGTTTAGACCAACTGTGCTGTGGTGACTAAGAAGTCTGGTTCTACCTGACAATGAAATGAAATAAAGTCCAGAAGGTGCTTGACACAACAAGCAAGGCTTAAGATACAATAGTCTGTCCCAAAATATAAGAGTCCAAATTCCTCATGCCCAGTTGGCACCTCTGTACCAGACTCTGAAGTTATAGCAGAATAAATTGCATGCATAACGAGAGCGCTAATTGCTACAACAGAAAATATTTTAACTCAACACCCAAATAAACTCACCCATTTTTCCTGTAGTTAAACGACCCTTACATGCATTTCTTAAACGTAATGCATGGCTGAGACTATTAAAGCAAAATCCTGCCATAACAGAAACAAAACATAATTTTCAGATTTTTTTCTTTCAGAGACACACAGTGGGATCAGACTGTTCATCACTTACTGAAAGATGTATCTCCATCTCATCCTTGCTATTTTTGTCATCTCTTTTGAGACCTCTTCGGAAGTCTTCAACCATCTTCCACACAAATGTGAGGAGTGCATCATTATAGGAATTCTTTGCGATCTGCAAGTTCTTGAACACCAGGCTGCTGAAGTTGTTCGTGTATAGCTCTCTCAGGACCTCTGTGGTAAGAAATTTCCTCAAATTCAAGCCATTTTCCAGGAACAGACGGACAAATTTGGGCCTGTCTTTCACTAGGGCTGTGAACATGACGTCCTGCAGGTCAGAAGACTAGGAAGAAATGGAGAAGCAAGTATTAAGGAGTGTGTGAGACATCTTAAATCTAACCTAAGGGCCTGACACATTCAACTAACTGCCACATATTCCTTCATGCTGTCACATTTTCATCAGAAGCAGAATTTTCTGTATGCAATTGCCTTTTTCTGGATGGCCTAGAGCACTTCTGGCATGGGCGGATAACCTTTGCCATCAGTGATGTTAGTGGAAGGAGGATTAGACAATCCTATTTATCACCACAGAGGCTGGGGTGCTGAGACAGTGGCTGCTGTTACAACATCTCTCTTGCCACTACTCCCCTGTCCCATGTCACTGTGTTCAGACAAGAGGTGGTCTGTACCTCCCAGTTTCGGTCATTGGTGAAGATCTCATCACTGGCCAGGTCCAACTGGTTCCACTCCAGCAGCAGCTTCAGCTGCCCATTCCAGTTATCTCTGTCATGTTCATTGGTGCTGAAAGCTGCAGAGAAGGAATAATTCTCTATCAAGTGTCTTTCCGCAGACTCACGTGCATCTTTCCGATTGGGTTTTAGAGGATGCTGGAGGCTTAGAGATATATTTATGGTCCAACACAGGCCACAAATGAGCCGCTAGGAGCACCTCATCAACCAAAACCAGCACCATCTCCTTCGGCTCCTCAGTGTCCTATATACACTACATGGAAGAAATTCTGGAAGATTCCTAACGGGGCCTGACACAAGAAGTGTCATAAGAAGCTGTAATGTTCATGGGCTTTCTCTGTGCACAGACAGGACAATGAGGTCTGCCCAACCACCAGTGATGGTTCTGCTCTGCTGGAGTAGTAGAGAGGATCTGAATTAGTCACAGTAGCAAGTCAGTGGGGTTTGCTTGGCCTCCTGACTGTGTCACATACTTGTGAGCTACTCGTGGAGACTCTATCACAGCATCCTCAAAGCTCTGCAGAACATCTTCTTGATTGTCCAAACTGAGCTTTGATCTCACCCCCACTGATCTCACCATGCTGCTGGAGGCTGTCCACACCACTGCAGATGAAGACAAGCTCCGCGCTGTGGCAGAACCTTAAACTCTAGAGAGATGGCACTACTTTAGAAAATAAATAGCCATATCTTTACATCTGTTAAAAAAAGAAAACAACACAGAAAAATAATTACTTGCCTTTGTACAGAGCAAAAGAAATGGCATTGCTCACAATTTCATCTCCAGCTTCTTCTATTTTGATAACTGTCAGTAAATGCGGGTTCTCAAGGACTTCTTTGATCTACAAAAAGTAAAAGTTCCATTTCAAAGCAATCTAGGCTGTTAAGTAGTTGATCTCCTGGAGCATCTTTAAAAGAAATTTCCCATCTCATCACAGCAAAGCTGCTTCTCATCAGTCCTATTTCCACGTACAGTTAAAATTTAATCAAGTCCAGATAGAAGTAGATAATGAGATTTATTTTAAAGTCACCAAAGTACAAGATTAATTATCCTCTGAATATATAGCAAATAACTGATTCCCCCTATGCAGAACACCATAACCAAAAAGATATAATCTCAGTAATTAGAAATTACTCATAAAAAGAAAAAGCAGATCGTGACAGCACAAATTTCAACAAACATCTACCCATTTAATAAAGAAGAGTATATACCTTCTTGTGCTTTGTCAAAAACAGAGATAATTTCTCACATAACTAAGCCTTATAAAGTTACTTTCATTCTGGCACACAGAAAACAAACGGTATTTGCCAATCTTGACTGAAAGACGAGGTACATCCCAAGGACCAACCAGGGAAAACTGCCTTCAGCAGCTCCACACCCCACTGTGCAGAGTTCCTTCTGGAAACCAGAGACTCACAGTCTGCTCAGAGGGAAGTTCTTCCTCTTCAGGTTTGGACTCCAAAGTCCCCAGGCTCAAAGTACAAGTTCAAACTCATTTCTGCAAAAGGCATGCCCTACTCCTGCTCTTTCCCCTGTAAGTTCATTGCAGAAGTAGAAAATAGATGAGGTTGGAAGATAGCTCTGGAGATCTAGCCCAAGCCCGCTGCTCAAAACAGGGTAAAGTGGAGCAGGTTCTGTGCTGGAACCTGCAGGTTGTCCCATGGACTTGCTCTGCCAAGCTCTTGGTCAGAGTTTTGACTCAGGTCTTACCAGAAACAAAAACTTCTTAAACTTCATCAAAAGAAGTGTTGCCAGCAGGTCCAGAGAAGGGATTCTGCCACTTTACTCTGTTCTGGTGAGACCTCACCTGGAGCACTGTGTGCAGGGCTGGAGCCCTCCATAGAAGAAGGACATGGACCTGATAGAGAGGGTCCAGAGGAGGGCCACAAAAATGATTAGGGGGCTGGAGCTGAGCTGGGGTTGAGGAGGCTGCAGGGAGACCTAATAGCAGCCTTCCAGTACCTGAGGGGGCTACAGGAAGGCTGGGGAGAGCCTGTTTACAAAGGCCAGCAATGACAGAACAAGGGGTAATGGCTTTAAACTGGAGAGAGCAGCTTTAGATTTTAGGAGAAAGTTCTTTCCAATGAGGGTGGTGGAGCACTGGAAGAGGTTGCCCAGGGAGGTGGTTGAGGCCCCCTCCCTGGAGACATTCAAGGTGAGGCTCGAGGAGGCCCTGGGCAATCTGGTCTAGTTGGGGGTGTCCCTGCTGACTGTGGGGGGGTGGGACTAGATGGCCTTTGGAGGTCCCTTCCAGCCCAGATGATTCTGTGATTCTATGATCCAATACCAGAAGCTTTGTTTTACATCCAAGAAAATACACAGAAAAGTTCAAGTGTTTGAATTCCTGTCCAGGGCCTGCAAACAACTTGAAATGGTACATTCATTAAAAAAAAATAATAATAAAAAAAAGTTCAGGAGGGGCGGAAAGCTGGTGGCCCAGCTGGTGAGGGAAGGAGCCTTAAGTGTACAGGATGCAATATAACATTTTCCATCCCTCATTATGAGCATTGACTGAGGTTTGAGAATGCAATCAGTCCCCTGCTCCCCACTGTGACTGTGAGTGGGAGATAATTAACCAAGAGAGGAAAACAGAATCAGACCCCAGGATAAAGCATCGGGCAATAAATTGAGAAAGTCAATTAGCTCCAGTTAATGGACTGTTCAGTGAGCTGAAGTGTTGCTGGAACTAAGACCTCTGAAAAATAACAGAATATCGAGATTTTTCTGGAGCTCAATTTTCTTCTGTCCCTATTAAGAACAGAAGCGTATCTTAAACCAGACCCATCTGAAGGTCAGGTCATCAGAGTTACAAGATTCTCCTGAGGCTGGCCCATGCAACTCAAGATAGCAAATGCTCTCCTTAACTTCTCCAGTTTCCCCAGTCTCCAAAAACACTCTCGTAATAAACAGTTACATACAGGACCACGACGGTGACTGCATCCTGAAGGCTCTACCTCTGGTCAAGGAGGCAAAGAAAAGCAAAAGAAGAGTTTACTGCTGTATGGACAGTGTGGTACCTTCAACTGCATCCCACGCACACAGTACCAGTAAGTCAAGGCTAACAGAGTCGCAATGGAGGGGGTACAGGGACGCTGCTGTGTTGAAACACTGACCAAATAAGCCTCTAGTCCTAAAGGTCCCACTCCCAGTCCGTAGGGGAAATCTGTCCTGCCCAATATCTTAAGGGATGCAGGAAGACAGACAGGAAATTTTGGAACAGATGAGAGAATCCTGAAGCAGGATGACTACAATTTCAAAGTCCGTGGGCTAGCAGCGATAACCCTTTGGTCTCTGAGCAATCCAGCAGGATTTAGTAGCGTGAAGCCCGATTCATCGAATACCCACCTTCACAAAGCACACAAGGGACTTGTGACACCAAGCAGCACATCAGCTGGGAGCCAGCGCTCCAGAGGAACCACAAGCACCCAGGGAGGAGTCAGTTACAAAAACATCTGGCCTTAGCTCCCCACGCCAAGCCATGTGCTGCCTTTCAAAAAGGTTGAAATTCTCCACCCTTTTTGTTCCAATCTCTATAAGCTGTAGAAGTTTGGAGTTTCTCTTTTCTAAAATCCCCACGGATGCGTCATGGCAAGGAGCCCTGCACATCCTATAGGTACTGCCAGATAGCAACATCACTGATCTGGAAGTCACTAGCTCCTCCTGCTTCCTCTGCCCCTCTCCCACTTTCAGCCTTGCTAGCTCCCCCTGGTATAGCACTCACTCACCCATTTAATCCAGCTTTCAGTCTCCTCTTCCGAGAGCCTTGAAATGGTGCGAGGCAGATACCTGAGCAAGCTCTCCTTGACACATGATGACGCAAGAGTGCCTTCTGCCTCCATCAAGCTAGCAATAACATCAGCGATCCGGCCAGAGCCTTCCACCACAACACAGGGAATCTTACTCTTGATGGCCAGGTTGATAGACTAGGGAAGCAAAGGAGAGGTGATCACTTGAAGATGACTGTGTTACCACAGCCTACTCTTCAGTAAGAAAGCCTAAAGACATCAGGTTTGACTTAGGCAAGTAAAACAGAAACCCGTGGCCCAGAGAAGTATTTTTAGTACTACTTTACCAATGGCAACTCTTTAAGAAAGCTTCCATCTAATGACAGGGGGCTGTGAAGAGCCTGTTGCAAGGACGACTAGAAAAGACAATTGTTTAATTCGCATCATTGCCACTGAGAACACAGTCACCAGAATAGAAGGTGTCTGCCAGCAAGCTGTACAAAAGGAGTCAATGCAAGTGGAAAGACAGAGCATCTATGAGCTATCTGAAGAGAGAGGTTTCTAAGAACAACAGAAAAATAAAATTGAAGTGGTCAAAATCGTGAACACATTACTCCTGCCAATTGGACAAGGGGTCCATGATAAAAACCAACTAGATCAAAGTGGTTTTCTTCCAAAACGTCCAGCTAAGGTGCATGTTCTACATCACAGGGAGTTTAAAAGAGAACCTTGAAACAGTTTTACTTCTCCTCTGCAAAAGCTGATTCCTGACACCAGTGACAGAAGCTGAGGGTCTTTCCTGGCCAAAGCCACTAAGACTAAGGCATGGCAAGGACAGATGTCCACAGCATGAAACCTGCTGTGTCACTTTAGGCTGATCAGAGATTCTACTTACCCCTTGAGAAGATGGCCTCACCTACAAATGAGTGCGAAGGCAAGACATGAATGTCCCTGTGTACGAGTAACACCAGTTAACAGCCAAGAGACTGGCATGAATCCATAGCTCAACTATCAGCCAGATACTTTTCAGAGGAACCTCGTTATGAATTATGCATTTGATTTAACAAGGCTTTTATTCATTCTGATTAGATAGCTAGTAAGTCTGTGTTATGTATCATTTCTTAGTGGGTTTGAGGTCTCTCCAAAATATACACATAGCTGCAAGGCTGCCCAACTGACTACACCACATGGCATATAGAAACAGCTTCTTCAGCAATAGCCAAATCCTCTCTTAACCATTGGCAATTTGGAGCTAGAAGGGGGTGGGCATATTCAACGTGTCATTTTCAGCAAAGTCATTTGCTCTAAAGCCTAAATGGATGCTTCATTTCATCTTAGGACCTCTGATTAACACACTGAACTCCACATCTGTATTCTCCTGCAATCTATCTAGGGGCAAAATTAAAATTAATCATGTGAATGGAACCAAAACACTCAGGAAGCATACAGGGAGGCTGGGATAACGACCTGAAATTTCACAGACTGGTTCAGACTAACTGATTAACATTAGCAATGAAGACACTGTGCTTCGAATTCACATTGTTTGTCATCCAGACGAGCAAAACAGTTTGATTATCCTCAATATTAACAGCATAGCCCTGGTCAGAACAGGTAGTACCAAGATCACATCTTCAAAAACTAATTATATGTATCACTGTGCTTTAATTTAACTGACTCGAACACGGACATAACTCTTTTCATTGTATCCGACCCTCCTGCAAAACCCAACCCCTTCCCCAGCTCCTTCTCAAGGTCCTTTAGCCCAGCCTGCGCCAGCTCCCTGTCTCTCAGCCACCTCGTCCTTTCTGTCTCTGCTCCCTTCCCACACAGCCTGGCTGCATGTCCCCTCACTTGGAGTTCCCTGGTGCCAGGTCCCTGTGCTCTCCAAGACCTGCTCTCCTCGTTCAAACCACTCATCTTCACACTTGCAAGGTACAGGGGGAAGTAACAATCCTGCTTCCTAACACTGAGACAGATCTAGGAGTCATCTCTTCTTCCCCCTTCCCTAAGTGCTTAGACGTCCTGCTTCAATATATTTTTTTTTTGCCTTCTCCATTCTGTTCATCCTCTCCTTACCTGCCATCTACTTGAAGATGAAGCCTCTGGCCTTCCTTCTAGGCTTCAGCCAGCAGAGCCCTCCTGCCTTACTCAGCTAAACTTGAAGGAGGTGCTGCTCCTGAGAACAGTAGGCTGCAATCTCAAGTCAGTTCAAGCCAACTGGGAGCTGCAGTATCTCCAGCACAGCTGAACTTCATATAATCATGGAATGGTTAGAGTTGGAAGGGACCTTCCAGATCATCCAGTTCCAACCCCCCTGCCATGGGCAGGGACACCTCCCACCACAACAGGTTGCTCAAAGCCCCAGCCAGCCTGGCCTTGAACCCCTCCAGGGATGGGGCAGCCACAGCTTCTCTGGGCAACC
>JAOTQQ010000079.1:38371781-38384080 GCA_026546715.1 Gallinago undulata
CTCTTCTCCAGGCTGAACAACCCCAGCTCTCTCAGCCTGTCTTCACAGGAGAGGTGCTCCAGCCCTCTGATCATCTTGGTGGCCCTCCGCTGGACCCGTTCCAACAGGTCCATGTCCTTCCTGTGTTGAGGACTCCAGAGCTGGACATAGTACTCCAGGTGGGGTCTCACGAGCACAAGTAAAGCTTGAACAATGTATGAGGAGCACACCAGACAAATAAACTGGCTTCTGATGGTCCTATTATGTCTCCACTTATGGAAAAGGCATTTTTTTGCTGTGGTATTCAAGAGCCCCTTTGCAATTTCATCACTGCTAGTAGTTTAGCGTGATAGACTTTTGGAAGACAGTCATTGCTATACAAGCCATATCAAGGGATGAAAAGAAGAATCATAGCGGATTTGGTGTAGATTGCCCAGTCTTTGCAGGAAAGCAAAACCAAGGGATTAGTTTGAAGAAGAAATGTCTTGTCTTGAGAGACATTTAACTGGAACTAAAGAACATAATCAATGTTCCAAGATGGGTTCCCAGGAGTACTTATTGGACCTGGCTGAGAACAGTGCATCACAGAAGAAGTCTAGCAGGCTCCAGCAGCTACGCAGGAGAGCCAAGGGACTCCCACACCCTCTGCTCTTTATAAGTATCAGCCACATGAAGCCTCGGGTGTTTTTCAGGAGAGGATCCTCCCAAGGAGAAGGGAGCCTGCCAGAAACATTAACTGCTCCTCAGAGCCAGTAAGCTATCCCCACATCAAATCCTGGTAGCTCTCTAGTTAGAAGGCATTTATCCTAAACACTACTGATAATGCAAAGTACCTTGTATCTGCGTGACTACTGTTGTTCCATCAACAATTAAGGCTTCCAGTTGAATAACTTGTTGTTTTCACCTATGCATTCAATCTACCAGCAACTTTACGCCTGGCACTTTTTGCTTCCAGAATCCTTTACAGGCTGCATTTAAGAGGGTGAATCCCTTCCTTCAGCCACTTTCTTTCTCCAAGGAAAAGGATGCTATCTCCTGGTACAAGGATGCCATCTCCTGGTACAGCCAGCTGGTGCACCCCAACCATCACCCATCCAACCAGCCCTCAAACACGGGCGATACCAAGCATATTTCAGTAGCTGAACTCAGAAAGGTATTCAGAGAAGGATTTTTTTTTTTTTTTTTTCAGATTGAGGGCTACCAGAACATAAAACACAGCAACTGCAGTGTCCTTGGATGTTAAAGGATCAGAGCAACACCACAAAAATAAGAGAGTGAGAGCAGGACTTAAACATCGAGATTTTATCAGCCTGTTCACATCTAATATTTCCACTCAGGACTTTTTAGGATTCATCCATCCTAAAAAGCACAATGGAGGGTATAAAACTTTCCATCCCTCGTTGATAATAAGAGTCTGAAACTCTGAGGTTATCTTGGGTTTGAAGTTCTACGCGCTGTGCAAAAGATCAAGAGAAAACACTTTGCAATGTTTAAGACTGGCAGGTGCCAGAGCAAATAATTTCTTCTTTCAGTGAAGGTACACAGCAGCAGCTCACAAGACAGTAGTATAAAGCTAAAATACACATATCAACAAATCTGGGAAGTGCTTCGGTCTGTTTAAGTGCGATTCAAACCCTTCAGTCTCAACCCCAAATGCCTCATTTCTGCTACTTCGCATAAAACCCACCCAATTAATTTACATAGCTTGCTCTGATTTTCCTCATTTATTTTGATTGTCTCAAGAAAGCTGCACTGGTGGTAAATATCAGCCATTTAGAAGAGGTATATAATCTCAGCCACATGTGACTCCTGTGACTCCTTCACACAGTATGAATCCAAATCATCAGAAACAGCAACATCACCTGTTTTCTTCTTTCTACCCCTCCCCTGTCCCACAACAAGGAAAAACCTGGGCAAGGGGGGATGGGACACACACACACACAAACAGAATGAAATCTCCAAATCTCCAAAGTTCCACTGTTATCTTACATCCCTACCCAATTTAACTTCATTGTAGGGTCTCCACCCTGGGAAATGCTCAATATTCAACTGGTTACGGGCCTAAGCAAGCTGTTCCGTGTGGATATGCTTTGAGAAAGAACTTTGGCTAGAAAACTCTCGAGAGCCCTTCCAAACAAAATGACCCTTTTGAGGGTGCAGGGCACACAAACCCCACTCCAACATCCCACCACAGCCTTCAGAGTGTCCAGTACAAGGCCTAAGCTAGGACTGTACGGACTGGAGCACTGTACATCCCCAGACTGTGATCATCTTCTGCACATAGAACAAGTAGGGAGGAAGGGAATAGAGGTTCAGCAGGCTCTGTAGGCAAGTGTTGGATGACGTGTTAAAGCCATTACAAAGCATGACTGATGATTTTATGGAGTAGTAAGCAGATACGTGCAGCTTCTGGTTGGTACAGACCCTCCAAAGAAAGGTCTTATATCCCCCCCAGATATGGAATGCCTATGGTTATCACCTCAAGGATCCTGCTGCACCTTCAAAGGCAAAGCATGTCACATATGCTCCTGTCCCAGGAGTTGCACTGGTGCACACCTTCACACCATTTTCTTTCTAAAGCATAAGTTGGTGCACACTGGAAAGGAGCTATGTTCCAAAAAACACCCCTGTCTTGCTGTTAAAATCAGATAGTCAAGAATGAAGCACGTTTATCAGGAGCTTGATCATTCAGACACTTTATCTTTCAGGTCAGGTTCACCATTAAAATGTAACCTTCACATTTCAGTATAGAGGGGGATCACAGAAAGGCCACTCCAACTGCACTCTGGGTGCAGAGTCCCAGCAACAGACATCACAGATGTATTTTAAATTCTATCCTAGTAGCCCAAGACCTTCAGAACTGTATTGCAGGGCAATTAGAATAAAACTAGTTACACGAAAAAAAAATAAAAATAATAACTGAGCATCACCCTCATTCACCCATTCTTCTGCCGTGCCTGGAAACAGATAATCTCTTTCCCTCCCTTCATTAGCCCAGGAAATAAATAACACAAAAGAAATTATTCTTTGTTACCTACTGTCAGGACTTGAGAAACCAGCTTGCCTCCTTTGTAGTCTAACTTCTTCCATTCCTAAGCTTCATCTCCCCTGCTCTTCAGGGTCTTCTACTGGCCTCAGGTATCCAGGAGTGACTACCGTGCACCCAACAGGGGCTTGACACATTCTCTTGATACAACCACTTACCTTTCCTCTTTTTCCCATGTTTTCAAACTGAATGTCTCCAAAGGCATCAGTAGGAAGTTCCTTAGTGTGCTTCTTGTAATTCCATTTTTCATTGGCATTAACCTGAGTGCCCTCTATGTGTTGATTTTCAGGGTACCCACATTTACATAAGTTGCCCCTGAAAGAAGAGAGAATAGGCATGAAACCCCACCATTACCATCCTGAGCACAGAAAAGAAGTGAGCTCTGATGTTTTTGTGAAGAACAGACAGAATATTTTCACAGCTGCAATCACCTTCAAAACTTCTGCTCAGTCAGGACCTTTCTAAAAAATGTTATTTTGCAGCACACTTGGAGCCAGTAGAATACAGGGTGCCTACCATAACAGTCCCATCACATGCAAAGCCTTCAAAGGCGGTTGTACAAACACAAGCCATGCAGCATGGAGCAGGGTTGTACAAACACATGCAGCAGGAGGAGCTACAGAACCAGCTGTGCATGGGATTCTACTTGGGATTTGCTAAGTGACAAATTAACTGCTAAGAGGAACCAACTCTCAGCTGAGACCAGCACCTAATGATGCTTCCTACCCCTATAATCTGCTTCTACCTGGCACCAGGCAACGGAGTGGAAGACATCTCAGGAACCAGCCTGTGCTGAGAGATGAGCCTGACATTTCTGGATGGGCCTTACCCACCGAGCTGGTGAGGGGTCTGGAGAACAAGTCCTATGAGGAGAGGCTGAGCATGGAACTGGGCATGTTTACTTTGGAGAAGAGGAGGCTGAGGGGAGACCTCATTGCCCTATACAACTCCCTGAAAGGAGGGTGGAGAGAGGTGGGGGTTGGCCTCTTCTCTCAAGGGAATCATGACAGGAGCAGAGGAAATGGTCTGAAATTGGGGCAGGGGAGGTTTAGATGAGATCTTGGGAAGAATGACTTTCCTGAGAGGGTGGTGAGGCACTGGAACAGCCTGCCCAGGGAGGTGGTGGAGTCACCATCCCTGGAGGGATTTAAAAAATGTGTAGAGGTGGCACTTCAGGGCACGGTCTAGTGCATTTGTTGGGTTGTGTCTGTTTGTGGGTGTTTGTGAATTTTTTTTGTTGTTTGTTTGTTTTGGTTTTGTGGTTGGACTCGATGATCTCAAAGATCCTTTCCAACCATGAAGATTTTGTGACTGTGATTATTGCATACCATGTTGGAGCACCAGCAGCTTAATTTGAAAGCCTACAACTGTGCACAGAAATGAAGAAAACACACCACAACTTGGCATCAGGCACCACCAAAGGTGACCCCATCTGCTGATGTGTACAATTATCTTCTTTCCCTTTTTGTGCCCTCAACCAGATATGAAGAATTCATGAAGATGATTACTAAATGTGATCACTTTCCATACAAACCCCTATATCCCTGCTTCCCCAGAGGGCATGGAGAAAGGGTCCTTGCTTATGAAAAGGCAGGGTGGACTGAGAACTGTAGTCTGCCAAGTACAGTAAGAGCCATCAGCAGCAACAGGAGGGAGGAAGTGTAGCCCCTACAGTCTAAGTTAACAAGCAACACCATGTAAATACTTGCACAATGTTAATACTTGCTAGCTAACAACACCAAAAAAAAGGTAGATGAGGGACAAAGCAAGAGGAACGATGCTATTAACAGCATTGTGCAGTTTGGGAATATAGAGTGGGGGGAAAAAAAATGCATCTGCCCAAAAGGATTAGGATGAAGATGTTAATTTGTGGGTTTACGGTGACCTTTATAGTTAGTTTGCAGACTGCAAACATGAGATTGAGTAATATCTCCTCTGAAGATTGCTGCATGGATCTCTGAAGGAGAGAAAAATTGCGCGGTTTCTTCTACTCCGCTGTAGCTTGCAAATAAAGCCAGATTACCTTAAAAATAGATAGACAAAAAAAAATCCCAGCAAGGGATGACTTGCAATCCTTTTCCCAATGGGCTTGTAGGAAGAGAAGCTGATAAGAACCACCTCTCCATCCTTTGTTGGTCCTTTGCCAGACATCCCATTTTAGATGGCAGAAGAGGACCCTAAGTAAGACTTTCTGAAATAAAACTAATCTCCCTCCCTCCCTCTCTCTAAGGCATTTTGCCTCCCAGATTTAAAGGAGAATGGTGTTTCTGAGAGCTCTATATTAGGACTTCTGCAGCTGCATTAGTTTGATCACTTTTCTGCTGAGATTACAAAAAAGAAAACCAAAAAAACAAACCAAACCCATAAAGCAACGTCACAGTCCTCAAATTTACCTTGCGTTAAGTACTTGTGTCTGAATACGGAGCAAGTATATTATCCTGTCTTAAGAGAGCATCAACATTTGTGATTTGGGTTTAAAATGAAAAATTAAATTAGGCAAACCTCTGATACATACGTACATAGTTATACATCAATACCAGTGCTGGTACAGCATCCCTAAAGGCATCTATATACTGTCAAAATTATGCTTCAAATTTGTATTAAAGCCCTTTAGGGGGGTGCTGGAAGGTACGTGGACAGAGTTAGCATGAAGGTCAGGCCCCTAAGTTTTGTATCAGGTTAGTTGTGGAGTAACTCAAACTGATATATTTCCAGTTTTTACATGAACTCTTCTCAGTCTAGAGCAGTGGTCTCCAAATTGGGGAGGAACATTAAATAAACTTAAAAAAATAATAATAATAGTGTTTCTTTCATCTTTATGTCATCTTTTTAATTGCTATTTTTGTGTATGGTTTATAACGTACATAATATTAGAACAGTAGTAGATGTATATAGTTTGTAAATAAATATACTTGAGTATAAGAAGTTCTACCTAAACATGAGGAGGAACTTCTTTACTGTGAGAGTGGTATAGCAGTGGAAGAGGCTGCCCAGGGAGGTGGTGGGGTCTCCTTCTCTGGAGAGATTCAAAACCCCTCCAGGACATGTTCCTGTGGGACCTGCTCTGGGTGGACCTGCTTTGGCAGGGGGGTTGGACTAGATGATCTCCAGAGGTCCCTTCCAACCCCATATGATTCTATGATTCTATATATTGAGGGGGTGTGCTCAAAATTTTTGTACTGCTGGGGTGTGCAATCAAAATGGTTCGGAGACCATTGGTCTACAGGTGGAAGAAACACTCCAGGGTGCATGTCTGACCAGCAGACTTCTAGGTTTTGTGACCAGAATTGCAGAACACCCCAGGCACATGCAAACAAGCCGAACAAGCAGTGACAATGAAAGGAGTTGTACAAGCAAGACTGAGGGGAGGTTGCACTGCTAGATTCAGACTTTTAACTAAAAAAAAACCAAAACAACAACTTGCTGAACCCCTGCCGCGTGGCACAGCAGGCAGAAACACCCCCAGCTCCCAGCCCCCCAACACCTGGGAAACAAGAGGAAAATATCTGCTTACGCTGACTTGGTGTCTTTTGTAAAAAAGACACATTCTCTCTTCTTAAAGTTTTCTTGGATGAAGTTGACCAAATCCTTGAAAATGATTTTAAAAACATTTACTTTTAGTAATGCATAGTTCTGAAGAAACCTCAGTAACAGCATGATAAGTTTAAACAAAAAGAAACCTAGTACAAATTCTTAAGTTGCCTTTCTCAAAGCGGATGGTGGGGAGCAACTAGAAAGCATTGATGGGGGTCGACTGGACACAAAAGACTAGTAAAAATCACATACAGGCATTCAAAAAAACATGTGATATCAATATTTTTGTATCTGTCAAACACAATATATACTAAAGAGGCAAAAGGTACGGCATTCTCCTCCAAAAAAATGTAATAATCTTGAGCAGCACAACTGATTTGATAGCCTAAGACTAGCTGGAGAGCCTATTTTTTTTTTATTTCAACTTTTAATGTAAAAGACCCACATAGAAAATATGTTACTTGAAGTCAGTGGCACAATATGGTTAGCTGTAGACTACAGAGCATTTCTATTTGCATATACCACCATGTTTCCAAATAACTTAAGGCACTGCCAATATTTTTCAAACAGTGATTAGGTCTGCTCTAGACACTGCTTAAAAGACTATGGCCAACAGTGTTTCTTCCCAAGGGGAAAAACAATACCAAAAAACCCCCAAAACCCCAAGAAGAAAAAAAAAAACCCACCAAAACAGAACCCCAAACATTAACATCCTTTTGGGTAGGGGCCACTTTAATTCAACTGAAATAGACCATAGCAGGAGACCAGAACGCCTGAAGTCATGCTTTATGTGAGCTCAGTGGAATACAAAGTCTCTTCAGCTTGTTTGACCATTAACTCTCGTATTAACCTTGAAACTCCACAAGTGTAGGCAAAGCTCTAAAATTTGGGAGATGCAAATTCATTCCTAACCTGCCTCTGCAAGCCAGGAAAGCAAAGAAAAGTTTCTCCCTTGTGGAGAAAGGTTTGGAGGTTTTTTTGTTGTTTTTAAGCCCAGTTTGGATTTGCAAGCCCAGATTTAGCTCGGGGTGAAAGATGAAAAGGGAAGACATACAGCTATAGGTAAATTTACCATTCTGACAGAACACTTGTAGTTAAACAGCAGTTAGAGGAAGTAATTCCAAGTGGAAAAGCGTTCTTTAAAAAAGGTTATAGTATCCAAAACAAAGAATATGGAAGAGAACATATTTAAGCCAGCAAAAGCCACAATGAGACCAGAAGAGAGACACAAGACCAAAAAATTAAAAAGGAGAGGGGAGCCACTTGCTAAAGACCTAAGAGCTAGTCATCAGGCCTCTTTGGAGCCCATCAGAAGCAACAAATCTGCCAGACAATCCCTGTGATCAGCAAATGATTGAGGCTTTTCAAGGGATGTTTAACATAATTATACGTTGTCTGCCTTTGCCATCAATTTTCCTTAAGAGCTTGGGGTTCTTCTTTATAGAGACAGGAGGATTTGTCTCTAAGTGAAACGTGAAATAGGATTTTAAACCAGAAGTGACTAAGGATGTACAATAAAGAGTGAGATGGATCAAAAGGAATGCATCCTTAGACTTTCACCTCGTCAACAAAGCACTGCTTCTGCTTGAAGGGAAACTCCTCCTTAAAGGAGAACTGACAACTCAACCATCCTTCTCCTGGCATCACCCCATTCACAACCCCCTGGGCTCGCTCCCAGGACAACACCCAAGCTTTCCAACGATGTACCAGATACTCACAGCATCACTGGAGGACACATCTATGCTGCGAGACATGCTGGAATAGAGGAGTCTGGAACTCTCAAAATTGCCATTTCTTCGGTGTCGCATGGTGCCCATGGAAACCTGAAAGAGCACAGCAGAGGGGGTCTCCAAAGAGCAATGATAATTTCTTTCACTAGATAAAAGCCAGCAAGGACACTTAGTGCCCTAGGAAAGCAAAGGAGAGGTTATTCGGACCCAGCATAAAGAATTAGGAAGTGTACTGATTCCTTAAATTTGAAACCAACATTCAGAGATTTTTTTTTCCCCCCTCTTATTTCGTACAACAAAATGTTGTTTCTTTCTTTCCCCAAAGAAAACCAAGTCAACACAATTTGAGAAAGGAACATACCTTATATGCCATCCCATTCAGTTCACTTAAGTCTTTCCCTTCCCATCTCTGATGGGCATGCAGAGGAACTTGTGCTATTCAGTATTTATATACAATAAGCAGTCCATAATCCAGTGTGTTTACATATTAAAGGAGATATTAAAAAGGAACATTTCGAGCACAGAGAAAACAAACTTCAGTGTAAAAAGAGGTTGTTCTGGCAGTACACCAGCAGCTTAGAGTAGAAGTAGCAACTGAACACCAACCCCTTAGGTATCTGTCCACTCCTGTAACAAGGAGAGTTAACACGTGCAACCTGAAGAGTAAGTGGATTTAAAGTTTGTGGGATCCAAAAGTTAACAAGTCACCCTTGGAAGCAAACACACTCTGGTTGCCTTCTAGAGCAGATACCTCTATTGACCTCACTGTCTTTGAAGGAGCATTACTTCATCTGCACCAAGGCACACAAACAAAAAATACATTATTTATTCTACAAGTGAATCCTTCAATTCCCTTCGTGCTACTTTGCAAAATAACATTGGTCTTCTCCTGAAAGAAAGGCTGGCAGGCAGCTAACTTGGTGAGCTCCTTCCAACAACTCTTCTCTACTGACTTTTCCTCTCGCCCTGTACGCTAGGCTTGCCTCTCGGGTCATACTGCCACCAAATGGCGAAAAGCATTGATCCCAGACACCTGAACACACATTCTCCAGCTCTGATGAAGCATCCCTGTGTAAATATATCATTTCCAAGACCCCAAAAACCTAGCAATTTACTCAGAGCAGTCAAAAAAGTAGGAATGGCACGGGCAGGGGGAAGCTGTAGTCATAAAGAGAACAAGGGACCATAATGTGAGCTACTCCCAAAGCAGGAAAGAAAAGGCAAGTTTCCACCAAAACATGTATATTTGTACTTCACAGTTATTTTAAAAATACTTTGGAAAACATTTCATGTTGAGGGGGAGCATGATTGGCTCAGTGTTGTTTACACAGCTACTTCCCCCAAATTCCTTGGCGTGGCTGGGATGTCGGTCACTCTTTATCGATATCAAGGGACGGAAGAGCATGGGAAAATCCCTCTGCTTCCTTCCCATCTTCTGCTTGTAACAGGATTGATTTAAGCACATGAAAGGGCAGAAGGCTGCAAAGTGCATCTCATCATATTGCAACCTGAGTAATTGGCACAGTGCAGTTGTCCTCAGCTCTGGAAGCTGTTTAAGTCTCATTTATTTGGTAGTGATTTAAGAAAGTAGGATGCCTAAAAAGGTGCCTGCACTCAATTCAGGCACAGGTTTTAATTTGATCACATAGAGACCAGTACCTATGGAAAGCTGGTGATCACCAAAACCTTGGAGGAACAAATGGGCTTAATGAGGGAGACATTCAAAACCCCACCTGGACACGTTCCTGTGGGACCTGCTCTGGGTGGACCTGCTTTGGCAGGGGGGTTGGACTAGATGATCTCCAGAGGTCCCTTCCAACCCCATGGGATTCTGTGATGGAACAGCAATGCCTATGTCTCCAAGAATAACCAAGAGCACAGTGCTTCAAACAGGGCTGGCATTGTTGTTCCAGAGAGAAGATCCTGTTCCAAATGCGTGGACCTCTCCAAGCAAAAGAAGAAAGGAAGGCTATATACTCTCTGCAAAACATAAAATCAACAGTTAAAAATCTCCTCTCAGGTCTCCCAAGACAACACCAAGCTAGCTTGCCTGCCACATGAGAATCATGTAATACCACAATTCAGGCACAAAACCTGAAAACCTGGCTGTTTTCGTTACTTTTCACACAGACCACACAAGCACCCGAGTCTCTGAGCCCCACACCACCTTCCACAGATCCCCACCACGAGGATTCAGGTTTCTCAGCCCAGAAGAATAAGAACCAAAAAATCCCAACCCTTTCCTTTGAAACCAAGCAGTGTATAACCTCTTCTGAACTCATCAGGGAGGAAGTACTCTACAGAAAAGTCCTTCATCTCCTGTCATAATCTCTCCCTCGAATTTCAACTTCGAAACACTGGTCCAAAAGATCTATGCCGTTGAGACCTCCAGTTGTGCTGACCTAAGCCCTACACCTGGGAACTCTCTTCAACTGTAGACAAATTTCAGCCTATCCACACTTGCTCAAGGCTTCAGACAGTGGACCTGCCTCAAATCAAGCTACTTCCTCTTTCAATGCTGCTGTTTCTCAAGAAGAAGCTGCAGAAGAAAACAGAGCACACTCTTCCTTTGAAGCTCTTAATCTCCTTTGCGTTAATAACTCTCAGACTTTCCACCTTCAGAGCAAGGATAGAAACCTGGCAAGCTCTGCACCAGGTTCAGGAAAAGACTTCCTTTGTAGCAAACTTCCTAAAACAGCTCGTAACAACAATAACACTAGAAGAAAGTGACCTCCAAAGAGGCCATGCCCTTGGTCATGCCCCACTTCAGATCTCCAGAAGAGCAGCATTACTGTATTTGCAAGGGTCTGTGGAAGAAGAGAGAATCTGTTCCTTTAAGGGCTTCTGCTCAGGGTCTTTTCAATGAAAAAAAAGCCATAAACAAGAATAAACAGAGAGGAAAACCTGACTGACAGGCAGGAAGGGAGGAAGCGATGAGACCCAAACCTCTCAACCACACTAATTGATATGGGTATGGGGAATGTGGGAATGTTTATTCCAGCGAGGTTATCCAATGGGCCGGGTTTGTCAAATGGGATACCAAGGAAAAAGGGGAAGCCATACACAAAATACACAGAAGCTCAAACCTGACAAGCAAACATCACGGAGACAAAGCCAAGAAAAAAAAAAACCTTCAGTCACAGTAATTGATGGGTTCACAAGAAACTTCATGCAAACTGGGGGCTTTGCAGCCGAGAAAGATGAAAACCTGAGGTTCGAGGATGTTGGAGAAGGGCGGGTGGAAAGCTGCCAAGGAGGGTAAGGCAGATAGGGAGGAACAAAGGAGGGATAGGCAGAAAAGGGTATCAAAGAGTCCCTTTGCACAGTGTGTGCACTTGTCTGGCTGAGCCCTGTCCCTGATCACTGCAGTCTCTGCTTTCTTCTTAATAATTTTTTTCTTAACTATCCAGACAGGGGTGCTAGGCAGTGCCCAAAGGATCTGCAAAACTGCATCTGCTTGTGAACCCCAAGAGTGTCGTGTGTATGCCTGCACGAGTGACCTCTTATCTCTCCTGGCTGAATGGGAAGGGCTGTTGAAGAAGTACTTGACTACCATAGTCCAGAGCTCCATTAAAGGAGTATCAAGCACTAGAAGCTTGCCAAAAGCAGTCAAATGACCATTTCTGCTCATTACTTTCCCAAGACCGTTTCAGCTCCCATTTCAGGGCCAGTGGAGCCTTGCGCTAGGCATCCATTGAGTGACGTCCAAGGAACCACCTGTGAATCACAGAATCACAGATTCACAGAATCACCTAGGTTGGAAGGGACTTTTTAAGATCATCTAATCCAAACAATGAAAACAAAAAAAAAAACAAAACCAAAACCCAAACAATAAAAAAAACCCACAAACAAACACAAAAAAACCACAAAAACCACACACCACACCCAAAATACCACCAACCCAACACTAATCCATATCCCCGAGCACCAGGCCAACTCATCTCTTGAACACCTCCAGGGATGGTGCCTCAACCACCTCCCTGGGCAGCCCATTCCAATGCCTGACAACC
>JAOTQQ010000079.1:38413634-38446443 GCA_026546715.1 Gallinago undulata
CCCCCACCTCTCTCCACCCTCCTTTCAGGGAGTTGTAGAGGGCAATGAGGTCTCCCCTCAGCCTCCTCTTCTCCAAAGTAAACATGCCCAGTTCCATGTTCAGCCTCTCCTCGTTCTGACTTGTTCTCCAGACCCCTCACCAGCTTGGTGGCTCTCCTCTGGACACGCTCCAGCCCCTCAATGTCCTTCAGTAGCGTATGTAAGTACCGGATCAATGACATACAGACAGAATAAAAGCACTGTACAGGGCTAATAAGAGCAGACTGAATACATATTTCAGTCTCTCTTGCCTAGATATATGCCAGTTCCGCAAGTGGAATGAAGATGAATATTTAAGGTTGTACCAACAGAACCTGATGGAACACATTTAAGTAGGACAAATATGTATTTTGCGTTACTGTCTCCTTATGAATTACTACAATAAGAGGACCACAGATTTTCTACTGGACTTCTTTTGAGTAGTGTTATTTACATTAAGTGATTTAGTTACAGTACCAAAAGCTTGGTGGTCTCACATACATTTAGCTGTCCCACACACATGCATACACTTTTTATTATAACAAAAACTGTAATTTCTTTAGGTGGATTATTTTGCCTTCAAAGATAGCACTGTCTGTCAGGGAAGGTCACTGGTTTGGCAGTTGTTAAGCTTAATTCAATTCAACCCACTTGCCCCCAACCTTGTTTTTCTGATTTGTTCAATGTCTGACTTGGCTGAAGGTGGAGCTCTTTGGGTACGTGCACGATCTCGCCTGTGAAGCAGATGGCATTTTTCTTCCCCAGCTGAGACAAAAGGTATTCCCCTTCCCAGAGCAGTAAATGCAAACCTTTTACACTGCCACCCTCTGGCAAAAACTGCATTAGCGATATTAATAATAGCTATTTTTGTCCTGTGACACATTCAGTCCTAGGAGAATAGTGTCAATCTTCTCCTAGTTATTGAAAATCTTTTCTCACCAAAAAAAAAATAAAAAAGTGCTGTAAGCTAAGCAAAAAGTCCCCTAAGTTTGACCAAAATAGAAAGAAGAGGGGTGTTCCCTCCTGTGCAAGATGCATGTTTCTAGTATTACTTTTATGAAGAGCAACATATAATTACCTATACAGAGGTAACTTGCCTTTATAACCACATATCGAAGGCAAACAATATTAGAACAATCTCAGAAGTTACAAGGGAAAAAAATAAGTGATGAAAGCACAAAGTTTATATAGAAAGGAAGTTTGCTTTAGGAATGTCTGACTAGAGCCAAATCCAGCACATACCTGTACAACTCATTTGTCTGGGGGTCTCGGTCCTGCACAAGAATGCACCTTGGGACCTGCTGGGAATTTGCTATAAACTTTGGCACTTTTAAAGTTACCTGAATTAAGTGGACTAAAAAGGAGATCCTTTGGCCACGGTGGCTTTGCTGGCTGAAGTTCCAGCTTCGATCCAGGTTGCCAGCAAAAACGCTAGCAGAGCTCCCCTGTGGAAAGCGTTGCCTCAGTCACAAATAACTAAGCAACGCGTTTTTTTCTGTAAAGCCAGCTACAGCAAACACGCATCAAGCAATATCCCACCATTGCTCTCGGCTGCTCTGCTTGCTTTTAAGAAAACAAACCACCAGCTTAGATCTACGAACCAGCAGTGGACTTAACAGCTGATGAGGGTGACGCCGCATAGACATTATGTCAGCAGAAAAACCAGTCTCTTCCTCCCAGCTGAAGAGCCACTGGGGGGAAATAAGAGCTTCATATGAAACCAATTACCACGAGCCCCTCCAGCTGCGAGCTCCCGTGGTCAGTCACGAGCAATCACTAGCCCTACCATGCCATATCATGCCTAGCATGACGGCATCCCCATATTTCAGAGCTGTATGCTCAGCTGCCCTACCTAGGAGCACCCCTCAAGAAGCTGCCCCTGAGGGTAAGCACAGCAGAAGAGAAGGGAACAAGCTCAATGCAGAGCGATTCATTGGGTAATTTGCTATAAAATGAGGGATTCCATGGCTTTGCCAAAGTAACTTCACACATACAGTTCAAAAAGCGCCAGTTTCCATCTCAACATCGGGTATCATTTCTGTTACGGCAGATATCCCACTGGATCTCCCCTGGCAGCCATAAAAACCTTATAGCCATTTCAGCCTCCCCCCTAATGAATCTGTTATCCACCAAGGAAAGCACAAATCGTGCAGCAACTGCTAGAAGTCCGTCTCCTTCAGCTCAGAAGCTGAAAGGTTTTGGGAGAGAGGTTTCTTCCAATATCTGAAGGGAGCTCCAGGAGAGCTGGGGAGGGACTCTTTGTCAGGGAGTACAGTGACAGGACAAGGGGCAATGGTTTTAAATTGGAAGAGGGGAGATTTAGATTAGATACCAGAAAGGAATTCTTTACAGTGAGGGTGGTGAGGCACTGGAACAGGCTGCCCAGGGAAATAATGGATGCCCCATCCCTGGAGGGGTTCAAGGCCAGGCTGAATGGGGCTTTGAGCAACCTGGTCTGGTGGGAGGTGGCAGAGGGGTTGGAACTTGATGATCTTGACGGTCCCTTCCAGCTGTAACCGTTCTATGATTTGGGAAGCCTGCCCAGGGAGTCAAACCAGGAAAGCAGTTAAGTTTCACAACTTGCTTCATCTATTGACAGCTCACACATATTCTTATTTCTTAACACTATGTGGGCTTCCTGAAGAGCTGCCGAAAGCATTCCTGCTGAACTAGGAGTAGCAATGACAAACACACTCTCCAAGTGGGAGAAAAGGGCAACGTAACAGACATACAGGTGCCAAAAAAGCACGTCTTTTTTCCCTCTAGGAAACTCAGGCTGAAGGTTTAGCTTTGTCCTACAGGCAATCATGGCTTGAGCAATAAACACTCTGTGTCCCTTCGGAGCGATTATTCAGTCCCTTTAACTCTCCCAGTTTACCCCACAAGGAAGTGCTTCTTGAAATACCAGCCCTTATGGTCATATATTAAGCTTTGAAAATGCCACAAGATCCTTTCTGAGACAGTCTAGCAAGCAGTCACAGTTCACAGTTCACAGAATCTTCATGGTTGGAAGGGACTTTTAAGATCATCGAGTCCAACCACAAAAAAAAAAAAAAACAAACAAACAAAGAAAAAAACATAAAACCCCACAAACAGACCCAACCCAACAATCTCAGGCACTAGAGCATGGCCTGAAGTGCCACCTCTACACGTTTCTCAAATACCTCCAGGGATGGTGACTCCACCACCTCCCTGGGCAGGCTGTTCCAGTGCCTGACCACCCTCTCAGGAAAGTCATTCTTCCTGAGATCTAATCTAAACCTCCCCTGCCCCAACTTCAGACCATTTCCTCTGCTCATGTCATTATTCCCTTTGGAGAAGAGGCCAAAGAAGTGCCCTGACAGAGATGCTTTTCCAAAGCACAAAAAGAAGTTTGACAACTGCCTCCCATCTGCATTTATGAAATATGAGGGAATTTCCACACACGTAGAGCAATAACTAAGCAGGGAAAAAAATACATAGAAAGAACCTGAATGATAATAGTCATGTCTTCTGTTTAGTGTCCTCCCTTCAAATTTAAAGCTAGACACTTTCCAGTCCACTTCCACTTCTGAAGGACAAAAGGGATCTCTGCAAAGGTCCCTCATGGTGAGGGATTTTGAGCTTTTTCATTTTTTATTCCAGAAAGAGGAAGAAAATTTAAGTATACATAGCCTTATTACTTTCACAGGAGTATTTTAAATATCCAATGGTAATAGGATGTTAGCAGAGGACAAAATAGAAACCAGATGCCAGTCGCACCCACTTTCTTTGAAACTGATGCTACAGCTACTCACGTTAGGAGCCTAACGGTCTGAGATGATAAAACCAAAACCAGATCTCAGAGCCAGAAGCCTACACCCAGCGTTAGGGGCTTCTTCAGTCACACGAAGTCACTTCACCCTGTTCTGTGTAATCAAAGTCATTTTCACCCACCCCTCATACGATGCCATTGAATTGGGTCTCTCTGAATCAGCATTTTCTGGCCAGCTCAGGAGGATTAAGCAGGTGTAGAGCTATCTCCTGAGAGACTTTGGTCATCTCAATCTCATAGATGGATGGACCACACTCAAACAATATATATATATAAACTGTTTCCCAATTCTAAAAATAAAACTTTCTTTCTGGAGGGAATCCTCTCACACATCTTCTCTGACACAGGAAGCCTTACACAATCAGCACAAAATAATTGAGAGCCCCCCAGTCAGCTGAGCTAGTAATTCACACAAAATGTTCAAGACCAAACCCATAATAAATAAAAAAAATAATCAATAATCTCACCTGTATCAACCTTCACTCAGGTTCCCTGACAGTAACCAGAGAAACACTTGCAAATATTTCCTGGAATAGTAAGGACAAGATAAGCAATAAAATTAATTGTCACTGCTAGCCCGCTTTTTTACATTCTTTACACTTTTTTTAAATTTTTCATAGATCACTCATAAATATATGGATGTATATTCTGATTAAGTAAAACACGAGCAAGCTCCATCTTTTCACTTACATTTCAGACAAATCTCATTTTTCAGGATTTGAACTGCCACCTCATACCAGCTTCCACTTACCTGGAAGTTAGATCCACTGCATCCAAAGCCCACGGGGGTCTCTGGTGATACATGTACCCTGGTACCTCCAAGGAAAGCAATCCAGGGATTCAGGATTATCAGAGTTAATTCCTTCAAACGAGAACAAGTTGCTTCATGCTTTCCATTCTAAAAGCCTTGGTGTCCAGGCGATGCTCTCTGCTATAGACCTCAGCCACAAAAGGAACATGGAGCCTATGTCAGCAAATGAGAAAATCAACCAGTGTCATGATCACACAGTGAGAACTGTAAAAGTGGCTTCCTTCCTGCCCTAAACCAAATAATCCTTGATAGACAATAGCAAGCACACACTGAGACCTCATTCTAGGATTAAAAGCTCAAATAACACCTGCTAGACTTTAAGTAACACGTAGTAAGTCATAACCCAGGTACTACAGGAAGAATAAATATGCACAAATCAGAGATGTGGTCCAAAGGGCTTATGCAAAGGTATTGTCTAGTGATTGCTTACTCATTTACTCCTCATTTACTCATTTTCTCACACACTGCCAAAATTCAGGAGCAGTCTGTTGGCACCCCCCTCCTGAGACCTCCAGGCTGTGAAACCCAGAAAGCTACATGAAGAGGCTGACAAAGAGCAACTCCAGGTGTCTGGACCAATTTAAAGCCACAAGATGTATGATTTACAAAGCCAGAGTTGCACGGCGAGGACAACGCCTGGGTCCTCTTCGGCATAGGTCTGGTGTCACAGAAGCAATTCCCATTCTCCTTGGGGGAGAAGAGAAATCCAGAAGCATGCCACCCCATCTCAACGCAGGGTCTAATTATACCTCTTGTCTTCTAGCTCATGGTACGAACCCACTTGCGAATCCAGATTTCATCTTAGGATTGCATGTACAAGATAAAGCCAGAGAACTATTCAGGGAAGCGTGGGCCCCCACTCTTACAGGGTACAGTCCCCACTTGCAAATTTACTTACATTCAAGAGCTGAGACCTTAATTTGGCATTTAAGTCTGCTGCATTCACTTTAGCCATTTTCCTATTACTGTCGTGAATAGTGTCTGTGCTCCTACATAATTAAGAGCAGCATAATGCCTACTGAGTGTTTCTCATTTAGCTAGTCTGCTCTTTCATGCAAGGGGAAAAAAAAAAAATGTAACCAGACATTAGCAAGCAAGAGGCCGGACGCCACACACGCCGCTGGTGCTAAGCAATCTGTAATTTCTGCTTTGAGAAAAAGACCTGAAAGGGTTAGCGAACTTCTTCAGCTGTGAAGCACCTTCGGTCACCTCAACTCAAATTACACTTCGCCTTACACATTTCCATCAAGACTAGTTAGCTGATTCAGCACACAAAGTTTCAAAACACCCTCTCCCCTTCAACCAAAATAGGCTACAAAGACCCAACTGATATCAAGTTCAGAAAAACACGTACACGAAAGCAAATATATTCTCCCTATATTCTTCATTAAAATTGCTTACATCAAGAGATTTCCTTGCACTGAAAGATGAGTCCATGCTCCTACAGTAAGAGACCACAAGGGTTTTTTTTACTGTTTTCACCTAGACTTAAGGCTTCATTAGTGCAGCCGAATTAAACTAATGATTTTGAATTCTGCAAAGTGCTCTTGCTTGCTGTGGACAGCTTACCAAACCAAGCCTTGAAAAAAAAAAACACCTAGAAGCAGGATGCTGACAATACTGTAAAATCAGAACCACTCACACAGACCCTATATCCAAATAATTGGATACTCCCTCAAATAATTCACATGTACTAGCCAATAAAGCTAACGTTTTGTTTTCCCTTAGTCTAGAAATGGAAAGAAGCTACTGCTGTGTGTTTATCTTTTGGCAAATGTTCATTCCCTTCAGTATCAAGCATCTTTCTTTTTATCTTCCCTGATAACAAGTACATTGTTTACAGCAAACATTTGCACAGAAGAATTTAGCTTGCACTGGAGGTCAGACTCTCACAGATGTTTATTAGCACAACTGAAAACAGCTGAAGGGATGTACAGCAGGTAATTCTGGCTCTATTTTTCTCTGGTATGAAGCAAGCAATACAGAACTATATAGGTTCTTATATGCAAGGTTCGATGTTGCTCTCTATAAAAGCATACATCCAGCTTCATTTGTTTTGCCAAGGAAATGGATCTTCCAAGAAATGATAGAAACCTGGCACCCATCTAATTAGCACAGTTGTCTGGGGAAAACCCAGCTCCTGTGACTTGCACAGCAGCCTGACAAGCAGCTCCCACCCTGAGTTGGAAACCCAGGGTTCACCAACAGAGGAACCCCTATGGGGTTGGACAAGATGACCTCCAAAGTTCCCTTCCAACCTCAACCAGTCTATGATTGCTTCTGTATTTAAATATGCTGTATCAGGTGAAGGAAATGCTGCGTGCTCAAAGAAAACAAAAGAAGGAATTTATTCACTACTCCCTGGTCAGCGGGCAGATGTTCAGCCGCTTCCTGGGAAGTGAGGTCTCAGCACATGTAACTTGGGAAGGCAATAACCTTCCCACCTTCCTCCCACTTTCCTTTAGCTTTTATTGCTAAGCACAACTTCACACAGCATGGAATATCCCTTTGGTTGGTCCAGGTCAGATGTCCCAACTGTGTCGCCTCCCGGTTTCCTGCCCATCGCAGCCTACTTGCTGGTGGGGAAAAGGAAAGGCTCAACACCATGCAAGCACTGCTCAGCAACAGCCAAAATGCTGCTGGTTTATTATAACTGCATTAGTCACAAATCCAAATCACAACACCATGGAAGCTGCTGCGAAGAAAACGAACTCCATCTCCTCCAGATCCAGTACAGTCCCACCTGGGACTTCGACCCACATAGTCCTGGCCTGAGTTATAGCAAAGGTGTGTGCCCATCTCCAGTACCTCTCCTGGATGAACCTCTTGGACCCACACTGTCTCTTTGTCTCCAGCCCTGCCTCTGACATCATATCCTCCTGCTTCTGGCTTGACCCGGTTTATCCCCTCACCTTGTCCAAGGCTCTCAGTAGACCCTGTTTTAGCAGCTAGCACCTCACCATGTTCAGAAGCTGCAGGACCATAGCCTGGGGGTGAGGGCACTGCCTCACTTGGGTCCCCCCTTGGCTTCTGGTTCATCCCCTCCTCCCACTACTCACCGACGCAAGTTTTTCCAATCATCTCAGCATCCTTCAGTTAGAGCTTCTTTAGTCTGAGCTGCAGTTTAGAATAGAGGAATTGCCTCAGACCATCCCTAAATTAAACCCTTTTATGTGCCAGAGACAATCATGCTTAGACTAAAGCATCATTTCCATCTGAGAAACCCTGGTTCCCTGCTGCCACCATCTCTGCATGTGTTGTTCAGAGGCTGATGGGGCCAAAAGCTCAGGACCACTTCTCAAGGTGCTCTTAATGCCTGTAAGTATCTAAAGGGTGGTTTGAAGGAGAAGGGAGCCAGACTCTTTTCAGCGGTTGCCAGTGAGAGGACGAGGGGCAACAGGCATAAGTTGGAACACAGGAGGTTCCACTCAAATATGAGAAAAAACTACTTCACGGTGAGGGTGCCAGAGCCATGCAACAGGCTGCCAAGGGAGGTCATGGAGTCCCCTTCTCTGGAGATCTTCAAGACCCGCCTGGATGCCGTCCTGAGTAACATGCTCTAGGCAATTCTGTTTCAGCAGGGGAGTTGGACTGGATGATCTCTACAGTCCCTTCCAACTCTAAAAATTCAGTGAAATTCAGTGAAATTCTCAGGAAGTGTTTTAGCTCCTGAAGGCAGAGCAGAGTGAGGCTGCGTCACCAGGCCTTCATGAGACCATCTCACAGGATGAACTGCTGAACCCTCTAGCTCAACGGTGATCAATCTCGCCTGACAGCCACTCCAGTGCAACAAGCCAATTAAATCCCCAGGGCGGTGCTTCCTCTGGCTAGGGTCAGCTGTGGGGCAACCTGCCAGCCTAGCAGGGATTTTTGCCTTAATATCTTCCCATCCCACTAATGGAACCGTTGGGAAGCACGAGGGGATGTGCCAGGGACAGCTCCGACAGATTCAGTGCAAAGCCCGTCATATCTGACAGCAGGCAACAAAAGAAGGACCTTCAATCACTAGAGTGAAATAGAGCCCTCTTCAATGTGATTTCTTCACCCCACCACCACCCCGCAAAATCTTATTATAATAGCTCTTTAACTATAAACCCAGCTATACCCCCCCCCCCCGCCTTCTCTAGCAGGCTGAATTCTCTATGCTACAGACCAAATCTGAGCTAAATTCAATTCTGTTTGAGTTAAAAAAATAGCCCCCCCCTCCCCCCCAAACTACCCTCCTCCAGTAAACAGCATCGCCGTTCAGTACACCCAGTGCAGTTCTGACAGCAGCTTTGTCTTCTGGATAAAAACCAAGCATTTTAACAAATGTAGAAAGGCATGTACATTTTGAAGCAAGGCCGCTGGGCAGCACTCACCCCTGGGAGGAGGATGAAAGAACAAACAGCATGTGGCAGATGTCACCCACGTCACCTAACACATTGCTAGGACGGCGCTGGGATACCGCAGCAGCAAGCACAGCCCAGGAATGCATGAAACAAGAAGTTGGGCTCTTTTCTTTCCACTTCCTTCCCACGCTGAGGAAAAGACATCAGGATCTCTGGGACTTGAATGGTTCCCTGCAGCAAAACTCGACAGGATCAAGTACTTCGCCGGCCAAGTGATTCCCCAAAGCAAAATTGTACCTTCAGCCACTGCATTTAGTCACTCGGCGTGCGTGACACCAAATGTTCAACTAGGTAATTAGGACTCAATCTTTTACATTACAGAGAAAACAATCCCCCTTCCCCTGTCAAGCTAACAAGCTTCCTCAGCCAAACATGCCTGAACTCTTAATTTCGGCTCAAAAGTGCCGAGGGCACAGGTTTAGATACTCCTCCTCAGGCTCTGAAGGGATGGCATACCTTTTTTCACCATTAAGTGTCTACATTTACAAACAAATCTAGCGCAGAGCTTCCAAGCCTACCCTTTTAAGCTTTTCCCCTGCAGTAAAACAGATGAATCAGAGGATATCAGCACCTTGATTTAACAAAGCCCAACTACAAATCGGCTGACAACACTGCTATCGGCAGACCCATCATAGTTAAGAGCAGATGAAGCAAATCTATTTTTTGTAAACTACAGCAACATACTAGAGATAGGCTTGAGTCTGAAGAAAGATAAAAAGGATTGCAGCTTAAGGAAAACTGCCACTCCAGCTAGTGCACAGCCTGGTACTCCCTGGGATGCTCCCCAGGATGCTCCATCTGTCTCAAAGATGCTGTATTTGCGTGGATGATCTCTTGTCTACTTTGGAAACACCACAAGTTTTAACATATTCTAATGATAAATGCAGCTTTCAAAAAAGATGCTCGTAAGCCCAGATTTGGCACCAGCTGCATGCCTGTAGAAATGGGAATTTAAAACTGTGTTGTTAGAATCATAGAATTTTCCAGGTTGGAAGGGACCTTTAAGATCATCTAGTCCAATGATCAACCTAACTCTGATTAAAAAAAAAAAAACACACAAAAGAAAACCATACAAAAATCCCCCATGTCACTAAACTATGTCTAAGCACTATCTCAACCCATCTTTTGAACACTTCCAGGGATGGTGCCTCAACCACTTCCCTGGGCAGCCCATTCCAAGGCCTGACATCCCTTTCTGTATAAACATTTTTCCTGATATCCAACCTGAACCTCCCCTGGCACGACTTGAGGCTGTTTCCTCTTGTCCCATGGCCTGTTCCTTGGGAGAAGAGACCGACCCCCCCTGGCTACACCCTCCTTTCAGGGAGTTGGAGAGAGTGAGAAGGTCTCCCCTCAGCCTCCTTTTCTCCAGGCTGAACACCCCCAGCTCCCTCAGCCTCTCCTCACAAGACTTGTTCTCCAGACCCCTCACCGGCTTCGTTGCCCTTCTCAGGACATGCTCCAGCCCCTCAATGTCTTTTTTTTGTAGTGAGGGGCCCAAAACTGGACACAGTGCTCGAGTTAGCCATCCTTCCAGAAAGCCTCCTCCACAGGACAAGACATAGCACACTGCATTGGCACCTCAGAAGCCCAGGCCCCTCCAGGTGCATCAAATCTGCCATTTGATTGCCACCCTCATTTTCTACTTCCTGGCAAGACCTTGGCATCCTCCTCTTAACTTGCTGAGTAGCTTAGACTCAACTGACAAGAGCCTACAACTATAGAGTTGTTGTACTCTCCTGGGATCCTGAAGTTTCCCATGTCATTTACCTCACCAAAGTTAAGAGGCAGAAGATGTTCCCAGCAGAAGACAGAATTTCAGTCTGGAAAGGGGAGCTTTTAGGGCTCAGATCTATTCAACATTGCCATCTCTGTCAGTGGGTCACATCCTCAGAGCCTGCCTCTGCTGAGATAGTAACAGAGCCTAACACATTCTGGGCAGCTCTTCACTCACGTACTATCACACTCCAGCACCAGGCAGGCCCGAATTCCTCATCCAGATCAGCCTGTGCTTGTTCTTCCCTTGTTTGCTTCACACAGTTGCCATTATCTTTGTTTTTCCTTCACTGAGTCCCTGCTATTTTAGCCAGTCTTTTCAATGCTTTTGGTAAGCTGTCTCACATGTCTGCCTTGAGGAGGAGCAAGTCATCATCACCTATGTCAACATGCCTACTGCTTGAATGAACCTGCCAATGAAGCATTGCCAGAAGCCACTTCCGAAAGTTCTTCTCCACCGAGATCAGCCTAAGCTTTCTGGTCCAGACCAATAATTCCCACCTAGAAAAATGCTTACCTTCTAGGTCCCAAATCCTGAGTCTAGGCTGTTTAACTAGTCCTGGAAGAGAACTAACCCCTTTGTGTCTTCACCTGGATTGCCTCCAGTATCCCCTTGCAATATAATGCCAGAATTATTTCCCAGATAGGCTTCCTTAACGCTCTGCCTTCCTTGGAAATACAATTACATTTTTCCTTTTAACTGGCAAGAACACCAAACGAAAGCCACAACGAATCTGTATGAGAAACACTTGAAAATCTTTCTAATCTGTTTTTTTCTTAGCCTTTTGAAGGACATGCCCAACAGATTGCTAGATGTCTCACCAGACACACACCACTCTGGCCAAACAGCTCAGCTGATCTAGTTGGCAGCAGGATCTCCCTTCTCATGGTTTTCCAAGACTGAAATATCCATGCTTCATTACTGGACAGTTTCTTGATGGTGTAGCCTTCCAGCTGCTTAGGATACACACTGCAAGGAAGGCACTCACAGGGAGAGAACTTCCTTTGTCCAGAGTTTTTTTGGACAATCTGGAACAAGCCACAAGAATCACACTCCCTAGAGCTGCAAACGTACAGCTCTACGTGAAGCTTCTACAGAAGCTCTGCCTCTTTAGGCAAGAGTAAAAACATTTCAAGCCTCTTCCACTTCAGCATGCTTAAGCTTCCTGCTTTAACTATTAAACACTCATTAAGAGATGGGAATCATGCACACATGCAGAACACCAGGTTTCCCCAGCATTTCAGCTATGAGCTCAAAATGCAGCTCACATAAAAGAACACTTCTTTGTGTACCATACACAGGTCCGGTATAATTATCATATCTGTGTGCTCTGGCTGAAGCACAAGGATAAACTCCATCTCTCCTCCTACAGGAAAATACATTAAGGCAGACAGTTCATTCACATTAAAAAAAAAAAAAAACCAACACCTTAAATCCCTGCAACTGAGTTAATGGACAGATCCAGCTAAGCTATTGCCTATGCTGAAGTACAACAAACTCCATTGTGTGTGATCAGTGCTGACCATAGGATGGTTGGGCAGTGCAAAATGTAGCTTTTTACTTTTTTAAAAACTTTTTTTAATTTTTTTTTCCTCTAGCAACATATTAGTCACACTGAACACTATAACTATATACTGTATAATAATACTATATAATATCTGCAGGCTAAAGGACTATATCCAATGTATATCAAGGAAAAAAGGTAAGCAACTGTGGTGTGAAGGTTTTTTTTCGGCAGTGCTGAAACACGAATGTGTAAGAACCAAAGTAGCATTGGCTTTTCATGTCTAAAAGCAGATTAAAACTCTCTTCTTCCCGTTGGCTTGGGAATAGCACTACTCAGAGACCAGTCCCCCCACCTCCTTTATTACCCGTTAGTGCCTGTAAAAGAAAAAATGCTCAGCTTGGCTACTATTATTTATAATTCAGACCTATTGGAGATAAAAAAGAGGACTTATGTGCCTGGGCACAGAGGTTAAGTGATATAGTACTGAGCCCTACTCAAAACATATCTGACACAGGGCTTAAAATATTTCTTAGTAACGAGCTTCAAATCTGAGCTGTGCCAGCATTGTCAAAATCCTCCTAAACCAGTTGGTCCTCAGTAGGAGCCAGTCTCAAGATTCACCTCAGGGACAAAAAGGTGACTCAGTAAGGAATTTAACATATACTGTGTTGCAGAAGTACTTTTGTCTAACTTTGCCCAGACGTGGTTAAAACAAGATCTGTTCAAATATTAGATATACGGTTAAATCCTCAAGCAACACTGTACCGGAAGATGAGAGCTGAGGCAGACAGGGTTAGTCTGTGCCCTTTCCTATGCCACCAGGAGCATGAGCTCCTCTGTCCACCTCCCTTTGCTCTACAGTAAGTATTGTGACCTCAAACTCAGCATATATAGATTGAGATGAGAATATTCATACCTCATCATAGCTGGCTTCCTCCTCCAACACACAGCACTGCCACTGCAGTTGCCCATTTTAGCTGTTCACCAACCCAGGTTTTATGCTATGAGAAAATGTCCACAAAATCCCCAAAGACCTTGCACTCACAACAAACCATAGTGGTCTAAACATGAGGATGAACTTCTTTCCTGTGAGGGTGGCAGAGCCCTTGAAGAGGCTACCCAGGGAGGTGATGGAATCTCCTTCTCTGGAGAGATTCCAAACCCACCTGGACACATTCCTGTGGGACCTGCTCTGGGTGGACCTGCCTTGGCAGGGAGTTGGACTAGATGGTCTCCAGAAGTCCCCTTCAACCCCATATGATTCTGTGATTCACAAACTGGTGGCCACGAATTGAAGAACCCATATGGATTAAAAAAAAAAAAAAAAAAAGCACAAAATAATCAAATAATTACATCCCAACAGGGAAAGCTTTTTGGGGTGTAGTACAACGGAACAGTTTCTCTTGTTGGGTTTACACTGCTCATTGCAGAGTTATGGGATGTAGCACTAACGGTGCAAAGGGCTGCTCAGAGCCTACTGAACAGGACCCTGTGAGATGGTCCTGCTTGAGAAGGTCTCGCTTCAAACCCCAGCCAAGTACCCAGCCTAATTCAGAAGCCCAGTAACTTCATGCTGTGCAATTCGATTAAAGCGCAGCTAGTTTTTCTGAAAAATCCTATATATCAGTTCATAAATCCTGTAGATTTATTTTTTGGGGGTTTCTTTAATAAATCATTTATCTAGGTATACAGCCTAAGGATAACACTTTTACTTAAAGGACCAATTTCGAGTTAAATTTTCTCATTCTTAGGTAAAGAAAAAAAAAATATATTTCCAGAAGCCTAATTGAGCTGCATTAACCTCAAACTCTGAACTGCTTCAGATCACTATTTGTCTGCAGGCATGTCATCAACAAAGAGTTATCATCAAGATTTTTGTTTTCTGTCAGCCTGAAAAAAGCCCTGCTCACGTGAACTAGATTGCCTGCCAGTGCTTCCCAGGAAGGTCTAAACTAATTATTTTTGAAGGCAAGAAGTACCATATTTTAGTGTTGAATACAACACATCCTGCTTCAAATCCAGCTATGTGTTTCATAGATGTACAACTTCAGCTCACACTGAAGGCTTATAAAAATTGTTTGATTCAGCTGCACGTGACCTATTTGGCGCATTTAATTTTAATATTTGGGACTGGAAAGGGGATGGCATCAGAGCCGACAGAAACACACGCATCCCAGATATAAAGGGGGATCTTTGGATGCTCAAACCAAAGTTTATTTTCTATACAGTATTTTATATCTAGCAAAAGCAGCAAGTGCAGTAGAAGCAAGGCCAGGTTGTTCTCTCCATCTGAATCTCCCATAGGATGAGCTGCCAAAGGAGATCTGGGCCAAATCACTCTCCTCTGCACTTTATGGAAATGTGACCATACAGTAAAAAAAAATTCCATAGCACAAAGCACCATGAAAGTTAGGTTTTGAAGTGCAGCCTCTTTGCTGCAGAGATGCAGACAGACAAATCCATCGTGAGCATCACAGAGCATGCACCAGGAGATAGAGACACACACAAAGAGACAGAGACGTGACTCTGAAAGGTCCTCTTCACCCCACAGGTAGATAACTGTGTGCAAAAATGGACGTGGAAAAGTTACTCCAGACTATAGTGAAACAACTAGGGAGGACTTGTAGAAGCAGCATCTCCACTGCAAATACAGTAAGTAAGGACAGGTCTTGGACACACAAGATCACCAAGCAACTCCTGTTTATCTGCTGTCAAATTCGACATGGAGCCTTCTTGTCCCCGATGGTTTCACTGTGAAGCAACCACGCTGAGTTTCCAAGAGTTCGATACTTCAGGCATGCTATACTGGACCACAATCATCTTCCTAAAAAACGTTGGAACTTTCAGATACTAAGAAAGCAATCAAGTCTTGGGGCTTGAAAGCAACCTTGTGACTGTGGAGACACAACTCCATTGCTTTCCGTATGGAAGGCATGCAAGAATAAATTCAGAAGGTCAGAAAAGTGCAGTTCTACAGTTGCATACTATTCCACTGCTATAAACTACAGCAACCAGAAAGCGCAACATCATGCAATTAAGAGGAGTGAAGGTGAAAAAAGCTCTAGCTTAATAAGCTCACATCAATATTAACAAATATTTACAAACTACATGGAAAGTTTATTGAAATAACCTATGTAAGTGGATCTGAGAAAGCTCGATACTTGTATTGGAGGCGGGGGGTTAAATCCTAATGAACAGCAGGACGCAAGGATCGAAATGAGTACAAGTGTAAAGCCAACAGCTGTTTCTTTCTTGCTCCTCTCATCATTATTTTTATTTCCATGACAGAAGATTGAGATCATCCTGTGAACAGGAGATCAGTGCTACTAGCAAGGAGCACCACAGGCTATAGTCTTGTTTAAGGACAGCTGACCAGAACAGTCAAATCCCTGCCATCGCACTCATCTCTGAAGATACTACTTTTCACAGCATCGTATTTGCAACAGCAAACGTGTTTTGGGTGCGTGTGTGCTATTTAAACAAAGTATTCAGTTTCCACAGGGAACAGACACGTGATTATTTGGAAAATGCTATCTACCCCCTCTTCCCACCAGTTTTCATCTCTGTGTGAAAACATTCTTTTTCATCAACTTAAGCCCACCACTAAGACTTCTTGACACTGCAGCTGAATGGATCATCTCATATTAAATAGCTGCTATTTTCTGCCACTCCTACACAAACTGACATAATCACAGGACAGAAAACAGTCATAGAATCCATGGCTGCCCCACTGCTAGCAGAACATCCAGTCTACAAAGATACAGAGATGACTGTAGAAGAGATGATCACCTCTCAGCTAGAAGTACATCAAACCAGAGGTGTAGGGTGCTTGTGCAAGTACAAGCTCAAAGTGCTCTTTGCCTTAAAGATGTCACTTAAGGTGTCTAGCCATAATTAATTCTGAACAATGCAAATGCCAGTGAGTGTAAATGAGCCTTCACAGAATCACATGGTATTGGAAGGGACCTCTGGAGATCTTCTAGTCCAACCCCCTGCCAAAGCAGGTCCACCCAGAGCCGGCCCCACAGGAACGTATCCAGGTGAGGTTTGAATGTCTCCAGAGAAGGGGACTCCACCACCTCCCTGGGCAGCCTCTGCCAGGGCTCTGCCACCCTCAAAGGAAAGAGGTCCCACCTCAACATGAGGAGGAACCTCTTTCTAAAGAAGTTTGTGCCCATCTCCTCTTGTCCTAGCTTCTTAGCAGCATTTCACACTCTTCACACTACTAGCTTAGCATCAGCAGGAGGAGTAAAATATTGTACGTGGAGATTAGTGGTTTATTCAGACCTTGGGGAGAGCCTCATGTTTTCTGAGTGTTAGTAAAGGAAAAAAAAAAAAAAAGGAGGAAAAAAGAAAAACTGTTTCCCCATAGCTTCTGAAGGGGGACTGTGGAGGCATGGGTTTAGTTTTGGTTTTTGTTTCTTACTATGCTACTCTACTATGGCAATAAATTAATCTTCCCCAAGTCAAGTCTATTTTGCCCATGACTAATCACTGAACGATCTCCCTGTCCTTATCTGAACCCACAAGCTTTTTCATGTTATTTTCTCCCCCAACCATGCCGAGGAGGGGGAGTGAGAGAGCAGCTTCTCAAGCACCTAGTGGCCAGCCAAGGTTGATCCACCACAGGTGAGAATTATGTTTAACCAGAAATGAAGACAGCAGATATTTTGCCTAATGAGAAGCTCGCAGGGAAGCTGTTCTCCCCAGGGAAGAACCCTTGTGAAAGGTCTTCAAAAGTAAGATGTACTAGAAGCAACAGCCACTCTGGGGTTTTACTCTGCCCAGGAGAGGAGCAATGATACTGCACACATATAACTGAGCACAAAGAGTAGCTGGTACACTGGTCTATCAGCAAAATGGGCATTGCTGCTACATCTCCAAGGGATTACCTGCTCTTGTCCTCAAAGGGGAGCACATTGCACATGCGAGTGGTTTGGCTAAACACATGAAAGCACCTACTTCCACAGCCTTGGGGGAAATACTCTGCTACACTGGCAGCTTGGCATCCTACAAGGCTCAGTTCCTCTCGACCACGGAACTCATAGAAGAGATGTTGGCTTAACCAACTGTGGAGGCTTGTCTGTTGTTAGAGGCACAGCTGGGGAGTCACACAGTGAGTTATGAGTAAACATCCCAAAGCAAAAAAAAACACCCCGCCCCACCACAAACACCTTCTTCAAGTCTTGAACCAAGGTTAGGGTTAGCACTGTACAAATTGTTATGCTTCCAAATTTCCATTTGCAAGCAACTAAACGCCACACTGCCCAGCACATTCAACCTTGGCTAGCTTTTAATACACATCATGTCTGTACCAAACAGTTTCTGGGGTCACAAGAGCACACGCATCTGCTACAGTAAAGGGTCCAAGACCTTTTCTGTTGCCCCTTTGGGGTCACTACCCACTTATGAAAGTAATTCATGCAAAGGTAATCTCCAAGAGTCACTTTGTCCCTTTAGGGTAAATTTAATTTTTAAGAGTGCCCTGGTAAAGATATCACTTAAGATAACAGGGATTATATAAAGAGTCACTACTCCTGTGTGCACAGGCTAAGTGCTAACCTGTCCTTGCAACCTATATCCTTTCAGCAACGGGATTACTAACCAGTCCTTTTTTTAACCAACATACACTAAGCACCTTGAAGCACAAATCAGTACCAAAATACTCCTGCTAGAAGTCATCGGTTCACAGAATTCTGGAATGGTTTGGATTGGAAAGGACCTTAAAGATCTTCTAGTTTCCAACCCCCCTGCCATGGGCAGGGACACCTCCCACCACAACAGATTGCTCAAAGCTCCATCCAGCCTGGCCTTGAACCCCTCCAGGGATGAGGCAGCCACAGCTTCCCTGGGCAACCTGTTCCAGTGCCTCACCACCCTCGTAATGAAAAATTTCTTCCTGATATCTAAATCTACCTGACTGTGGGTGAACTCAATTCCACGGTCCTTGTCACCCAGAAGGTACTGGGACCAGTGCTGTTTAACATCCAACCCGAGGGATGTAACTTGTCACCACTTGAACATCCAGCCGTTGACGACAACGCTTTGAGCACAACCACCCAGCCAATTTCTTATCCACTGAGTGGTCCACCCACCAAATCCACGTTCTCCAATTTAGAGATCAAAATTATATGTGGGACAGTGTAAAATGTTTTGCATGAGTCCAGGTAGATGTCATCAGTTGCTCTTTCCTTATCCATCAACACTGTAATGCCATCATAGAAGGCCACCAAATTTGTCAGGCATGACTTGCCCTTGGTGAAGCCATGTTGGCTGTCACCAATCGCCTCCTTATTTTTCTTGTGCCTAAGCATAGTTTCCAAGAGGATCTACTCCATGATGTTTCTGGGCATAGAGGTGAGACTGCCAGCCTGTAGATCACTGGTCATCCTTTCTTCCTTTTTTAAAAATGGGGGGTTTGTTTCTCCTTTTTTCAGTCAGCAGGAACTCCACCAGACTGCCACAACTTCTCAAATATGAATAGTGGCTTGACAACTTCCTCCGCTAACTCCCTCAGCACACGTGGATGCATTTCATCAGGTTTCATGGATTTGTGTATTTTCAGGTTCCTTAGGTGGTTTTGGACCAGATCTTCTCCTACAATGAATGGTTTTTTATTCTCTCAGTCACTACTTTTGCCTTCTGCAACTTGGATAGTGTGGCTACAGCACTTGCCAGGCAAAAGAGTCATTGAGTACCTCAGCCCTCTCCATGTCCTGCATAACCAGATCTCCTTTTACCTTCCTGAGAGCATCCAATGAAGCTGACTTACTAGTTGAAATTCCTTTGTGCTGCACTCCAGGTGCTCTCCTGCTGACCTGTGATCATTTCTCCAGGCTCTGACCATCTATTGCTGACACTGGCATCACAGTGGTAGGAGTGGTATGGACTGAGGTTCCCCACCCTCGGCAACTCTAGTTGAAAACCCTGTTCACGAACATTTAACCAAAGATGCTCTTCCCCTTCTCTGACAGATGGACCCCAGCAGTGCCCAGTAGACCAGGGTTCTCAAAGCAAGTCCCATGGTCTGAGTAGCCAAACCCATGGCTGGGCCACCAGTCCTGTAGCCATTTGTTGATTTGACAGATTCAACTAGCCCTATCAACCCCCTTCCCTTTGACTGTGAGGACTGATGAAAAAACTACACACCCTCCAGAGTCCCTGACCACTGCTCCAAGGGCTCTGTTGTCCTTCTTGATACTCCCCAGGTTGCTCCTGCCTGTATCACTGGTACCCACGTGAAACAACCACAGTGGGTAATAGTCAGAGGACTCTATGAGGCTCCCAATAGTCCCTTGGTGACATGCCTGATCCAAGCCCCCAGTAAGCAGCACACCTCTCAAGAAAGTGCATCAGGTTTGCAAAAGGGTGCTTCTGGACCTCTCAGAGGAGAGCCGTCTACTACAATCAGCTGTCTCCTTTTCTTAGTTGCACTGGTTGTTATACAGGAAGCAGTTTGGGCTGCTTTACTCAGCTCCAGTGTCTCTCATGGTATAACGGGTCCTTCCTCTTCACTCTGCAGGGCCATGATGCAGTTCTGCAAGGGCACCTCAGGCTTCAGGTGAAGTCTCTTCCTGTGCCTGGTCTTTGCCCTTGTAAGCTTCCATTCTTCAGCAATACTGGCCTCCCTCCCTTCTGTGCATGCCAGTAGAGGAGTTTTTGGTTGTTTGGCTGTGGTCTGTGGGTCCACCACAGATTGCGCTTGGAACCAGCTATCTACCTCCTTCTCAACCTCCCTGATGCTATGCAGCCTCCCCACCACCTCCTCCAGAAGGTCCCCCACCTGGTCAAGGTCTGTCACCAGAGAAAGGTCGAGACACCTCCTGCAGCCTGAGGTCTGCACCGGAGCCTCTCAAGTCTTTCAACCTGTTTATTAGTATGCTCAATTTATTTCTGCACTAGCAAATTTATTTTTTTTTTATTTTGCAAGCATAATGAGGATTAGATGCCTCACCACAAGCAGCCAGTGTAATTTCCAAAATATTCACTGTATGATGAAGTAGTATTATTAGAGGAGACCTTAAACAGAGGAAAATTAAAACACTGGATTAGCAGTGGAAGATGGCTGTCATTAAAGGGTTTAGCAATCCCATGTAAAGAACATCCATAACACTTTTAAAATATGCTTGCATTCCATAAATCACTGCCCCACAATAATACATGCACATTATATTCATAACAGTGTAATTACATGGCAATTACCATACAACAGCAATTAAGCGAAAACTCAGCGTGCCTTTCAAATGGACTAAGTACACACACACACAAAAATATAATTAAGCAACAGAAGGCGAGTTGTTTCCTGACAATAATTACATTACTGGATGTATTTTCAAGTAGGTCACTTCTAGAACAGCAGACTAGGTCAGGGGAAACTGAACTCATTTGGGATTTTGATATCCACATGAATCTGTCACACAGTGTTTGTAGCCATGGGGGCCCAGGTGGCCATGGGCTTCCCTACCAATCTCATTTACAAGCTTTAACAGCAAGAAGTAGCTTTTTCCCCTTAGCAGGCTTTTGGGCAGCTGCGTAATTTCTATAATAGACCAACAGAGGCTGAAGCCAGAAGTAGGACTTGTTCCACATTTCTGAAGAAAACATTCAGCTTGGGAGAGGTGAAGAGTAAACATTGATTTTTTTTTTTTCACCTGAAACAAAAGCTTGCAAAGGTGAGCTGTAGCTAGCCAAATTTCTATATATCTTGGCAGAGTTTTGGCAAATAAAACAGCCTGAAAAGTAAACCACAGACATGGTGAACAGGTACCAATAACATATTTAACCCACCAGCCAGAGGAGAGGGGAAGGTATAGGAAAGGGTGAGGATCCATTAGCTGGGGACACAGAACTGGCTTGGGAACCACAGCTGAGGTCTCCCACACTGGCACCAGAGGCACTGAAGAATTTAAGGACAGCATTTAGGACAACTCATTTAAACACCTCAGACTCCAAGATCCAGCCTGAAGGTGGGGGAACAGAGCAACAAACCCAATTTCTCAGGTACTTCTGTTACAGGAGTATTTTAACCTCTTTGGAGAAGCTGCAGCAACTAGTGAACTTCAGAGCTGACCTTACAGCCATATGCTGTCATGGCTGGAGAAGGTTGGCTATTTTTACGTGTTCCTGGGAAAAGCCCTATTTTCACAAACAAGTTCAGCTAGAGGAATTGCTCATTCTTTGCTGCCTCAAACGATGCAGCTTCTAGGATCCACCCTAAGAAAAGCTACAGCCAACCACAGATGCATGAACCCGGATTTACCCTTCTCTAGGCTGAGGCAATAAGTTAGTTGTTCTCATCAGTATTATCACCTAATAGGTCACAGATGGCATAAAACATTATTGCATCCTAAATTTTGTGCTCATTTGCACCACTGATTTTTATTTATTTATTTAAATCATCTCAAAGGCTGCAAAACCCAGCTTTGCTCACAATCACCTTTTCACCTTCTCACCATCTGCTGTTTGAGCCCTCACAGGCAAGTAAATGCGAGTTCCGGTCTCACTCCAACTCACTGGATCGCATTAAATTCCAAATCCTCCAGCACAAAATGTCCCTCCTTGCTACTGATACCTCTAGAAGAGGTATCATCTCACCTCACCCTGTCCTATCCAGCATTATCAGGACCACCGTGAAGACAACATGTTTTGGAGGTCTGTAGCCTTGGCCTCATCATGAAGCCTCATCCAGCATAATCATCTTTTTTTTAAATAAAAATCAGCCAAGCCTGCCAGTGTCCATTATCACCTGCATGCTCCACCCAGCCTTGTTTGCTTTCTATGGCATCAAAGAAATACAAAGCCACAAGAGACATCACAAACATCCAATCCAGACTCACCCGATACCTCATCAGGCAAGCTGATTTATTTCTCATTTGCTGGCAAGGATACCCTATTGTTTATTGAAAAAAAAAAATCAATAAATCAATTAATCCCATTTATTTCAGCCCTTTGCAACTGGAAGAATTGCTAAGAATTCTCATCTGGCCTCCAAAAGTTTTTGCAAGCCAGTTAGGCCAAAAGAGACATTTGCTACATGCTAAATAAATAGAAAAAGGGGTGAAAGAGGAGGTCGCAGTCCAGATTTCAGCAAAGAACATGTCATACACAGCCTTTTCTGTACAAAAAGCCCAGATAAAACCAAAAATCTGATTATGTAGATTATTCCCTCACATCACACTTTTGATACTTCTATGCATTTTAAGGTTTCTAATGTGCCTGTCAGACAGCTGGGCTTTCACGAGTCCCCTCAAGGGAGAGCTAGGAAGGGGGGGGGGGAAGAAATAAGTAGATTTATTCTATAATTCTGAAAGCCACCACAACCAGAGCAGGAAGCTGGGGCAGCCTGGCGTTCCGCCAGAAGACAAAGCAGAAAGCAAGCTGAAGCCAGCCACAGGGAAAAGCCGCCTACAATTTCAGTATGCCAAAACCTGCTCTTACAGCTGAGTTGCTACAGTCCTGGAGACCTACTTACTACACACAGGCTTTGAGAGGCAAGGAGAGAGTAGTATGTGTGGGCTTATTGTGCCTGCCACCCACCCAAACAGAGAAATCATGGTAAACAGCAAGTTTTTCTGGAAGTAGAGCTCATAGAATCATAGAATTGTCTAGGTTGGAAGGGACCTTAAAGATCATCTAGTCCAACCATCAACCTAACCCTGACAAAGAAATAAATAAGAAATAAAAATCACTAAACCATATTCCTGAGGATTACGTCAACCTGTCTTTTGACCACCTCCAGGGATGGTGCCTCAACCACTTCCCCGGGCAGCCCATTCCAATGCCCGATAACCCTCTCCATGAAGAAATGTTTCCTAATAAATTGAGCAGTTTTCTCCTCAGAAAAGTGCTTTTTAGTTTCAACCTTTTTGGTGAAGAAATGTTTCCTAATATCCAATCTAATCATAAGAAGTTCCACCTCAACATGAGGAGGAACTTCTTTCCTGTGAGGCTGGCAGAGCTCTGGAAGAGGCTGCCCAGGGAGGTGGTGGAGTCTCCTTCTCTGGAGACATTCCAACCCCACCTGGACACATTCCTGTGGGACCTGCTCTGGGTGGACCTGGCTCTGGCAGGGGGTTGGACTGGATGATCTCCCTTCCAGCCCCATATGATTCTGTGATCATCAAAAAAGGAAAAATATAAAGCTGTAGATAGACTAAGGGATGGTGCTGTCTCATTTTGACATTTGACTACCATCAGTAGACTGGGGGACAGCTGAAAAGCCAGGACCCTTCTTCCAAAACAAGGGGACACCCATCAGCTTCACAAACACTGTGTAGTGCAGTACTTCTGACTTCGAAACACCAACCTGGTCTTTCTCCACTCCTCAGGAAAAAGGGCCAAAGCAGGAACAGTGACCTGTACCCCGAGAAAACATCCCCCCCAAAAATAGGGAATCATGGATGCTGAGCAAAGGGAAGAGCAGGAGGAGGGAGGATCACCCTGTGCCACTCGGTGTCCCCAGCCAGCATCGCCAGCCCGCTAAAAATACCCAATTTTCCCACCCCCTACCCCAAATCTTAAGCCGGAGGGGACGCCGGCGCGCAGCCCGCGCCGCGGAACAGCCCCCCGGTCCCCGCCACGACTCCTGGCAGCTCCGAAATGTTGTTTCTGGGAAAATATTTATCCCGTTAATGAAGCAGAGGCAGCAGCCGAGGCCCCCGAAGGTCAGAGCGGCGCTCGTCGCAATCAGCTCCCTTTCACAGCTCCCGCTGAATGGGGCTCTGATTGCAGATGCCAATCAGAGCACACTCAATTTTTTGCCTGCCTATTTGGAAATTAAAAACATAAAGGCGTTTTTCCCAGACGCTGCATTGAGGGGTGGTTTATAGAACATCATCCCGCGGGCAGAAAGCCAGATGGATCCGGAGGGTGGGACGCCGCAGCCGGGTGAAATAGAAAATACACCTTACGTGTCTAAAAACACACTCCAGGGAGAGTTAGGGAAAGGGCCGGGGGCTGCTTTCCATTAAAATCCCACCAGCACCCCCCCAGAGCCTCCAGGACACGGGATTTTCGTGCAGGTCCTATCTCCATGCCATTTCCAGTGGTCACCAGCCAAACTGCAAGGCTGCAGTTTGGGTTCCACTGCCTGCTTATTCTATTTTATTCTATATTTTATTCTATTTTATTCTATATTTTATTCTATTTTATTCTATTCTATTTTATTCTATTCTATTTTATATTATTCTATTCTATATTATTTTATTTTTCCTTTTTTTAAATTATTATCAGTTTTTCTAAGCGTCTCTGCATCTCACCCAAACAGCTGGACCATCAGCAGGCAGGAGGAGGAAGGAAAACCAACTAAACCAAGCCCTGGCTGGACTCGTTCTCCCCCTCTCTCTCTCCCCCCCCCACCCCCCACCCCCATCAGCTCTCGCCATTTCCATTTAAATCATCCCACAATTAAAGAGCGGTTGGAGTCGGAACATCTGCCCCAAGATTTTTCCTGCCTTCCCACATCCCCGCGAGCACAGCTGTTTGGATGGGAGGAGGAGGAGGAGGAGCTGGCTGCAAAGAGAGAAAAAAAACCAAAAACCCCAGCCAGAGACTGATGGAAATGAGACTCATCCCTCTCTGCTCCCTGGGGTGATGCATGTCACCCCTTTCCCGAGGCTGTCACTCATCCCCAGAGGACCTGATGGCAAGCAGGTGCTCCCCAAGTCACTTGGGACCTTCTTGGCCCAGGGTAAGGGGAGTCGGTGGGTTTTTTTTTCTATGTTATTTTTAAATGAGTCGAAATTTAAAAATTTTGACTCATTTAATTCAAATTCCAGTCCTCACCGTCCAGGGGAAGCCAGGAGCTGAATGCCAGCCTCTCCCAGGGCGGGCAAAGGCAGCCAGGGAAACTGAGGCAGCTCCTTCCATCCCTCGGGATGAGAGTGACACGGCCCCGGGAGACCCCCCTGAGGTGGGATACGGGATGGTCCAGCCAAGAGGCGACGCTCTTCTGCCCACACAACCCTCAGGGACACATCCACCCTGACCATCATCATCATCATCCCCATCCTCGGGCTCACAAAAGCAGGGAGGGCAACGAGGACGCACCAAGAAAATAAAATTTCAAAACCCCAAAAAAACACAAAAAAACCCCAGAAATTAAACCCTCTTTCTCTTAATCAGCCCTTTTTTTCCCCATCCAGCCCCTGCAGGAGCTGACTTTACGCAAGCACCTTATAGAGAGCTCCTATTTAAAGCTCTGCTTGGGTGACAGCGCGTGACACAAGACGTTTCAATCCCCCCCCCCACATCCTCCCCCCGACAACCACCATCCTGATGCTTCTTCTGCTCATTGATTCCCTTCGGCTCCCCACCCGCCGGAGCACACATCTGCTCCCCCAGCTCCCCACCGCACGGCAACGCGTGCCTCCAAGCCCTCTACTCCATCAAAATTTAAAAAAAAAAAAAATAAAAAAAAGGCTTTAATTACAGGATAAGAGCGCCCATCAGATCTCTTAATTTAGCCCGTCTTTTTTATTAATTAAAACACAAGTAGGAAAGTGTTTGGGGGGGCAACCACAAGGCGAGCCCCTGGTGGTGCCTTGGGAAGGTAAGTGATGCACGAGTGACTGCTGCTCCTTGATTTCCACCCCCGGGGCTGGGATGAGGCAGGTTATAAGCTTGACCTTCTTTAGCAAAAATACAAAAAGTGACATCATTTGTGGCACAAAACACCCGGGGGAGTGTTTTAAACCCCCCCACACCCCCTCAAGTTCCAAGGCTGGTGTTCCCCGGGATGCTGCACCTCGCCACGGGGAGGATGCTCAACCCATGAAGAGCACCCCGTCCCGGTCCCATCACATCTCAGCTCAGGTTGCTGGGGGATGGCAGGTCTCTGAAAGCCACGACGATGGCTGTGTGCACCCCCACGACCCCCCCCTCCAAGGCTGGCGCCGGCTCTGGGGTATCTCTCAGCCAGCGTTTGTGTGTGGGTACGGGAACGTTTCTATCTACCCTGGGTACTCATCCAGCCAGCAAATATCCTCTCTGCCTGAAGCAGTCTCTGTGTGTGCAGATACCAGCTAGACCTGCCAGAAGAAGGGGGTGGTAAAAGAAGGAATAAAAAAAAAAAAAAAATTAAAATTAAAAAAAATATAATTAAATAATTCCAAACTCCAAACCCAAAGCCTTCCTCCGGCATTCATCATTTTAATTAGCGGAGCTGTGCCTTGAATCTCAATGGGAGATTATAGCAGAAAGAGAGCCGGGCGGCATCGCACAAGTGTCTCCTCTCACTTCAGAAGCGAGCAGAGCTGTCTGTGAAATTATTAGGAATATTATGTGTCCCATTTAGAGCTCCACACGCACGTCCCGGGGGCTCAACCCGGCAGCGATCTAATGGCCGGGATAGTTTCGAGCCGGCAGCAGCGACCGGCCCACCCAGCTGCCATTGCCAAATCCATCCCGGGCCTCGGTCCTTCATCCCTTTTCCTCCCCCCTCATCATCCATTCAGGTGTCCCCCCCCCCAGTTGTCACTCCCTGTACCCCTGGCTCAGTAAATCGAAGGGCTGGGAGGCGAAGGATGCTTCTCGCCCAGTCAACCCCACAGCATCACACACCACCCATATAGGTACACCCAGGAAATAAATAAATAAATAAATAAATAAATATAAAAATATAGATGCAGTAAGTCTTCCATGCCCCAAACACCCTCAGGTAACCATAAAAATCATGAGTCTACATAAACACACAGTCCTTGTTCGTTGGCCTTTGACGGCGGTCGCCCGACTCTCTCTCAACATCCCTTCAAGCCTTCAGATAATCAAAGGTTTAAAAAATAAATAAATAAGGGAGTGGAAACTCAGCCCTTTTCCCCAGGTTAAAATAAAAAGACAAAAAACCCCAGACTGGCAGTTTTCGAAGGAGTCAAAGCCCCTAATTCGGTGCGTTTTCACATGTTCCCATGGCTTTCTGAGGACACACCTCCGGGGTGCTCCAACAGCTTCTACTCCTTCCCACTTCACCAGGCGGTGGGCGAAGCCCCCTTCTCCATTTAAAAAAAAAAAAAAAGGCTCCAAACTTTGGGGTGGAAATGCTAATCAGAGCTAGTTATGCTTATTAAAGCAATTCCCCGGCAGCCGCCGCCGCAAAGAGGACATTACAGGGAAGCCCGCTTTCGGAGATGACTAGTGCAATTTGTAGATCGTTATCGCTGGGATAAAAATCAGATAACTTGAAAACAATTGGAAATGTTGAGTTTAGACCAGCTCTCCCCTCGGGATATAATATCTGCTTTAATGATGCCGCGTGTAAGTAACGCTAGGATTGCCAGCAGTGCTACTGCATTCCCACCGCGGAGAACGGAGCCGGAATCCGCCGCTGTCGAAACCAACCCCTCCCCAAGCAAAGGGAAAAGCATCGTTTGCCGGCGGCAACGGCACTTTTATCCTCCCCGTGGGCAGAGGAAAAGCCACCTCCGTCCCCTCCAGCAGCACCGGAGCGACACTCGGAGGCTTGAAAGAACTTCTGGTTGGGACGGGAGCCAAACTGGAGGCATAAAAACCTTGGAGACCTCCCAGGGGGTGGGTGGGGAGCAAGAGTTAGACCCCAAAGCAAGAGGTTGGCCCCAAGAGCATGAGGTTGAACCCCAAAGCAAAAGGTTGAACCCCAAAGCAAAAGGTTGACTCCAACAGCAGGAGGCTGACCCCAGGAGCAAGAAGTTGAACCCCAAAGCAAAAGGTTGACTCCAAGAGCAAGAGGTTGAACCCCAAAGCAAGAGGCTGAACCCCAGAGCAAGAGGCTGAACCCCAAAGCAAAAGGTTGACCCCAAGGGCAAGAGGATGAACCCCAAGGGCAAGAGGTTGGCCCCAAGAGCAAGAGGTTGAACCCCAAAAGCAAGAGGCTGGACCCCAAAAGCAGAAGGTTGACCCCAAGAGCAAGAGATTGAACCCCAAAGCAACACGTTGACCCCAAGAGCAAGAAGCTGAAACCCAAGAGCAAGAGGTTGACTCCAAGAACAAGAGGTTGACCCTAAATTGAGATATTTTTTTTTAAGTGGCAGAAAAAAAGGAAAAAGCATCTCAGAATAGGCCTCTGACTCCTCTTGCTCCACCACCACCACGACCCTCCATCCTCCGCACATCAACAAAAGTCCTATTCCCCTAGACCCCAGCCAGGCCGGAGCAGTTAAAGAGGACTTAAAAAAACCACAGAGCCCTCTGACTCCAACAACAGAGTCCTTCACCTCGTGTAAATCCGTAATGCCCAATATTCAGCCCCTGAAAAGGCAATTACTAAGGTGAGGTCAGGGCTTGGCATGCCCGGAACTAGGGGGCATAATAAGGATATATAATAAGGGGGCAAAATAGGAATAATAAGGATAGGAATATTAAATAATATAGGAATTTTAAAGGAAGGGGGGGTTGTCTACCTGCCTCCTAAAACACAGGCCCATGAAACAGCAGGGAGGGAGGAGGGATGCTCGGGGCCGATGGCAGCGGCTGTTCCTGCATCGTCTCATAAATATTTAACAGTAAGCACTTTGTAAAGAAGAATGTTATTAAGGCTGGTGTAGTCTGTGGCTCCAAATGTGGCCATACATCAGATGTTGCCAGTCTGGTATGCACAACCCTCCCTCTCGGAGCTTTGCTGGTGGCAAAGCAGTTCCTTTAGGGTTAGAAAATAAATAAATAAATAAATAAATAATAAAAAATAGGGGGGAGAAAAAAAAAAAAAGGCACAAAATCCCCAGTCACAGAGCCCTGGGGAGATGCGTGGGAAACGCTTGAGGGATATCGTACCCATAGATCAGGACTTCACAATCACCTACAGCAATACCGATCTCTCGGAGCGATGGGGGAAGAAGGGGAGGGTGAAAAGGCAAAAAAAGCCAATAAAAGAGAATGCACTAGATGAAAAGCAATTCTTGGCAGCAATTTTTAGCATAAACGCATCGTTGTTTCTCTTTTTCCTTTCTTGTAATAGCAAATTAATCTTTTTATTGCCACTAAAGATGCTCTAATAATGTTTATCCCAACACTCACGCGCTTTATAGTGATACTTTTGACTTCTTTTGGGGGGCTGGTGGGTTTTTTGTCCCCCTGGACTACTGATTTCATTTGCTTCATCATAGCCCTGACGACCCGAGAGGGAAGGAGGGAGGGAAAAATCCTGCTCCAGCTGAGAGCAAATCCCTTTCCTACGGGTTAAAGAGCCCAGGGTGGGTTCCTGATTGCCTTTTGGAGCCCCCCAAAAACCAGGGAGTGAACCAACCTCCTGCTTCTCAGCAGCTCCTCGAAGCCAACCAGAGCTTTTTCCCACCTCGGGGGGGGCTCAAGCCCAAGAGCCGGGAGCAGCACCCTGCCCCAAAATATGAATTTAAATCACATTTTTGGAGAACATCTTGCCAACACGGGTATGAGGAACAAAACCCAGTGACCCAACCAGTCCCATACCCTCAAGGACACGCACTTGGGTTTGCATTTCAAGCTGAAATAAAGCTAAAACATCCCCTGCATCCAAACCCCGTCCTCCCCAAGCTCCGGGGGGCCCTGCCAGGTATTTCTTTCTCTTCCAAAAGGCTGCTAATTTCCTTGATTAGGCTTCCACAAGCCGGTGACCGACGCCGGCTGCACATTGACCAGCTGAGCAATGGCACACGAAGCGGATTTTAATGGGAAATAGGCTCATTAAGACACTTTGCAACATGGCAGCAGCGAAAGCGGCCCCCGAGTTCATCGCCCAAGTTTCAAAACGCTGAAAATTATTTTAATTCCCTAATTATCATCATGAAGACCCGGGGAGAGGATGCACGTGTGGCGGGGAGGGACAGTGAAAACGGGGCAGAGAAGGGGATTTAAGCCACGATTTCCCCACGGAAAGCCCCAGGGGATGGATCCTGTGCTTTTTCAACCAAAATAGTGGCTCAGACCGTGTAGAAAGCTGTTAGGAGACAAGCTGCTGCTCAGTGCCCGCAGCAGGCAGCCCATGCAGCTCACAGCATCCAAAAATCCCAGGAAGCATCCCCAAAAGATGAGAACGGGGCATCCCCCCTGCACATCCTCCCATTCCCAGCCACTTTTCCACGATTTCACCCCAAAATACTCCCCATTCCCCAGCCCAGGCTGGCAGCCCATGGGGCCCCAAATGGTCCAGAGCATCCAAAAACCCCAGGAAGCGTCCCAAAAAGATGTCCCCTCCATGTCCCCTTGCCTCCCCACCCACTTTCCATGACTTCCATGAGCGTTCCAAAACGCTCCCTGCTCCCCAGCCCAGGCCGTCAGCCCATGGGGCCCCAAATGGTCCAAAGCTCCCAAAAAACCCTAGAAAGCATCCCTAAAAGATGCAGATGGGGCGTCCCCTGCACATCCCTTCGCATCCCCATCCCCTTCCTGTGATTGCACCCCAAAATGTTCCCACCTCCCCAGCCCAGGCTGGCAGCCCATGGGGCCCCAAACCATCCAGAGCATCCAAAAACCCCAGGAAGCATCCCAAAAAGATGTGGATGGGGTCCCCTCACCTCCCCACCCACTTTCCATGACTGCACCCCAAAATGCTCCCCAGCCAGACCAGCAGCCCATGGTCCTGAGCATCCAAAAACCCCAAGAAGCATCCCCAAAAGATGCGGATGGGGTGTCCTTTGCGTGTCCCTTGCGTGTCCCCCCTCCTCCCCACCTAACTTCCATGATTTCACCCCGAAACGCTCCCCACTCCCCACGCTGGGCTGGGGCAACCCCAGAGAGGTCCCTCTTTGCGGGTACCGAGTTCATTCCCCCGGCGCGTGTGCGTTTAATTCCCTGGCTCTGGCATTTCTCTCCTCTCTCACTTCTTCACAGGCCGTCAGCCCCGAAAACTCCTTCCCGGAGCAGGCACATGCCATACCTACTTAGGAATGACGCCAGCTCCAGCAGTCATTAGGCACTTCCCATGTCCTACATGCAGCTGTGACCATCCAACGCCGGCGAGACTTAATCAGACAGCGCATCGGCTGCGAGCCGAGCGGGGAGGGAAGCAGGGATGTCACCCTGCTTTGAAAGCTTTCAGGTTGCTGCTCTTCTCCTTTTTTCTTTTTTTTCTTTAAAAAAAAGTTCCATTTTGTTTTATTTTATTTTGCTTGAGGAGTTTCAGCATCCAAGCAGAGACTCCTCGTTGGGTTTTTGTACCCCATTAATGCCCGTGGCGATGCAATCCCTCGCCCTGACTTTATGGACCTGCTCCATAAATTCTCTTTCCACCTTTCCCTGGGCATCCAAGGTCCCAGCCCGGATCCACGATGGCTCCCGATCCCATCTGGCAGCTACTGACAAGACAGATTTTTGCAAAGGCATTTAGGTACCTAAACACGCAGATCCGTCGCCTGGTGGGATTCTCGTACGACGCAAGGCAGAGGTGCCTGTTCCCCCGTTCAACCCTGCAGGAGATAAATGCATCACCTGCTCCAGCCCTGCTGAGACTTCTCTGTAGGACTTCTTCACTGCCCACCCAACCCCCACCCCCGCAAAACCCCACTGCAGTTCTCAGCCCATAAAATGATAGAACAGTTCAGGCTGGAAGGGACCTTCAAGGTCACCCCATTCCAACCCCCCTGCCCTGGGCAGGGACACCTCCCACCACACCAGGTTGCTCCAAGCCCCCTCCAACCTGCCCTTCAACCCCTCCAGGGATGGGGCAGACACAGCTTCTCGGGGCAACCTGGGCCAGGCTCTCACCACCCTCACAGCAAAGAAGTTCTTCCCCACATCTCATCTAGGGAAGGGTAGAATGAGATGATCTTTAAGGTCCTTTCCAACCCAAACCATTCTATGATGCCCCATTTCATCTCCATCTCCCCTCTTTCAGTGCCAAAACCTTCACCCTCCTCCTAGGGCTCCCCTCCCTCATCCAGAGTCCCTCCCCAGCTTTCCTGGAGCCCCTTGAGGAACTGGAAGGGGCTCCAAGGTCTCTCCAGAGCCTTCTCTTCTCCAGGCTGAACCCCCCCAACTCTCTCAGCCTGTCCTCCCAGCAGAGGGGCTCCAGCCCTCCCAGCATCTCCGTGGCCTCCTCTGGCCCCACTCCAACAGCTCCATGTCCTTCTGCTGTTGGTGACCCCAGAGCTGGAGGCAGCACTGGGGGGGGTGTCTCCCTGGAGTGGGGCAGAGGGGCAGAATTCCCCCCCTCGAGGAGCTCACACACCATCATCTACAGCTCACGTTGCACCCCCAGCCCTCAACAGCTCGTAGACCTTGCAAGAATTTAGTGCATGATAAGCTTTAGCTGCTTATCCACCCCCGCGGGTCAGGCTTTAGCACCTCAGGGCAGGGGGGGGTCAGGTAAAGCCCTTTAGCTCAACTCCCTTATTCACAAAGCCCCTGCTTCATTTTGGATGCCACCACGAGAGTCAATAAGCTTTCCTTCCTTTTGCCCAACACACCTTGCCAGTAAATCACAAGATCACATGGGGTTGGAAGGGACCTCTGGAGATCATCCAAGTCCAACCCACCCGGCAAAGTAGGGCCACCCAGAGCAGATCCCACAGGAACGTGTCCAGGTGGGGTTTGAATGTCTCCAGAGAAGGAGACTCCACCACCTCCCTGG
>JAOTQQ010000079.1:38446543-38465388 GCA_026546715.1 Gallinago undulata
TGGTGGAGTCTCCTTCTCTGGAGACATTCCAAACCCACCTGGACACATTCCTGTGGGACCTGCTCTGGGTGGACCTGGCTCTGGCAGGGGGTTGGACTAGATGATCTCCCTTCCAACCCCATATGATTCTGTGATCATCAAAAAGGGAAAAAATATATAAAGCTGTAGATAGACTAAGGGATGGTGCTGTCTCATTTTGACATTTGTCTACCATCAGTAGACTGGGGGACAGCTGAAAAGCCAGGACCCTTCTTCCAAAACAAGGGGACACTCATCAGCTTCACAAACACTGTTTAGTCCAGTACTTCTGACTTCGAAACACCAACCTTGTCTTTCTCCACTCCTCAGTAAAAAGGGGCAAAGCAGGAACAGTGACCTGTACCCCTTTCCTATTAACACCTTAGCAGCACTTGGTTGGCAGAACAAAATAATTCAGAGGCACAGTAAATTCTCCAAATCCTTAGAAGAAAGTTCTGTGGTTTTTGTAGTGAGTCACTGGTCTGTCACCATTGCCAAAGAAAAGCAAAGGGTAAGCAAAGTGCTGCGGTTACCCAGGGCTACCAAAACAGTTGTGAGTTTGGTAACCAGGGGTATATATGGCTGGACTGGAGGGGCTCCGCTCACAGCTGCCCTGCAGCAGAGCAAAAAAATGGCTCTGTTCCTCTGGTCGCCCTCTTCAAACCCTATTATATCAGCCTCATGGCTCTCAGATAAAAGTAACGTTTTCATGGCAAGATGCTGGCTGGGGCACAGGATGCCCCACTAAGCACCTACTTCAACCACTGCGGAAAAGCTGAACAAGCCACTTCTGTGCTGCACTTTCTTCTAGTTCAAAAGTGGGGGGGAAATGCTCTTTTACTCAAAGATGAGAGCCATTAGCAATTGCAGGGGCCTGATCACACATATAGCAGCATCGCTTCAGACAAAATGGGACTGCAGACTAGTTATTGCATTACCCTAGAAGGTATAAACAGGGCTCCCCCCTGATTTTGTTTACTTTTGTACCCACTTTCAACTCCCTCCAAGCCATCGAAGCTGCAGTTAACTCACTTGTAGCAGTTCAAAGTGACCTTTGAGACCGACTGCTTTTACTCAGTACATTTAAGATTCTGATTTATTTACCTCAAGCTGCCTAAAGTCTGCAGAATTCAACTTGAATGTGCTAGACTTGGCTAAAAGCCGCACTCTTCTCTATTGAAGCCAGGAGTGCTATAGAAAGTAAATGTCATCCTACTGTCTCCAGGTTTCTGCTGGCCTCATCTTACAAAAAATATAATATAAGGGTTAACAAAGAAAAAAGAAATTGTATTTGCCAGTTACTTTTTTACTGTGAAAGACTGTAACACTCAGGATGCACTAAGGCTTAAAACGAGTATTGCCAGCAACACCCTAGAACACAGAATTACAGAACCAAAATAAGAATATAGTGAAATAGAATCGAAATAGTATTGTGCCTACAGTATTCTCACGTGCCTGTTTATTGTTCTTTGCTTTCTGCTTTACACCAAAAAGATTTTATGGTGTCCTCCCATTTCACAGTCCCTTGTTTGTTAAAGAGGCCTATTTTAACTGGAATTTGGCACTGATTTTACTCACTTCCTCTTTGCCCCTTCTTACCTTTTTCCTTTGATTGTTATTCCAGAAAGAAAAGGGAGTGCAATCCCTGCCTTTTCACTGAGTGAGCGTTCAAGTCTTTAAACTCCTTGGGTCCTCCCCTCTATTCAGACCTCGCTCTGCAGAGCTCACCCACACAGAGATTCAAGCGTCAGTCTCTTTGCTCCTGCCTTCTCATCTTCCCACGCTGCGGGGCTGCCGTCGCGTTTAGGTGGCTAACTCCACCTCTCCTCTTCTCACTCTCTTTCCTCTTAGATTCACTTCAAGGCCAACTTCCCATCCTCGCCGCTGGGCTGACACAGCTGGTAGCGTAGTGAAGCAGGGGGAGGGTAGCAGAGCAGGGAGCTTTTATTCAGTGACGCTTCCTTCACCAAGCAGCTGCTTTGAAGCCCCCAAGGTCCAATTTCAACTGCTGGAGTTGCTAGTAATAAAAAAAAAAAGCTAAATATAACACCACGTTCAAACAGCAGTTTTGAGACAGCAGACTACCATCACAGCTACACAATCAGGAGCTGTAAAGATACGAACCACGCCAACTTCTCCATCGCAGCTAATAAGCACTTCCTAGGACACGTATCTGCAAGAGGTATTAAGTTATAGCCCTCAGCCCACCAGGAGCTCCCACCCCTTTTTCCTGCTATGTGCAAAGTGTCATTCCTGCTGGGACCCACTGGCCCATCCCTGGCTGCTCACTTGCAGATGGTACAGGGGTCTGCAGCTGAGAGAGGCACGTCAAACAGCACGGATGGCTTTGCTCACCAAAGCCTGCACGTATGCCCTCCCGAAAGCCAAGAGGGTGTCATTTCGTCTCCAGTCCTCCACCCAAACTGCTCCTTCTCAGGATGATCAGGCCAATGTCTATGCTCCATGCCAAGGAATGGTGAGCAGAGAGGCCCTTGCTTGTATTTATTGCTATAACAACCAAAGGCAGCCAATTTTTGTTATTCACCCCTTAGAGGGTTGGAAACAGAAAAGCGTAGAGGGGTCCCACCTGTGGGGAGAAGGGGACAGGAGAGGTGACCCAAACCTGACCAATTGGGGTATTCCATCCCATCTGCCCCATGCTCAGTTTAAGAGCTGAGGGATCAAAGGGTCAGCCCCTTTTGCTCTCTCCTTCTTCCTCTCTTCCTGTGATAGCCAATGTCCCAAGAGGATCCTGTCTGTCCATCTGCCTTTGATCCCAATCCATGTGTTCCTGACTCCAGAGGTGGAACCCAGTTCCCATCCATTGCTGAGTCCAGTCTGGGACTTCCCCAGTGCCTGCTGGTGACGGGACTGTCACCCTGGGAGCTTGATACGTTTTGTATATATTGTATCCATTTCATTATTTTCTTCCTTTTTATTTTAATATTAATTCTTCATTAAAGTAGTTTAGCTCATTCTAAACTTCTGTATCTCCTTATCTCTTCATCTCCTCTCATTTGGGGGGGGAAGGGAAGGGCCATCTGTCAGTCTGGTTGCAGTGATTTCAGCTGAAACCACGACAGTGATTTACACTGCATTCATAGTAGCCATTATTGATATTATTTCATGTACCGTTCATAATAAACAAAAGCTTTGGTCTTGGAGGCAGAATTCTAGTGACACCATTCTCCAATTCTTCTCTCGGTGGCACTGCAGGTCATTTAACATTTTATCATGCTTTTCCTCTGTGTTTTCTAGTGTCATTCAGTAGCCAACGAAGGGAAATAAAAGGTAAATCACAAACCCACTCATCAAAATATAACTCTAAAAAATTTATCAGAAGCCACTTATTTCAAAGGAGAACACACCACTTGTGGCTGGGCAGCAGTCACAACAGAGTAGCTAAAGAGAAATCAAAACCCTGAAGGATGTCAATTTACATCAACTCTCCAGAGGTGACAGGTTAAACTGAAGGGAGAAGAGAGCTTTGGGAGGTAAAGTTTCTGCTCCCTGCATGAAAAAAAGTAATAAAGTGTTGATGATCATCCATTGAGCTTAATAGTTTATTTGGGGACATAGCACTTTCCCATAGGAAAGCCCAAAAAGCAGTGTTGAGAGGAAATAGGATGAATGGCACAAGCAGAAAATTATACCAGTGCTACCATCACTGCAAGAACCAGACTCACAGGTTATGGGGGGGCCGGTATTACATTTGCAAGCAAATCCTCAAAGCAACCTCACCTGGAATGAATTTGGCACCTTTGGTTTGGGGAACATGGAGATAAAAGAGGGAAGGTTGGCTAGTTAGATACTAGGAAGGCACATCTCAAGGGCCATTTGCCTTTTCTGCACAGGATCAGCACAACCACTCTGCTTGGTGACCACACATGAAGCTGACTTAGCAGCTGCTCACCTTTGCTGCTATGCCTTCCTGAGGCATGACCACATTCATCACTAAGTGTATGATTAACATCAGCAGGAGCTGCTGGTCCTCAAATCTTTTCAGAGAAAGTTTCAGAGTATGGTCGCCCAGGAACACAGGATTAAGTTGACAACACTGGGTTGGGTGGGAGCGTGGACCTGCTGGAGGGTAGCAAGGCATTACAGAGGGATCTGGACAGGCTGGATTCATGGGCTGAAGCCCATGGCATGAGTTTCAACAAGGTGAAGTGCCGGCTCCTGCCCTTGGGTCACAACAACCCCCTGCAGTGATACAAACTTGGGGCAGAGTGGCTGGAGCTGCCCAGCAGAAAAGATCTGGTGGTGTTGGTCAACAGTTGGCTGAACATGACCCAGCAGTGTGCCCACGTGGCCATGAAGGTCAACAGCATCCTGGCCCGTTTCAGGACTCAGGAGGTGATCATCCCCCCACATCCCCCAGCACTGGTGAGGCCCCACCTCCAGTGCTGTGTCCGGTTTTGGGCCCTTCACTACAAGAAAGGCATTGAGGGGCTGGAGTTTGTCCAAAAAAAGGGCAACAAAGCTGGTGAGGGGTATGGAGAACAAGCCTTCTGAGGAGTGACTGAGGGAACTGGGATTGCTTAGTCCAGAGAAAAGGAGGCTGAGGGGAGACCTTCTCACCCTCTCCAACTCCCTGAAAGGAGGGTGTAGAGAGGTAGGGGTTGGTCTCTTCTCCCAAGTAACAAGTGATAGGTCAAGAGGAAAGCATCTCAAGTTGAGGCAGGGGAGGTTTAAGAGGGATATTAGGAAAAATTCCCTCACTGAAAGGGTTGTCAAGCATTGGAACAGGCTGCCCAGGGAAGTGGTTGAGTCACCATCCCTGGTGTTATTTAAAAGACAGGTAGACATAGTGCTTAGAGGCATGGTTTAGTGATGTTTTCTGGCACTTAAATTGATGGTTAGACTAGATGATGTGAAAGGTCCCTTCCAACCTAGGCCATTCTATGATTCTATCTACCATCTTCAGTTAGTGAAGATATGAGCTAGTGGAGAACAACATCTATAGCAGCAGAGTTTTGCGAATGCCATCACAGACACAGTTTTGATGGAAAAAGAGATACTTACATCCCCACTGTCTCTGTTTTCCCTGGGTTTGTCAGCGCTCAGGTGCTGTATACTGCAGTTTGGTCATACACCTATGTTGTGGCCAATTGTCAGGTAAAGTCCTTCTTTCCCTGAAAACCTGGCAGCTAGTCTCATGAACTACATCCCTGCACTGCAAAAAAAGGTTGTCTGCCAGGTCTTATACATCTCCAGCAAGTCACAAATCCAATTTAGTAGACTCAAAATAACCCACTTAAATAGGAATAGCAAGTCCAAAAATGGCAACCTCTGAGTTTACAGTTTTGGACAAATGGTATTTTTCACCTACTTATTAAGCCTTCGCACCCTTCCCACTATCCGAGTTTAAAAATCCTTGTGTCCATTTATTCATCCAACACTCATCTTACCCCCTGTCCTTTATCTAGCCATTTCTTTGTCAAACAAACACATTTTGCTCCCCTACAGCCCATCACTGGAACTCCCATCACTGGCAAAACCTATATTCAGTATTTTTTTTTTTTCCCCCTTTCTCCCTTCCATTATATGTATTTCTTTTCAGATACAAGAAGTCTAGCTTTATGCATGCAAGAAACAGACTCATAAGGTGAGAGGCTAAAAGAGCTGGCACTGCTCAGCCTCAGGAGAAGGCTCAGGGATGATGGCATCATCCCTGGTACCTGTTGGGAGGGAATGAAAAGGAGGCAGGCTCTTCTTACTGGTGCCCACTGATGGGGAGGCACTGACACGTGAAAATCCCTCTAAACACAAGAAAACACTTTTTTTTGACTGCAAGAGTACTCAAACACTGGAACAGGTTATGAAGTCTCCACCTGTGTGGATATTCAAACCCCAACTAGACACAGCCCTGGGCAACCTGGTGACCCCACTTCAGCAGGAGGTTTGGACTAGATTATCCCTTTCAACCCAAACAATACTGTAATTCAGAATGAGGGTGTTTGTGACATTAGGCAAAACATATGTAAGTGATACTGCCCCACCAGTTATCAAAAAGGCCCCAAGCTAGGACCAAGGCTGGATTCTAGTTCACGCAGGAAACATTTCTGCAGCCCATGCCTCCTTCATTCACTGGCCAGGGAGCAGCTGGGAAATCTCACCCAGTGCTCTCTGTGACTGGAAATGCCAATTACATGGAGTTTATCTTCTCCTCACTGGACCGGAATGCTGATTGTCTGCAGCTTTTGTTGTGTGTTTCTCAGAGCTCAAACACATACCTGAAGAGTTGGGCAAAACAGGTGAGGTCAGCTTGCCTCGAGCAGCATCTGGTTCAGCATTGGACACTTGTGTGCAGGCAACAGCAGAGACCCTGTTGAACATTGACTCCACTTCTAAAAAAAAAAAAAAAGAGTTCTGATGAAATGGCTATGGTTCAAAAATATGCTAGTCACTAGTACACCGTTGTTTGAAAAATGAAGATTTGACGCGTCTGAAGGACAGATCCTTTCCCACTCCTATTTGTTTCTAGATGCTACCTGTGGCTAGTTCACAGCTCTTCAGTTCAGCAATAATGGATATATGCCAGGAGTTGCAGCAAGCAAACTCACCCCCTGACTTAACTGCAACTTCCTTCATTGCCATCCAGTATTTCCAAAGGTTTTGGGTTTATTTCATAAATCTTAGCCTGCAAGTCCCGACTTGCAAGAAGTGCATACCTTGAGTCAGCAGAGTTCACTAAGCTCCTTTTAAAAGCTAGTCAGACAGCGCATAAAAATAATAATATCACTTTTTACTGGGAGTTGAAATTAAAGGCATTGATCATGCAGTTAAAGTGTAGTTAACTGATTGACAGTTGAGTGGAAAAAAAATATATTTGGTTTCAAATCACACTTCAAAATTCCCTAGGAAAAGTTTAAAAAAACAAAAATTGGACTCATATTATATTATAAAACCCCAAGCTAAGTAAAAGTTTAATTATTAACAAATACTTATATGCATTATACAGAAAAAAGTTATCTTCTTTCCTCCTGCCAGATGCCTCCCCTCATAGAGCATGACCAAGCCAAAGCCTGACAAGACCAACCTGCCAAAGGTGATTCCTCTTCACAACTCTTACATAAGCATCGTGAACTCAAATTATTAATTGCATCCAGAAACTAACACTGATGTTATCAGGGCCATCAGGTGGAGAAGCAGAAGAGAGGAACCTGCAGAGAAGCACTCATGCTATCTGAAAAGCACCTCCTCTTTCACTCAAGGCAAGTCCTTTCACACTATCACTCATCTTTGGAGCAGGAATTTACCTTTTCTTATATACTGACATGCAAGGCACAAATGCCTTCATTTTACAAGGCATCTGGATAAGTAAATAAGCCATGTGAAAGGATAAATGCCACCAGCCATGAGCTCATTCACCTATCAGGAGATCACAAGCCCAGACATCTTCAGGCTCAAAGCTCTTGAAGATGTCATGGTATAAAAACACATCCCTTTCCAGGTAGGGAGGGTGAAGAGTAGTCTTGGAGCAACACCAGCCAGAAGCTTACCTGTACGTAAAGCTTCTGTAGGAAGCCCTGGCAAGAGGGGCAGCGAGGGGAATTATATTGCAGAAAATGGGTTGAGAAAATGGGAAAATGCAGAAATGAACGTCCCCAAGAAGGATTCAGCCAGGACTAAGTTAAACCTCTATACATAGACTCCCACTCAAATTCATACCAGTTGAGCTAAATACACTAGAGCTAAAGCTGTCCCTTTAGGGGCATGACAATGTTATTTTGCTGGGAAAGGACAGAAAGACCATGTTTTGTCACACCGCAAGCAGTAGCCAGTCTTAAAACCTTGATACGTTGTTGAGCCTAAAAACAGGAAATTCAGCTTACCTTCTGTTCCTGTTTCTGTGCAGAGCTTGAAAGATTTATTCTATGCAATAATGAACACAACTACAGTCCTAACTTCTTTCTTGGCAGCTTTATGAAAACATTGCATTGCTTGATTAAGTTGAACTATTTCAGTTCAAGATTTACATTAACCTGAAAATAAGTCATTTCGCTACATATAACGTTTTTCTACTGAGTTTGAGGGAAATGTTCTCCGATCTCTACACATAACTGCAGTTAAGAGTTCATTGCTCATAGCCTCTGAAAAACAAAGGCTTGGCAGCCCCCAAGACTGCGTTTAGGAATCTGGAGAACCCATGTCATAACGGATTTATGTCTAAAAAGATTATCTGAAAAATAGAGTGACAGGTTCCCAATTTGGCTGTCTTTGACTGAGCCCTGTTCCCTACTTGTTCCTGCCCAGCTCTACTACAGAAGGCAGTAATAACATACCCATACCACAGCCTCCAGACACCAAGTGTCTCAAAGTGTCCAGCTCAGGGACAACAAGCAATCCCCAATGCTCAACGCCCTGCCTCTCACACTGGCATTTGAAACCAGTGCCAACAGAGGAAGATGGGAAATTACTGCAGTTTTTTCTCATCTTATGTACCACCTCAAGTCTCACAAAAGCTTCCTCTTTCATAGCCAGCTGACTCTTGAATTTCCCCCCTTGCTGCTTCTTAAATGAACAGAATTTCACCATTAATCCAGCCGTTGAACAGACAAAGCACTTCACACCTGGGTCTGTATCTAGTGCTTCAATCTCACCCACTTGTTTACCAGAGAGATTATCTATTACCCACCGTACACACTCTTGCCTCTAAAATGCCCATTTCTATTCACAGCAGTCCAGGTCCAACCAATTTTTTTGACTTGGGTAGATCCTGGAATTCCTTGTTAGACTAACTTAAACCTATTTCCTAAGGCAAGGAAAAGGAAAGCTCTAACGGGACATGCCAAGTACCTGAAAGCCAAGCATTGCCAGCTGGCACTTTGCTCTTCTCTGCATCAAAGGAACCAGCAAAGCAAAAAACTGATGGCCAGCTCAAAGATAACAGACAACTCGTTAGATTATTGCACTGCCAATCCCTTGAGTTTCTACATGATTATTTTACAAGCTTAAACACACAGGCAGCAATAATTCTCAAAAAAAAAAAAAAAAATCAAACAGAGGAGCCTAGGCTCAGTATGAGGAAATTACTTCTGTCTTAAACAGTTTTTAAAGGTATATTTCACCTCTTACAGGGCTCTTTCCCCTCGCTGTGTAAAACTCCCTATGTACGTATAGTTTGCATACATCTCTGCTCAAGACTTCTCAGTATACTTTCAGCAAGATTTTACTCCCTCCATAAACCAGGGAAACAAAGCTTTGAAGTTACAGGTGAGAAACATGGGTTAAAGACACACGTGAAATTTTACTGAGCAAAGAAATTTACAATAACGCAATCAATAACCACAAAAAGAAGTCAGTGATTAACTTACTCAAAAGACAAAGGAACTATTGATCACCCATAGAGTATCTTCCAGACCAAGAAACATAAGGAACTTTTGTTGGTCTGCTTTCATTGCAGAATGCCAGCATGCGACCAGAAAGCCACAAAATGAGGCTAAAGCACCTCTCACCATCGTTTCCAAATTATACACATTGCAAAGCTGTAAGACCTGAAAGTAAGTTGAGTAGCTACCCAGAGACAAAAAGTCCACCGTGGTATCTACATTCAACTCTTTGCCTTGGTGCACTGATTAAGTATTTGAGACTTATTTGCAGCAGTTGTTTTACTCCTTCCACCACGCTCACAGCAGTGGAAAAGCTGGGGAATCACAGAAGGAAACCACAGCTCCTGGTGCTGTGGCCAATTTCCTTCAGGTTTAAACACTGCAGGAGATGCAGTGCCTCTCCCAGGAGCAGGCAAAAACAAATCATAGACATCAATAAAACAGACTAAACCACTAAAACATACTTTGTAATCTTACAGCACTTACAGTTGGATGTGCCATTCTTCACATTCAAGTCTAAATCAGAAATATTAAAGCATCTTGTAGCAGAGCCTGTGGATCATCACAAAACCCTGGAGTCCTTCAGCTCTCCCACCAGCACAGAGACCCAGGGAGTCTAACATCTGGTCAGAGGGACCCTCCAGGACACCAGGGACATGAAACCCATCCTCATACTTCTGTGTAACACAGAAGGTAGACCAGAACACAGAAAACAAGGTGTAGGTTTCAGGACCAAGAGCTTCCCCTTCCTCTCTCCTTACCCCTACCTACCCCATTACAACCAACATACAACCTTTACAACCTCATTTATAGCATTGTGAGAAATGAGACACAGCTAGGGCAGAGCCTGTATCTTCACAGCCACTTAAACCCAAATAGCTGCACCTGAAGGATCATTGCAATCACATAAATAGCCATCATGGTCATTATGACTCCAACAGGGAAGTGCCAAAAGATAATGACAGCTTAATAGGCATAGCACCCACCACCATCATTACAAAGAGCCCCAGGGTAACCTTATAGTCTACCAGTATTGACACACAAGCTTTGTGAGGACAAAACAGATCACCCAAATTCCATCATAAAAAAAAAAAAAAAAAAGATAATTCTGCCTTTCAAATCTAATCTGCTCTGAACACAACAACTTCCTAGCTTAATTTTTTGATAGCTTGGGTTCCAAGAAGAGCACATAAAGAGATATCCTTGGGATTATACTGAGCTCTGGTAATAACTCTTATTTATTAAATTCCCAGTGAGCAGTCCTACTGCAAGCTTCTTTTTATAGCCGTTCAAATTAAACATGTATGACGTGTCACTTCCGTAGTCAGCAACAGTGTTACCTCTTTGCAGAGAAATGCAATAGAGAACAACAACATTCTCTCCACATAATTTTTAACTACATTAGCCACTGGACCCCTATTGGTAATCTTTCCTCTGGGCCCTCCCAGTTCTTAAAGCAGAGTCTGATAGAGAATTCAATTAATGTGCCCCCTAAGGATTATACAACACATTCAATCACTGTAAGTGAGGAAAAGCATGTTCAGATGCAAAAGAAATTGCAGCCCCAAACTTCCAGTAGAAAGCCTCTGTCCCCATAGGCAGAATACCATTCATCTCATGAAGTAAGAAAAGGCTTCGGGTTTTTGCCTTGTCAAAAAATAAAAGCTGATTTTGCAGGGCTTTGTTGTTGCTGAGTATTTTCCCCTCTTAGGATGACCTTCCATCTTAATCTAAGGAAGCCCAAAGGAGTTCTCAGGGTCAAAGCTTCAGTGTTGGGTCTGTTGCACTGATTCAGTTTTCACCATCTGTAGAGCTAACAGTTGAAGAATACGTAAATCCTGTATGCCACCACTTCTACTGCTCAGGTTGCCAGAGCCTAAAACATTATCCAGTTAGCATAAAACAAGCATGGATTAAATTCCAACCTTTTTTGAAGGGCACATAAATACATTCTCAAAGGAAAACTAAGGCTTTTCCCAGTCGGAATTACTTACTGCAGTAAGACATCCAGCTCAGCTTCACCACATCATCTTTAAAACAAGAAACTGTATCCAAGTTACAAGCTCTGTGAGAGTTGGCATCCACCAAGAGCAGATGACAAGACCTAGTCACATAGACCTTGAAGAAAAACAACAATTAGCTCACTTATGCAGGGGAGAGTGCCCAACTAGAGTGGATGAGTATTCATGGAAGTGGATACCAAAGTGTAAGAGAAGAGGTTAAACTGGCCTTAACTAAGCATTCACAGGCACAACGTCAGAGAAGTTGTGTGTCAGGGGACAGACAGAAGATGTGAGCCAGGGGACACATCCTATTCCAGACACAAGTAGCTGTACTCTGAGGTGGTCCCAGCCTCCTGAGAACCAGCAGGACTTGACTGACCCCACGTTGACATGGCACATTTTGCAAGGACTCCAAAACCATCACTGTTCAGAGCTGACCTTTCCTGAAGAATTTGCAAGCTACCTTCCATCTCTCCCTCCCCGCACACGTTCAAAACCAACTCAAACAAGAGAACAAATCTGCGGCTCTTAACAGATTTACTTCCTAAATCACACAGCCTCTCTTCCTCTCCTTGTTTTCCCTCCAGCAGAAGGCATTCTGCATCTCAAGAGGAGTACGGCTGTAATAACACACATTTCAAATATGTTTTCTGCATATGCTGTCACACCAAGCTAAAATATGCAGGCAATTGGTTAGAAACACAGCATCCCAAACCATCCTGCTGTCAGCGGCTCAAACGCTGCATAAACAGTCCCGGGGACAACCGCTGAGTCACAGCAGTAGTGTGTCTCCCAGCTGCACGAGATGATCCAAGGTTTGAGAAAAGTGGATTTCAGAACAGAAACCACTGCCGTTGCTGTCAGTTCGCAGCGAAACATAACACAGCATTGAGAAAAAAAAAAAAAAAAAAACACGAAAAAACAAAGCTAAATTGTTGGCTATGTTGGGTAACTTTTCTAGTCCTCCCCACTTGTGACAGTGGCAGATGGCCCGGTCTGTAAATTAGCAGCTACCAGATGGGCACCCTAAGTAGCTTACTGCAGTAAATTGATTTGTTCATGGATTTGGTATTAAAATGCCCTTCGCTGTCTGGGTACTCTTTGGCCACAGAGCTGCGAATTCCAGTTGATTGTCCTCAAGGCCATACCCCCAAGCTTTCTCATCGGGCAGCTACTTCTGCAGCACGTAACGGCTACGGGGGCACATTCCCATTCCCCACTCAGGTAGGCTGTACAGTAGATACAGGTAAGCAGAGAAAACAGATGATGGGACTTAATTCCATGGATAGCAAATACGGAAAACTTCCCAGCGAGTAGCTGGGGAAGGGCACTCTGACCCAGGGTTGATACAACCGCTTGAGGACAAAGTCAAAAGCAAATATCAATGAGGAGGGAGTTCAGCTTATCTGATACTTCATGCCATCCCTCTACCTCTCTCTTTCTTCCCTCTATGCCCTTCCCCTCTCCTCCAACCATTTGGGCCACGGCTCTTCTGCTGAAGTTGCTTATGAATTGCATTTGCAGAGTTTTGGCCCATTTTCTGTATATTTTGCTGTTGACCTTCTGTGCAGTAAGCACCCCCTGGCAGTGTGTGCTGCTTTGTTATTCAGGGTAACCTCTGAAAGGTTGAGGTGCCTTTATTTTCTACTACTAACCAGATTTCTACTCCTGTGTCAGTATAGAATCATAGAATTGTCTAGGTTGGAAGGGACCTTCAAGATCATCTAGTCCAACCATCAACCTAACCCTGATGAAAATCACTAAACCATATTCCTAAGGACTACGTCAACCTGTCTTTTGAACACCTCCAGGGATGGTGCCTCAACCCCTTCCCTGAGCAGCCCATTCCAATGCCCGATAACCCTCTCCGTGAAGAAATGTTTCCTAAGAAATGTTTCCTAATGTTTCCTATCTTGAAGATGATGGAAAGGAAAAAAACATCGATATGTTTTTTTTCCTCCAGTTCATGGCAGAGGCTAATAGCCAGCATTTTCTAGCCTGGTTGTTACCCTCCCAGACTTCTGCTCAAGTAAGAGGAAATTGTCTCAGCAACAGTGAGCTGGAAGCCAGAGACTAACATTTATTAAAGTGAAATACGCTACATTCCTTGCATTTCTTAATAAACCCACAAGCATTTCCATCTTCCTAGAGCTTCTTTGGCATGTCCTGGCACGATTATCCTGTAAGTCCCAGGCCTGACAGCCTTTGCCTACATTTTAGTTTGTGTCAAAGATTGGCAAATCATGACTTAATCCTCCCAACGGCACTCTGCAAATGCAAAAGCTGTAAAGTCACCAGAGCAGACTGGCAAGCAAAAAGAAACTACTTAAATTTCTTTAAGAGTGCTGTCGTGTGATTTTTTATATTTCTAATACCTAGATTGCTGGCAAAACAAACCAAGCAGCCTTCCTTCTAAAGCCTAGATAGTTAAATTATTTGTCAGCCTGAAAGCTCAGATTTCTTCATGTTACACTGCTGTCAACAACCAAATGGGCAATGGAGGTTCGTTCCATCTCCCCTTCTCCTCCAGATAATCTTTTTGAAATAAAAAGATTGTCACCTAGCAGGAAGTACAATGGCCTAAGACAAAACTAACTGCCAAAGGATTTGAAAAAGAGAACAATTTCTCCCATTCTTTCAAAAGAACTGTAAGGTAGATTCCTACCATAGGTGTAAATATATATTATAGTTCCTAATTATTATTAAATTCACTCAAACACCTTCACATGCCAAGCTTGGTCCTTAAATTAACACTTGGAGAACAAAACCTAATCCTCAAAACACAGGGAAAGAGCAGCAGCGGCTGGCCATCAGTGTCTATGATAACATTTGTCTTAGTACCTTTGAATACATGTAGTACTGAGCCAGGCAGCATCCCAAAAACACGTGCTATAAACCATTACTGCTGAATCTTGTGTTTTTCTGCAGTAAGTGAAGCAACAAGGTCATTTTTGAACAAAGTTTTTATATGGGGAATGTGTGGTTTAAAGGGCTCCATGCTCCAGCTGACGACACTGTTAAAATTCACTGAGCCATAACTAGTATACACAAAATAACTATTATTCTCAAAAAAAACCCCGTATGTTACACCAATATCAGTCCAAGGAAACCACAGGCTCCGAGGACTGCTACATCAAGAGATGAAGCCAGTAAACCTTGGTCTGAAGGGAGCACTGGGAACTACAAGCATCTCTCTCCCTCTTCTTCTGCAGTATCATGACTCCTCTTCTATAGCAAGTATTTTCTTTCTCAGTGCAGATAGGGATATTTCCCAGCTGGTGTACAATTCACCTCTGTGTGAAGTAGACTCTGTTCTCTCCATCACACTTCTCATGCAGTGGAGAAAGTTGCAGAAATGGGCTCTAGCCCTAGCTCAGCGTACAGGCACACGACATATGTTTTTATGGTCTGCATGGAGTCATTTGTCATTCCATATCTCTAGTTCAACCTAAATTTCATGGGCTTTTTTTAAAACCTAACGTCAGCAGGAAGAGCACAGCACTTCACCCATCATCTGGACATCTGGCACATCACATTTCCCCCAGAGAACTAGCTGTTTCTTTACTGTCCCACCAAATGGAGTCCTAGCCTGAGAACCAAGGCAGATATTCCTACTGGAATGAAAAACAATCTGGCATTTTTCAGGATAAGGTTTATTGTTGTAGCTTCATTTCCTGTTGGTCATTCTTCCTTCTCCAACTCTTCTCCGCTGAATCTCAGTTTGTCTTCAGATGCTACCCATGACCTGATCTGACCTGTCTTCTAACCTCTGTCTCTCGAACTGCTTTAAAGTCATGTCATCCTCTTCAAAAAACTCAGATCTCTTAGCAGTGAAGCATACAAATTTGCATGTAACAAATTAAATAGCAGGAACAGAAGTCCATGTGACAGGAAATCTGTCTCTGCTGCCTGGGGCCCTGTCCATCATCCTCAAACAGATGAGTTTCTGCCTGCACTTCTCCTCCAGCTACACCTTGTCTTTCTGCCACCTTCCATACCCTCAACATGTTTTCCATGGAAGCCTGAACTGATTTTTCTAGATACTTCTGTTAGTCAAATGGCTTGCTAGTGTGCTTTTACCAACTAGCTCACCTACGCTGGAGCTGCGTAGAGCAATCAATAAGGGGACATATTCCAGACCCTCTTCACTGAAACGGAATTCTCTTTTTTCAATAAGTAACTGATAGGCAATGAAAATAATTAATTATTGCTCAAAAAGGAAAGTCTACCCTTTAAACCTGACCTACTCGCTCCAGTGCTAGTTATCCTACTTCACTAATAGCAACTACCTGTTCTTTTGTCCCGCTCCCCAGACACCAAAATCACAGTATGCCCTTTCTATCTGTTTTCAGAGTCATTAATACCTCATGATTCAAGTCAGTCCTGAAGAGGCAGGAGCAAAAACTTTCTGTTAAGATTGCAGTCCAACCTGAGCACTCAGTTTAGTCTCACGTTGGGATCTTCCCTCCATTTACCATCCATTCCACTTCATTAGCGAGATGGTAACTTCACTTTTGCCATGACTGGTTCACGTTTGAGGTCCCGGATAGTCTGTCTTGAGAGCAAGAACAATACTGTTATCCTTCTGTTCCCTTTTTTATTCTTGGCAAAAGCCTTTCTCTCTGCATGCTGCACCATACAGTACTATCGGACATTAGCCCCTCAGCTGACTCAAAAGATTTGCTTGGATGGTTCAAGTCCCTAGAAGTATTTTCACTGGAAATCCACAATGGCAATCTTTTATACACATTCCCAGGATGCACAGGCTTGCATTGCAAAGCTGTATTTCACTGTTTCTTGCACTTCTAAGTGCTAAATTGTACAAGCAAAACTTCCAGAGAAAAAAACCATCTCGGCTTAGAGCATGGCTAAGTCATTTGCTTCCAGAATGACCTCTGCACTTGAAGGCCACATCCTTTCATGTTCTCCCAGCTGCAATGCTCACTGTTGGTCCTGTATTATTTTAGAGAAGCCACGTAGTCTAGCTTTTCTCCTTTTTAGAGGGCAGTAGTGATCCAATATGTTCCTTCTCCTATCTGCTGCCATCATCCTCCACCATACTCCTCCTTCCCTGTCTTATACATTTCTCTTTTTAAAGGGTAATATCCACATCAGCCTGGAAAAGTCAAAGCTCAGGATACTGCAAGCTGATTAATTTAGGTAGTGGCAAAAAGCAGCTCCTCTCCCACCAGGCATGCAGAGAACTTTCCTGCACACATTTCTGCCCATGAGGTAAACAGTACCAAGAGATCCTCAAACTGCACCAAGAAGGTACACATGTACGTGTTGTCTTCGTTATACTTCATCCTCCTGAAGCAGGTACTAAGTGTTGGAAAGCAAGCTTCAGCTTTTCCTAGCTTTTCTGCATGTTCTTTCCCTCTGAGTAAAATCGACATTTTTGCGCCACACATATCCAGAAATAATTATCTAACAGGTTTTGAAATCACATATATCAACTTCAAGCGAGGAACAGTCGCAAGAAGCCTAAGTGACTATTCAAGAATCTATGTATTTTCCTCATTTTATCAAATGTAGGCAGTAAACCAGTATCCAACTGCCAACAGACCCTCAGCACCTATACCAGCCTCAAACACAGCTTTTGGACTGTTATTTATGTCAGCCAGCATAGGCTGTACAGACTCACTTGACCCATAAGAAACACACTTGACCAATAAGCTGCATCGCCAGAGAATGTTGCACAAGTACACCTAGAAAGCCACAGGCTTCGCACTGATGGGCAACGAGATAAAAAAATAGCCTACAACATTGGGAATGTGAACTGTAACAGTAGGGTCACCTTAACCTGAATTGTTCCTGGCTCAGTAGCTTCTTTGAACGCCGTTCAAAGAGGTTGGGCTATGACAAAAAGCTTTCTGTGGCACAGCAGCAGTGGGAAGTCCTGCGCACTCAGCGAGTCCTTCCTTCAGCGCAATCACGACAGTTGGATACGTTGGCTTTTATAGGGTCCCTTACGCAATCCGTATTGACAATAAAAGACTTTTTTCCTCTTCCCAGGCCATAAGCTCAAACTACTTCAAACTCAGGGCAAACCCTTTTGTTTGCTTATGTTTTCCTATGGCACCGGCCGAAGGCACCGGTGCCTGGGAGGCTGGAAGCTCGCCAGCTGCAGCCGGCCACATCTCAGACAACGTCCCAACTTTTGGGGCAGCTTTGTCCTGTGTGGCATCAGTAGTGCCAATGCTGGAGCTTACGCAGAATTATGCACAAGCTTATGCAGAATCGATCTGCATTTATACATTAAGTATTCACCAACTCACAGAATGCTTAGCCATCAGAGTATTTGAAAATAAAGTACAACAACCAAGCTAGTTGTTGGAGAAAGAACCCCAGGCACCAATACAGGTTAGGGATGGATCCTCTGGGAAGCACTACTGAGGAGAAGGATCTGGGAGTCCTAGTAGATAGCACACTTTCCATGCACCAGCAATATGTCCTTGTGGCCAAGAGGGCCAGTGGGATCCTGGGCTGCGTAGGGAAGAGTGTGGCCAGTAGGTCAAGGGAGGTCATTCTCCCCCTCTACTCTACACTGGTGAGCCCACAACTGGAATACTGCATCCAGTTCTGGGCTCCCCAGTTCAAGAGGGACAGGGAACTGCTGGAGAGAGTGTAGGGCAACGAAGATGGTGGAAAGATTGGAGCACCTCCCTTATAAGGAAAGGCTCAAGGAGCTGGGACTCTTTAGCCTGGACAAGCAAAGGCTGAGGGAAGACCTTATTTATGTTTATAAGTATCTAAAGGGTGGGTTGAAGGAGGATGGAGCCAGACTCTTTTCAGTGATTTCCAGTGATAGGACAAGGGGCAACAGGCTCAAGCTGGAACATGGGAAGTTCCATTCAAATATGAGGAGAAACTTCTTTACAGTGAGGGCGACAGAGCCCTGGAAGAAGCTGCCCAGGGAGGGTGTGGAGTCCCCTTCTCCAGCGATCTTCAAGACCCACATGGATGCAGTCCCGAGTGATGTGCTCTAGGCAACCCTGCTTTGGCAGGGGAGTTGGACTGGATGGTCTCTAGAGGTCCCTTCCAACTCTGACATTTCCATGATTCCAAGCTACTTATTCTTTTCCTGCACAATCCACAAGCTGCATAGCTGCTTGATTCTGTTATCTTAAAGGGAAAAAAAAAAAAAAAAGAGAAAATGTACATCAGTAAAGTTCCCCTCTGCAGAAGAAAGGAATAAAACACAAGTAATGAAAGTTATTATGAAGTTCGTAAGTTTGTAGAGCTCCGTCCTAAGCACTCCGGCTAAATAGCTCAACTGTTCACAGTTACACTTCAGCCAAGTTTAGCGCACTTTTTTTTTTTCTTTTTAAAAAACAGTGAATCAAGACTTGGATATGGCCTGAACTCATTCCCAGAGCAGAACTATTTCACTTCACCCTTAGTTGAGGCATGGATTTCACAGAATCACAGAATCTTAGTGGTTGGAAGGGACCTTTGAGATCATCGAGTCCAACCACATTAAAAAAAA
>JAOTQQ010000079.1:38476741-38492258 GCA_026546715.1 Gallinago undulata
GAGGTGAGGCTGACAGGTCGGTAGTTCCCAGGGTCCTCCTTTCTACCTTTTTTAAAAATGGGTATGATGTTTCCTTTTTTCCAGGCTTAAACAACTGCTACACAACCAAGACAGAAATAAACTCACTGGGAAGTCTCAAACAATGCCCTTTTCCAGCTAGGAATCTGAGGATCAAAAAAAAAAATTAATGTAGGGCAATCAGAACCCAAAGCAGATATTTGGACAAGTTACCTCCTTTGCATTCACATCTGCTGCTGAATAAGCATTTCCAGACCTCTGTCCACACTATTTCAAAACTCTTCATCATAACCAAACCCCTCCTCTCCACTGTATCTCCTGTAACTCCAGACTCCTCACAGCCTAGAAGAAGTCTTTCTATATGCCTTATATAAATATACATGGATAGCAGCCAACTGGATTGTTAAATGAAGAGACAGCAATTGAGGTGAGCCACTTTTGAGATGCATCAGTTCCAGTACAGTGTAAGAGAAATATGTAATTTTTTTTCTGGAGATATTATTCATACTGTTGCATTACATTCCAATTTGTACAGCTTGAGCATCCATTAACTTAGTTTGGAAAATGACAATTCTTGAAAATATTCATCAGGAAAGGATTTCAATCTTCCAATTTTTGAGCTCAGTCATGCAAAGTCTGAAGCATATCTAAGGAGAAATTTTTCAGAAAAATAGGCAGAATTTGTAGAGACTCCCAAGGATCTATTTATAGATCTGGGTTAGAAAGAGATGCTTGTCACACATTACATTGCCCCTGATATGTAAATCCCAACAGGTCAAACTTCCCTTTTTCCTTACAAGTTTAGCAACACCCTTAAGGAGACAGAAGCATGACCTATACCAAGGGCAGGATAGCTCCGTGTCACATCAAATGAAAAAATGAACCAACCTAAAGTTCATAGCTCCTAAAGGTATCCTCCATCTTCCCAAATTAACCACCATCGGACTAGATAGCTGTAAGAGTCAGCTGTCAACTACAGTCTAAAATTGAGCAAGAATTTTATCTTCTGCATTGGCTTTCACTCTTTGCTGCTAAGTATCTGCCTGGTGGTTTTTGTATTTCCCCAATACATTAAGTTTTCCAATAGCATCTTCCCCCTGAGCTGTGCAACAGGGCTTTCCGCACCCAGGTCTGGAAAGCCCTTTCAGTCAGGGCTTGCTCTCTGGACCACTTGTTGTTTACAAGCTGCCGATGCCTCATGGAGATGTTACTAAAGGCCATCTGCCTAAATAATTCTTGTTTATATTTCCCTTGTTTTATCCTTAGGAAAAACAGTTGCATAAACGGAGAGGTATTTAAAGCTTGACCCATCCTCCCTTGCCCTGCTGAAAGCTATAATCTGTCTGTGCCATCTCAACTGATATTTGTGTTCCTAATTATTTCATCCAAACAAGGGATTATGATTCTGGTTTGGGGAGTAAGCAGCATGAACAGAGGACGTCTGAAAGGACAAGCATTTATTTGTTTCCAAGTAAGATTCCTTGAACAAAAGGGAGAGAGAAGAAATGCATCTTGCATAAAGAGCAATTGTTTCCCAATGGAACATTTCATGTTTTTCCATTAAGCATGAGCTGCTCTGGCTGTTATGGAATATTTTATTAGCAGGTCTGCTAATGCCATGCCCAGCTCCAGTACTGACTGCACGAGGAGAACAAAGCCCACACAAGCCATCCTTTTGCGTTTTGATTTTTTCCTTTCACACCCACAGGATGAATCAGAATATTTTCTTTTAGTTTTTAATGATATTAAGAATATTCTTGTGTCTCTTGCATAAAAGACAATTCCTCATATTAATTTCTTGATTTCTTCATGTCAATAAAGGGCAGAATGTGCCAGACTTGACTTCCTGGGCATTCACCCAAGGAATACATTTGGTCCATGACACAACCTTTGTCACACAGCTTTCAAGTCTTTAGAAGACCAGACAGAATCTTTAGATTTAGAAGACCAGGGAAGCAACTGCACAATATGTCTCACAGGATAATTAAGATGCAAGATAAACAAGCTCTGGACATTTTACCTGAGGGTCTGGCCAACTGAAGAGAGCTGTCGTCATCCATGGCATGTTTTAAACCGTTCAGTTCGAGCAAGGACAAGCTGTGCTATTCATATAGGCAAGAACACCAAGTTACTTTGGGGCTGCATAAAGCCAAGCATGCAGTCTGCCTCCGCAACTCTTTGTAGCGTGCCAGGCCTCTGAAGACCATAAGTAGGATCTCTTACTCAAGGACAAGCTTTCTTTTCCTATCAAGAGGGAACATGCTAGTTCTTTATAAAATTACATGACATTTATTTTATTTTACAACACAGGAAGTAGAAGGCATCGCAGGAAACAAGCAGTGTCAATGAAAACTGAAGGCGGCAGCTAGCAGGACAGACAAGCTGTAGAACACTTTGCTCCAAAATGGGCAACAGAAGTTTATAGATGTTCAAAAATGACTGGACAAATTCTCAGAAGATAATTGAGACACAAAGGGCTACTATATACATATCCAAACATCTGGTTCAGGAAGCCCCACCTGGGAAGCCCCCAGATAGACGTTAGGAATATTGACAATCATAGGTTACTTTAAGGCAGCAAGGACCTTTGGAGGCCACCTGGTCCAAGAACCTTCACTTCTTGCCCAAGACAAGGCTAATTTCAAAGCTAGATCAGATCGCTCAGGAATTTAACTAGTCTGAATTCTGAGTATCTCCCTGGATGGAAATTTCACAGCCACTCTCAGAAACCTGTTTAAAGCTTTGACCACTCTATGAAGAACTTTTTTTTTCCTGTCCTTACACTCTTCTTTATAAATCCCAGCTGGCCAATGTCACGTTGAGCTATACGACTCTATTCTACATATATATATATATTCTATATTCTATATAAAATTTCTAAGGTACTACACCATTCTAGTGAGGCACCTCTCCCAGGAAGGAGATAGTTCAGATTTGACTTTTGTAGTGATGCTAGAAGATTTCATGTTGGAGGTTTTTAATGCCCAGTGTGTATACAAGCAAAATATTCAGAATACTTGCTGTAGGAATCTGTGAACTAGACTTCTGACTCATAAAATCTGTTCAGTAAGTAAGTTAGGTGGTGCAAGTTAGCCTGAAAAGCTAAAGTGGAATTCTTACAAAAGCATTTCTCTCAAGGTTCACATTAGATGATAGCTGATACCATATCAATTAGAGAATAAAAGCTATGTTTTAGATGTAATATTTTTTCACCTTGAATGCTAATTAATCCTATTATAGACGTAGTAGCTCCAAACTAACAGCAGAGTCTGTCTCCACCAAGAAGTTCAGTGCAAACTCACACTGTCTCTTCAGTCAGCTGCTGGAATGGCTCCCCCATTGCTTGGGGCTTTATCGTAACCCCCAAAATATCAGCTATGGCTACAGAAGCTATTTTTCACGGCTTTTCAATCTACATCTCTGGGTCAGAGGGTAGAGAGCCCAAGAGGCCATGTTTCAGCTCTGCAAATGGACCAATTTAGGTCTATTAGTGGTCAACTCTGATTCTAAGAGGGACAAACCTGTTTCAGGTTTAGCCTTGCTGAAACTAAAGTACTTTTGGTACACAGTATAGCTACTAAAAGAGATTATTCCTCATTTCTGTTGAGAACTTGGACTGGTACATTACATGTGATGTGCTAGTGACCGAGTTTGTCCCATGCACAACCTGATGGGTTCACCTTCTAAAGTACTGCCCATTTAGCTTATCCAGTGAGAGAAGGAAGGAAACTTTGCAATGTGTTATATTTTCAAGTGTGAAAGAAGCACAACTGTACAGAAAACTAATCAGACTGTCCTGTTGAAAGAGATAAGAAGCAAAATGAACAAGGCTATTTGGTTAGATACATTTTTAAATTCTTTCTGAGAGCAAAATTGCACAGTTGGAATACAAGAAAATAATTTGAGAGAAGTATTTGATGACAGTTTTAGATGGTGACAGCATGCCGAGAGAGGTTGGATTCCTAACCATTTTTATAGAATCAGGATCCTGTAAACTTTTAAGCAGGATGGAGGTGTTATTTATCAGGACTGTGCCTTGCTGCTCATGTCAAGGACTAAAGCAGAATGCCAGTAGTGCTACGCAAGACAAACTAGGCATTATTCCTGGAGTAAATTCTTATACAATCTACAGATTTTAAAACATCTACTTTCCACTAAGGCAAGCTTTTAAAAGCTTACAAAAGTTTTTCTTTTACAATACTGGGCTGCAAGAAATTTAACGCTCACCATAACAGCCTGAATAATTAATTTCTTGTATGCATTTCTAATAGGATGCTGCTAGGCTCAGACGCACAGTGCACTATATTCCAGTTACAAGGACGAAACATGAAAGTCATGGCAAACTATTGCCCAAATCTATTGCATTAGTCACAACTGATACCTAAATTTAAGTAAAATCAGGCTAATCAGAGTGGAATCGATGGTGCTATTACTGCCAGCCCCCTCTGGGTTGATCTTTTCTTGGTTGTTTTTTTTTCTGTTTTTTAATCAATCAGTAGCAAACTGATCTCAAAGAAGCTGCACTTTTTTTTTTTTGCTGCCTTCAGCTAGATACACACTTCATGAGCTGCACACCTTCAGAGCTCATTTGGCAGTGTTTCTGCTTCTGAGAAGCCACGTGCAATGTTGAGCTTCCTGTGCTAATACAACAGGCATCCAGCTCAGCCCAAGGCAGAGATGCTTCTTACCCACACAGTGCATGAAACGCTGGATATGGACTGCACACCTTGATTCTTTCAAGCATTTGGATTAATTTTTCAGAGTCACAAACAATTTGTCTCCAAAAGCATTCATTCTCCTAAAGCATACTGTAATTTAAAGGACAAGTGCTGCCCCAAAAGCCAAATTATTAGTATGTTTGGGCTGTGCTATTAGAAAACCAAGCAAGCCATTTGCACTGGAGATTGAAGGTATTGCAGCTGTGGATACAAGCATCCAAAAGTGCATATTTTCCTGGAGATATGAGATTCTGCCTTGTGCAGAGCACCCAGCATCAGCATAATCCACCTAAACACAGTTAAGTGATTGAGGTCTCCACTGGAAGTATCAACTCTACACCACAAAGTCTTAACTCAGTGCCTGAAAATCTGATCAAATGAATTACCAGCCCAATGCTATATCACTTTATTTCCTCTTTTTAGACTTTCCCATGTTCTTGATTCTACAGGATTCATCTAATAAGCTCGTGTCATGCTTTACTCTCACAGAATTGCAACAGAATAATTCATTGTCAGCTAGATCCAACCTTCCAGATAAAGTTAGTGCCAAGGAAATATAAAGGTTCCTTTACTAAACTGTTTCTGTTAAAGGGTTTTGGCTCTAATCTAGATTCAAATCAGTTCTCCTTGCCACTTAATTTTATTCTAGAGCAAATGCTTTCTTCATCTTTGAGCTCAGGCTATGGTAAGACAGAAAGGAAACAATGAAGCAGAGGCCGGTATTAGTACTTTGTGAGGATAATCTGGACACCACAGTTGATAATATTGTGGAAAAATACAGCAGTAGGTTCAACCAAGTACAGTGCAAGGAGTGAAATGAGAGGCATCCACCCATTTGTAATACAAGTATTAGACTGCCCAAATGGCTACTTGGCCATGACTTCCTAACATATTTGATGAGACAAGCTTTATAGGCAAAGGCAGTTTCTTACCACTATATCTAAAACATTGGAAAAGAGGCGTGCAAAATGTATGCCTGCCAAGTGGGGAGAGAAGACCACAGGGAACACTAAGAGACAGGCTGGCAAAGCACACGGAGGAGCTTGTTTGGCCCCATGCTTCACCATATGCTCAGCCTCCCAGAATAACAAAAAAAAAAAGATCAGCTGCTCCTTTTTAGCCAGTAGCGTTCCCACAAGCCGCATTTCAAATGTCACTACAACCACCTTTCCCACAGGAAAAGAGATGTTCTCATGTAATTGCAGATTCCAGGCTCTGTACAGCAGCCTAGCATTATGCAACTTTATTAGAAATCTCACAAGCTGGCTTCAATAAATCAAGCACTTAAGTTATCACAAGACTCAATTTGGCGATTATTATAGATGCAGCTGAAAAGATTCGAGCAGATATGACTGTGCTTTTCCACTCCAAATGTCACAGTCAGTCAGGAATACAGAGGAAGGTTTTAGTGAATACTCAAGGCTGAAAAATATTAGTTGTGCTCCCAAGGCAAACTTGCTCTGGCTCCATGGACCTGAAATTGTAATATGAAGTTCAAGTAAACAGTTTACCACATCCCCATTTGCTAGTAGCACTTAAAATGCAGCAGGGAAAACTGGGACAGAGGCAGTGTATTTTCTTTGAAATAATTTCTTAGACAAAGGATGAGCAGGAGGTTGTAAAATGTACAAATTATCTGGCTGCAACAGCTTTGAGTGGGAATCCCCTCCTAGAGTTTAGAGGAGGGAAGGTAATCCCCTTTAGCAATCCCTATTAGCAATTACCAAGCTGTTAGGCCGTGCCTCTGTTATTCCCAAAATACTCTAAATCTTGTTTACTACAATGGGCAAAAAAACTCATCCGTCCTAACTGCCAGTAGTATATGGCAAATGTTGGCAATGACCTAGGGTTTCTTATGGAAAATAATACTGTTCCATTGCTTGGTTAGAGGCCATTAAGTTCTATTTACTGTAGTACCAGTAAAAAGAGATTTCTGTTAGTAGAGCTGATTGAAGCAGTTGCCTGGGAAAGAGAGGACAAGAAAAGTCTGATTTTGAAGTAGTTTCAACACAAGATAGAAATGCACAACTACCAGAAGTTCATTAATGATATATGTTTTAGCTGTGTTTTTCTGCAGATACATCTACAAGGGTAGTTTTTCAACGTTTTCATTATTTATATAGTAAAAACAAAGGTACTAACACAACTGAAATGGCAGTTTATTTCACCTTTTGTCCAAAGAATTTAACTAGTTGAAGACTAGTTGAAGACTTCCTGATATGACCAATTCAAAGCATGAACATCCGAACCACTATTCATAATTCTGTGCCTGATGCATCAAGTCCTTCTTGCTCTTACCTGTTGTAACATACATCTATTCCAGAAATAACCACTTAAGTTAAGACTGAACTTTCGGAAGCAGAATCATCCCAAATAGCAGACAATTAGAAAACAGGTTGTTGATACTGGTTTAGCAGAAATATAACAATGGGCATCTTATAAGAATGAGCCTTTTCAACAACAGAAATAGTCACTGATTTGCTGCTGAGCTGGCTTTGATGCTTCACTAATGCATATATACCAGCTATATATTTAATACAGGAGAAATACACAGAGCTATGGCTTTCCTGCAGTCCAGCAAAGGCTTTACTCACTAAGGAAATACAAACTCATACTGAAGTTAATCTACAAATAACTTGTCCTACAAATACATTTCAATCAAAGTTAAATTATTAGTTCTTTTTCCACTGCAGCCCCAGCACATCTATCCTTAGCTTTATCGTCTTGTGTATCTGAATTACTCTAAAGCCACATACGGTTCAAACTCCTGGAGTACGTGAAAGTAGTGGAACAGACTTGTCAGATGCTGCCGTAAAAAGTTTGAAGTCAGCCTGGCCACAGCAGGACGCCAAGAAAGAGAGAAGTATCCTGCTCGTGTCATAGCCAGAAGTGAGACTCAGCCTGATGCCGGGTGAATCCACTCACTGCTGGGGCACCACACTGGCAGAGGCAGTTCTGATCCAGCACGTGGATATACCCAGCAACAAGCTGCCTGCCTCGCTTCCGAAGTCCTCACGTGTTCTGCTCTGGCTGCTTTACTATATGTTAACTCATATTTTCTCCCTCACCTACTTCTGCTTGCTGCTCCCTTAATGCTAACGCACATAATCCTTGAACCTTCCAGACACACACTTGGGCCTTCTTGAAGTCCCAAGTTGAATTTTCTCGTTGAATTTTCTCAAGAACAATCCGCATGCAGACAGCATGCTGCACCCTGACATCAGAGGGATCTGGACAGGCTAGATGGATGGGCCAAGACCAACAGGATGAGGTTCAACAAGGCCAACTGCCGGGTCCTGTCGATCTCATCTCCCAAGTCAAAGGAGACAGGACAAGGGGAAATGGCCTCAAGTTGCGCCAGGGGAGGTTTAGATTGGATATTAGGAAACATTTCTTCACAGCGAGGGTTATTGGGCCTTGGAATGGGCTGCCCAGGGAAGGGGTTGAGGCACCATCTCTGAGGTGTTCAAAAGACGGGTTGACATGGTCCTTAGGAATATGGTTTAGTGATTTTTGTCAGGGTTAGGTTGATGGTTGGACTAGATGATCTTGAAGGTCCCTTCCAACCTAGACAATTCTATGATTCTATGATTCTATGATCACTTCAATACTCGGGGAGCCCTGAGGATCAAGGGAACAAGGCAGGGGAAGCTCACATCCTGCTTACTAAAACACGCTTTGCAAAGTCATCAGCATCTTCACTTTGGAAGGAAATTGCCACCTCGGCCAGAATTTTATTAGTTTGCTTGGTGCCACGATGTAAATGTATATGATTGCATCATAGCATAAGGGGAGCTGTACATTCTTTTTAATTAAGTCTCAAGAGAAAAGCTGGTAAGCAACTCCAAGCACAGCTGAAGAGCAGCACCGCTATTTCATGTCTAAAAATCATCATCCATCATGCTGTTCCTCCATGTAAAAGCATCATGCTTAGCTATATCTAAAGTCAAAAAATACTTAATAGCATCAGCGCAAAAGGCATTTTGCCATTGGAGAGAATTCCTTTTTTAGTCTCATCAGTTTGGTTTACTTATTCTTAAATTTAAGTTTCAAGAATGCATTTATTTTGCCCTGTGTATTTGAATCTAGCTGCAAAAAAACATGCCCAGAACTTTGTAAAGCTCATCGACTTTAAACATTAAAGAAACCTTATTATATACAAACTAAATTAGTGTTGCTTTTCCCCACTAGCTTTGTGGGAGGAGTAGCTGTCTCTAATAGTTCGGTCCACTATTCACAGAGCTCAGAGAAGACAGCAATAGGACAACACGCCTACTATGTGATATATTCTTAGAAACCTCCTGCTGCTACCACAACTACCACTACTAGAATATTCCTTTCCTGTACATGCAGCACTTAACACCAACACTTTGTCTTAGTCTGACCTGAAAACCAGCATATGAAGCTGAATATTCAGGGAAGTTTGTGTGAAAGAGGGAAAGAAAATACGGAATGAGTTGACTTACAAAATTATTTGCACTTTGGCATAATGGCATTTCCCCTCCTCACATCAGCTATAAACTCATCAGTCAGGGTGGGATGATGCAAATTTGGAAGAAGGGCTCTTCCAATGTGAGGGTCACATAACAAACATATGCCGGATGAGATAAAAATATTAAATGACTTATCTCTGCCTCGAGCCTCTGATATGACGGCTGAAGCTTAGCTATTGCCACGGTGCTCAGAGCAGTATTATCATCCTGCCTTTTAAAAATGAGATGCATCATTACCATCATTACCAAAATTATGGAGTAGTTTCCATCGCTTATCAAAGACAAGAATCTTACTGGTTTTGACAGAAGCTTATTTCAGTTTTCTTCTGAGGCTTTTTTTTTCCGCATTTTTCCACATGCTCTAGCCTTTTAGTAATTTCATTTCTCAGAAAGCAGCTTGCGTTTTTTCTGATAATGTAACGAGTCTGTGGCCATTGCACTTTCCAGGGTAGTACATGGCAAGCTTCTCATCTGCCAGGGGAAATGAAAGCCCCGCTGAGACTAGAGGTTAAATCCTCATGACAACCATGTGCTTGTGGGCAATGAATTAGAAGTGTGTGAAGAGCAGTGAAGAGATTTCATGGGCAGGGCTGTCAGCTGCGATGGTCCCATTTGGAGAGGAGTCACCGATTCTGAAACAAGTAAGAAGACAATACTCAGGATTTCAGCGGAAAACAGCTGGAAAAGACAGAATTCTGTGCTTCGATTCCTAAGTCCACCAAAACTCAGTCCATTTCATTCAAAATGTGTCTTTTTGCTGCAATCTGAGTAAAGCCTGAGCAAAGTTGTGACTAAATAACAGGTTGCCATGAATCGCTCTTTTGGCGTACAGTTAGACAGAAGCTGGCAGGTCCATTGCCAACAAAGTTTGTTAGAAATAGGTACTGCCAAAATCCAGGAGAAAAGGGCAATTGCAGTTGGACAGACTGGCCCACCAATGTGTATAACAGATGTGCTCTTGAAACACAGTCATTTCTCAGAAAGTTTTGAGTGCTCGAATCCACCCCTAGTAGTTTTACTTGCTAATTCACCTTTAAAAAAGGGAAGGAAACTAGTCACGTGGTTATGAGACAGGCCTGCCAGCCAAATTTAAGCTATGTTGACTACCACCATAGCATTCCCATACAGTAGATGAGACTCCCTGCTCACATCTCTCAAGTATCTTTACAAAAAATAAAGCTGTTTCCAGACACCCAAGAAAAAAACATTCTTTCACTCCATACAAGTAAATTCCTGGCTGTCACTGAAGCCAGGGCAGACTGCTCCTTGGGATATTCCCTCTTCATTGATTATTTAGCAATGAACTTCTGAGGTCTCCCCAAGCAAGTCCCTCCTGCTGAAAAAGCACAGCTGTACAAAAGTCAGCTTTTCCAGCACAGAGCTGTTACTAGCAGTTAAAGGAACACGACAGTGGTCAAAACTCAAGCGAAAATGCAAACAAGGCACCCTAAAGAGAATGGAAGGAAGCAAAAGGGGCAGAGGTTGAAGGAACACATGTCTGGCCATAAAGTAATAGAGGTGTGACCACTCACGAGCAAAGTCTGCTGGCATCTCACATAAAAGGTACTTAGCGTTGAGCTTATGTAAGGAAATTGATAGAAAATTTAAATGGAAACATATTCAGACCAGACTATGCTGGAGTACTAATGAGCGTTGGCTGCAGAAAAGATTACATGACAAGCTTGTCAGCCCACCATGTAATTTCTTTCTGGTCATGCTACTATGTTCCTATACTTCTACCACTCTATACTAATAAATAAAGTTACATTCACCGTTACTTTCTCTGCAGTAAAGTATTGGTTTTCTTTTTGTGTAAGGATAGTGGAGTGGTTTTGCTTGAACTATGAAAACAAATCTTGAGTATAACATAAAAACCAATCAGCTAATTATTTCCAGCACAACTGTACCCAGTTTCATCTTCGATTTTGATGCTTCAACAAACCATAAGCTGGTGCTCCCCCTCATACCAAACTTGGGTGCTGTCATTATTTATGCTGCTGAATGTGTAGAAGTCTGTGCTTTACCACTTCCTTACACAGATGAACTACCAAAGAGGGAAATCTTCTGGTGCCAATCTGATCTCTAATGTTCAAGATGCAATAATGCATCATAGCTAAGTTTTCCTCATTAATTCTTAAAAGGGTAAGGGCACAGAATACAGTCTGGGACTCATGGCAGCTGCTGGGGAAGCATCTTTGCTGCTTCTGCAGCAGGCCATAAAGCATTTTCAGCTGTTACACTCCAAGGTTGGGCAACAAACCACTGAGAGAGCACATTTAAATCTTGCTTATTGACTCTGCGGGGGTAACAATCCCAGCTACATCAAAGGAATGTCACACCCAGGTTTCCGTCTGCTACATGGCAGGTCATGCCCCCCATTAAGAATTACGACGCAGCTCCATTGTGCTCTCTCCGTGTGGCAGATGGCTTCATACGAAGTGGTGGATAGCAAGTTCTCTGTAAGAGCTATCATTATGAACCATTATAAGCTTTCCTTCCCTCCTTGTGAACAGCTTTTTAAGATTCTGCTTGATAGCAAATGTTAATCATACACCCTATGAATTTCCATAGCTCTGATGTGAGCAACTGCTCGGGGCCACAAGCTTGTTATCTATCATATGTCTACAGTGCCGTTGCCTCCTGCTCGATAATACTGTGCCAAATGCCATTGCTCAGTCCAAACACAACACTGTCATGCAAAGCAGCATGGACTAGGCTGGGTTATTGTTCTGAAAAGGTTTTCCCCAGCAGCCACCTTTTGAATTTCACACACCTTGACTCCAGTCCAGCCTTGGTGGAGTCTGTCAGAGGCAGGAACTCAGGTGTGAATAGAACTGCAGCCTTCACTAGCTGCAGCAGAGTGTCAAAGCGACAGACACGAGGCATAGAGAGACATATTGGCGAAGTCTGGTGTTTGCTCTCACACCTAGAAAACACTTCTCCATGCTCCAGATTGGAGAAGATTGACATCAACAGCAGAATTGGGAGGGAGAACAGTGAGACAGTTGAGTTGCTCAGCTATGAAAATATACCCATGTTTCTCTATAGTGTCACTTCAAATGTAGTAAGTTTAATCTTGAGTATTGCAATTTTTCTGAACTCTCCTACTGTTTCACTTGTAAGTTTTAAGTCCAAGAACTTAAGTCCAAGAATATTAGTACAAGGAGATCCGGACATACAGCTGACCAATCTCTTCAAAGATTTCATTGCTCCTATATTATCTTCACAACTTCAGCCTCCTTTATATTTCATTCATCAACTTAAAAACATACCAAACTCGCTATAAGCTCCGACAGGGACATTTTTTACTTTATCAAGTGATATAACCTTGAAAAACCTTCTAGTCTGTTGGATATAGGATCAATATCTGCCAGACAATCTAAGCAGTTTGCTCTCACGATCAAGGATGAAGTGTTAAAACATCTTGCAGTCAGGGTCTTGAAAAATTAACCTGGCATTTGTCTAGCTGTCTAGACAGCTGGAACAACTACAACAACAACAACGAAAGATTAGCCATTTCCATATAGTAATCCTCCATCTCCCTTTTGCATTTGGCCTTTCTATGAGAGCTAATAATGGCCAGGGTGCTAGATAATTTTTACTTTATTATTGCACTACTTTCTCACTTTGGGAGTTCAGTTTTCATCACTGTTAGAATAATGAGGCCTCTAACATCGCTGTAGCACGGTTAAAGCTACTTAGAAGCTGCACTAAGGGCTCAGTGGCTGAATCTGGTCTGCGTATCGAAGACAGTGTGGTGGCAGGGACATGCAACTAGATCTATCAATTACTGATTAGGTTTCTGCTCACTTAAAGTCACGCTCATTTAGAAATCACTTAAAGCTTCAGCTGGAGCATGGAGGACCTATATCATCTTACAAGATAAAGCTAACTTGATTAATTCCTAGCAAACTTCTGCAAACATTTTGCAGCAGTCTTACCTTCATGTCGGCCTCTTGCAAGGCTGTGTTATTACACTATCCCACTTTTTGTCAGAGCAATGGGTGGCTGACTGCATGTAAGAACATCATTTCACTGCATTTATTCACCCAGCTCAGATCATAATTATTGAGCTGTCCCAGTCAAAAAGAACAAAATAATTAGGAACTAGAGGCCCAGTTCTTACAGAGACTTGAGAACAAGCAAGTATGTTTCTCGGACACCACCTAATTAAACTCCTATAGAGATTTTCATGTACAGGGTACTGTTTCCTCAGGGACCTTTTTAAGAAGCAGGTTATTAAACTGAGCCACGTTCTCATTGAGGTAGTAAGAGCTGATTACTGTTTCTTCTCAGCTTGCTGTTACCTGGACAGCATTAGACCTGTGCTGAGCCTGCTGCCTTCTGCAAGCCTGGTATAGGGCAGTCTCATTAAATGACATGCAGAGTTTGGTTAAGCACAGAAGCCACACACCCTTTTCCACATTCAGGGCAATGTTATTTAAAACGGGACCAAGTCAGGGGATCTTCTAGAAGCAACTCCATTATCTGGACAGGCCAAACTGCAGTGGCCCAGGGCACGTTAAGGAATGCAGTCAGCTACTGGCCTTCTGGTAAGGGGAAATCCTTGCTCTTTATGGCTAAACCACAATATTCATACTAAGTCACTTTCAGAGAGACGTGCTAAGGTGTGGCAGCTTGACAGAAACTGGGTACCAGTTTGGCAAAGCACCTGTAGTGGATTCAAGTACCAAGAAGCATGACATCCTTGCAAGCATTCAACAGAAGGACAGTTTTTTTCTCTACAAGTATCAGGCCATCCAGCAAATTAAAAGGATGAGTCATACTGACCTCCTACCCAGCATATGAAATATGTTCAGTCAGAGACTGAAAGTTCATTTATTTTAGCCATTCATCCTTCCAGCTGACAAGGTCAGTCAAATGTTACTGTATGCTTAATCAGCCAGAATGAGTTTATCAGAGTGCTAGAGACTTTGTGTATATTTTTTTTTATACAGTGCATACTTTTCTATTTGGATGCAGTTACAGTTATGTTTTCAGAAAATTAATATGTCCATATGATGACATGCTGCTTGTTGCCAGGTTTTAAATAGGTATGACTGTCCATTTCCCTGACCAACCCAAGTTAGTCAACATCCAAGCTAACACTAAGATTGCGAAATAGTGATTGTCTTATAACCCCTTAGAGTTGCCCAGCAGTATTTCACTGCATCACTAGCCACCTTGCCATATCACAGGAAAGGTTAATTCAGTCTAACAGCCTATTTGGGTATGGCCAAAAGAAGTTGCCAAGTGAAGAACATAAAAGGAGTCACATCATGACTCCTTCAGCCCCAACCAGCTTCAGCTCACATTCCTGCTGTTAGATACCACATGCCGTATTTAAATGCACATCTACTATGGATTTATGCATAATGTTCTTTTCAACTCCCTTTTCCTGCTTGGTTGCTGCAGAGCTCACGTTTCCGGAGAACTGATGAAAAGCTCATTTCAGAATGCTCAATGGTCTGAAGAGAGCTCATTACAGGTGAAAATTAGGAGCGAGTAAACACAGGAGGCCACCACACTCAATTGCTTCTGCTGTTATTCCTGTCTAAGCAGCATGGCTGCAACCCTAGGGGTTCAGCTGCTCAGCCTCCTGAGCACGGTGAATGTCGTGGTTTTGGCCTCAAACGGCAGCAAAGGACCACGTGGCAGCCGCTCGCACAGACCAGGGCCCCCACCGCCGCCGGGAGGTGACAATCGAAAGAAAAAAAGGCAAAAACTCGCGGGTTGAGACAAAGGCAACTGAACAGAACAGCAAAGGGCACAAGAAACAATAACACTGACAGAGGAATACAGAAACTGCGATTACGATACCGCCACTTGCCGCCCGCAGCCGGAACGCCCCCTACTGCCCGCTCTCCCTGCCCCTTCTCCCCGGGGGGGACTTCCTCTTCCGGTCCCCCCCACTTCCGGTCCCCCACTTCCGGTCCCCCATGCTCCCCCCCCCCGCTGCTCCGGCCACCCCCCTGGACATGGCCCCCTGGGGTGGAATACCTGTGTCCCTGTCAGATCCTGGGAAGAAATTAACCCTTTCCCCACCAGATCCAGTACAGTGAAAAAAAATGTGGTGACCAACTTCATTGACGTCACTAAGCTCTTCACCAAAAGCACTGAAAATTAACCAGGCCAGCTTCTTGTTTTACATGTGCAATGAAGCTTTAACAGGAAAGAGTATTGAGCCAGATTGGATAAACAGAATAATCCATGCAATGGAATGGGTTTTTCCTAGTGTGGTTCTGCCAGGCTCTTACCAGGGGGCACCAACTGGTCCAAATGGCCAGA
>JAOTQQ010000079.1:38500046-38514236 GCA_026546715.1 Gallinago undulata
GACACCCGTGGCCTGCACGTTGTGCCTTGGTGCGTTGGGCGCCAGGTCGCGGCCATGCCTGGGTGTCCCACCATTCCAGCTTAGTAAAAACAATCCAAACCTTCATTTTACTCTGTGATAACAGTTCTGTAATGGGTACACAGGAAAGAGATTTTCCAGTTCAGTATGTATTTAGCAGCAAGCAACTGATGAGCAGGGTCCCATGGTGCCCTCGTGATATTGCACATAAGTCTCGCCACCATAAGAAGCTTGTTCAAAGCTTAGAATCACAGAGAGTATGGGGATTTTTTTATGTTAATGTGATGATACATAGCTGGTGAAGGGGTTTTGGACTGCAATTAATTACTGCGGAGGGAATAGCCTGGCTTTAGCAGCTGGGAACATTTCCAGGACTTCACCATTAAGCCCAGTTTATGAAGAGAACAGAACTAGGTCAAACAAACCTGGTCAAACCATAAGCAAAATGTGACAGTGGAAATGTGCCAGGAGCCCTCCCTTGTCTCTAGACAAAAAGCCCATGGGATTTTATTACATCTTTATGAGCAAGCTGCAGCTACAGAAAGGGGGTATACAAGGTGATGCATGCAAGCAGTGAGTATCAGACCCTCTCCAGGGAATTCTTCCTGGGATCTTTCCACAAACTGCACCTCAGTGCAAGCAGGCCATAGGAGCTCTGTCACTGCCATGACACTCCTTGAGCTGCAAAAATATGTGAGCTGTTAAGGAGTTCAACAAAGTACCACGGACACACAGTAAATCCCATTGGCTTCTTTGGTGACCATGTCCTAGATGACAGTCCTTTAGGGACTCTTTTCTGACACAGTGAAGTGTTCCTGAATATTGTCCACTGGGTATGAGGGGCCAAGAGCACTGCTACATTTATTTAAGTGTGCAAGTCATCCCATGGAGGAATTTCTCACATGGGAAAGCTTAAGGCTGGAGTTACTATGGCAGGTAAATATCACTGATTTTGAATGGCAGGTTCCAAAGAAAGGCAAGTAGTTAAGATGATGGCAAATACATACCTGAATAAACACCACCAGTAGAACTACAGTCTTTGGTACACAGCCAGACCAGATGTTGCTGCTGGGTGTCCGTAGCTATCCTGCACAAGCATTGTGCACAATGCACAAGCATTAAAGTGAGCGATTCTACACACCCACCACATCTTCCCACGGAATTTGCTGTTACCTGACAGCACTGTTCTTCTTGGCCAGGCAGCACATTGCGCAGCTACAGTCAAGCACCTGCTACTCCCTTCTCAAGCTACAGTCTATTCTTGGCTGGGTTTTTTTGACATTAGTAGTCACAGGCAGCAATTTCCCTGCCATGGCACGCACAAGTGTCAAGGGTAAAAAGAATACGGTTTCCCATCTGAAATAAAGGGAAGTACCATGACCAGCCCTGTCTACCATCCTCAGCTTTGTTTTCATGTTCTTTGGCATCCCTTCACTAATTAGTAATGGCTCCCCGTACCACCAGAAACCTGCTCTAGTGGAGGTGTCCCTGCCCATAGCAGGGGGGTTGGATCTAGATGATCTGTAAGGCCCCTTCCAACCTAAACCATTCTGCGATTCTATGATTCTTAGCAGACCATGTTGAGATACATTGCACAATGTCATGCTCTTACAATAAGTCAAATGAGATCTTCAACAGCAAGAGGCACATGCTTCTGATTTCTGTCTTGCACTCAGACTGGCAGCACAGAGTCTGTGAGGATTCCTTTGCTGCCTTCCTTTTCTGAAGGGGGAGAGGGAAGACCAAGACTACTTCTCTTCCACCAGGAGGATACATACTGCTCTTTAGACCTCTGTTAATAGAGCATGCTTACTGTCTCAGCAACAGGTACAACTCACTATGACAGTCCTAGGATCATGATCTTCCTCGATAGCCACCTAAAGATCCTTTTCCAGATCACAATTTTGCCAGACTTAGTTGTCTTGACTTATTATATCATTTTTTTATCCTGTTTCTTCATTCCTCATCACTGGATGTTGTAGCATTACCCATATAATATGTTAATAAAAATTAAGGTAATTGTTCTAAAAGACTAGTTTGAACTTATCTAGAGTGACTTCTCCTGTATTTTTTTCTGCATTAATTCAATAGCACGTGTCTGAAAGTTCAAAGGTAACAATTAACCCTACAATTTTCCCTAATGCTTAAAGCCCAGTCATCATACCACAGCTGAAGTAAGATCCAGGCTTCACATGAAATTATTTGGTGAATCAAATATCAATTCTCTGTCAAGAAAGTATGATATCAACAAGGTTAGAGACACTTTCAGTGTAATCATATTTAGCCATGAAAAGAGCTCAATAAAGCGCTGAGTAGATAGGTACTGGCATATGAGTCTGTCACTGGACTCGCCCCAGCATATAATTCAGGATGTTAGGTGACACCTGATTTATGAGTACCAATATCCCATAACTTGCAATTGAACAAGTTTTTTTTACTGCATATGATTCGAGTCTTTGCTGAAATGAAGCTCTCTAAGCTTTAGATAGCACAGATAGAACTTAGGACTTAACACTATCTTTCTTGACCTGAAGAAGCCATTTATTTTAAGTCCCTGTTTTAAACCTAGGACACAGTCAATTATCAGCATAAGCAAAGCTAGGGCACAACTCCAGATGTAAACAATGTCCTTGGTTTCATGAAGATAATAGGTCTGTAAATCTGTACATACTGTAAATGCTCTGCAGCAGAATGCTAGTATGCAGTTCAATTCTGAGTAAAAGACTTAAAGTAGGATAATTTGACTTTGCAAGGGATTTGATCTGTGCTCCCACCTTCAGAAACACAGGTTGTTCTTGCCTTACCACCTTTTTACAAGCAGATTTGGAACAGAACAGCATTTTCCCAGTTATGACACGAACACCAAGGAATGATCTACAGATTCAACAACCACTTGTTGTTGCTACTCCATAATTAGTATTGTTTGAACTAGTTGGCGTTTCTCCTAGAACAGATTTCACACTCTGTGAATGAGGTTAATTCATTAGTTACATTTGTTTCAAAGCCTCTTGAGCATTCTAATCACTCTGTAATAGTAACTGACTGACCCAAATCCTTACCCAGTGAAAATAACAAAATTTCATCCCGATTTGTTACCAGCGGAAGCTTAACCTATTTAATTTCTATAGTGACATTTCACTGCAGAATATAACAAAGATAATTCAGGAAAACTTGACGTTTCCATATCTGTTTTCCAGATGGGTTTGATTTCAGTCTTTATGGCAATATCAGTATTAGTAGGCACAAAGACGCCTCTATCTATCTCCTGTATTTTTCCAGTCACACCCTGCATATTAAACAAAACACTGCTCATACCAGCAGTAATCACACAAACGGCCAGGGTTTAAGATCATGAACAGACACTGAAAGAGTTTCAAGTTAAGTTAACTGTTGCTTACAGCTATCGGCTAGACTTAGAACTTCTCTTGGATGGTTGAGGAGTCCTTATGTTCTCAGTTTTCTCAGTTAATCCCCTTTCTGCAGTCAAGCCTCTGTGTCTAGCTATCTGTGATACTTAAGTGTATTTCTATTAAATCCTTTCACCAGTCAGGATAGGGTGCTTCAACTCCTTTCCCCTCTCTTCCCCCCAATCAATATTTCAGCTACTGGTTTAGGAACTAAAAGCTATTCCTGCCTAATTTCCATTTCAGCAGTCAGGAAAGCGTGTTCCACCGTGTCATAACAAAGCATTAGAGGAAGGTAACAGGCAGTGTATAAATGAAATTCCATGAGAGTTCTCCCTTTCCAAGATCTGTGTTTGAACATCAGCTTAACGGATTGTGAACCGCGCCTGCGAGTTCTCGGTAGATCTTTTCTACAATCATACTTCCATTAAGGTCAAACTCTGCTGCTTGTTTTTACCAACACATTTGGGTTCAGTTCCAAAAGCAAAATTTGTCCATTAAGTCCAAGTTCATTGATTGCATATCTTCAAAATTGCTTCTTACGCTTTCTGTAGAGTTAGGCCAAGGAGAACAGAAAGGGAATAGCATGAAATGGGTTGGAAAGGGTCCAGTGGAGGGCCACCAAGATTATCAAGGGGATGGAGCACCTCTCCTATGAGGACAGACTGAGAGAGCTGGGGTTGTTCAGCCTGGAGAAGAGAAGGCTCTGGGGAGACCTTAGAGCAGCCTACCAATATCTGAAGGGAGCTCCAGGAGAGCTGGGGAGGGACTCTTTGTCAAGGAGTGCAGTGACAGGACAAGGGGCAACGGTTTTAAACGGAAGAGGGGAGATTTAGATTAGATTAGATTAGATATTAGGAATAAATTCTTTGCTGTGAGGGTGGTGAGGCACTGGAACAGGTTGCCCAGAGAAGCTGTGGCTGCCCCATCCCTGGAGGGGTTCAAGGCCAAGCTGGATGGGGTTTTGAGCAACCTGGTGTGGTGGGAGGTGTCCCTGTCCAGGGCAGGGGGGTTGGAACTTGATCATCTTTAAGATTCTGTCCAATTCTAACCATTCCATGATTCTATATTTCTATGATAGTTATCTGACAGAAGATAGAGCTGTTGATAGATATTGATTCAATGCTGCTTTCCAGTTACTGAATACTTTCAAGGAACAAGGTACCAAAATCAGAATGAAACCATCTGATCTAGCCTTCTGTAGTCACGGCAATGAGTGGATTTGCCATATGGGGAGGAGGAGTACAAGGAGGCTGGCACAGATGGAGCTTTGTTACAGACCTAAACACAGAACCAACTGCATGGGAGCATGGTGCAGTGGGAAGCTTCACCTTTGGACAGTTTTCACTCTCATAAAGGAAAACCTGTGCCAGAAGGCTAACCTCTGTATGCTTTACTTAAAGCAAACAGCCCTTCTATACTCGTAAAAATTTTTCTGAGTCTTATGACCTCCCCAGACCTGGGGATGAGCACCAGTTTCAGTGGTCATCTCACCTTTGATAAAAGCAGAACCAGAAAAGTGTGCCCAAGCTAGCCCTGTCCTAGAACAAAGAAAAAAAAAAACAATCTAGATTTGTTAATGCCCACAGCAGTGGGGCCAAAGTCATTCTCTTTGCCAATTCACATTAAAGGATGACAGAGCACTTTAGATGCCAGACTCTCCTCTAGAAGAGTTTAATAGCAAAGAGCAGAGATAGCAAAGAGATGTATCCAGCATTGCTCCCTGCATCACAAACATCATTCCATGCTAATCTCAGCTGCAAGCATAAGAAAATGCTATTTATTATTATGGCCTGCTTACATGAGAAACCTTCATAAGCTGCAACAATAGCTTATGTTTTCTTTACATTTTACAAAGCTTATATGCTAGCTATTATGTAGGAAAAAACCCCAAACTAATATGGTAGCAAAAGCTTCACAGAAGGTCTACGGATCAGAGCATTACAGAAAGGCTTTACATTAACAGAGGGTTTTAATGCTCCAATTATTTGTGTGCAGTAGTTGCATTCATTTACTGTTGAGACTGCTCTGGGAGTTGTTTTCCACATCTTACCCTGCCATGAATTTTAGAGCCGGAAGAATACAAAGCGTCCAGCAGCAGCAGTGGAAACAATCAGTCCCCCCACACGCTTAACTCTTTACTCTGCTGCTCACTTTGGCATTTTCTGGAAAGATAAGTGATGTGAGGTAATGCTTCTGCTCGAGATCAGGATAGAGGGAGGAAAAGGGAAGAATTATAGCTTTCATTTACACTAGCTTTCTACATATCATTAGCTTATTCAAACAGTTTTCATAACTTTTTATCTTCATTAACACCTTGAGTGTTCACTAGTAGAAGCAGAAACTGTATTCTTCCCACATTTTTTTGTCTACTCAGGAGTCTCCTACTAGGATTAGGGAATAAAACCAAGAAAGCTAATAAAAATGACACCAAATCCTGATGAGAAGAAGGAAGATGATACACGTAGTGTGTCGACACGACCATATTTGCCCTCTCCCCCTTCAACTGTTCAAATGAGCAGAAGACAACTCTTGCAACGGGTGCTGCAAAAGCTTTAGTCCCTCAGCTTGAATTAAAGACTTCCCTATCTGATGATCGGAATGGGAAATTTTACAGTAAGCGATTACCTAGGGAAAAATATCATCCTTTTGGTAATTGAAACAAGCAGGTCACTTTTACTGGTTGTGGCTTTCCCACCTGCAAGGGGACAGACGAAGTGACCACTGAGACCACTCCACGCTGCTGGCACTCCAGGGACGTGGTGACAAGTGACTTTGTCATATCCCCCCCCTTGCTGCTGCATCCCGACCATGTTCCCATCTGCAGATGACATCCTCAGAAGTATTTCTGGTAAAATTCACAAGCGCTGATCCAGAGAGGAATGACCTTCAGCCCCATCCCTGTCCCCTTTACTGGTTGCAGACATAAAGGCTGTTCATTTCATATTCATGTGAGGCCGAAGGCTACTTGCTGATAACAAGGCACACACTAGGTCTGTCCTTCAAGTATCATGTTCAAGAGTATCCAAAATCTCAGTCTCGTATCACAGCTTCCTTTGTCACCATTATAGTTTGTTTTTTGGTGCGAGCCATCACATTAAGAAGCTTAATGCCCAAGTGTTACTTGGGACCATTTAAACATCAGATACTGTGTGTACAGCATAAATTGGTGGCAACTGCTTTCCTCAGGCATAAAAGCTTGTGTATTATGTGACAGAATTTGCTTAGAGGTGACTGATAGAAGCAGTGCCGTGGCCATTAATTGAAGGATCACCCTGCAGCCTTCTTCATTGAGCTCTGTCAAGTCAACATGGGTTTACGAGGAAGACAAGACCTGCAACAGAGCATCAGGAGATAAACCAGTGAACAAATGCCTGCCATGACACTAAGTGCTGTTGCTCAGGGTACAATTCAGCACTGTGTTTTATGATACCCCCATTCTTCCTCTTGCTGCCAAGCTCACCAAGCTTTTTTTATCCTGAGCTGAACAGCTTAAGAATTCAGTTACAGTAGAAGAACAGCTCACATAGTATACATATATATATATATATACACACATATATATATATACATATATATATATACACATATATACTACTTACATTCCCAAATGTACTCAAAGAATAAACAAAACAAAACAAAGCAGTTTGATTTTTATTTTTTTTTAAATACAGATCAATGAATTTGATAAATGCATTAATTTTTCCAAAACCTTAGGCTATTGCTTACCAAGGTGTCCTTATGCTGAACCGCTCCATGTATTAAAGTTTGCTCCGCATTTTACAGCCATGGAGTTTAAATCCATAAAATATTGATCCTAAAGAAGGGTTCATCGAGGTGATTTCCTAACTCTGCATATCGCTGGCTAGAAAACGGTATCGTTAATAACAATTGTTTACGTTAATGATAGTGACATGTCATTATGCCATAATTTATCTAGAGGAAAAGAGGTATTTCTGAGTATTCCAGGTTTTTTGACTGAGAAGGCTGTTTTTTTTTTCAACACTTCTGTGTCTTTGGCTGGGGTCATGAGGACGCTTTCAGGACAATGGGCTATTTTACATGCTCGATGATGTATGGTGAGAGGCAACTATATTTTTTTTGTTAAGACTTGCCCAGTTTACCGCCTTGTAAGCCCTGAGACAGCTAGCGCGACCCCTTACAGCTGCAATTAATACGGATAGAGCAATTTTATGCATAAAACTCCTTTCCACGACTCCAGTGTCCGTGTGGTGAGGTGTGGGTTGGGACACCGAGCCATCACGCTGCGGGGCTTGGCCAGCGGCCCCTCCGGCCGGCCTGCCGCGGCCTGCCCCCCCAAGCAGGGGTCTTCCTCCACTTGTTTATGGGGCGAGCGGCTGCTGGGAGCACGGGGCCACCGGCGGGGTCAAGCACGGCGTTCTAAGCCTCCCGAGGCGGCAGCTGAGAGACGTACCCCGAGGGGGATGCGGGGGAGGGACTACCGCCGTGCGCAAGCCCCCTCCCCTTTCCCTCAGCGCAGCCAGACTACATTTCCCAGCGTGACCTTCAGCAGGCACGGCGCGTGGGCGGCCTGCGCGGAGACGTAACCCGGGGGGGCGTGGCCTTGCGTGAGCGTGAAGCAGGCAGAGGAGAAGGACGTAGAGTTAGGGGGGGAGTGTGTGTGAGTGAAGGGGGGTGGGGGGGGTGGTTCGTCCCGGTGGCGAGCGGGGCCGCGTGCGCGAGGCTGAGGAGGGGTCGCGGCCGTTGGCTGTGGGCGCGCGCAGCGGTGCGGTGGGACCGGGGCCGCTGCTGCGGAGTTGAGGCGGCGGCGGCGGCGGAGGAGAAGAAGGACGGGGGTGGGGGGGAGGCGGACCCGACTGGGACCTCAGGCGGCGGCCGCCGCGCTGCCGCCCCTCCATGGGGCCGGGGGCGGCCCCGGTCCCGCCGCCGCGGTGAAGTGACAGGCGAACGGAGAACGGCGGCGGCGCCCCTTGCGGGCTGTGAGGCGAAGGGGCTGCTGCTGCCAGCCCGGCCCGGCCCGGCGCGGCGAGGCGGCGGTGGGCTGTCCGGTGAGTGAGGCAGGCGGCCGGGGCTCACCCCCCACCCCTCCCCGCCTCCCCTCCGCCTTCCCCCGCCGCTGCCCCGTGCGGGGAGAGGGGAAGGACGCCGGGGCCGGAGGTGGAGGCGGCGGAGGAGGAGGAGAAGGAGGAGGAGGGGAGCGGCCGCGCCATGAACTACCAGCAGCAGCTGGCCAACTCGGCAGCCATCCGGGCCGAGATCCAGCGCTTCGAGTCCGTGCACCCCAACATCTACTCCATCTACGAGCTGCTGGAGCGGGTGGAGGAGCCGGTGCTGCAGAACCAGATCCGCGAGCATGTCATCGCCATCGAAGGTGAGCCCTAAGTGTGTGTGTTTGTGTGTGTGTGTGCCCCCTGTTTCCCCCCTCCCGCAAGCCCTTGTGTGCGGGGGCACTGGAGGGCTTGCTTGGAAGTGGGTGCCTGCGCCCTCCTGGCTGCTTTCCCTTCCTCCACCACCCCCCCCTTGGCAGGCGTTTTTTGGGGGGTATTTGTGTCCCCCTTGGTTCCCCCGCGCTACATAACTCCGGTGCGGGTTTTCCCGTGCGGGAAGGGGAATGAATTTGTCGGGAGCGCGGCCGCAGAAGTTGTTTTTGCTACTTGTTCGGGCTGGGTGAAGGTGGTGGTGGTGGTGGGGTGATGATGCTGCGGAGTGGTTGGAGAAAATGAGATTATTTTGTTGTTGTTGTTGTTCTTAGGCGCTCCCTGCAGTTTCTGACATTTAAAGTGTACGGGTTCCTGCTTTGGTTGGGGTTAAGTGGGTAAATAAGAGGTACACAGCTGGGTTACGGGGCGGTATAGCCTGTCTGTGCAGCAGGGTTAAAAACAGGTTGGAAGGCAAGATGGAGAAAACAGTCTTCTAAGCTTGGATTTATATGTGTCTGTCCCCGAAGGAGCACTGCAGTGACTCTAAATTACTCAGGATGTGCAAAATAGGGGAAAATTTGTCAGCATTGGGAATGCTGCAGGTATTTTTTTCTGAACTGTCACTGGAGTTAAAAAGAGCCAACAGCATTGGCCAAGAACGATGTATTTCAAGAAGAAATTTTTGAGTTATTTTGCTTGATAACTTTCTAAGCTTTGCGTTGCGTGCTTCTTGCAATTGAAATGGTCTGCCACTACTTTGGAAGGGATTTAAGCCGGCAGAGTATGGGGCACAGCAGCTGAAATAGAGAACTGCTTAAAACCATCTTGTGTTGTTGGCCTGTCCTGTCCTTAAATTATATGTAATAAAAACGTCCTGCTGGGAAAGCTGCTAGTGAGATTGTTATTTGAAAGGCTGCTTTATTCGTCTGACTCTAGAGCAATGCAGCTTGAATAGGCAGATGTAACGTTTAATACCATTAACATTTTATGGGTAAAAATCCTTTCTTTAAGTGTCTTGTGTAGTGAGTCGCTGAGATAGACAGTGCTTGTCACTTATTAAAGAAAACACAGTCCCCAGCTAAATCTCTGCCTCCGACTGAGTATGCGGTAGAGTTTTGTGCATATTCTCTGTTGTCTTAGTCACTTTATTGAAATGATGGTGTGTGGTTTTCAGCTTCTTGGAGTCTGGGTTGTCCCCTGGGAGTCCTTACCCTTTGCTCTCCTCTTTCACTGAAGAGATGGAAACTTATTAGTGTATATTGTGGGAAGGATATTATATATATATATATATAGAGTGTATATTGTGGGAAGGCACCGCTGTTCCTTTCTCAGTGCTACTGGTGTTTGGATTTCTTCAGGAGAGATGATGGCTTCAGCAGAAGGTGTTGTTTTGTTTTTTTTTTAAGTGGTAATTAATACATGTTTATGTGGTATAAATGTGTTTCTTGAATAAGATGCTTGGGATATAGTGATACAGCCAAGTTTGTGTTGAAGTGGAGGATGCAAAGCACAGCATGTCATTATCTTCATAGCATGTGACTTGTGTTAGTCTTTTCATGTATTGATAATTTGTGTTGCCTAACTGTAGCTCAGTTCATTTGTCAATCATGAAGACTTTAAAATGAAAATAGCAGCCTGCAAATGTGTTTCAAAAGCGGAGCTAATGAGTAAAATTTTCATAGACAATTTGCTGTCTAACTTAAAGTGGACACTGAGTCATGAGGCCAGTAGATCTGATTCATGGGAAAGATTTATCTAGAAAAAGTGTATATTTTAAGGCTTTTCTGTTCTGAGGGCTCTTTAGCTAACTCTTAACTAATAAAAATGACATATTATTTAAAAAATAACATCTTGCTCCTTTAGATTACAACTCTGCCAGGTTTTGTTTTTGGTAAACCTCCTTTACCTAACTATTTCCCACTGATACCAGCTTTTACATCTATGTGGTAATGCCACATTGCATGTAGAATTTAGAAGTACTAATTTGTTTTGTGGCTGTTGCGGTCCCATTTTGCTGTGAAGAGTTCAGTGTTATAATGGTACTCCCCAAATCACAAAACCTTTTTGAATTCAAGTTACTTGGCTTTTTCACTGGTAGTGAGGAATCACAATGTGGTTGGCGTGGGCTGGCATGGGAACATACTAAGTAACTCTGCTGAAATAGTTCCTTCCAGCAGAAGGAGACCTGTACCCTGTAAAAGAAAAATAATATAATCTCATTAGTTGGGGCTGCTTTAAACCATAACTCCAACCATTTTACCCGCTCAAGGGAGGTTTGATAGATTCCAACTATGATCTCTTACGCATCTAAAGTGATTTGAGACTTACTTCAGTGGAGATGCTATTACTTATTCTCACAATTTTCAATATAGAGTGGCACTATCTTCTCAACACTTTGGACTTTATAGGCAATGTAAACCTTTGGTTTTAGGTTTTGAGTTCTATTATAGGAGTGTCTGGACACACCTGCTGTACCAATGATTGTTGAAATAATGTGAAAATAAAACTTGAATACAATTCTTTGTATTCAAGTATATGAGCTGTATCTAATCTGAAGAGAGCAACTGCTAAATGATCCTAAATTGGGTCCTAAATTGACACATTGATACTTTTTGCACAGATTTCTTTCCTTGTATTATTCTAAGTTAGATGTGATACTGGGTAAAACAAGTCTGTGTGATACTCGTTCATCAGTTTTTCCTTGATGGATAAAAATGCTAAAAATTAATTACTTGCAGGTTCTTGCATTTCACAGAGTTGCAAAGTCAACAGTTTAAAAGCATGCACTTTCATTCTATTTTCTTTGTATGAAATTCATACGAAGTAGCCAATCAATTTTAGATGATGACAGTTGACTGTTAACTGTTTAGTAAAAATTGTCTTCACGTGTTCAGTAGTTCATGAGATTAGTTCTACCAATAAATGCATCACTATACTTGATATAAGAACTGTTTAATACTAATCAAGTATGTTTTCCGCTTAGGAATGCGGAGAAGAATACGCGAATTGACTTCTGCAGTCTTTAAATTGCTGGAAACATCTTGGGGTTTCAAGGTCCTAAGGTAGCTGAATATGTCAGCACAAGTTTCTATCATTGAGGCTGAGACTAGCTTCATATTCTTATAAAACTTGAGGAATGATGCAAAACTAGGGAAAGAAAGTTAAGCAGTCTGAAAACTTAGTTTCTGATCCTTCATGAAGGGGTTTTAAAACAATTTAACAGTGTCAGTGTCTTTTGGCTGATAGTCTATAAAAACACTTTTGCTAATATGCTTGCTATTAGCAGATGCTAATGCAGCAGGCGTTGAGCATCTGAAATAGTTTGCTATCCTTTTACACAGTGGCAAGCCCATCAAAACAGATTCTATTTCATTTGAGAAGCTGGTTTGAGCAGATTTTCCTAACTGGAGAAGATGGAGACTATTTTGAGTCCTCTACTAGTGAAACAAAATTTTTACAATGAAGCTTAAGATACAGGTTTCAGTGTACCTTGTGAGTCATTTGAAGATCTTCCCTGTAGTCTGTGTTTTCTGAAAAAATATTATTTCCCTCTCAAAATAGGAAAGCTGATTTTTTTTTTTTTAAAAATTTATATACAGGGAGGTTGTTGCTTTGTTTCTTATGGATGCTGTATTGCATGTTAGTCTGTTATGAATTGCTGATCACCTCTTGGGTCCTACTCGTCACGCTGTTCTTGATACAGGCCAGGATGCTGGTGGCCTTCTTGGCCACCTGGGCACACTGCTGGCTTACCTTAAGCCTGCTGGCCACCAACGCCCCCAGGTCCTTTTCTGCCCGGCAGCTCCAGCCACTCTGCCCCAGCCTGTAGCGCTGCAGGGGGTTGGTGTGACCCAAGGGCAGGACCTGGCACTTGGCCTTATTGAACCTCATCCCATTGGTCTTGGCCCATCCATCCAACCTGTCCAGATCCCTCTGCAAAGCCTCTCTACCCTCCAGCAGGTTGACACTCCCATCCAACTTGATTTTGTCTGTGAACTCACTGAGGGTGCACTTGATGCCCTCATTCATGCTTATGGAAGGAGTATCATTATTAATAGACTTTTCTTTAACTTGCCAGCTTAGCGTTAAGTTGAGGGTGAATCACTGCTGTGTGCTAGCCTCTTAATAACCTGAGCCTTCCTGCAGATGTACAGATAGCTCATGACAATGACCAAGAGCTGATGCAGTACAAGATGGGGCATATTGTTTCATTTATATCAAGCTGCAAGTTGGAAACAGCAGTAATCACTCTGAAAACTGTTTGAATACCAGTCACTCCTTTTACTTAGCTATTTTGTTGAAAGGGACTTAAGAGAACCAGTATCTGGGGACCTCCATGCAAGTAAATAATTAAGTCAGGCTCTTGAGGAGTAGAATTTGGGTACATGTTGTATTATTCCAATACATGAAAAGAATGATGATATAGTTCAGATATTTAGGCATAAATGACCAAAGCTGAATAAACCCAAGTATTGCATATGACAATTATGTCTTGAAACATTAATAGCAGTCACGGTATTCAAGCTTTTGTTATCATCCTGCCATTTTGAACCGTGGATCAAACTATATGATAAAGTTGATTTTCCAAACAGCTGCCTTGTTTCTGGGAGAGTGTGCTTTCTACAGAGGGTGCTGGGAATATGCTTTTTTTTTTTTTTTGCTTGCTGGGGGATTAAATTTGTGCGATTCAGGTGTAGGGAGTCTGAACACATTATCTCTACCTAGTGTATGAGTGCTTTTGGTAAATCCTGTGCTTGCGTATACACAGGATGCATTGACTTGCGTAGCGATCACTGCTTTGGAGAGCCAGTGCAATGAGTTTGGAACTGGTCTCGTACTGCCTTTTTCTGCTGGTTGTGCACGTGCGACTTTGTGTACCAAGTTGTGTGTTAACCTGGCTAAGAGGTACCATTTTTTTGGGGCTGTGATTCTGTCTTGCTCTCTGCAGACCTCCAGTGTGGACAAACTGATGAAATGCAGTGTGCGTTTTGTTGTTTTGGTGCGTGGTATCAAAATGGAAAGACATTTCTTTTTAACGTGGAAGGTAGTAGAGTTCATTTGAGTAATGAAGAAAATTCAGATGCTTTACTTGTGTTGTGAGCTAGAAGTTTGGTTTGATAGTCGTGTCTTAAAGTTACCGGAATGTCGCATTCCAGATCAAAGTGGCTGTGCTTTCTGACTTTAAGTTGTATGCATTTATATATTTAGTTATATATGCATTAAGTTATATGCCATTCTTAGTAATAGCTGCATGATTAAATCTCAGATGCTTTTGACTGAGTGCATAAGTTCAAGTTACACCAGGGAAAGTTCAGGTTAGATATTAGGAAACATTTCTTTACTGAAAGGGTTATCAGGCATTGGAA
>JAOTQQ010000079.1:38519290-38558428 GCA_026546715.1 Gallinago undulata
CCATCACCCACCCACACAGCAGCCCACGACAAACCAATAATCTTGGGCACTAGAGCATGCCCTGAAGAACCATGTCGCTTCAGATCTGCTGTTCCAGCTACCCTTGAAGGCATATTATAAAACAGGTGTCAGGCTCTTCAGTGAAAGACAGGCTATATATCTCATATTTGGATAATTTCACTGGTTAGCAATAAAACTAGAATGGCAGTTTGGAAAATGTTAATAGATATGGTCATTTGATAGTGAGAATTCAGATAAAGCAGTTAAAACATTTTTGTTATTGAATGCAACTCTCTCTGCTTCTGGCTAAAAGATGTTACTGCTGGTTGTATTGCCAAGGGTACAAGTGTCAACTGTCAAAACTAATAAATAATGACAGTGAAGGAAAATAATGTTCCTTTGCTTTCATGAACATAAAATCAGTGATGTAGTAGAGTTTAATAAAGCTTTACTATAAAAGCATTTTTAATAATTTCAATACACCCTAAAGTCTTGATAGGATTATTTTCTTTTTTTTGGTTCTGAGAATAAAGCCGAGTAATAGTTTCTTTCAAAATACATTGCTCCTAGATAATTTTTTTTGGTTGCTGGTTGAGCATTGGATTGAAAGACTTCTGTGGGTTTCTAGGAAAGCTTCTGACCCCTCTGTCCAGGATGGTGACGGTGACAGGTAGCTACAAAAAAATGACAATACTAGTGTTACTGGTATGCTCTGACTACGAAGGAAATCCATAGCTGCAGCCTTATGGTGTGTGGGACTTTCCTGTAGTCATTTAGCACTTTTCTATGGCAATTCTGTTACTTAAACATGAATCCTTAGGTTTACCCTTGGAGTTGGGTAAATGAAAGCAGGAAGGAATAGAAACAAGCGGTGGAAAACTATTCCTGTACCCTGTGGCAACTCATCTGTTTAGTCCCATTTCATTACTTTTTCATTACATTAGATTCAGTACTTTCATTACTTCTCATGCAAAGTAAGATTCTAATTTTAACCTGCATTAATTAAGCTTCAAAAATACTTCACCGCTATGAGATTGCGGCCTTTAAAGGCGTCTAGATGTATAACAATACATTAGTTTATGGATAGAAAGATGTTGCTATTGCCTTACCTTGAAAAATTAAGTTTGAGTAGGGTGGAGCTGAGCAAAAGGATACAACTTTCTGGTGGCAAAGGATGCACTGAATCCATAGGTGCCTGACCTCTGAGAGGGAGGCGAAATGATTTGTGTTAATCATCTGGATAACAATGTGAACCAGGTTAGATTGACAAATATTTACAGCAGGCATCTGCCTTGGTAACTTCTTAATGCATTTTAAAGGTAGTGTTTTAGCTTAAGTCAGGCGACTTACATGACTTATAAAGACAGTATTTCTCTGGGAGTATTTTGCTTACTGGAACGTCTTTCTTCCTGCATAATAGAGTGAATTCAGTCTGAAGGTTGCTGTTTTGATTTACGATGCTAATTGATGCGGTAGTTGATGTGAACTGTGTGTACTAATTGCTCACTTGCTAATCCTCTCCAAATTTTCTGACAAAAAGCTTTTAAAATGGAGCATTACATGTTTGTTTTTTTTTTTTTAACTGGTCAGCATACAAACATTAACAATTTGGGGTTCCGGTTTTGTTTCTAAGTGCCTAGTCTAAGTACAGATCCATTTTAGTTGATGTAATGTTTCAGGGAAACTTCAGTGGCTTTAATGTAGGCTCATTGTTGTTCTTTGTGATGTGTAAACAACCTCTAGAAAATACTTTTCCAGAGCACACTTTTTTTTTTGTCTTTCCTCAACTGGATCATTACCATTATCTGTATGGGAAGAGCGTGGTACGTATAATGGGTAACGAAAGACATAGTGTCCCATTTGAACTGGTGTTCCTGCCTACGTGCCAGTCAGTGCAGCGGAAACTGCAGCGGATAAAATTGGGGGTAATTCATGCCACGGTGTTAAGATGATAAGGTATGTTGACAGTCTCTGATTCTGGTAAAAAAAATGTATATTAAGTATTTTATACACTGGGCAAACCAATCAACTGTAATGTTAACCCCAAAGCTTTTGTATTTCTGGGCCGGTAGGGGCAAATATTAATATTGGATTATGGAATGCAGGAGTATAAAGGGATTACTTTTTATTGTCATTTAAATAAGGGAATACCTGTTTGAGGAGAGCTTAGTAATAGTCAATTCTTCAGTTTTGAGAGTTGTACAGTATGTGTGAATGGTACAGCTGGGCAGAATCTCCTCTGTAACTGCAGGTCTGTCAGTTAATGTCTGTCATGATGAAATAAAAATTTCTTCACATGTTAAATTAAAGTTCCTGACAGATGAGTGTTTGACAAAACATACATTAATCTACCTTGAACTTAATATTGTGAGGTGATTTAGACACTTTAATGAGTAGAAGTTCTCTAATTTGAGACTTGCTGTTGAAACAAGCCAATAAGCACTGAAAAGAGACTACTGTAGTGGTAGCTGAAAGAAATTAGTCAATTTGGAGGGAAAAACGCATTTAAATATTGGTCTGACTGTGACTTGAATATAGGCTGTCAACAGCAAGAGGCAAAATACCTCAGTGACCTAAAAAATACAAGTATGTCCCTTTAGGGATTACTCGATGTTAAGTAATGACGTGCTATTAAAATTAAAACTCAAATATCCCTTGATTTGCTAATTAGACCAGAAGAACTTTAGTAGATAAATGGGAAAAAACAATTGCCAGAATTTGTAAAGAGCAGGGTAGCTTACTGGTGATTTTTTGGATTTACCTTTTTTAATTACTATGTAAATAAAGTAACTTGCTGAGTCTGAGCCAGTTATCTGCTAGAAACTTGAATACAGGTACATCATCTTGGAAGAAAGTGATAACGAAACGAGGCATTTAGAAATTGTCTGGTAGTCCTTGCAGTGAAAGGTGCTATTGGAGGAACCTCTGTTCCTGTCCAATGTTTTTACATTTCTCCTGGATTGTCTGACATTCTGCAGCTGCTCTTGTACAGCTTTCATAATACGTTTCTACCAAGCAGATGGGAATTTTATTTACTAGGTAAGTGGTGATATTTGATAAAAGCTGTTCAGTGATGACACATTAGACAAAACAAATAGATCCAATTGCAAGTGGAATTAGACCCTTTAGAAACAACATTGGTGAGGCTGTAATATAAAAAGAAATAAACAAAGTGGCTATGAACACGGATGGAGATGGCTGTATAAACCTGTGTTCTTCCTGAATTGTATATTTTTTCTGAGTTCTATTTAATAATAATCTGTAGCCACTCAGGTAGCCCTGGGTGCTATTGTATGTGATGTAATAAATCAGAGGTACTAAATGTAGTTTACTTAAAAAGATTTGGAGACAGCTTGGGCTGGAGGCGGAGGGGGGAGCAGCACTAATTGTGTGAGTATTATAATGTGTCAGAGAAAGCAATGCCTTTGAAAAGCCACTTCTTCCCTGTTGTCTATATGTTGGTTGTAAAGGTGACTTTGGGGGTGTCTGTGTGGATATTGGAGCTGGCACGCAACTGTTTAGCTTGGATGCAAATGGTAATGCTAATGCCGAGGTCTCGGAGCAGATTGTGGGAATCATTATGAGGAGCAGCTGAGGGAGCTGGGGGTGTTCAGCCTGGAGAAAAGGAGGCTGAGGGGAGACCTTCTTGCCCTCTCCAACTCCCTGAAAGGAGGGTGTAGAGAGGTGGGGGTTGGTCTCTTCTCCCAAGGAACAAGTGCTGGGACAAGAGGAAATGGCCTCAAGTTGCACCAGGGGAGGTTCAGGTTGGATATCAGGAAAAATGTTTACATCGAAAGGGTTATTAATCCTTGGAATAGGCTACCCAGGGAAGTGGTTGAGGCACCATCCCTGGAGATATTTAAAAGATGGGTTGACGTGGTGCTGGGGGATGTGGTTTAGTGATGGGTTGTTGTGGTTGTTTGTGGTTTTTTTTAATCAGTTAGGTTGATGGTTGCACTAGATGATCTTAAAGCTCCCTTCCAATCCAGACAATTCTATGATTTTATGATTAAGGGGTTAGTCCGTGTTGATGTTGCATGCTGTCAGAGTTGCTAAAACCTGAGCTAAAAAGACTAAAGCTGCTAAAGTTGCCAAAACCTGAGCTAAAAAGTCTAAAGCTGACTAAAATGCATAGAGAAAGTACTGTAGTTTTAAATGTCATTAATTTTGAGATGTGTTTTCCTGCAAATTGTGGAACAGTTTTGTTTTGAAAAACAGTAAGTAACATGAACTGTGTTAGCTCCCTCAGTAATCAGTCTGTTTGCCTCTGTGAACCTTAATCAAGTCAGTAAAAAGGCTGTTCATAGCTCTGAATGTCAGCAAAGAGAGAGAGAGATTTATTGACCTCAGGGGAACATATTCCCCAGACAGTGATTATAGGTTTCGCTGGGGACGCTGTGTGGAGAAAACTACAGGGTGCCAGAAAAACTCTCGAAGATCTTATGACTGTCTAGTCGGGTTGGCTTCCCTTAGCCATGCTTGTGTCCTTGGGGTGTTTGGTGGGTCTCTGTATCACCTCTGGATTGAGAAAAGCTGTTACCCCTATGCTTAACAGGCACTTGTCGAAACATTAAAGTATAAAAAGCTAAAATCAAGAAGAGTGTAGTGGGCTTAATCTTGAAGATAATAAATTTTAAATTTCTTTATTGCTCTGAAAAAGCAGCAGAGATAGCAACGTGATAATGTTCATTATGAGCTGTTCTTCAAGTTTTGTATCACCTAGTTATTGAAGCAGTACCATTCTGTACAGATTCAAATAAAAAACAGCAAAGTCTTTTGTCTAATTTTAGTCCTGTATTTTAAAGCAGATCATCAAATTTCAGTCTTAAAAGGTAGTCCAGTAAGCATCTTGAAAAATGTTGAAGCTGTGATAGCGGCTTATTTGTTTGCATGAAAGGGGGCTTTGCATGTTGGACAACATGGCCAAGGTGTTCCATAAGCACCTCTACCTTGTGCAGGAGTGATCTGAAAGATGATTCTGTCGGGTCCTGGAGATGGAACTGGTTGCTAAAACAGTTTCTATAGGGATGTGGTTGTCTTGAGCACAAAAAAAAAAAAAAGGAAAAATAAGGGAAAACAAATGGAATTTGAATTCATGGGAGTTGTGTATGAGAAAACTGCATTAGGTTAAAGCTTCTCCTTGGAAGGATAAACAAATAGAAACTTTGATGCCAATGAAAAATTGGGAGATGCAAAATCATCACTTGGGGAGAGAGCGCAGGATTTATTTTTTAACCATGGCAGCTTGAAAATAAGTAATCCCTATGAATCTGTAAAAATTGATTTTAATGGTCAAGATACCTATATACACCTGAGATATGGGATAGTTAGAGGTTTCCTAATATGAAATAAGATATGTTTTTTTCCTCAGTGTTTGCCTTCAAGCAGGACAAACAGGCCATTGAAATGTAGGTGATGACAAGAATATAGGGGACTTGGCGTAGTAAACTTTTCTGGTGGTTGTAAGCTGATGGCTTTCAGAAACAAAAAGAAGCAAAATTCTCATAATACTCAAAAGATAAGCAGCTGTTCCATGGAGTCTTTTATCTGTTTGGATGTTATGCAGGGTTTTGCTGGACCTGTTTCTGCTTCTGGTCTCCGTGAGTGCCAACTTCAGGACTGACTTCTGTATTTAGACATTTATACATATTGTGACATAATGAACATCTGATTTAAAATCAAAGATTTTTAACTACAAGTACGCACTTATTTAATTTGCATCTTCCATCTACTTGCTAGGAAATGTATGAATTTGCAGTTATTTTTTAGTGTATGAAAAAAATAGTGTATTAATTTCCTGAAAAAAACCTGTGATACTGAATCGAGTTGCTTTTATTTTGCATTCAAATGAAATGTGACAGGGGAGTATTTGTAAGAAGGAACACCTAAAGTACCTCACCAATGAGAAACAGTGATACAAGACTGAAATAATTGAGATACAAAATCAAATTTACTTCTGACCCTGTTTAGTGAAACGAATTATCTCAAACCAGATGGTTTCAGCAGGAAGTCAAGTAGTAACTTCACCTTTTTGGGTTTGTTGGGTGGCAGAACTGATGAAGTCTGGTTCCCTGTGGTTCTGTCCTCCTCCTAGAGAGCTTCATCGTAAAGATGCCAGTGATGCTGTGCTCTTCGTCCACCCTCTCGCATGCTTCCTGTAAGCCAAATGGCTGGTGGAACAAGATGAACACCCAGGCTGCCTGCGTGTCAGAACTCTCTGTGTTCGCTCTTTAGGAGGTGAAAGCTTTATGTTGAAAAAAGGGTACAGTTATTTGCTGCCGTGTTGTAACGTGGCCAATTGCTGATGTTATGGAAATGAAGTATTGAGCAGATGAGGCCTGATTAATAATGAATAAAATTGCTACAGTACTATGAGTGTCTTTTGGGGAGGGGGGGGGGGGACGCTTTTCTTTTTTTCTTATTCTATTAAAAAACCCAAAACCAAAGGGTAAAGCCTATTTAGATTATTCAGGCAAGCTAAGTTTGAAACCTGAGGGTTATATTTCTGTGCTCCTTTGTGCCTTAAAATTATTCCAATTTCCATTCAAATGGAAGTGATGTGCTGCTTAATTCCCAGTTCAGATTTAGCCGAAAATAGTACTCAGAATGTGAGAGGCTTTTGGTATGGCGGGGCAACAAAGTATAAACTTGCTCAAAAGCAATGTAGATCTTTCCTGTCTTCTGAGAATGTAGCATAAGAGAGGGTTACCCTGTAATGATTAATTTGCTGTTGCTAAAAGAGGAGGATCCTTCCGTCCCACCAGCTCCCTTTCATGGGTTCTAGCCCTTCAGAAACCTGCTCAGTGTGTTAAAAAGTAATTTATTTTTTTTTATCTAGGATAGCAAGGTGAATAAGCTTGCTTCAGAGCTGTTACAGGAGTGGGTGTAGGCTTGTGCTGCAGGGTCCAGGACAGCTTGTTGGGGTGTCAGAGGGGTGCTGGTTCTGTTCATGGGATTGCTGGGCTGCACCCCAAACCTTGTTTTCCTTAAGCAACAGGGGCAAGAGGGCTGTGCAGAAGCTACTGCAGCTGAACTGAGAAGTAGGCTGTAAAATAACTTCTAACTAACTTGAACCTGTTTAGGAGGTATCACAGAGTGGTATGGGGTTGGAAGGGACCTCTGGAGATCTAGTCCAACCCCCTGCCAAAGCAGGTCCACCCAGAGCAGGTCCCACAGGAACATGTCCAGGAGGGCTTGGAATGTCTCCAGAGAAGGAGATTCCATCACTTCCCTGGGCAGTCTCTTCCAGGGCTCTGACACATTCACAAGAAAGAAGTTCCTCCTTCATGTTTAGGTGGAACTTCTATTCAAGTTTGTGCCCATTTCCTCTTGTCCTGTCCCTGGGCACCACTAAGAAAAGACCAGCCCCATCCTCCTGACACCCTCCCTTTAAGTATTGATAAGCATTGATCAGATTCCCCCTCAGCCTTCTCTTCTCCAGACTAAAAAGATCCAAGTCCCTCAGCCTCTCCTTGTAAGGGAGATGCTCCAGGCCCTTCATCATCTTTGTAGCCCTGCATGGTATATGTATGTTCCCTTTATCTGCAGCTGATCATAAATATGTTGAACCAGAGTTGTTTGTGTAATCAACAGTCTAAAGTTAATTCATCTTGCCAAAAGGCTATTATGCATTGTCCTTATGATTGTTTTTCATTTGCTATGTGCAGATTAACATACCATTGAAGTTGTACTGCATGCATGTCATGCAGCTAAACACAATTTTTGTTTCAGCAAGAAGAAATATATCATGCAAAAAAGGTGCTGAAAGATGATACAGTGCAGTCTATTTCTGCTGGCAGGATGTTTAGGATTTTGAGCTGAACAGAATGAGGCACGGTTGCAGTTACTGGTAACTTGAGTGTCTGTGGCTTTCCTAAGTATCTGTTGATGTCTGCAGATATTAAGGAAAGGAAGTCTTGTCATCAGTACTTCTAAGCCATAATCACCCTAATCTTTTCACAGAATCACAGAACAATATGGGGTTGGAAGGGACCTCTGGAGATCATCTAGTCCAATCCCTCTGCCAAAGCAGGTCCACCCAGAGCAGGTTATGCAGGAACGTGTCCAGGTGGGGTTTGGAATGTCTCCAGAGAAGGAGACTCCACCACCTCCCTGGGCAGCCTCTTCCAGGGCTCTGCCACCCTCAAAGTCACGAAGTTTGTCCTTGTGTTTAGGTGGAACGTTGTACGTTCAAGTTTGTGCCCATTTCCTCTTGTTCTATCCCTGAACACCATTGAAATAAGACCAACCCCATCCTTTTGACAGCCCCTCTTTTTGATGGACCTTGACTGTCTGCACCTCTTTGTTTTTTTGGAGGATGCTCAAGTTGTTTGTTAGGGACTCGTGAGCTGGCTACAGGCACCTTTGGGGGAGTATGAAAGGGGCAAAGTTGTTGCAAGCTTGATACACACTGTAGTGAAGAACAAAGCATTTCTAAAACTTGGTAAATATATGCTGTGTCCTAGACTTGAATGAAGCAAGAGGCCCATTTCTGAAGTGAAGTTGTTATTTTATGCTAATGCTGCCTGATGTTGACTACTTTGTACGGTATAATTCCATGATTCTATTTTTATGACTCTATGATTCTATTCTGTGATCCTATAATGCGAATGATCTTTTAATTAATGGATGACCATGGTAATTTGTGTATGTTGAGATAACTGCAGCACTTAGAGGAACAACTGTTGGCCAAAACATTCAATTAAATTTTGCTGTAGAAAACTGACCCTTTCTGGAAAATGCTTATTTATCCCAAAGTCTGAGTACCAAATGCATTTGACTGGCTCTGCTTACATTCCTCGTGTCTGGTTTTTATAAGACAAACAGACTGCTCTGTCCCTGCTGCCTTCTGTCAGTGAGCGTGGAAGACATTGTGGTGCTGTAGAGATGAGAGTTCTGCTGGCATACATGTTCCAAGGAAACATTTGTCAGGAAATTTTTACTGAATGAAAAAATAAGCTAAGGGGCCAGAGTAGATGAGCCTTTTCGTGTGGTCTTAATACTTCCTTTCTCACAGCTGACCTGATACTGAAGTGTTTTGGTAGTCTGATGACTGTAGATATATTCTAGTTAGAGCAGTAAGCCTGCTCAAAGCATAAATCTTCATCTTTTAAGAAATATGATTTGGTGTTGCAGTGAATAACACAGGATTTAAGTTTTCAGGTTTTCAATAAAAGTTAAATTTGTGTCAAAGATTCTCAACACCCCTGAACAATCACCTGTAGGTTTGTACCTGTATTTTAAAAGCTATTGGAACCTTTCTTTTACTAGTAATTAAGCTGTCTGCATGTATTGAATTTGTTCCAAATGTAAACAGAAAGGTATGAAAATACATGGAATGATGTTGCCTGAGAAATAAATATCTAGTTCTCAAAGCAAGAGAACTGCAGAAAATGGCTGATTTACTCTGTGCTGGAAGGAATGTTGGAGAGAAATAATTCCAGTTAGTGTGAATTTTTTTATTTTAGTGTTTTGTTGGTTCAGTAAAAGTGGGCATGGCTTAAAGGTAATTATAGCTGCAGGTAATAAGTAAAAGATAATTGTCATCTAGAACATGTAAGTGGCTATTTTTACTTTTTGCTGATTTGTGGTGATTCACTGAAATGTATGGACTTTGTGACGTTCAGTGTTTGTGAGCACAGTGCCCCGTCCATAGCTTCCATAGGGTACATCGGTGAGTTTTCTTTGCTGTTCAAGTTCCAGTAGACAAACTGCTTGGAAGTTTCATTTACTGTCTTTTCCAAATATTCAGGGTTCAGATGATGTAATGAGACTTCTTTTTTGCTTATAGAAGTTTTCAGTATAGCTAGCTGTAGCATGTTTGCTGTTGATGTCCTTTAAGTATTGTAGTCTTGTCCTGCATTTCTGTGAAGCCTTTGTGCAGCTTATTTGGGCTGGGACCTTCCTAAAACTTAATGGTTTCCATGCTGATACTGTAAAACTCCTAAGTAAATTCTAAAAACATCACAGCACAGCAATGTTTTGTGTGATGCCAAACAAGGTAGTCTGATTTCTGGCTAACATGTTCCTGCTGGATATTCAGAGTATGCAAGCAGGAGGAAATTTTCTGTTACAGCATTTGTGTGGTTCTGATGGATGTTTGAGACAAATCTGTTGATCAAACATTATTGATTTTTTTCCAAGTAACTATTAGTAAATTTTTTTTGATAGCCAGTGTGGCTGTACTGATTGTAAAATCAGGTTTGAAGACAAGCCCAAGATTTGCAGAAACTGTTAAATTAGCTTTTCTAGTTCTCATTGGTACTTTCTGCCTTTTGGAAAAGGAAAAAATGACCAAATAAAGCCCAAGAGGTGTGAGTAGAACACCATGTCTGCTGCTTTGATATTATCAAAGACTCACTGAAGTAACTTTTCTCAGTTTTTATGCATCTTCAGTGATGAACACTGTTAGAAACTAATAGCACTCCCTAGCAGTTCAGTAAGGAATGCTTTTCTCTATTAAATTAAAGCATCTTCCAAATGACTTGGAGCTTCAGTTGTAGGTGAGGTAAGATGAAATGTATTTTCATCGAGCTACTTGGGAGTGTTGGCCTTGTAAAAATGAGCACTATTAACTGCTCCTGCTAATTTTAGAACATGTGTTCTTGAAGTGCCAGTAGTAGCTACATAGTTATTAAAATTGAAAATAAAGAGACTTTTCACTCCCAGGAAGATGTGTTTAAAAGAAAAATTGTTATGCAGATGTTCTTACATTTAATTCTGTCACGGCTGAAGCTCAGGAATTCTTGACTGACTTGCACTCAGGTTTCTGTTGCGTTTCAAGTAATTGCACAGGCTGTGCAAACTTCAAGCAATGTAGCTATATCTGAATGTCTATCAAATACAAGTACTAATCCTGTGCAACTATAACCCTGCACAAGTTCACTGGGCTTTACCATTCAAAGCCATAAAGACTTTAGCCACCTTCAGAACCTCGTTTAGAAAACTGAGATGCCTATGAACCGTGATCTGTATGCGGATCAGAGGCAGTGATCTATCTTACTTTGCTACTGGCTGCTACTCAGAGCTAATTTTTATTACATCAGGTTGTGGATTTGCAGAATTCCTTCACTGTTGAGTCACGTCTACGATCAGTTGTGACTGAGTAGCTTGGAGAAGGTTTTAAGCAAAACAGTGATACTTTTAAAGCCTTTGTCAGAATGCTTACTTGGCTATAACTGGTGCAAGATAATAAGTACAATAAATATTGCAAAGAATGTGGATCTTCTTGCATTCTCTGAACAGTTATGAGAATTGCTTAATTGGATTTCTGGGAAGAGGATGAAGAGCAAGCTCTTGTGGCTGAGCGGGAAGAAAAGCATTTCGACTTTGGCCTAGTAACTGTGCAGTGGAAAGAATTTACATTGACTTTGGGTAACCTAAGTGAAATGTAAAGAGTCAAGCTACCAGGAAAGTCCCGTGCTGCTAGAACTAATTGGGATTTGACTGGGTTGGTTGGTTTGTTTGTTTTTCAGGAATGATAGAATGAGGGTAATAATTATTAATCCTTTGCCTAAGATTAATAAAAATTCTTATGGAAGAATGTCTAATGCTTGTTTTTAAAGACTAGTAAATGCAATTTTAGAAAAAAAACAAGGGGCTGACAAGCAAATGTGAATGGATGTTTTCAGTTTATGCTTAGTATTACAGAGAGTACACTAATAGTTGAAAAGGTTGTCAATAAGAATTTGATGCATTTGCTTATTTTAAGATGTAGCTATAAGGGCTTGTTATCTTTTGCTTTGTTACAAATATGAAGTTGGTGATGTTGAAGGTGATTGCTTTAAGATAAATTTGTTTATTTGTTTACAGATCAGCTGTGTCTGACCTGATCTGAAACTCAGGCAGTGGCCTGAATGAAATGTGCAAAGGGACCCTGCCTTGCTGTCCTTATCCTATGTTTTTCCTTTCCTGCCTGTGATTCTCCCTATTGTAAGTCTTGAAGTAATTGATTGCTACTGCCTTATTGATCACCCTCTTCTTCTTAGAAGAATCCTCTAACGAGTTACGTGCATTCTGCATCCTTTATGCTAATAGCTAATGGTAGAGATGGACGGGGGAGGGGGGGTCTCTCGAAAAAGGCCTTTAGGATGCTTCAGGCTTTTATTAGTGCTTACACTTGCATGGAAGAGCAGATGATAAACAGAAGATTGAAACGGGTGGATGTCCAAACTAATAAACACGTTCAGTGAAAGTGCTTTGATTTTGTATGGAAGGAGAAAAGTAAGGCACACCTACAGCTATCCTTCTCAGTTTAGTGTGAGAGATTAATTACTTGAAGACAAATTTTCTTAGTGCATTCTCTAGCTCTGTGCTAGTGGAAACGGTGATGATTAGCACGAATTGGTTGATGGGTAGGGAGGAAATGCAGAAATGGAGAAAACATCTTAAACTACTAGGAATTGTTGCTGTTGAGAGTGGGTTCCAGTGAGGAGAGGATTCAGTTCAACAGCTCAACTTACCTTAAATTGAACAACCCAGTTGAATTCAGACTTTGCTTGTCTTCTCGTGTGTTTGCTGTCTTTTTGCTTTTATTGATGAACTATTTGTTCCCAACTAAAGATATCAGGATATTAGTCCAATGCCTTCTCTGTAAATTAACTTTGTTACAGGAGAATTCCTTCTGTTAGAATGGGATAAACATTTTGAGGCATGGGTTGTAGCAGCTATTGTTGGCTGCGCCTAATGTAATATGGACCCATTAAGCAAATACAGTAATTGCATTAATTTTAAAACCCTTTCTCTAGCAAATTCCTGAAATTTGAATTTCAGTGGGCTTTGGAAATAGCATATTATAGTTTGTAATAATCAAGAGCTATCTTGCTGGGCTTGTTCTCATATTAAAAAAAAAAATACATTAATTACATCTTCAATACCTCTTCGTTAATATGGGGGGTGGATTTCTTTGACAGGCTGCTTTGAGTAAGGCATGCTCTGGCAGGCAACTTTTTAAAAATAAAGCTATGGAGCTATGGTAGCACCTAGTTTTTAGCGTAACAATTGCTGGTAGATGAAAACTGTTGAAACATTGATGAAGCATAAGTCAGGGTGATGAGGAAAGGGTCTATAGAAAAAGTTCATTTGTAGCTGCCATAGATTTTCTGTGGTAAGCACAGCCCTCAGCGTGCTTGTAAAAGGTTGCTTGCAAGTATTGGTGTGATTACTAACATTGGGAGCTGCATCAATGGGAAGGCTTATTTTTGCATTATCGAATCATAAAATTGTCTAGGTTGGAAGGAACCGTTAAGATCATCTAATCCAGCCATCAACCTAACTGATTTAAAAAAAAAAAAAAAACACAAAAAACCCCTCAAAATGCCAAACCATCACTAAAACATGCCTCTAAGCACTATGTCAACCCATCTTTTGAACACCTCCAGGGATGATGCCTCAGCCATTTCCCTGGGCAGCCCATTCCGAGGATTAATAACCTTTCCATGTAAACATTTTTCCTGATATCCAGCCTGAACCTCCCCAGGCCAACTTGAGGCCATTTCCTCTTGTCCCATCGCCTGTTCCTTGGGAGAAGAGACCGACCCCCCCTGGCTATACCCTCCTTTCAGGGAGTTGGAGAAAGTGAGGTCTCCCCTCGGCCTCCTTTTCTCCAGGCTGAACACCCCCAGCTCCCTCAGCTGCTCCTCAGACTTGTTCTCCAGACCCCTCACCAGCTCTGTTGCCCTTCTCTGCACCCTCTCTAGCACCTCAATGTCTTTTTTGTGGTGAGGGGCCCAAAACTGGACACAGCCCTTGAGGTCCTGACACAGGCCAAGATGCTGGTGGCCTTCTTGGCCACCTGGGCACACTGCTGGCTCCTGTTCAGCCCACAGTTGACCAGCACCCCCAGGTCCTTTTCTGCTGGGCAGCTCCAGCCACTCTGCCCCAGCCTGTAGCACTGCAGGGGGTTGATGTGACCCAAGGGCAGGACCTAGTTGAAAGGAAAAAAAAAATTGGAACATTCTGGAGAAAATGTAAAGCAAAATCATACAAGTTTGAAATAAAATTCAAGGAGATTATCTATCTATTAATAGATACTGTATCAGAAGGTTTTAAAATATCATATTGCAGCATTGGTAGTAAAAAGATAACCACACAGAAAGTGTTGTACCATTTGCCCAAGACAATACTGCTGGGGGTGGTGGTTCTGACATTTGCTCAGTTTTGCTGGTGTTGTTGGCTGTGGTCACTGTTAAAAGCTGAAATATTTTAAGCTCAATAAGCTGCTTGGTTCATGACTGTGTGCATTTTGTGGTTTACCTCACACTGAAGGCATCTGTGGGAAGTGAGGCTTGGAGATGGTGAGATGGTGACTCCAAATGTGCTTGCAGAGCAGATCTCCAAACAAGCCCGTGGTTTAATTCAGATTTACCTTTGGGCCTAAACCAGCAAAGTGCAGCTGCCTGTTTGCTGGAACGAGGAGCTTGGTGCCATTGAAGCAGCAGGAACACAGCTGATACGTAAAAGTAAGATAATTTCCATCTTGAAATAATTGGTCCACAATTGACTGTTGTATCTTGTGCATGAATAATTGAAAAGGAAGCTTTGCTGTAAGGATGGGAATATGTAGAAGAACTGAAACTGTTGCTAAAGGATTAGCCCTGCTGCATTAACAAAAACTAGCAAATAACCACAGCAATCAGTATACAATGCTGAGTAACAGTCGAATTACATTTATCAGATAATAATAATAGGAAAGCCTTTTAAGCAATGATGGTGACTTAATTCCATTGAGTTGCCTAATAATGCTTTAACAATCAGCTCTAAAACGACTGCATCAAGTAGGAATTAATTTCCTTAACTGATAACTAATTCTAAGAAATCACTGTCTCACACTTGGAAATGCATGGGTGGTTTACTTAAGCATCGTGTATAACTGGAAAAAAGTATATGTTTAGACCTAGGTAGACCTAGACTTCAGGTAATTATAAAACTCAATCTTAGGTGGTTGGTCAGTCATGACTGCTTAAAATATATTCAGCAATTCACATAAGCAATTATGTAGTACTTGCTAAAGGATTGAAAATTAGTCAAATTATCATAATTTAGGAGTAAATAAAAAATCCTAAAATAGGTGAAAACACAGCATTTTGAACACATTTTCAGCTGGAAATAAATAGTAGCTCTGAGTCAAACCTCCTGACATGACTCATACTCCAGAAACTAAAAAAAGTCAAACGTGAACTGTTAGCTTCTCAGTAAGTAGCAACTGAATGAGGGGAAAAAGACTGAATATTAAGCTTATTTTCTTACATAAGTTGGTTTATTCAGTTTAATCTATCTAACATATGTAAAACTATTATTGGTGTTACGTACTCAAAGTTTCAGAAATGGATGGTTAGTATATCTTAAAAAATATTGTAAATTGAGATTGCAAGTAAGGGGTAGTGTGCTATTGAGTTATGTTGGAAAAGAACTGGTGGGGCATTTGTAATCTGGGGGGGAATAAACAGAAGGCTAAATTCTGTCTGATCTCTCTGTTAATTTTTCTGACTAAGATATATCACTTATTTGTAACAGCATGTAGGCTATAGCTGAGGTCAAATTTTACTTTCTTGTTGTGTACTGAAGAGCTAGTTCTTAAAGTGTGATGCGCATGCTTTTCAAATTGAGCTGAAATTTGCATGGGAATCATGCTAAGAATTAGAGGGAGAAAGGAATAAAAGAAGAGACCTAGATAGGAATTTTTTGTAAGAAATAATCAGAATATGACTTCTGCTTTAGCTTGTGTTTTGCCTCTAATACTTGTTAGTACTCTGTTCCCTGTTCTATGTTCCCCTTTAAGTCAACTGAGGCACATATAGGAGTCAGGACTAAAACTAGGATGGAAGTAAGGATCCAGTACTCTCCGTCTTGGAAAGACAAAGTACAGGTGGTAGAAGTGGAAAAAACTTGCAAATCATAAAATGAGTTAACATGATCTGTGTTTTGTAGCTGAACCAATTAGTGGTGCATGTTAATGAAACATCCAGCCTATACTAACCATAATGGGCATAATCCCTAGCAAGCCTCAGTGATACTGACTTTATCGGCTTGCTTGGATTTGCTGTTCATAAAATTGGAAGTACTGGGCTAGGCTCGCTGTCAGGGCTTCAGAAATTTGAAACTTTGCAACTATCAGTAGCTGTTCCAGTGTGAAAGGGGCTGTAATTACTTGAATGAAACTTGACCGACAGATGAACAAAAATACCTGTTGAGGGCTTATTGCCAAGTGTGGATTTGTAGTTAAGCAGATAAAATTACATGGACTTTATACTGGATTGTTTAACAGATTAAATTTCTCTGATAGTGCGAGATAACAGTAGGTCACAGTCCAGGAGTAAGGTTCCTAGGAATGTATATTCACAGCTGTGCTGATGATCTGAGTAATTGAAAACGGATCCAATTCATAATAAATTTATACTGTTTGATGCCAAAACATCAATGACAACTATGTGTAAAGTCAGTGTGAGGACTCTGCATTCCTGATGGTCTGTTGCAGTAGTGCTGGTAAAATTTGAATAGGGTCTACACTTTTTTTTTTAGTGTGCTTGGCTGCTTCTTGAAGCCTGAAACAGCCTTTTTACTTCTGAAGTAGTGACAACTGACATGCAATGTTATGCTAAGAAAAAGTGTTTCTTCTTGTTTTTTTTTTTTTTTTTAACAGTTCTCTAAGAACTAAATTGCTATCAGGCAGCCTTTCACCAGCAGATACTGAGAGCAATATAAATCTGCCTGGCTGTTGCCTTAAGTCAATAGGAGGTCTTATATGCAGGACTTCATCAGCGGTGACTGGCTATGGAGCACATGGATTCCAATAGCAGCTGGTGTTCTATTTTCAGAAGGCTCTGAGGAGCCATGATCTGAGAGCGTTGATCTGGGGTAGCCTCTTAGGGTCAGCTCATTGGAGAGCGGAGCGTGGGCACGCAGTGAGGCTGCAGGGCAGTGGCAGGTGGTTCCTTCACCATCAAGGCAGTGGGTGGAAGCAGTGGTAACTGGGAATTCTTCTTGTTATGCAAGGTGTGGGGGGGAATCATTGCCTGGTATAACATAAAAGAAGCTGCATATCTTTGGATGGCTGAAGTTGCAATCCTGAAGAGCTTTGTACTTCTCCGACAAGTTCATTTAAAGTCTTGGCGATGTGTTTGACCCAGCGTATGTGCATATAGGTAGTGTAGTGCACAAGCTGATTTCTCTACATTGCTTTTTCTTGGGAAGGATGTTATTCATGGCAAAGGAACTTGAAGAAGATGACACATCCAATATAGGTATGATATTTTCTAGCTTGCAGTACTGTTTCTGTGCTGAAAATAATATCTTTGAGTGCATTTCCTATTAAAAATCAGCCACAAGATGCCTGTTTCTAAAGTAATGCACTAGCGAAAGATTGCTTGGAACACAGCAAGTTCATCTTTTCAGAATTAGTCAGAGTACCTTGCAGCTCTATCTGAATAAATTTCAGTCCTCTCTGTTGGTATTCAGCTGGTGCCACTCTAAAATTGAGATGTGTTTGGCAGAAAGAGGTTTAATAGAAGAAAATCCATTAAGTGTATTGTGGGGTAGATACTTACGCTTTTTGAATTACTGTGATTCATATGCATTCCTGAGAACTTTAAGAGGCTCCTTATGCAGTGCATGTAATTTTATGTTTGTATTCAAGTTTTCACTGGTGGAAGTGATAACCTGAATATGTGGCTGACATGCAGTCTGGAGTTTTCAGAAAAGCTTCAGTGGGACACAGCTATTGCTTACGGTTATGCAGGAAGGTATAGATTTCTATGAAATCTTTTGAAAGCCTTGATAAGCAAACACTCTGTTAATAGTTATAAAGGAGCACTTGACTGAAAACCCTGGAGGAACAGACTATTTTTCCATTAAAAAGATGTGAAGAAGGATTTGTAGAAGTGGAATGCTTGGAAACGGTTAATTTAATTAATTCATGTGTCTTCCTTGGTTGTCTGAAAAAAGCTTTTAGAAAGGACTGCAGACATCTGCAGTGCTTTTTAATATTTGATGGGCTTGTACAATTCTCCTTACAGAAAATTCATGACCTGCTCTATTTCTGTGAGTCTGATTTGGAGAGGGCCTGCCTAAAAGAGATTAGATGGATTCCTTATCTTCCTGTTACAACGTCGCTATCAAGAGACTATATCTTTGGTTACAGATTTACTTAAAGTGTGTTCTTCTTATGTCTGTTCGCTTCTGTATCAATAGATAATTTTTAGGGATCTGAAACAGATGCTCGTTAGCTTATGTCTGGAATAAATGCATTGGTAAGGTAGAAATTCACTGCCTGATGCTGTTATGATTCCTATTGCCAAGGAACTTATTTTTGAATCCTTAGCAAAAAAATCTTGAGTACCATTGCAGCATGATTTATATATACAAAAAGACTTTAAATGCAAGTAGGTGAAAGCAAATTTGAATAAATTTGAGTAAAATTTTTAAAAATTGGGTAAAAAAATCTGTAAGAGGCTTCAAAACATTGAGTTTGAGAAGATTGTGAAAATAGAAGCTTGGTTTCGGTCGGTGGATCTCGTAAGCTTCTCGGTTGATACACTTACCTCTTCGGTCCTTACGCTGCAACGACGTGAGGTTTACTGACAGTTGACTTATCCTGAAAACTACTTAGAAAATAGTCAGACTTCTGTGGTTCTAAAGAGATATAGAAGCCCGCTGAGCACTGCTGAGGACACTTTTTTGTGATAAAGCTCGGTACAGGGAGAAAATGGATTATCAGCTGAAAAGTTTCAAAATTCCTGTTTGTTCATAGGTTTATTTTTTTTCCTGAGTGACTGAGAAAAATGCTGATTTTACAAGGTAAAATCCTTGCTTCTCACAGGGGTGTTCTGGGTTTTGCCCCCCCCCTTTTTTTTTAATATACCCTATTTATGTATATCTTTTGTATACTGTAGCCAAAACATGCAATAGAGTTTTAGTTGTAGGGACTGTAGATTCCTGGCACTCCATGTGACTGTGTATGTACTGGCTAAGAATATGGTGCTGTATTTCCCAACTTTAAACTCCTTAAAATCTTGTTAGTCTTAATTCTGTAGCCAATGCTAGTTCTCCAGCCCTGATGACCAGTTGTCTATAGTCTGTTATGGACAGTAATGACAACAGGTTGTTTGTCCTCAGGCCAGGCTTTGGTAATGTCACCTGAGTGTTATTAGAGTGATTCAGGTAAAGATGCTCTTGTAAGAAATTATGGTAAGCTAAGTTGTTCCTCTTGACAGGACAAGAGGAAATGGGCACAAACTTGAATAGAAGAAGTTCCACCTCAACCTGAGGAGGAACTTCTTCACTTTGAGGGTGGCAGAGCCCAGGGAGGTGGTGGAGTCTCCTTCTCTGGAGACGTCCCAAACCCACCTGGACAAGTTCCTGTGCAACCTGCTCTGGGTGGACCTGCTTTGGCAGGTGCGTTGGACTAGATGATCTCCAGAGGTCCCTTCTAACCCCATAGTGATTCTGTGAAGTGTACTGGTTTATTGCATAGCTGTAATGGTGGCAGCTTCCCCTGGTAGAGGAATATAGACTCTTAGAATGTTTTGGGTTGGAAGAGACCTTAAAGATCATCTAGTTCCAACTCCTAGTCTCTGTCCCATGGGCAGGGATACCTTCCACTGAACCAGGTTGCTTGAAGTCCCATCTGCCCCAGTATCAGTCAGTACTTCACAGCAGTTATTCAAATTGTCAATGATTGCTTTCAACGTAATGGAGTAGTCAAGTTCTGATCTAGTAGGGGTGGGAAAGAAATAATTCTTATTCATTGAAGTGGTATGGTATGGCAGTTAGATCATTTGTAGAACTAGGTGGAGAAGAGTTTAAACTCTTGGTCTATACATGACCTACCTAGTCCGATTTAACTTTGAAGGCTTAAAATTGTGTGCTTTAAGGGTACTGTGTTAGGAGAAAAGTGTGTTAATGTACAGATAAAATACTTTTTTCTGAAGTACTTGAAGAAAAAAGTGAAATAATCATTTTGATGTGTCCCACCAGTTCAATTCTGCATATTCCAGTGATTCTGTCACAAAGGAATATTTTTTTTAAATGACATTTAGCAGGTTAAATAACTGTCAATAGCAGGGTCTTAGTATTTGTAGCGAAGAGTTATTTAAGTTCCTGATGTTACTTTTGTGGTCTGAGCAACTTTGAGTCAGTTTGATACACTTTGTCATTAGCAGTTAGAGAACAATAAAAAAGTTGGCTGGCAGAGCTTCTCTGCTTGCATGCTACGATTTCACTGTTACTTATGCAGCAGAGCCAGTCTTGCACTACTGTTAAAGTTTGAGCTTCTTTTTACAAATAGTATATATGGAAAAATCTCTGCAGCTCTAAATGTAGTTAAGAAAGTAATGTCTGCAGATTCTTCTGAGTATTTGCTTAAATTAGTGAATAATAATGAACATGTGATGTGATAGAAAGTTTGTCAGTAATGATGAATAAACTCCATCTGTATGTCTAATAAAAAAAAGACTCTCTGTTTTTGAAGGTCTTAATTTTTTCCTTTATGGAGTATCCACATAAAGAAGTGTTTTCTGGGAGTTCAGGGGAGTTGCAAGCCTCATGACATACTGTTGTTATCCCAGCAGCAACTGGTGGAAGTAAATGCTAGGGTAGCGAAGGTGAACAGTGCTTGCTGTCTGCTGAGGGGTCTGAGAGTACACAAAATGTCATGCCTTTGCTTCCCATAATATTTTCTAGAAGACAAAAATATGGGAACTGTTACTTTTTTAAAAACAACAGTAGCACCAATAAGAGACTCCAACCCCCCCAAAATTCTAGCTGTTATATTTTTCTACTATTTGCAGTAAGTGCTAATTAACTACTGCACATTAACTCAGCTGTGCTTGGTACCTGTGAAAGCAACATGTCAGTTGTATATTATTAAGAACACAAGCCAAAAAAATTAGATCTAAACCCATTGACGCTCCAATGCTGTTAACAGTTCATTGTTGGGCTCTTGGTAAATATCAATACATGCTGATACTACTACTTACTGTGTTTGGTGGTGCAGCTCCATAATGTAACCTAATATAAACTTTTATAAAAGACTCTGGGATATTTTCTTTATGTTTATCAGCTCTTCTGCTCTCGGCAGCATTGGTGCCTGCCTGCGTCTTGTGACTTGGAGATCTTCATGATAAGCAAGTTCAACAACATGGTTTAGGAGACGGGTAACAACTTCTTTTAAGGATTTTCTTAACTTTTAGAAGTTGAGATGATGGGAACTGAAATATCCATTTCATAGAGTGGGGATTTTCCATTCGCTTCCTATGAAGTAGGTTATAGATGCTTGCTAGAAAAGGATTTAGCAGATGCAGCCCTAGTTTGTCTCAGTCGTAAGTGGTAGAGTTGCAAACGAACTGGGGTTTTTGTGAACTCTGCTGTATCAAAGTAATATTTTCAAGCTGCTTAAAGCATCCTGGCTCTGGAAATGGAAAAGAGAAATCTTGATAAACTTCTGAACGCTCAGGCTATTCAGAATAATTGGAGCATTTCATTTTTGTGGGGATTTTAGTGATTAACTGAAAGTACTTGTGTGCTGGGAATTGTGCAGTAAACTAAAGAAAGAGAGGGAGCTCTTTAATGAGAGAGAGCATTCCAGTTTGTCCAAGTGTTTTTAATAATCATGTTTAATGTTAAAAAAAAAAAATTCTCATAGCTTATGTGAATATAGATGAAACTATAGGGTGTGGAGCAGGATTATTTTATACTGTGATTAACAACATTCATATTATATCTATCTTGTTATAAGTAGATTGGCAAGTGGATGGTCATGCTGGATTTTTTTAAGTGGACAATATTTATTTCTGTTGGTAGAACAGAGTAGCAAGATGAATCCTGTTCTGTGGGCAGATCATTCTTGATTAGTGGGTTGTGCCCTTGCAGAAGAGAAGGCATTGATGTTGTTTATGATCTCTGAAGGTGAAATATTGATTTCTGTTGTGAATAATCTCTTATGTGGGGAAGAATTACATTCATTTCAGAATCTTTATGTAAACAGTATTTACGACTGCTGCTATCAGGACATGTACTAATTATGGCTAAGAAACTGCAATCTGTTTTCAGTTGAATTTTGTGGAGCCTTATCGTTCTGGGATCCTCAAGTATGACCTTCTATAAATAGGGATATGGCAAATTAATTCACAGTAATCGTTGGTATGCTAATAAATGCAGAATTGGTTTGTACACAAGGAACTATAATACCAATAACAGTGGTGACATATGGAAGCAGAAGAATGAGGAGGTGAGAGTTTCCCATGGTATCAGTGTGGCGAAGTCATCTAATTCAGAACACAAAGTGTAGTACAATACTCTCTTGTAAATGCAGTTCATTTTCTCCATTTGGGAGAGTGGGTATGCTATACAGCAGGCCGGGTTTTATTAAAAAGGTGTGTGCTTTGTATAGCAGGAGAAAAGTCTGTGTTCTAATCGTGAACTCTCAATATATTACAAGCATGCTTTTTGGGAGAAAAAGAAGTATGTGCTTTAAGGGACAGTCTACATTAAAGAACCTGTAAGTAACCTCATGCTTAAAATACTATAAAATAGCACTTTAGGTTATCCTGAGAATTTTTAGTAGTGAAGTCAGGATTTAATCTGAAACATAAAGAAATAGTGCTTAAACAGGCAGTACCTGTTGACCTTTTTCAGGCCATAGTCTGTAGTGTGTGTTGACCTAGCTGGGAGCTTATAAAACCAGTGAAGATGGTATTGTGACAGCTGACCTAAACTAGAGATGCTAAGTTTTGTAATAAACTAATTCATATTTTTATGGTAAGCTTGACCAGAGAAATTTCTTATTTTTTTGTTTCATACCTTGTAGTAATGATCAAAACAATTCCTAACTATTAGTAGACTTCGTTAACTTAAAATAGATGACTGTTTCTTTGACAAAAGTACCGTAAGATGATAGCAGCGTCAATACTTGATGTTAATAAATGAGCAACAACATACAATCCAGGTAGAGGCGTGGGGGTACAAAATTATTTTCAAATTTGTAAAAGCCCCTATGTATCGAGATTGATACCTGACACAGTATTTATAGACCTGCTTATTTGATTATTGAAAGAGTGGTGGTTGCAGGAGAAGCCTGAAGGGGGAAGTAAATAAGGATGACATTCTCTATTTTTATTTGTGTTCTGGAGGGTCAGGTATGTCAATAATGAAGCTTTTGTGTACTGGTTGAAATAAGGTAGATACTCCTCGAACCTATGTCTGAGATGCTACTTATGCTAAAAATGAATAGTTACAGTTCAGCAGCCTATTAATACATGATTGTAGAAATAATTATTTATTTTTTCCTTAAAAGCTTGCTTTCTAAACTTTAAGTCTGTGCAAATGTTTTGCTTGAAGCAGGTTTTGCACAGGAAGTGCAGTTCTGGCCAAACATCTGAAGGGGGATCATACAAATACAGATCTGAGTTGTTTGATCTTGGACCTCTTTGGTTCGTGACCTTTAATTTCTTAAAAGAGCTGCTTAATGAATCGGCCTTTAGAGGGTGACTTATCCAGACATACTGGGAAAAAACGTGAAACTTCATGTTCCCAACTCTTGGTATTGATAAGCTGGTGTAATGCCAGGCTATAAAAAGAGTTTGTACTTGGAGTTTCCTACTGGCTTAGTAGGGAGAGATGGGGCTAGGACTAGAGCATCTAAGCCAGCATTAGGAAATCAGAGTGCCTTTTCCACTTCAGTTTCTGTGGCTTAATTTTTGACTTATTTTTTATTTTCAATACTACTTAAGTTGAAAACTTTTGAGTTCTAGAAAAATGGCCTGCTTTTCTGTTCTGAAATTTTGACTGTTTTTTCTATTCTGAGCGAATCCTCTCAATTATGAAGTGAAATTTGCTTTTTGTGGCATATTTTATTGGGTTTTAAAACACAATGCACCTGCAAGCTATGGAGAATTTAAAGAAAGAAGCCTGATTTAAATATAAGTGTCTGGCTGTCATGATAACGGGGCTAAAAATCTTGAAAGATTCTGATGGTGTCTCAAAATGCCAGGCATTGTGTCCTTGCATCCTCACACCAATCAGTCCCCTCATCCATCAATCAAAAGTTTGAAGAGTTCCTCACACTATTAGTTAGTCATACTCACTGAATGCCTTCAGATGTCTCGTTAGAAAAGGTGCCAATTCCAGATGATGAAACAGTTTTCCCCCTGGCCTGTGGGTTTGCTGTCAGTCTCAAGCAGTGTGTGTTTTGCTTGGCTGTGCTTCGTCATAGCTAGCACTAACCCGAATGGCAGCTTGAAACCTGAACCTAGGCTTTTTAAAACTTTTTTTTTTTATTATTTTAGAGGGGTCAAAGTGATTTGATCAAACATAGCCCTGTGTGAACAAGCCCATAGGTGCAGTTTCTTTCTCAGGTGTGAGCGGTGCCAGGAGTTGAAGAGCGGCTAAAAATAAGACATTTAGCAACAGTATTCTTTCCCTCAAATGTATCTAGCACATATGGCCTGTTTGAAACTCTTCAACATTTATCAAGTTTATTGAAATTATAAGTGAGATGTGTAGTGAGCGAATCCCACTAATGGGTTTGCTTAAAAAGGCAAAACCTATTTTTTGGAAAAAATGCAACTAATGCAGTCTGTTATCATCCACATTAGGTAAAATAAACCTCAGGTGAATCCCAGGTTAAATTTGCATCAATATTCAGACTTTCTCGTGCGTAGTTTTTAAAACTATTTTTCCATTATGGTTTTTCTCCTGCTCTCCAAATTGAAATAGTCTGTTTGAAAGCCAGAGGAGTTTTTGCCCATGGTTCTACCCAGTGGCTTTCTGGACACAGTTTGCTTGTGAAGGGACATCACCATAGCAGCATTCTTGTAGAGAATTTTTTGTCACAGCTTGTGGGCCAGTGAATAGTGCCATCTTGAAATGGATGGATCAGAGAAATGCTGAATTTCAAAGAACAACTAATTCGATTTTATTTATCATGTGATGAAAAGGTTTCGCATTTCCCTTCTCTTAAGAGGATTATCATTTTGACTTTAGTGTGAAAGTTAAGCATGTTACATTACAAAATAATCTCATTCTGGGGCGCCTGTGCTAAGGGAGTCTAATTTAGGAGCTCAGTAGGGTAAATAAAGAATCTGAAATGCTTCAGAAAAGGTCTCAATTTTGAATTAAATTCAGTGCATGAAATAATGCATTGCGGTTGTTTCCTTCAAGTGGCGTTTCTACAGAACGGTTGCTGTTCTTGAGCTGGAGCATCATAGCAGTGCACTGCTTAATTACTTAATTCACTGCTTACAAGAAGTTTTATGATTGAAATTCTTGGCTCTGTAAATAGAAAGAGGAAATGGAAATTTTCCTTTCAATATCACAAGCGAGGAGCTTTGAGACAATGTGGTGATTTTTACTTGGGAAGAGTAGGTATGTCAAATAGCTTGTCAATTGATAAAAATGGTATTGATTTTTACATACTATTTAAAATGTTGCCCCCTTCTGGTTACTGACAATGGTGAGAATTGGGTATGGGGAGAAATAGGATAAATTACATAAAAGTATCTGGAAAAAAGAGAAAGCATGCATTTTTTTGAATTAGAACAAATAGTTTTGATCTCTTTAAAAGCTAATACTTGAAAAAGAACAGCTGAATGTAAGGGAAGCTTTCAGGCATATGTGAAGATCACATCTGATAAGAATTCATTTAGGGGAAGCAAGATCTCGGAGGCTACCAGGCTTACTTAGTATTAAAAATGTGACTGACTTGTAGTTGGTTATATAGTTTCTTGTTAACTTCTTTTGATTCCTAAAGCACTGGTTTAGAGGAGAGTGTGGCTGAGCGGGCTTGTAGTTGTGTGAAGGAACAGAGGCTGCGTGCTGATGTATTGGCCTCTGAGGAGTTTGTACGTTTGTGCTAGTCCAGGAAAGGTCCTAGGAATTTTTTGAAACGGAAGCTATTATTGCTTCTTAGAGATAGCTCTTGGCGTAATAAGCGTATTCATGGCCAGTGCTGCTCCTTGAAAATGTAAAGGGTGGAAACACTTGATATAGTAAAGAAGGCGCTGTGTACAGCAGCTTACAACCTACCCTGGGTTTTTAAATAAGCAGAATAAATAAATATGATGATATTTGCTTGCAAATTATTAACAAATAAAAATACAATGGCTTATTTTTATGTCGTGGTTGTGAAGTTGTCTATCACTTCAGTAATGGAACTGACAAATGTGACTAGCAGTCCTGAGAAGTGGCTATGTTATTTCCACTATGATACTGCTGGAGTATCCTGGTCAAAGGGAAGGGGTTTGAAAGGGCCATTTCTAGGTTATGGAGAAGGCTGAGGTACTCAATGATTTTTTTTTTTTATTTTTTTTTTGCCCTGGCAAGCACTCCTAGCCCACACTGCTGAAGTTATGGAAGGCAAAGACAGGGACTGGGAGAATGAAAAACTGCTTGTTGTAGGAGAAGGTCAAGTATGAAACTATTTAAGGAACCCGAAGGTGCACAAATCGATAGGACATGATGAGATGCATCCACAGGTCAGAGGGAACTGATGGATGAAGTTGACAAACCACTATGCATCATATTTAAGAAGTTGTGTTAGTCTGGTGAAGTTCCCACTCAAAGGAAAAAGGGAAGCATAACCCCTATTTCTAAAAAGGGAAAAAAAGATGATTTGGGGAACTGCAGTCTGGTCAATCTCACCTCTGTGCACATCTCTGTATCTCACGGTATTTTGAAATGAATTGTTTGTTCTCCCCTCTCACTTCTTTTCATTATCAATATCTCTGAAATTAAAATAAAAAAATAAAAAAAATGGTAAAGCATGTGAAATAATGAGGTTTTTTATTTTACAAGCAGCAACTCTTACCAGTAGATGGAGGTAATGAGATATGTAAGTAAAACTAGATTCTCTGATCCTTTGAAGATGGAATAAAAACGAAGTGTTGCGTAGCAGAAAGGAGAACTGGAAGTTTGTTTTTCCATTTCACGGGACTTGCAGAAGAAATTAAGGCGGCCTTGTTTTTGATAGGAGTTGAACTGAAAAAGCTACATTGTTAGTGTTCCTTAGTGTGGATTTTCCCAGGTTTACTCCTTTTTCTTCACGATTTATGCATGTCATAAGGATTACTTAAGAGTGTTTTGGGGCTTTTCTAACAGTATGGGTCTGGATGAGAATTGACTCTCTTAGAGCAGTTTTTTAGTGTGCCTTTTGGTTGATAACTTTTAATCCTGCTTTTTAAAATTAGATAAAGGAAGGAAAATGGCTTAGCTGAGTTCAGGCTCTTAGGGTGCATGTGGAGTTGTGTGAAGGTCAATCTTGTGAGATAAGACTCTGAGAATTGTTTACAGTATAAAATCCTCTGATGAACTTCAGAACCTTTGAATTATAACCCCTTTTCTCTGATACTTAGACACTATCAGTCTAGCAAATGATAGCAATTGTGGCAGCATAGTGCTGCCATTTTATTAAAGAGCATTAGGACAGTCTTTTAAGTCAGTTTTGAGAATAACCCTATAAATTAAGTTTGCATGTTGCAGTTCCCACAGATGCTTTATATTTAAAGAAATACTAGCAATCAGTTCTGTAAGTGAATAATTTTAAAGTTGCATGGTTTTGTGAAGGTTTTCAAAGGGCATTAGGATGGCTTGATGCATGGTAGCTCTTCCATGTGCTGCTCTGACGGCTTTTGATTTGAATCCCTGAGATTATTCCACACTCACCTTTTGTTGCTACTGCATAAGATGAGACTTGAGCCTCTGAATCTCTCAGCAACCCATTTTAATTGGAAAATTACTAAGAGGTGTCAGAAGTAATGATATTAAGGATATATCTGTTCATAGAACTTCAGCCTCGTCTCAGTTAATGATTTGGAGAGAGAGCTTAGATCCCTTCTCTCCCAACTTTTAGAACTGACTCTATGAGAAAAGTTTGGAATGTATGACTACACACCTTACTGGCCAAGGTTTAAAACAAACAAACAAAAAAAACAAAACACCAAAAAAACTCAAAACAGTTTTGAGATGTCAGACAGCAAGAGAGCAATGTTTGAACATTTCCAGGCCATTTTTACTTAGTGAGATGTGAGACAATGAGTTGAGAGATACTTTTTTTTTTTTTTAAAGAACAATTCCATGTCTAAGAAAATGTCACTTCCCTAGAACTGTCACAGATTTCATAGATGTTGGCACTAACTCTTTTTTTTTTTTTCCTTGTATGCAAAAGTAGAACTCGCCATAACTTGACTGTCATTTGGCCTTGTGGAAAGTTACCACTGAAGGTGAACTGTTTTATGGCAGATATGCACTGGTTGTGGAATAAATGAACTTAATATAAGCTAGGAAAAAAGTGGGTATGCATCTGTATTTCTCCTACTTTCCTGTTTCACAGCAGCGAAGATAATTGCAGACTTTCTAGAAGCTTGTTTCTGCCAGGCCATATGGGAAACAATGCCCTGAAAGGAGTGCTTGCTGATGTAGAATTAGCATCTGGAGTCACTAGTTTGTGCAAGTAACTCTCTCTCAGCAGAAAAATGTATAATTCTGATTTAAAGATATTTCTTTCAGCCTGCTTTAGTGTATGTCAGGGTGTTAATGCCTGTGTTCTGGAGGTATCTTGCGTTGCTGTACCAAAGCTATCTAGAGCAAGTAAAGGCAGCGGTAGTTGAGAATCTTTTATGGCTTGCTTCTTGTGAAAGTGGTGTTAAAATGTCCAAGCTTCACAACTAGTGAAGGAAGGAATTACAGAATGGTTATGTGGAAATCACTTAGATCCTGGATGTCCCAAGTAACTTATCAAGGTAGAGGTTTGTGAATTGGTGGTGAAGAAGCTAAATAAAATAAGCCTTAATGTCATAAATAAGATAATTGTATTGCCATAAAAAACCATAATGCATTCTCAAGTCTTTCCTCTTAGTGTTGTATTGGCCTGTGCACACAGTAATAGAGCTTAATCCATAGAAATATCCTGAACTGTGTAATTCAGACTTGAAGTGCTAATATGCAAGGCATGGTATAGAAATTCAGATTACAAACTGACATTGCTTTATTAGGTCAACTTTTTCTGTGGTTTGTCAATTCAGGCCTTACGTTTATGTAGGTTTAATGCTGCTAGGAAAAAAGTAGTCCTTGATTATGTGAAAGGGGCACCTTGAATTTGGAGTATCTTTGGGTTGATACTTTAATAATTGGCGTCTTAGTACATGCTTGGTGACTTTTTCTTTTTCTGAGCTTGTGCTGAGGGTTCAGCTAAAGGGAGGTCGAATGTGCGTCATTCTATATTGGTTTTTGTGCAATCAAAATGATCTCAATTTATGTCTTGTGCTTGTTCCAGCTTTTCAAACTTTCTATGCGCAGTAATTTTATCTGTAAGAATTGTGTTTCTATAATACTTGTTAAATCTGTTTGTAAATTTGCAGTGATAGATGAGAAACGTGAGATGTGCTGATTACATTAATCTGAGGCAGACTCAGCTTTGGTAAGAAGTTTTATTTCTCATTACTCCTCAGTAGTGCTGAGAAGCTCATTGAAATGGTCGCTTGAGTTTTAAAGCCATATTCTTTCATCCAAACAAGGGTGGTAGTTAACTGTAAAGATGCAGCCGTGTACAGATGCAAGAGCTGAGCTCAATAGTTCCCTTCTCTTGCCTGGATGGCTGGGAGAGCAGCGGGCAGTGCATTACGTGAGAACAGTTGTGGCAATGTACCTTCCAAATCCACAGACTTTAAAACCTTGTGTATGCGAGGATTGTTAACTGGATGTACAGGGTCCTTTCTTCTTTGTTTTGGGGGAGAAAGCTTGTAGAAGACAGCTGGCAACTGTTGCAAGAAAGGATGTAATACAGAAATCTGCAGGGAAAGCTCTTTGGCATGGTGCTTTTAGAGGAGAGCTGGTGTTTTGGGGAGGGTCTCGAGAATGTAAATGGTGGGAATTAGAAGATTTGGAAGAGGGTAGGCTTTAGGGAGGGCAAAAATAGGAAAGGGTTGGGTCACAGCGTTTGTCTCAAGTGCTTGACTAATTTTAGATGTATTTGGTAGCAGAGCAGGGGCATAGGAGTATTTTGCATTTGCACCAATAGTTTCAAAAATGTTATTTTGCTTATGTTACAACTAATGTTATTTGTGTCTATTTGACATATGAACGTAGTTTTGTGTAATTTAGGGAAAACTAAATTTTAACACCATAAACCTAGAAAGTAAGATGGCAGAAGTCAGTACTGGTTTGTTTTCAGGTGCTAATGTTATTCTGTGCTCACTGCATCCAGGAGGTAACCTGAGGTGTTATTCTCTGTGTATATCCTATTTCTCTTTGGCTGCTCTCAGCTTGTAGATTGGTTTTCAGAACAGCTTGTGGACACGAAATCCCATTACTTTTAAAAGATCCCCTGTGAGATGTCTAGTTTGGTGGTTAAAATTAACAACGTAGGATGCTTACAAATCCCTAGAGGACATGTTCCCATTCCTTGTTGGCCTGATAATTGCTCTGTGCTGTGTTTTGGTTGTAAATACTCCAAGTTGATAAGGAGTTCTGAAGAGGTACTGTAAACAGATGTTCTTTCTGGTCCACCTGGTTAAGCTGCAGCATGACCAGTACAGGCTTCCTTTTCCTCCTCTCTCCCTATGGCCCCTCCAAAAAACTGTGTGTTTGCTGTAAAGAGCAAAGGGAACAAATGTAAATGTGTACACTGAACATATCTGGACTCTTCATGGGGTGGAGTTCTGCTTTAAAATAGGTGTTGGGAGCTGAGCTGATTTTTGTATTTATTATATGTGTACTTCTAGTCTACCTTCAGGACAGTGTGGTGTTCACTAAACAAGGGAATAAAGACTTGCGATACAATTAAGACTTCCTCATATAGGAGGAAAGGCTTTGTGTTACACAAGTGAAAACTTCGGAAAAGACAAAGTAAAAGCTACAAGTTTTGGCTACAAGTTGTCCAGAATTGTATTTTAATTTCTTTTACTTGGTGCTGTAACTTCAGAAACTTTCTTCAGGCAACTCAAATGTGTGAAAACTCATTTGTGGCATCTTAAATCACCCTGGCACAGTGATGGAAACGAGCACCCTAATAGTCATTTGCTAATTGTTGATTTTTTTCCATTCAGGAATGACTGTTGTATTCACGCATACTTGGATTGTTTTTCAGGCTAGTGTTAGAAATATTCTAAATTCTTTGACATAAATTAATGACTCTAAGCTTAAGACTGGATTTAATACTAAAATGGAAGATACCATGTTGCTGTTTGACCGTCACTGTTGGCTGTAATAGGCATGAAGACATCCGACTTTAGTGATGTTAATGAAGTAGTAAATGAAACTGAATGCATAGTATGGTCTTAGAGAAATAAGTAGGGTTTCATTCTATTTGTTTTAAAGAAACTGTGGTGAGGAACACCCGCTTACGTATGGCTGCTGTCTGATGAAGGAAGAAGGGGAAGAGTCTCTTCTTCTTCCATCTTCCTCCATACAAAGGCAAGTCCCGCTGTCTGAGTTTTGATGCTGCAGTTTGTAAGCTGTCAGTTGCTGTGCCTCTGCTGGGTGATAGATTTTCTTCTGAAAGCACACTGTAGAGGACAGAAACAGGCCTATAGTAGAGGAGCGTAATAAGAACGAGTGAATTTTGATGTCTCTGTGTCTCCCTGTGTGATGTCACTCAGATAAATGAAATAAATTACTTTGTGCTTTGGGTACATGTGATTAAGATCAGGAATTTTATTTTCTGTCAGTTTGTCAAAAGGAAAGAAAATGCATGTACTCTCCAGCCTATTATCATTTACCTTCAGGTTGAATTGAAAACATCTGTGTACTATCACATGTGATAGGTAAGCTTCATCTTATCAGCCAAGAGCATCATCTTGTTTTGTGGAATAAATGTTATATTTTAGCTCTGTTTCTGGCTTTGTTTCCACATGGTTGTTTTAAAACTGGGGCACAGATGCACCTTCAGCATATAATGCATGTGCATAATCAAAAGCACTGGTTTGCAGTAAATAATTCATGTCAGCTGGGGCACTTGGTTCTGATAATGAGATCTCTGGGGCTTGGCTCTTTCCAGATGATATATGAAATGTTCTTTGCTGTTATTCATTCACACTGACAAGTACTTAGTTAGCAGCTAAGGATTTGTGTGTTGAGGGAAAGGAAATTCCTTAAGTTTTCTAGTTACTTCTATTCTTCCTTGACATCTCTTTCCCTGTCTGCCTCAGCTTTGAGCAGCTCTGGCTGATAAGACTTGGAAGGATAAATGACTACTACTCCTGGGTTAAAATCTCTAGGAAGCGCCATAGGTAGGGATATAAATCTAAATTATGTTTTTATTGACAAACTGCTCTTTACAAAACCTGTTGGAATTGCTCTTTGAAGGGGAGGAACGTTGATAGATACATGGAGAGGTTGATCTTTCTCTGCTTTGAGAAGGTCATGAAAATATTGATGGAAAAAACTTGATCTATTTACATACTCGCTAAACTCTTTAGGAATATGAAGCTTTGGTTGGCTTTATTCCTCCATTTAGGCAAATTTTGGCAGAGCAAATTCAGTCATTTGTGTTATGGTCCACACTGATAGGATGTTGAGGTAAGAAATTGTGAAGTAAGCTTTAGTTTTTGCCAGTTGGCATCTTTTTCTTATCAACTTGTGTGCAAGAGAAGCAATGAGCAGCATCATTTCCTTAAAATCTGTTGATACTCCTGAGCTTTCAAGTCAGCAGTCCAAAACCTTCATAAAGGAGGCTAATAGAAGGAAGGATTACTTGGGAGCAGGTCATGGTAAATGTTCTACCCTAAACCAGTAAGGACTGGGTTTAGTATTTGAGCTGACGCCTTGCATGTCTTTTTCCAGTTGTGGATGTCCTACCCTGTGTGTGTCACAGCAAACGTAATCACTGCAAGTTCCCTATTGTAGTGTTGTGGTCACTAAAAAAAATTATATTTTTATCAGAAGCTGCTATTAGTCAAAGATGTTTCTTAATGGATGTGTTTAATTGACGCCCTTTCTTAGTGTATAGTACTGCAGTAGTCCTGACAGCTTCTGTAATTAATAGCAAATTAGCATATGGCTGTGGTTTCTGCTGAACCTTATCCCATCTGCTGCTCAGGATGCATGGCTTGTCAATCTTCTGTGCATGGATCTGCTGAGGATATTAAAAATGAGGTCCTTGGTTGTTTTTTTTCTCTTCCAGAATGTTTAAAATGTACACCACAGAAGTGAGCATGAAAGAGATATTTTTTTTGAACTTCGTTATATAGTTATCATCTGGGTGTGCTTCCTTGATAACAGAAGGGTCAAAAGTGACTTTCTAGGAACTCATGTGATTCTGTGCTGCTCTGCTGTTACTCATGTTCACATCTTTAGCCTTTTGTTTACTGCTCCCAACAAATACGTGTATGATGGCATTAAATTTGTGTGTGTCTAAGTGCAGTTAATCTTAAATCTTCCTTACAGGTGCTTACAGTGATTTTTTTTTTTTTGGTTGCTCTTTTCTCTCCTGTCCTTTCCCTTGCCCTAGGCTCTCCTTACAAGTCTTGTGGCAATATACTTCCAGGACAGTGGTGTTTGTTAAATAAGTAAGTAAATAGGTTGTAAAGACACGTAGAAGAGGTGGTGAACCCAGGGAAGGTGATTTGTTCATCGTTTTAAATCAAGGTGTAGAGGTTTTGATTAGTTGTCTGTAACTGCTGAGACCTGGAGTCAACTGAGATTAGTGTGGGGAAAACCAACTCTGGTGCTTGACCTTGAAAGAAAGGGTATAAGGCTCTTAAGTCTTCTAAGATGTAGAGAAGAATAATGGTTTGTTACAAAGGCAGGGTATTTGAGGGGACTCTCCTTGGCATCTGCAATTTCGAATAGCAAAATTGAACATATGTCAGATTCACCTGGGCTATAAAAAGATGTAATGTTTTTCTCGAATTGGAAATATCCTGTATTGCAGGATACCATGCAGGTAGCTGCTTGGTTTTGCTATTGTAATAGGAAAAAAAATGTGCTGGAGGATGGGTTGCTTTAAGAATAAGGACAAAGCTGGATGAGAAAGGATAGATCAATATATGTAAATGACCGACCTTTATTCTGGTAATTCTCTTACCCTGATGAGCTTCCATATTCTCAAAAGCAGTTATCAGTATTCCGCATCTATGCTGATGATTATGCACTGCGAGTGTTGCTTTTGCAGCAAAGTAACCCTAGTGGGAACGATACAGACACTGCTGTTAGAGTGAGGATTTTATCTATAACTCTTGAAAGAGAATTGTGATTTTATTTTTTGATTCCTTCCACTCCAAGCTTTTCCAGTAAGACCTGTGCTACGGTATGTGTCTGAAAATAATAATAATAATTTTGAGGGTTTTTTTTTCTTTAGCAGAGAACTTTTGTGAGCATATTTACAAGTGAAGAAAATTAAAAATACCTTAGTTTCAGCTGTTTTCTGTGGAGAATGAGTTAACAGAATAGGAATGCATTCGGTTTTCATGTGTGCTTAACATGGAGTGGTCATATGGGTTTCTGCAGAAGTGGGTCAAAGCTATTTTTCCTCTTTGCCTCCAGCCATTAAGGAAAAATTGGACACCTGGCTTTCTAATATGACAGGCTTTTAATGTCTGTTTTAATATGCCTTCACTACACGTATACACACACACACAAAAAAAAAAAGCCCTTTCAGCTCATGCTCTCACTCTTAGAAGAACTGTAACTTTAAAAATGGATGAACACATTTTTAGAAACTGGTTTCTGGCTCAGTTAATGTTGAAAATAAATTTTACTCCTACGAGATAAGTGATAGTGGAATACATAGGTATTTTAACTAAGGCTAAAAAGAAAGAGCAAACATTTAAGGGACTTGGAAGTGGTCTTTAAATTGAACATATAGCTGTGCTTCTGGAGCAGGTGCCCTATGGAATATTGACATGACCTTGGAGCGGAACTGGGAGAACCTAAGGAAAATTATGTCAAGGCAGTGATAGAAGCTGCCTTTAATTTTGTTAATGTAACCGAAAGCATAGCATGAGACTCTTTGACTTCTGGCTGTCCAAATTGATTGTAACTGAACTGATTAGCAGTGTGATCAACTGTTGTTTGGAATGGTGATGAGACATAAGAGCATTTCAGATGGAAATTAAGATACCAAGTGTATATGAGTCCCTTAGAAGCGTATAGAAGATTCTTGTTTTATTCTCTTTCCTTCTGATTTTGGAATGATCTCAAAGCTTTCCGTGGTTACATAGTTCGTGTACTGCAGCAATATGGTGGATTAGAGGTGAAATATATCTTTAAGGTGTTAGTTTTGAGTAAATACAGTGCCACTACTCATCTGTGGTTTGCCAGTACGTTTTCAGTAAGGCAAGGGGTTTGATTGAGCTTTCAAATTATTTTCAGTGTGAAGTTGGATGCCCCAGGCTCTTTTCTTCCCCCGCTTGCCTGTCCCTTGCCTCAGAGTATGAAAGGTTTGTCGTGTTAATAAAGCAAAAGAATTCATTTTTATTTTTAAAACCATGCATAGTGGAGAAGTAGGACCTGTTGATGAAGATGAGATGAACTTTTATTAGAAAGCAACTAATTCTTAATTTTTTAAATAACTCAAGCCTGTTGGATGAAATGACATAAGAAATGATCGTACAGCAGTAATTGAACACTCCATGCTGCCTGCAAGCTTCCACCGTCACTCACAGTGACTTATTGAACTCTAATAATCACCTCCTCAGTAGTTCTCAAGCAAAGAGCCTCCCTTTCTGCTGCCCACTCGCTTGGAAGTGTGAACTGAGAATCAGAATGGTTCCTGTATGGATTGATATACCAAAGCAATGGTTGTCTTTAAATTTTGGTACTTCCCTATCCAGAACTCCATTGTGGATTTCCTTTTATTAAAGCCAACTTGCCAGGTTTAGTATTAGTGAAGTATATGGAATATACACTGTTCCTGGCAAGGGTTACGGAGCTCCCTAGATCATAAATTTTACGTAACACAAAAGCTTTGTTCAACTGATTCTGACCTTTTGAAGGCTTCTTTCTCTACAAATGATGGCATTTGCTCACAAAGATTGCTGGCTGCTTCTTTCTACAGTAGAACCTCCTCCACGTGTAGACCATAACTTATGTGTTTGTCCTCTTGGACGATGGATGGCATTTGGCTCGACTGCCTAGACACAAATGCCAAGTGTCATGGGTACATAAAATAGTTACTAATTTGCTTCTTAATCCAGTTCTTGTACTTCTCTCAGGCGCCTTATCCAATCTGGTTTGGGGAGCAGATAGCTACTGTTATAGCTCTGGATAGTCATAGAATTACATTTTGAGAAGGGAAGGAGGCTTTTGGAGTAATTTTCTAGTGATACTAAGAAAGGAGGACAGACTCGCTTTGGATTCAAGGAAACTGTGGGTATTTGCTTGTTCAGGATGCTGGCTGTGACAGCTTTGTGTGGTTTCCACCTTGACATTCAGCCTGGTCGTTTCTGTGTTGCAGTTTGGCTGCCTTGTCTGCGGCTCAGGGGCTCAGGACTGATGTAAGTGACAGTGAAAATACGCAGTATGATTTGAATTCATGCTGTTATGTTGTACATAACTACTCTGCACTTGTTTGGCCAGGTCCTGCCTTCCTCAAGATGGTACTTCAGTGCCTGGAAAAGCCTTTTTTTGCTAGGTTAGTAAGGACTTGCTAAACTGTGAGGTGGTCTATTTTCCTTACTAGGTTGACAGGACCAGTCAGTGTGCGTAGGGTATTCCTTTGACTTCAGTCAGAGGCCAGCATGTGAAGTTGATGCTTTTAAGAAATAAATTTTTCTTTGTAAAATGAAGCTTTCATTTTTATTGAACACTGCTGCTTCAGGCTTCAAAGGCTCACATGGCCAAGCAACAAGATGATACTGACACAAAACTCCACAGCAGAAGAGATGCTGTGAGACGGTCTCTCTTTTTCAGAAAACTGTTGATCTTCCAAGAAACTTTTGTCACCTGTTGGATTTACATAGCAGTGGCTTCTTTTTGGGAACCCTGAATAAACTAGTAAGGAGCTAGTTACTTTAAGCTAGAGTGTCCACTTCCAGAACTACCGTAGTTCATCTCTAGGATTAGAAGTAGTGCAGGTCAACCTCTTTCAGACATAGAAAAGAAGCACCATTTTTTCTCCATGGACAACCTCTCTGGCCATTATGTCATCTTGAGCATGCACCTGGTGGAATTTGACTTTCCCTGTGCTTAGTGAAGATGAGGATAAGGTAATGGTTGGCTTGATAAGAAGCTGATCCAGTCTTTATCTACTGGTCCAATTGACAGGAAGTCATCATCATCTTCCTCTTGACCTGCCTTTTCAGGATTCATTTGGGAGGCATATATTATTCCATCATGACTTCTTGCTGGGCGGATGCTGGTGGCATAACCTGACCTTTCTGATAAGATCCATCCTGTCAATGAATCTTCTTCTCTACCTCTATAGTAAAAAGGCCTGGATTTTCCAAGTCTGATATTTTAGTTGATCTTTATCTCCCTTGAATGTCTTTTTCCTTTTGATAAGGTCATGGACAGTGGTAATTTAAACAAACCAACCCACAACAAACAACCCCAACATTCTCTTGTGATTGGGGTTTCATGTTTTATTTCTGAGGTACCTGTGGTTTGCCTTGCTGACCTTCCAAACTACAAGGTAGCTTTTCATTTGTTTTCTGTGGCAGGTAGTAAGAGCTGTAGCCAACAAATTTGGAGTTCTTGGCACTGAGGGAAAGGTTTTGGACTTTGCAGGTTTGTTGTGGTTGTATTCAACTGAGCAGATAATGACTGGGGTTTTGCGGAGACCCTGAAGTCTTACTATTTTGCAGTTGATTGTAGCCAACTACTTGGACCAAGCCAGGTTTTAAAAAGTTAGTAATTATTCAGATGCCTTGGCATGCCTGTAAGAAAATGAATATGTAAAGTGAAAAACACGTTGGTGCTGCCCATGCAGTTTTGACTCCACATTTAATATCGCTGTTTGAAGTAATGAGGTATTTTGTTTTTCACTGGTTTTGTGGACTGACTATCGTATGTTGTCTTCTGCATGACCATAGGGATTGTTTTTTTTTCTTTACACTTATAATCATTTCAGGAAGGAATTGGTCTGAACTGCATTTCCTTTGTTCTGTAGCAGGTACTAATTCATCTGTTATACCACTGTAGGAAATATTTTAGTATTAGGATAGGGGGAATGTATTTAAATCCTATCTGGTGCCTCGTTGAGTGTGGTAAGAGGGGTCATTCTAGGTAAAATGACATACACATCCTGTTTAGGATAAATGGTACCGCTGACATGTTTTTTCCTTGTTGATGGTACTCTATCCTGGAAAGATTATAGTAGTTTTTAGCTGGGAAGTGAAAGCATGTATATGACTGGGGTCCAAAGGTTATTACAGCTGCAGAAGCATTTTCCTTTGCCAACTGAATGAAATATTAGGAAGTCGTATTTCTTTTGTGAGTTGACCTCAATTTTTTGGTTTAGAGAGTATATCTGCCCATCTCTGATGTGGAGACTAGGAAGGGAGGAGTTGGATTCCAAGTAAAGCTGGATGTTGTGCTACTGTATTATTTCAGGTGTAGTAGTCTGAATATCAGGTTTGTGAAACACTAGCTTTTCTAATTTTCTTTTTAATTTTTTTTTCTTTTGGCTCTCTGGTGTATGATGGTTGTCTGTAAACAATGATTTGCCATGGTGCTGTGAGAAAATTGAGAGCAATGTGTTGTGGTGAAGGCTTAGTCTTTCAAATGCTGTTGATATCCCAGAAGAGCTCGTGCAGATCAGCTGAAGCTAATGGGGACCTGGAAAAAATGTCTGGACTACCGTGATTCAGAAATTTGGAAGTAATTGTTTTTTTTTTTCTTTCTAGAAAATAGTGAAAAGTAGTCAAAAAGTAGTCAAATGGAACCTTTCAAGAGTTCATATGTATCCAAATTCTTCTGGAATAAATCTAGATGTTTTGTGTAGCACACTTTTGAGAGTTGTACCTCTTAAGTAACATTTTGACTAAATGTAACATTGACTGCTATTACCTTAGTGCAGTGGGTTTTTAAGAAAGATGACCATATGAAGTCAGTTTATTGACCTGGACAGGCTGGAGAGTTGGGCAGAGAGGAACCTGAGGAAATTCAACAAGGGCAAGTGTAGGCTGCTGCACCTGGAGAGAAATAACCCCCTGCACCAGGACAGGTTGGGGGTGACCTGCTGGAGAGCAGCTCTGAGGAGAAAGACCTAGGAGT
>JAOTQQ010000079.1:38560636-38579946 GCA_026546715.1 Gallinago undulata
ATATTGAGAGGCTGCTATGAGGTCTCCCCAGAGCCTTCTCTTCTCCAGGCTGAACAACCCCAGCTCTCTCAGCCTGTTTTCATAGCGAAGCTACTTCATCCCTCTGATAATCTTTGTGGCCCTCCGCTGGACCCATTCCACTATGTCCATGTTCTTCCTGACTTGGTCCTCCAGAAAGATGAAATCTTTGGAGACAGAAGTTCACTGGATTATGTTCTTGCTTTTGATTCTTGAAATTATATGTTCCTGTACTTCTCAATATCTTACATGGGTTTCAGAAGATGAAGTGGGTCTATTTACTGCTCATTCAGATGGCTTCTGAAAATGAATCCTAATCATTCCTTGTCACATCACCTCTGAAGCCTCCAGAAGGTACCTTCAGCCTTAGCAGTAGGCAGTGGAATGAGAACATTAATTTACATTCCTTTCAGGAGTGGAGTTGAAGGCCAGTTTTGTAGTGTAAGCCTCTGGGCTTGCTCTCTCTCCATAGATGCTCACTATTGCTTTTAAAGATATTCTTTATTAGGCTGAAAGCTGGAAATCGTGAAAGCTTCAGATTTTTGGGTGCAGGAGTCCGTGATCTTATCAGTCCCCTGTTCTGCTTCCTTCCCTTCTCGGTCCTCCCTCCCACCCAGCCTCTCCTCCGGCATGGGCTGACCCAAGGTCTTCCCACAGGCAGGTCTCCTGCTTGTTTTTCCACACTGCCGCTTTTGTAATTAAATGTCTGAAGCAGAGCTCCATGTCACACTGGTTTGCAATTGCTCCAAATGCCTTCCTCCTCATATTCCTCACCAGGGTTGTACTTTTCTATAGCGAACAGTAAGAAAATCCATTTTTCAAGTTGTTTTTTGTTGTTGTTTTAACAGTGCTAGCTGTGTCATGATGGCTAAAATGACTGCACTTAGAATTTATTTGGCTTGTGTTTTGTCACTTAATTTTTTAGCACCTAGGTGGCCTTTGCTATGCAGAACATTTGAAATCCTGCCATTAAACTTGTACCTATGAATTTTTCTCTCCAATTGTTCTGGGAATACCTGGGACTCTTATCCATTGTTCAGCACCTGGTATTGGAATCTGTGTGCCTCTGTGGGCATGCGTTAATGTTTATTTTCGCTGACAGATCCTCAGATTTACCTTCCAGCAAATGTATGGCTTTGTGCAAGCTCTATATTCCTGTTCAGTGTTTATCAACATACATCGGACTCAATTGTCTTTCCTGTAGACAATAAAACAGTGTCACTTTTGTCCCTTCTGGCTGGCAAAAAGCACCTTTGTTTGGTATACTGGAGTGTATGTAAAAAAAAAAAAAAGAAACAAAACATCATCTCTTTTTTTTTTTGGCACTTGAACTTTTTGAGGTTTTTTATCTTTAAGAAAGAATGATGGAAAAGGATAGTCTTCCTGCAGTTTGTTTTCTTCCTCTGCAAAAAGCTTGGTCCAGTGGGGTTGAAGGTCATCACGAAAACAAATTGTCGTCATGAAAAAAATCATGCTGGGTGATCATTTCTCTTCTGTCTGGATATTATGAACAAAGCAGGAAGCTGTTCCACTAAGCTTCACTGAGAGAATTGAAATAATTTAGTTATGGGGAGGGGAACTAACCAAAAATGCATTTCAGAAGAACATGCTTCTGGCTGGTGGGAAGGACGGGGGGGGGGGGGGAGTTAATTTAGCTGAAAATATTTCAAATACTTGAAAAATGAAAGCTCATGGACTTCAGTGTAGATAATGGAGCATAGAATTAGTTTCTGTTGGAATGATGGACAAGGAACTTGGTAATTTTAGGTAGCTGATATATTCAGCTGAACTTTGTAGCTGTGGATACTGGGGTGTGGAATCTCGTTACAAAATAGGCATACAAAATATTATTAGATGGGAAGGTCATATTCTAGCAGGCATGTGAGTGTATCTTTTCTGTCCCTGTGCTCGCAATAACAACGTTTGAACTGAAGGAGACTCTCAATTACCTGCAGATTTCTGGTATTGCAAAAGCCTGCCTTTAAGGACTGATTATCCAAGACTGAGTGTATGCACTTGAAGCACGTCCTTAATATGCTAGGTAATGTCATGCAATATTGCAAAAGAAATGAAGGTCAAATGATAATACATAGCTGTAACAAACTTAGGGAAGATGGCTTAATGGATATTACCAAGATGAAGACAGGAAAATAGATGTATGAGTGCTGGCGTGATGAGGTAGTTTATGAGTCTATTGGGAAATATACTGCTACAGCTTTAACTAAATGGTCATATCTGTCTTACAGCTTGGCTGGAAAAGCAAACAAGCAATCATAGTATCAGTGATCCAGATTGCTAGCAGTGATAGCCATCTTTTTTGCTCTTTCTGATATGGAAGTTCGAAAATATGAAAATGAAAATGTTTTTGTCTTGGCAGGTATACTACCAATTTGAAGAAAATGAATGCTTCAGTTGAAGCAGCTACTTGCTAGAGGCTTTTTTGGGCATATCAAGTATTGGAAACAAGTACTTCCCACAATGAATTGGGTGGTACATGGGAATGGTTTGATGTCCCTGTGTCTGTAGTGTGGATATGTCCTTTACAGTTTATTTGGAAAGAGAGCGAACTGAAAATTCCTGTAATACTTGTAGATATGTATCTCCTTCTGTAAGGCTCTGAAAGGGCTGTTAATTTTCAAGTGACATCTTGACAGAAATGTAAAACACATTTTTGTGCTTTTCCAAACTAATTATTAGTCAGTTTTACTTAACTATGTTTGGAGTATTTCAGAAAGGTTAAGGTATAAGATGTGCGCTCTAAATTGTGGTTCAGTTGGTATGCTTTGCTATTTTTGCTGAGCATTTTATTATCATCAGTAATCTTAAGCTACTTGCTAGGCTATTGAAACATATTTCTCTTCCAGGTGTGTAAGGTCATCTGTCCTTAGTATGATAATGCTGCTTCTCTAAATGTTTGAAACAAGTCACGTCATGTCATGCCCTAACACTGATGGATATATGTAGAATAAAACTGCAATGCTTTGACTGAAAGCAGGCTATAAAAAACAAAATGGAACTGAAGCTTTTGGGAAGATTTTTTTCTTACAGTGATAATGCCATTAATAGCATTAACAACCTTTGTCCAAGCTTGTATAAGGCTGGTGATGTTGGTCCACAAAATGCAGTGCATTAGCAGAGAAGTCCTATCTAGAAGCTGTCCATTGCTACAGACTTCCCCTTTTCCCCCAATAAAAAAAAATAGTAAATAAAATACAGACACTAGGTAGCCCCAGTAGTAAACATGCTACAAGTGGTTTATGTTTCTGTCATACTTCTGCCTAAACTCTTATATGCCGATTATTTAATAATACTACTTCTACTGAGAAGTTTAATAACTTAGTCTTTCTAGCACAGGCTAGAAAAAAAGGTGTGTTTGTGGTGTTTTGCTTTTTTCCTGTCAGTGATACTAATATCACTGACCTAGATCACAGTTGATACAAATCACTTTTTTTAATTTTAGGACAACCAAACCCCATTAATATATTGGGAGGAAAGCAAGATTTGACCAAATGAATCTCTTGTTCCCACACTACTCCTTCTAGTGTTGTTTATTTTAGCCAATAGAATTGTATTTGCTTCTTAGGAAACGTTAGGTTTTTTCCTGTTGCCTTGACCTATCACTTTTTGTGGCCTCAGTTATGAATTCTTGAATATCCAAAGTCTGTACCTTTCTAAAAAATGGCATCAGGTTTCTTTTTTTATAACATTTTACCTTGTTTTACTATGTATAAAGAATGCAAAACCTAAGTTCTTTTCTCAAATTTTCTTTTGGGCTGACTAACAGGATATGACACTCGTTTTCATACCACTAAATAAAAGTTTTTATAGCTTTTTAGTGATTTGATGATCTTCATTCTTCGCAATGTGAGCGTGATGGTTTGATTACAAGTACTAGTAGGCTGGCCTTTATATCTTAAATCTCTAGCTGTTGGTTATTGTTCATATGCTAATAGCATATTAGCACAAATTACTCATATTTTCTCTTTATGTGGTGGAACTGTAATCCATTGGATAAGCCAAATGTTGCTGGCATGAAGCTTCTCTTCCTATTTAGGTTTATTTGCTTTATCCTTGCCATACCTTCAGTGAGTGTATACACCTGAGCACTTAAACCTGCCTTTATTTTTTTTTAAAGCTTTATTTGTTTTATAGTCTGCTTTTTATTTTCATGTTGCAGTATATGAGTTAAATGCAAAAAAAACTTCCGAGCTTATTTGATCCTCCTTCCTTTTAAATGACTCTGCAAATGATTTCCTTTTCTAAAGAAACTTTGTGCAATTGGATACTGGCTATTTGAAGGTCAGGAGTTGAGTACATATTGTGTAATTAGCCACAAACTTTATATTTTTGTCGTTTGCGTCTGGCTGCCTTCAGCTCCTCTCTTTATGCGTTCCAGCTCAGTGAAGAGCTCTTTTGTTCTGTCGGATCACAAAATGTCTTGAAGATGGGACATGTTAGAGCCATGAAGGGGTTTAGAACTGTTTAAAAGGGCATCCCATCATTAGTAGGATCTGGCTATAAGATGAGAAACCCTAAATGAATATTTATTCCTCTTCTCTTGGGGGATAGGTGTTTTATCCTCATTTTGAAAGACTGTTCCCCTGTAGCAAGTAACTGAAATGGCCATTTGGAACTGGGGTTGGGTGCTTGCCAAACAAGATACATTGATATATATTTCACGTTGGCCATTTGAAAATACTGAAGTTAAACCAGAGGTAGGCTCGTAGGGTTTGCAAGCTAGCCGTGTGTGTTATGATAATATTAGGTTATTATGGGTTTGCCTAAGTATTTTTTTATTTCTCATGCTGAACAAAACAAGATATGGCAAGTACAAGGGGCTAAGCTCAGCGTAAACAAATATTTTGCTAGACATAGGAAACATATGTAATAGACCATGATACGGTAGTATTTCACCTAGCCTCAGCCTTAGATGACTTATTCCTAATGATTGCCATAGCTGTAAGAAACAAAAGGCACAATTTCTTTCCTTCTCTGAACATAGACTGAAGGAGGTAGAGGAAGGTGATTGTTCCTCTCTACCCAGTACTGGTGAGCATCTGGAGTACTACCATTAATTCTGGGCTCCCCTGGATTTACTTGAGCAAATCCAGTGCAGAACGGGAAGATGATTGAGGGACTAGAGTATCTCTCATACAATGAGAGGCTAAGAGAGTTGGTACTGCTTAGCCTGGAGAAGAGAAGGTTCAGCGATGATCGTATCAATGTGTTTAAGTACCTGATAGGAGGGAATGAAGAGGGAAGCAGGCTCATCGGTGCCTACTGGTGGGGGAAAAAAACCACACAACTGAAACACATGAAGCTCTATCTGAACACAAGAAAACACTTTTTGGCCATTGGAGTGGTGCAACACTGGAGCAGGCTTCCCAGAAAGGTTGTGGAGTCACCACCTGTGTGGATATTCAAACCCTAACTGGACACAGTCCCGGCCAACCTGCTCTTGGTGACCCCTGCTTCAGCAGGAGGTTTGGACTAGATGATCTGGAGATGTTCCTTCAGACCTCAGCTGTTCTGTGAGCAGTGTAGAGAGGATTTCGGTGAGTTGTAAATATCTTTGGAACTGCTGGCTGGTTTTGTTTGGTTGGATGCTCTAGCTGTAACTAGCTGAAGGAAAAAACACCCCTCTTTAGTGGAGGCCTTCTTCCACACTTAGCAAGCTTATCCGATGGTGTTTAATTTAGCTGTGAAATGCTGTGCTGTTTAGAAACCACAGTGCTCTGTTTATCATTTAAACTTAAACAACTCAATGGCTTGGCTTTCAGGCTAATGAAAGCTTATTTTGAAGCTTGTAAGAAGAATTATGTTGTCAATAGAAAGTGTGTATGCTTAGTATGGTACTCACATAAGTGCTTTATAATGCTACGTGCTAAAGTACTCAACGTTGGTATTTCTGCTATATACACAGTTAAATTTCAGGCTAATTCATAATTTTTCCCAGTTGGATAAGTGTGGTGGGAAATTTTGTGGGCGGGAGCGGATTGGAAAGACAAACTTCCTGGGTATCTCCTCTTGAGAAAAATTTTCTTTTGACTGAACATCTGTTTCCCTGTCTCAAGATTAACCTTTAGCATTATATTTGCCTAACAGTTAGATCATGACTACATGTGAAACTGCTAGAGTTTGGTCATTTTTCTTTCCATTGTGAACATAAATACCTAAAGCAATAGAAGAGCAAGATTATAATTTGCTGTAAAGAAAGAATATACATATTCACTAATGTCTTAAGCTAGGACTGTATGTAATGGAAAAGGCTTGGGTTCTTGAAATGAGCAATGAACATTGTGTTAGGTGTCTTTAAGCACCTACCTAAAATCTTTCATGAATTAAGGGTTTCATATTGTAACTGTATGGTAATTGTGTACAGTTTTGGGCTCCCCTGTGCAAGAAGTACACTGACATATTGGAGTCAGTGGAGAGCTGCCAAGACGGATGTGATACCTGTGCTGAGATGCGAATTGGACTGAGTATGTTCAGCCTGGCAAAGAGGAGCGTGATATTTCTAAGAGTAAGAGTAATAAGGACGATCTAAAGGTTGTCTGCAACTTTCTGGGAGCATATAGAGAAGAATGAGCCGTATTCTTCTAATAGGTGCACAGCAATAGGACAACAGCACTGGAAGAGACACCACCAGCAGGGAGGTGGTGGAGTCTCCTTCTCTGGAAACATTCCAACCCCATCTGGACACGTTCCTGTGGGACCTGCTCTGGGTGGACCTGCTTTGGCAGGGGGTTTGGCCTAGATGATCTCCAGAGGTCCCTTCCAACCCCATGTGATTCTGTGAAGAGGTGACACACAAGTTGGGAAGTTCTGAGTAGATGTAAGAAGAAACTTTTTGTCCACGAGGATGGTCAAATATTAGAACAACTTGCTGAGAGAAGTTGGGGGATTTCCATCCTTGGAGATATTTAAAACTTGAGGGAACATGGGCCTAAGCAACCTGTTGTAATTGGACCTGCTTTGAGCAGTGGATTAAAGTAGATGGTCTTCGGAGGTCATGTCCAACCTTGAGTTGTCTCTCTCACTCACCCCCTTCTTCCCCACCCAACAGAAAAGCATTTTGGCTGCTGTGTTAAATCTGGCAGCTGATGCTTAATGTTGAGCAGTGGGGTGATTCACAAGAGTGCAAACCTTTAGCGTGACTTTGAGCTCTTGGACATTTTGTTGTTAGCTTCAGAATATTGTCAAATTATCTTAAAGCTTATTGTTAGTTGCAGCTACAGAGTTGTTTTTTTTTCTTAAAGCTACCTTTCTAAATATGTGTTGGCTATTTTAAGTGTCCATCACGATTCTACAGCAATTGTTAGTTAGCTTTTACTTGACAGGGTGCATGAGCCTTCCTCCCTGCCCCAAATGATATGTGTGTGTACAGATTTTTAATTGTAATTAAGAAACTGAAAAGGCGGTGCTACTGATTGATGATTTGTGTTGTACTTCAAGTACTTGAAAAACTAGTTAAGGAAAACTGTCATGTAACTAGCAGAGAGGCAAGCAGACTTGATGGTCTCTGAAGTAAGAGTATTCATGGTCTATAGATTACATTTACTAATTTTGTCACTGGAAGGATGTGTTGTGTCTTGCAGTTGTGTATTGTGTGATGCACTTGAAACTGCTTTTTTGATAGGATTAATCCTGTACATAGTTATATTATCCTAGCGATTAAGCAAGCTAGTGCATTTTATAGGATTACCCGCATCTTTTAGCTGTAGTAACTAGTTTTCTCTGCAGAAAATAGTGTAGCAAAGTAATAAGGAAATTTTATAAGCAAATAAAAAATAGGGGCTAAAAGAGGTAGACTTAGGTTACATGTTAAATCAAAGACTGGTGTTTTGTCCGTCCTCTAGATCTGCTGCCTTAACGCTTTGGTTGTCAGGGGGAAAATGGAGAGAGATCAGGCATAAATGTAGTTTCAGTCTCAATCTTGAAGGGCCAGAGAGAAGCTTTTGGGAAGGGGGGGAGCGAGAGGAAGGGAAATTGGAAAAACTTCAGGGTAAAACATTACCTGTGGCTGAAACAGTATTGCTTTTCCAAAGGTAAGGGTAAGTTCATCCTTTCTCAGCACTTTTCTCCCTGGGAGATAATGGAAACTCAACCTAGCAGCCTTTCACACGGGGAGCATATGATTGAATGACCTCTAATTCCACGCAGTAGTATCTAGTGTTTGATGTAAAGTTCTGGTACTGAGCAGTTGTTTGTTTTTGCTTCCCAAATATTTGGAATTTTGGTTTAGTGTCTTTTGTTAAGAATGTTACTCTGGACATGGTAAATGTTCATGGCTTTTCTGTAAATGATATTCCAAAACAAAATACAATTTAAGCTTAATCATTTTTGATTATTTGCATCACAAGGTATTGTTGCAATATTACTATGGCTTTATTTTTTATGTAAAATTAACATGTTATTAATAGTCCCTTCTTTGTTTTCTTAAGCTTGAACCTTCGATCAGATATGTGTACTTGTTAGGAGGGGTGCAATTCTCTCTTGAATTGCTTTCTAATCTAGGATTTGGTCATTGTCTATTGTGCTGCACGGATTCTTGAATTTACTGAAGAAAAAGGTGGTTGAGGGTTGTTGGTTGGTTTTTTGTGTTGTTTTTTTTTTAAAGGCATCAATTGTAGATAGAAGGGAACTGGCTTTAGCCTTAGTCATTCAGTAACAGGGTATCCCTTGTGCTTTGGTAGCCTTTTCTTTCTGCAAATGCTTTGCAAGAGCTAGGATAGCAACCACAAAGTTGGTCGAGAGGGTATTTTGCAGAGCAGCAGCCTCTTTGCCTTAAGAGACAATGAACTCAAGTTCAACATATGAGAATTTAACATGATGATCCAGAAGCAGGGGAGAAAACATATTTGACTAGCTCACATTAAAGAGTCTTTGGTTGCAGAACACCTACTGGGGAAAACACAAAATGCATTTTGTCTTCAAACATGAAGGGGATGAAGCAGGAGGAGCGAAATAAGATAGAAGCAGCAGTAATTTTCTCTTATACTATGTATTTTGAAGATGGAAATAACCAGGTACTCTCTTTGCTAGGATAAGAGAACCAAATGCATACAGGCGGTCTGGGCTGTAAAATTTGTGAGGTGATCTTTCTAGATTTGTGGGTACTTTGAAAGCATCTGCTGAGCAGCTGGCTTGCTCTCCAGCAGATCATCGTACCATTTGTTATACCATGCAGAATGTTAAGGAGGCAGAGAAAAGTTACTTTTCCTTTCATTATATAAATATGCAGATATGGGTTTGGTTTTATTTTGAGTTTTTCATTGAATATGAAACAAAAAAGCAAAATTGGGTTTGGCAATTTTAAAACCTTCACCAATACATTATAGCATCGTAGGAAAATTAAGGTTAGAAGAGGTTGCAGGAGATCATCTAGACTAGCCTCCAGTGCAAAGCAAGGTCTGACCAAGTGTTTTAAAACTTCTGTAAAACGTATCTTGTTTGTGGCCTGCAGCTGGAAAAAAAAACCCCAACAAACTTCTTTGGAAGTATTCTCCATTCTCTAGCCCTCCTCTGCTCTACCCTCACCCCTGGCGTTTTGAAAGTCAATAAAGCAGAGAGCTTCTTCAGGTAGGTTTTCTGTCCTATTGTCTTACCTCCCATGCATAAACAAGAATATACATGAAAACTGAGCTATGAAAAGGAGTGAGCCCCACATTAGGTCCAGCTGGCCCAGGTGAGCAGTCAGCAATGCTTTTGCTGGGGACTCAGTCTGAGCTGTGGGTTTTGACTCTTGAGGATTGCTAAGGTAGCTGTGTCTTTCTGTTTTCCCGACTTCTCTGAATGTGATCTTAATCTCCTGTGAGAGTAGCTGGAGGCAAGGAAAGGAAGATGCCTGGTGATTGCACAGCGTTTTCCACTACAGCCATCAGGTGCCTTCTTCCCAGTCGCTCCAGGAAAAGCCGTGGCTGTCAACTAAGTGTAAAAGGTGACAGGTACACGGTGAAGGCCAAGTCTTGATGCTCTGTGTGTGACTACAACCCCACACATCTATTTATGTTCTTTGAACCTGAGACCCTGCAAATTCAGTAAAAAATTTAGCAGAAGCTGTAGCCTGTTTTCCCAATACCTCCTAATACTAGTTGGCTTTTGACCATGGCTGAATGACCACCCATTTGTTATTGTCTCTCCGTTTCTGAGGGCCAGTCTTTGCCTACCTGATGTATTGACCTTTCCCTGGTAGATTAATCTCTACCTTAATTGCTGAGTGGAATATCTCTCTTGCAGCATGGAGTTGCTTGGATTCTGCTGATGTGAAAGGGGACTAGCTGGCTGGCCCTAGTCATTCTCCACCCTACACTAAATGTCCTCGCCTCCTCACTTACCGTAGGTGACTACAGTGTGATTCCCACCTTCTACTTCCAAACAAATTCACGGTTAGGTGGCAGATATGTTGGGTGGTTTGGGTAACCTCACTGGTAGCTTTTTTATTCTGATGAATCAGTCTGTGGGTTTTGTGCCCTTTAGCCAGTTCAGGTGGCCTTCAGTCAGAGGAACTGCAGTCACTGGCCTGGGTGCAAAATCCAAATTTTAGATAAGCCAGTTGCTCTTGGCATTCTCAACCTTTTGGGATCACATAATGATATTCTTTTATGTTAATTGCAAAGATATATTTAATTTCCTATGCAACCTGTTCTAGGTGGACCTGCTTTGCCAGGGGGGTTCGACTAGATGATCTCCAGAGGTCCCTTCCAACCCTATGGGATTCTCTGATTCAGATTCTTCACACTAGGCACAGTGGGGCTCTTGAAGAAACTACTAGAGAAACCATAATGTGGGTAAATGAGTTTTAAACTTCAGTACTTCCCAAGGTGCATTAGTTTTCTGTACTCTTACTCCTTCTTTTTGGGCAGAATAAAATAATTCAGAGTTCTCTTACTACTGCATTGGTGAAGGTTAAACTAGAATTGTTGTAACTTTTTAAAAAAATCCTAAAACCAGGACTTAGGAACCTGAAACCTAAAACTTGTCTTCTCAGAAATCCTTTTCTGAAGGCTACTTTTAAAAAAAATGTTTAAAGTTAGGGTGGGAAATGGGGAAGCTTTATCAGTGCTTGCCTGTTCTGGCTGTGCATACGGCCCAAATCTGGGACTTAATAATGTTTATCTAAATTAGCATACAATGCCCTGTAACAAGATGATCTTTAAGTATTGAATAAGTGTTAAAAGACCTTACTGCTCACAACTTGGCTACGTTAAGTGAGTGTTTGCACGTGTTCCAGTGAAAAGCAATACCAGTTTGCTTTATTCACCTACTGTGAATAACGTGACTCTTAGTTCATGTGCATTGGGTAAGAATTAGTGCACAGGCAGTCCTGACTGGGTGGAATCTCGACTTTTTATAATGGAATGATTTCTAACACATTGTACAGTATCTACTATTAAAATTGCTTGATATAATAAGGATATTAATAAAACTGCATTAACCTATTACGTGTTAATGGAAATTGTTGTTGGAATCAAGAGGGTGTAAATCATCCAATTAAGAATTTCCTTACAGTCATTAGCTGTCAGAATTGGGTTTCACAAATGCCAAGAGCAAACTATTTAACTTGGACATAGAAGCCGTAGTAAAAGTTGAAGGAGTGCACTTGAAAATCTTTTCCTGATAAGATGGGGAGGAAAAAACACAGCCAGTCATTGATTTTCAGCGTGAAAGAGACTTGAATTTTTGAATGAATTTTTGACATACCGTGTTCTCTCTCCTCAAAGGCAAATGCATTATCTTTTCAGCTTTCATCTGTTACGACTAATCTTAACTTAAAATCAGCCTTTTAATCTTCATCTTTGAAACTTGTGTTCACTTTTATTTTCTTCAGGACTCTGGTTCACAAAGCTTGTTCCATGCCAACATCAGAACTTCAGAAACTCTAACTCTACGACAAAAATTAATTTCTTCTAAGTAATCTGGGCCATTTGAAAATGCTGTGACTTCAAGTTGAGAGTAGTTCACAATAGGAGCAGCAGAGTACTTGGGCTATCAGAAATTATTTTTTTTTCTTAACAAGGACTTTACTCAAAACCCCTGTCTGGTATACTGGTGTATAAACATCAGTTAAATGGAAGGGTACGCATCGTCCTCCTGCAACCATTTGTGTGGCCCAGTCTTCAAATATGCATTGGGCGCAATGCTTTGAGGTGCTAATGAATAGTTGTTGGTTGGACGGCTAGCCTTTTACTAGAGATCAGAATACTTAATAGAATCACTAAATATAAATGGTAGCTCTAAGTTTAATGTGGGATGAAACGTGAATGTTTTGGAATCGGGGGGGGAAAGATGATGTGCTGCCCCTTGTTGCTAAAGTTAGCTATGAAAGTTGCGAACAGTAGGTATAGCTTGACTTCAAAGTAGCTAAAAGTCAATACAAAACAAAACATAGAAATCTGCCTAGTGCATATGCAATAAGTTTGTTTTAATGGTGGTATTAATTAAAAGGTTCTCCTTGGGACTGACTGCCCAGCACTGAACTCTGGTTCTTGCTATATATCCTTCTTTCAGCTGCAAGTGAACTTTGTTGAAGAAGTCTTGCTTTTGAATCCTGGGATCTCTTTCCAGTCCAGTTGTGTATTAAGAGCCCAGAATATGAAGCTCTGAGATGTGCCCTGTTAGGTTTCTAGGTGCATAGATGCTGTAGTACCTAGCGTGGCTTCTTTCTGTTTGCATTGCAGCATCTGTTATTTACTTGCTGCACTATGTTGTTTAGTAGATGTCCAAGTTCTGTGTATTCCCAGATGAGCTGTGGGGATCACTAAGGTGGTCCTGGCCTGAAAGAGCTCTGAGGCAGAATTCGCACTTTCTCTGTCTTCTGCGGTAAATCTGATAAACTTTTACTCATGGTAGGAAGATAGGACCCAGTTCTGCAAGAGAAAAACCAAGCCTGTAGACCTCGGTCATTAATGTCACTTTCCATCTGTGAACGAAGGTTGGTTCTGTGCAGCTTAGTCCTCTAGAAAGTACGAACGAGCTTGGCAAAAACACTGTGGCAACTAACAGGTAAGACAGAACAATCTGGTGTTCATTTGGAGTTGAGGCATCGCTCAGTACTTACACACTCACTAAATCAGAATGAACATATCTGTGTTTCTGGAGCATTGTTTATAAGTATCTAAAGGGTGGTTTGAAGGATGTTGGAGCCGGACTCTTTTCAGTGGTTTCCAGCAATAGGACAAGGGGCAACGGGCACAGGCTGGAACATGGGAAGTTCCACTCCAATCTGAGGAAGAACTTCTTTGGGGTGAGGGTGGCAGAGCCCTGGAAGAGGCTGCCCAGGGAGGTGGTGGCAGATCTCCTTCTCTGGAGATCAAGCCCTGCCTGGATGCCGTCCTGAGTGATGTGCTCTGGGCAACCCTGCTTTGGCAGCAGAGGTGGACTAGATGATCTCTAGAAGGTCCCTTCCAACTCCAACAACTCCATGAATCCGTGATTTGCTGGAATTTTTTTCCCCCCCTTTCCGTGTCAGATTGAATTGTACCTTTCCTGGCTGCGTGTTTAGGGAGAAAGAAAAAGGGGGCATTATATCTAATCAGTTACAGGTGTAGGAAGGGCAAATATTTGTGTAAGGCTGACACCAAGTTGTGCCCAACTTACCTTGACCTTGTTTGCTGGATTAATCCGAGAAGCTTCTATAGAATTTTCAGAGTAGGGACAAAGGAAAAATACTGAATATCAAAATGCTCCAGCAGACCGCAAAGTCAATTCTTGCTTAAATTGAGCTTCCATACTCTTTCTGATCATGCTGTTGGTAGCTAGGAGCTGTCTTCGTACAAGTTGTTTCCTTGTTTAAGGTAGTCTCCATGTGCCTTTAGAAGATTTGTTTAGGACAAATGCTGTCTGGATGTTAAGGTGACAATTGTGATGAAGGAAGTAGACCTGAAGATCATAGTTCAAAGATGACAGATTATATGTATGTGACACCATTTTTTTTTTTTCTCTGAAGGGTTTGCATCACCATCTTCACATCTTTCAGGGCTGTGTCAAGAATTACAGGCAGTGGAGTGAGAACCCATCTGGGTATATTTCAGTTTATATATTTTAGGAATTCTATAAATCAGATTTACTTCTGGGAGAAATAGTGACGAGTTAAGTGTTTCTAACTTGAAAATAAAGGTGTTAAAAGCAGTGATTTCTTCTTCAGAAAAGTTCAGTTTAGAAGAATAACCTCAGTAGCCAAAATTAGTGGGTTTATTACCAATAATTAATGTGGCACTGGTGACTGGTGTTGGGATGGACGTGCCAGTCAAGGTGAGTGACTCCCAAGCCGGTGTGTCTGCAGAAGTTGAAAACCAGGAGCCAGAGTGTGTTCTCCTTGACCTGATGAGGAACGTGCCACACAACTTGAACTCTTTTGAGGTTTTTTTGATCTTTCTGGGTGAATTTAAAAACTCATGATTGCATCTAGAGAATTATGTCATGGAATGGTTTTGTTTCTCTCTGTACTTACCATTAACAAAACTGTTGTAGAACAGAATGTAGTAAAAGTATATGCTCTGATCTATCCTCCATATAGTCAGTGGTATTGCGTACATTATTTGAAGACAAAAAATCCTGAGATCTGTTGTGCTGAATAAAAGTCTGAAAATGCATAGTCGATGAAGTTTGCGCTTAAATATCTGAAGATGATAATAATAATGCAGAGCTGTCTGTGAATCTCTTAGGCTTTCCTTACCATATCATTGATAAAAAAAGCCATTGTGGGTAAGCGTGTGCTCCTGTGCGCTATGTTACACCAGCAGAGTGAAAGCATAGAAGTCAGTTTCTCTGAATAATTCATCTTTGTTGCCCCTTAAAAAATTGAAGACCTTTAAATTAAATAACTTCTGAGTTGTCATACCCTACTTGGTAATAACAACTGCTAAAGATTGTTTTGCTTAATTGGCGTTGGTTACCTCTTACTGGCACATATGCTTGTAATAGCCCGGGGTGGCTTTCTGACATGACAGCAATTGAGTGTGTAAGATTTTTGGTGGATTAATGTACATGTGCCACTGTTTCAGTAGTGTATCTCCTATAATTGTAGTGTTCTGCATCTTACTATGAAATTAATCTTCAATTCCTAAACATCAAAGCACAAATAATAACAGAAAAAGACAAGTGTTTTCTTAGCTTCTCAAGCTGTGAAATAATTAAAGAATTATTTGACTTCTTTGTCCGGTTGTGTCAGATAATCTGCTTCTCAGATTTTATTTTCAATGGTCCCTGTTTGCTTTTATTGTGTTCTAAGGGTTCGAATATCTTAGAATACGTATAGGGATCACCATTTAATAAGCTATTCTTAAAGTACCTGTTGGTTCATCAAGCTTCTGTGATTAGAAAACAGATATGTGATGTTAAATATGCGCGTTCCACGAAAGACAAAAAAATCACCAACTTCTAACGTAGGTGTTTGTGTGAATTTAGATGAGTTTAGCATCACATGAGCAACTAGAGGATACATCAACATGTAGTGCAGTTTAAGAGCTGGCTATGCCTGTATCAATGTGAAGTTATTGTGATAGCTTTGTAGAAAACACTGTATAAGCAAAAAGTTTTGGGGATCCATGGTGAAATATGGGGCAGAAAATGCTCTTTGGTGTTCTTTTGCTCTGCCGGAGAACCTTCTATCTTGATGCTGGGGTGAGAAGAGAAAAAGGTAGGTGCTTGAGGGTACTTCTCTGTTCAATATACTGTACTCTGTGGGTTGATGGTTCCTTTTTCATGAAGTGCTAGTTTTTCCTGTGAAAGTAGATAGTTTTTGAAGGAGGTGGCACCTTTTCTAGGAACAGTTGAGTAACTAACCACACAAGATAACAGATACTAAACAAATTAAAAACTGCAAATACTGTAAAATAAAATATCCTAGAACTGTATTCCATAAGATGATAATGCAATATGGTCAACACAGTCGACAGAAAAATAGAAAACACAGCAAAATTTTATTTCAGCTTAGATATGGAGGAATATATAATTTGCAAGAACAACCTCAGTTTCACAGTATCCTCTGTGTTGCAAGATCTGAACTGTAGGATTTTGAAGGTCACCAAAAGGGCTCTTTTGGGGAAATTAATAAGAATCCCAACATTTTGCTTGGAAAAGGAGCTGAATAGGCAGTTACATTCCATCTGCTCATGCAAGGAAGAACAGACTTGCTAGAGATGTTTACCTCAGAGTGGCACTGCGTTATGAAAATCGCAAGAGAAACCATAAGCAAGCCAATCTGTTGCACTGGGATGTGTGAAACCTGGTATTTTAGGCACAGAATAAAGGGAGCAGTTGGAAAGAAACCTCTGGAGTCCCATGGGTTGGTGTCAAGAGGACGGGGCCGGTCTTTTTTCAGTGGTGCCCAGGGACAGGACAAGAGGAGATGGGCACAAACTAGAATAGAAGTTCCACCTAAACATGAGGAGGAACTTCTTTCCTGTGAGAGTGGCAGAGCTCTGGAAGAGGCTCCCCAGATAGGTGGTGGAGTCTCCTTCTCTGGAGACATTCCACCCCCACTCTGGACATATTCCTGTGCAACCTGCTGTGGGTGGACCCACTCTGGTGAGGGGGTTGGACTAGATGATCTCCAGAGGTCCCTTCTGACCCCATGTGATTCTATGAAAAGCAGAGCCACCACAAAGCATGGAGGCTTCACGATTCTCTCAGCAGTGCATTCTGATCTGTGGCTGCCATGGTGGTGAAATGTGGTGTTAGTGTTTGGTTTGTTGTTTTGGTGTTTTTTTTTTTTTAACTTTTCTCCCGCTATCTAACTGGTATTTCACTTGCTGCCAGCTTCACTGCTTTGTGCTTTCTCTTTTTTTGCGTGCAGCTCCAATAGAAGTCCTATTCTGTGATTCTGCCTTGCCATTAGATAGCTCTAGGTGCTTTATTTACCCTTAGCTTTCTCATCTTAAGACTCATGGAAGTATTTGTGACATTGAATTAAAAAAATTCCAGATAAAAAGCATATGTGTGCTGGGAGATTTCTTCATCAGAGCTATAGTGGAGAGCCCCAAGCAGCTGTAGGAACTTTGGCATCGTAAAACTGTTCATCACTGTCAGCTGAATAAGAGAAACCTCCATAGTATTAAGATGTTTATAACAAAATAAGCTGAAGTTGCCCTTTTAATGCGAAATGCCTTTTGTGGTTTGTCAACAAATACACAGGTAAGAAGAATCCACGATGAACTCAGTCAAAAAACAAATAGTCTTTGCTATTTGAAAGGAAGTAGTTTTTTAGCTACAACTTTATTTCTTCATTTGATCTGGAGTAAATGCAGTATCTAGAAAACAGTAGTGTTATGTCAGGTGTTAACAATGAGGAGTAGCTCCTGGCTTCCTATTGAAATTAATCTAATTGAGTTCTTCTATGAGTGGTTGTTTGGTGTTTTTTTTGGTACTCTTGATCACGTGCCTGAATTTTGAAAGATGAAGCTGTTAAACATGGCCGAGAAGTATTTCGTAAGAGCTGCTTGATTGCTGGCCTGTTGGCAGCATGGGAAATTTTTGACAGAAATCTCGATTGATTCTTCCATGTTCAATAGTGTGTTCATTACAATGGTATTTCCTGAGCAGCTGGGCTTGCTTAGCTTTGGAGCTAAAACAGCAAAAGCAAGGAAGTGAATTTTCCACACACACCACCTCTCCACCGCCCCCCCCCCCCCCCCCCCCAGCATTTTCTTGCATGTTAGAAAATTATGTTAATTCTTTTATCCTGTTAATGAATTGGCACGGAAACCATTTGAATGATGGCAGAGAGCAAGAGCAGAAGTGGAGGTCAGTGAGGAAATGGCATGTTCTATAGTCTTGTGTATGGTGAAAGGGCTAGCTTATCCTTTAAAAACTAGTCTGATCAAAATTGATAGATAAAGCTGTGTTTCCTGATGGTCTCGGAATTAATAAGTGCTTCTGTTTCAGAGAGGTATTCTGAAGTGATGAAAGGTGAGATTTCTACATTAAAACTATTTGGTATGTCTTCAGTTGATGATAGAATCATAGAATGGTTAGAGTTGGAAGGGACCTTAAAGATCATCCAGTTCCAACCCCCCTGCCCTGGGCAGGGACACCTCCCACCACACCAGGTTGCTCAAAGCCCCATCCAGCCTGGCCTTGAACCCCTCCAGGGATGGGGCAACCACAGTTTCTCTGGGCAACCTGTTTCAGTGTCTCACCACCCTCACAGCAAAGAATTTCTTTCTGGTATCTAATCTAAATCTCCCCTTTTCCAACTTAAAATCATTATCCCTTAATATTTAATTAATAGCCAGGTCATTTGTCATAATGCTTCTTACCAGCAATGTGATGCAAAAAATAGTATGTGAAATGGTATATCTGTAGGGGAGAATTTGTGTCCTGTCTTACTGCATTGAGACAAATAGATATGTTTTAAAGGTTACTGTAAGAAATGTCTTTTGATCAGTTGAAAATACTGATCTTCAGGGTTTAATCTTGGGTTTGAATAGTATCTCCATCTATTACTTAGACTGAACATGACAGAAATCTGTTAAAAGCACTGGAGTGCTGGTATTTAATAGGATTTTCCAGCTGATGTAAACTTGTTTGAGATCTCTGCCTCCTGCCACCCGTCCCCTGCTTAGCAGTCCTGCAAACGTGGAAGAAAACAGCCCAGCCCCTCCAGTTTCCTAGGCTCCTGTCTCACGTTGTTGCACCTTCAGTGTTAAGAAGGACTTGAAAATTTTTCACTGTATTCTGATACTTAAAGGGCCTAAGAAAAGTGTGCAGAATCAGTCTCATAGCCTTTTAAAGAGTTATGGAAAAATCTGTCTCTGTGGTGTGTGATTGTTGTGTCGGGTGAGATTATTGCAGTGCGTGCAGGTGCTTGTAACTTGATTTGTTTCTCATCTCCACTCTTGCTGCATAGTTGAGGAGACACATACAGGATGGCCCACTATTACCCAAAGCTAGCCAGAGGTTTTGGGTTTTTTTTCTCCATGCTCCCACCCCCTGGCTTTAAACTTCCCGTGTCCTGCATTACTTTTGATGAGTCAACTCAGACAGGATCTCAGGGCTGTTATTAGCTACCTAGTACATAGAATCACCGAATTGTCAGAGTTGGAAGGGACCTTCTAGAGATCATCCAGGCCAACTCCCCTGCCAAAGCAGGGCTGCCCAGAGCACATCACTCAGGATGGCATCCAGGGGGGCTTGAAGGTCTCCAGAGAAGGGGACTCCACACCCTCCCTGGGCAGCCTCTGCCAGGGCTCTGACACCCTCACCCCAAAGAAATTCTTCCTCAGATTGGAGTGGAACTTCCCATGTTCCAGCTTGTGCCCATTGCCCCTCGTCCTGTCACTGGGAACCAC
>JAOTQQ010000079.1:38589149-38603932 GCA_026546715.1 Gallinago undulata
GTGGCAGAGCCCTGGAAGAGGCTGCCCAGGGAGGTGGTGGAGTCTCCTTCTCTGGAGACATTCCAAACCCTGCCTGGCCACGTTCCTGTGCAACCTGCTCTGGGCAACCCTGCTTTGGCAGAAACCAAAATCAATAACATATCTCATCATTTTGGGTACTGGTGAGAAAGCAGAAGCTTGGAAATGTGAGAAGTGGTCAGTTTTCAGTGCTGTTGGTGTGGTCTGGATTTAATGCAAGGAAGCCCTGCAAGACAGGGACTGTCTTTCAACAGGTAGAATGCTGCCTCTTCTTGGTGCTTTCACGTGGATGGCAGGCACAGCCTGGATAGCTCAAGGCATGGGCTAGCCTGGGTGTCAGCTAAATGCCGTTGAGCGTGAGCAGTTCTGTGTAAAATAACATTTATTCCTGCATTCAATTTTAATCGCTTAAAAACCTTTGAGCGTGTCGTACATCAAAGAAATTCTTAGATACTTTGGCGGGGGGGGGTTGGACTAGATGATCTCCAGAGGTCCCTTCCAACCCCATGGGGTTCTTTGAGTCTATGATTGTGCAAAGCGTGAGCTGTAACCCCACCTCTCCCCTTCAGAGACTCCTCTCCCTCCCAGGCAATCCCGGTGACCTCCAAACTCCTCTCCCCGCCTTTCCCTCCCGCTCCTCGGCGGCTGGGACTCCACTCCGCCGCTTGGGGAGAGCCCCGGCTGCCGCCGCCCGGCGCTTGCCCGCCCTCCCGCCTCATCCCCCGCCCGTTCCTCGCCGCCGCCGCGCTGCCCGCCCAGGGGCGTGCGCCTCGGGCACGGGCCGCTCCTCCGCCCGCTGCGGGTTGGGAACCGCCGGCGTTTTCCTTTCCGAAGCGGACACCCCCTTCCCCTCCCTCCTCCTCCTCCCCACTTCCACCTCCCGCCCCGTCCAACCCAACTCAGGGCAGGGGGTTGCCGGCCTGAGGCTGCCCGCCGTTTCCTCCCTCCTGAGGGAGGGATATCAATCGGATATACCCGGCGAAGGGGAAAGAAGAAAAAAAAAACCAGGGAAAAAGAGGGGGGGGAAAAAACCCATCAAACCCGCAAGAGCCGCAAACCGTGTAGCCTTGCCGTAAACAATGAGATGGAAAGCTGCTGTTGCTCCTCTCCTGCCTTGAACACCGGCCCAGGGATCCGCAGGAGGATGCCTGCGACTGCCGCATGGATTTAAACCCTCCCTCGGGAAGAAGGGGCTGGATGGCGCTTCCATGGAGGCCGGGAGCGGTGCCGGAGCGGAGCTGCCGCCGAACCCCGCCGAAGCCGCCGTGTGACTCCCCGAGAAGAGTGTGACAGGGGAGGATATCTATTTCTTTTCTTCTATTATTTCATTATTTTTTTAATTATTATTATTATTTTTTCCCCACTGGGTTGCAGTGGCTCTGCGCTCCCATTCGCGCTTCACACAAAACCCACCTCTCTCCGGTACCTCCGGCCATGCCCGGGCTGGATGCTGCTGCCTGAAGGGAGGAGAGCGGCGGGGGGAGACATGTATCTTCTGGACAGCAGCGAGCAGCCTCCGGCCGCCGCCGCCTCCTCCTCTTCTTCCTCTCCACCGGAGAGGATGCAGCGCGGGACCCCCCAGAGGAAAACCGTCTACCGCATCTCCGTGACCATGGTGAAGAAGGAGCTGCTGGGGCCGTCGGAGAGCGGCCATCCCGCCCGGGACCTGCGGCGGCGCAGGGAGAGCCGGGCACCGGGTTCTTCCAGCCTCACTAGGGCCGGGCTGCTGCTGGTGGAGGAGGAGGAAGGCGAGGAGGAGGAGGAGGAAGAAGAAGGCGGCGGCGAGGAGCGGGACCGAGTCCCCAGCCCCTGCGGCTTTCGCAACTTCAGGACCCTCAGCACCGGGCAGCTGGAGCTGGGCCGCCTCAAGGTGCCGCGGAGAACCGGGCACCCCTTCCCCGTCGAGCTGGCCCTCGGAGGGCCGCGGGGCAGCTCCTCCCCGCAGGGGAGCGGCGGGGAGCCGGCGGCGGCCACCTGTGGCGGGGCTGAAGCCGCAGCCTCCCCTGAGGAGGAGGAGGAGGAGGATGATGATGAGGAGGAGGATGAGGATGGGGGCCCACCGTCAGGCCGCTCGGGTGGGGCCCCGCAGCAGGCGGAGGAGCGGGGGCAGAGCCCCTGGCGGCAGCCGGGCCTGCTGCGGCGGAGCTTCAGCTTCAGGCACTGGAGCAGCGGGGGTGAGGTGCCGCGGGTGCGGGCGCTGGGCCGGGTGAGGCGGCACAGCAGCTCCGGCTGCCTTCCCGGGGCCCTGCCGCCGCCGCCGCCGCCACCACCACTGAGCCAGGGGGCCGGGCCGCGGGGCTCACCGCTCGCCGCCGCCCCCCTCCCACCACCGGAGAAGCGGAACACGCTGGATGTAGGCGAGGTGCTGAGCCAGGCGGACCCGCTCTCCCAGCTGGAGCGCTGGGAGCGGAGCAAGAGCAAGAACCGGACTCTGGATAACAGCGACCTGCAGCGGCTCTCCGAGAGGTTGGGCCGGGAGGGCCCTGCCGCCACCCACGAACACCGGCTGCTTCGCTTCTTCAGCGGCATCTTCGCCCGCAAGGACGGCAGCTCCGCCCTCTTCGGTAGCCCCCACGGGCGTTCCCCCCGCAGCAACTTCTCCAGGTCCAGGGCTTATTTTAGCAGCCTCAGGAGAGCCACCGTGGACGTGCAGTCTAGCACCGAGCGCATCAATAGGTCCCCCCACAAAGGTGCCCTTCCTCGTCTCACCTTGGAGGGTGGGGTGTGTGTGTGTGTGTTTTCTCCAAAGCTCTGAATCGATGGTGGGATAAAACCCTATCTCCTCATTATATCTGAGGTGGAGAGGGAGATGCTGCGGTGGGATATGTGCTGGCTGTAGGCACTAGCGGGTATGGCATGTTTTAAAGCGTGTCCTAGTGCTTTCTTCTCAGGTGTATTGCCTGGCAGCTCTGATGGGAGCAGGTTAGGCTGTATGAACCAAAAAAAAAAAAAAGAGTGCTCTCTGGGTTGGCTGATTATAGGCATTCCAGGGCAGGTGAGCGATGCCAAGTGTGGCTCGTTTTAATTATGGAATGGAAGCTGAACTCTGGTGCTGCTGTATGTAGGTGACTGGGTGGCCCAGTGCTGCCCAATGCCAGGACTTTTCCCCTTTTGGAAAGACTTTTGTATTCCTAAAGATGGGTTACAGTGATCAAAAATATGCCTGCTTGTTTTGGAGTAGGTAAATACTGATGATGTGAGTGTGTTGTAAACCTGAAATGTCTTAGAAACAAAAGAACTTAAGCAGAGTTTGGTATTTTTTTTAAAAGGACAGCACAAACTCAGAAGCTGTGCTCTTCGAATTATTCTTATAGGTGTGTGCAAATCTTCAACTAGCCAAAGTGTTGCTAATGCTAGATGGAAAGGAGATTGGGACGTTGCGGGGTTTTGTGAATCCGTAGGATACAAGAAAAACTTGAAAATTAACCTTACTGTGGGGTGGAAGTTGGGAGCTGACTAGCTGCTTTCTGTGAGGATGTGAAGGATCACAGCATTGTTTAACCAGAAATGCTGGTTGTGGAGTTTCACTGTAAGATGTTGTGCTTTCTTGCTAGCTGCGCTTTTCAAACCTTTAACAGGTGCCTGTGATGAAACATTGAACTAGTAATTATGGCAGACTTTGAGTGCTAAGTGCTTATCCAAGTGGCAAATGATCTGTAAGTCACAGCTTTTCTGGAAATATAGTTCTCCGGTGAGAAAGATTAAGCTTTCTGTAAGCCATGGGTACGGTGTTGGATGGTGTAGAGTTACGAGAGGGAAGTTTATTGTGGGGAAGCAACAGCAGGAGATGCTTGGTGGTGCTACCAGCCTGTTAACAGATCCAGAAGTCTTGCTGTGAGCGGAATACGCCCGGAGTTTGAGGCACAAGGAGCAAAGCCAAATATTTAGACCTAGTAACTGAAGCCTGTAATATTTTATTGATGTAGAGGCATTCATGTGGGCTTATAATAATCTTGACGGAAATTGTGGTCTGACCTTGGTTAAAGTTTGAGGTAACCACAACAGAGAGTTACTTCATACAACTATTTATGCCTGTCCTGTGCCAATATGCTTAAACTGTTACTCTATTTTGATGGCATACAGCCATATACTTGGAGCACAGTCCTTTCAGCCCGGGATAAGTTGAAGATTTCGGTTAATCAGTAACCATTGATATGCAGCATTAAGATGTTCCAGAGCAGCTTTTCCTCTATATGCTAGTATCAGATTTAACTGCTGAAAATAAGTTTTGAGTCTTGTTTTCCAGAAGAAAAAAAAAAAAGGCGTTTTGGGACTAGCCCTGTGGTTACAGGTTAGTAGCGGGGTTGCAGGCTGGCATTATGGATTAACAGGTTTGGTGTGCTCTGCCACTTTCTGCTTTTTTTTCCCCAGAGAAGTGCAGTTAAGGCTTTTGCTGTCAGAAAGTCTGCGCACGGTTTCAGCTGTTGCTTGTTGGTGTCTTCCAGAAAGCTAAGTTGAAATGAACTTGCCTTTACTTTCTTCTATTGTTTCTTAGGAGGAAAAGTTTAATGAGATGATATGATTAGCATGCCAAATATATTTTAAGATTGGGACAAGTGGCTCTTCAGCCAAGACTTGTCTTGCTTCTTTTAGTTGATGTGAAATTGGTATGCTCTTGTTGGCAGTCTTGTGCCTATGTTTTAGGGTAATGATGGAGATCAAATCTTGATTTTAATATTTGGTGGTCTCCAGTCTTTTCTTGCAGAGCTTCGCTGGAGAGAATTATTCTTAGCTTTGTGTTGGCTCTTGCTTGTTACCCCAGTACAGTTGCCACTCTCTTACGCCACTGGAATTTCCAACCCCAGCTCAGTAAAATCTCTGTGCACTCACGTGGGTGAGCAGGCAAAGCTTTGAAGAGCATGAATTTTGGGTGATATGATGCAAATGTATTGGAACTAGTCCCGCATTGTTCTCCATCTTGTAGCTGAAGGTTTTTGATGATGTGCTGGTATAAGAATATTGGTTTTTTTCCAACACTGGAGAGTCCCATTCCTTAATGCATTAAAACTTTTCCAGGACTCTTCTAGCTGTTTCAGTTGTTGTCAGTGAGTGTTGTCTATGCGTTGTGATGAAAACAAAATCTAGCAGATAAATAGATTGCAATTGGGGTTAAGCGTTGTCTAAGAGGGTTTTTCATTACTATTTATTGGGTAGGTCTTGTGTGGAGCAAAAGGATTGCCAGCTGCACTGATATAGCCAGATGATTAAGAACTGAACTGGTATTAAGGTCACTGGCTGAATTAGAGAATGAGATGGATTAATGTTTGCACAATATTGAAGTGTATGCCAGATGCTAGCGGTCGCGGTCTTTGGTTTTTGGTTGAAATTGAAAGGAAACAGAATTTTAATGTCGCTTTATACCAACTTGACAGTTAAATACCTGGTGTCAGAGTGAGTAACTTTCTAGGGACAGGTTGCTGAATGCTTGTGTAGAAGGCATTCATCACGAGTCCCTCGCAAATCAAGCTCTGGGAATTAATTCATTTGGGCAGAGATCTGCCTGTTGCTTGGTTTGTTGCTGTAGGTAAAGATATGTTGATCTAATGAAGTTGATGTAGATGACCAAAACACGCATTGCACAAGGAAAAGAACATTTAAAACAAGATGTTCTTTTTCCTCTCCTCCTGATCGCTTGCCCCGAATTTGAGGGTGCTTGGTGTGGCAAGAAGGATAAGGTTACTCTGGAACTGTTTTATAATCCCAGTGAGTCTCCAGTTAATGACCCAGCATCTGAATTTTTCGGAAGTGAAATCTGTATGTGGGGTAGCCTGTCAGCTCTTTTCTGAGACCAAGGGAAGGGTTTGACTTGCTCGTAGTCAATGCAAATGGAGGAGAACTTCAAACTTTCTCCTGTTTCTTCAAATCTTTGCTGCTTTAGCTATTAACAGGTTTCTACTGGATGTAATGGTTGTTTTGCCCTAGAAAATGGAATGGCTTGTACCAGATGCTGAACCCTTTACTCTATTTAGTAGTTAAGCAGCCAGAACTTTTAATTGCTGCGTTTGACAAAGTAATAATTTCAAGGCAGGACATTGCATGCTGCACCGTGTAAGCTTGGTAGTAGCATCGCTTTCAGATCTTGGATTCTTAGATCGCCCCAGAAGAACTTCTTGGGTGTATTTTGAACAAATGCTTTGGCTCTTTCCTGCAGAGCTCATTTTGATACTATTGCCCTGATGGCCACTGATGGTTTAATACTGATTGCTGAAGTGCAGCTCTCCAGTTACCAAATGATTTGGGAAAGATGATAGCTGAAATAGCACGTAACTAGTGTTTTCTTTGGCATGGTTATAACCTTAGAAGTAGAGATTTGGGAAGCAGAGAGTGAGTGCAAATCTGTTTCAAATGCCTGCATGTTCATTTTCCCGTTGAGCTGCGTAGGGTTAAAAAAAAAAAAAGCATTAATGCAAACTATTAATGTACTAGTGTTGCTTTTGATAATTGGTGTTAGGATTTCCCCTAGGCAATTGCAGTAAACACACAGTGAAAGGCAGCATCTGCCAAAAAATACAGAATGGGTTTTTTCATGTGTGAGGAAAAAGAAATGTCAGTATATTGAACTCGAGAAACTATCATCTATTCTGCTCATGAAAAGCGTCCAACATCTTGATGGAAGTTTAAAATAGGGTGTTTGATTTTGATGTTTCAGGCTGGTATATAATGACAATGTTTGACAAATACGTCTGCCTTATTGGCAAAATAGCACCAAATGTTTTCTCACAGCAAAACAGGCCACAAATACCATCAAGATAATAAGCATACAGTGCCATGTAGCTTCCTACAATTTTATTTTGCTAATTGCAGAAGACATTAGCAAAGCTTCAGTGGTGGGCCTTGTTATTTTTGGAGGGTTTTTTTTTGGTGTGGGGACAAGGCGAGCCAGGAGGAGAGACTTCCCCTGCTGCTGCTGCTGATATTCAGCAAGGGCTGGAATGGGTTTGTAGCAGTCAGAGACTCGTCTGTCATGAGTCTGGTCACCTTAGTTTCTGCATTGGTTAATAGTCTTGAAGTTCTTGATCAGCCTAATGCAGAGGAATATTCATGCACTTCACATTTAACCTCATGGATAGTACTTGTTTTCCTATGTTTTTGGCTTCCTTACTTTGAGGTCGCACACGCAAAGATGTAAAGGTCACTTGTCTGAGGTTGTAGGACAGAGTAAATCCCCATTTTAAGACATTACAGAAAGGTCTTTATGAGGACACCCCCCCACTAGGATCTGCCCCTAATGCCAGATACGGTAATTGTGATTTATGAGATAGGCACATCTGTATTGCCTGGTTGTAAATGCTCCACTTGGGTGGTATTCAAAGTTATATCTAAAGGATATGGGAGATGTTATTTGTAAATTACCTGAGACCCATTATTTGTAACTTTATTTTCACTAGCTTATAGAGAGAACTATTAAATTAAATACAGAAATTCAGCAATGTCAGTTCTAGTTACATCAAACAACTTCGCTATTTTAAGATGACTCGATGATGTATCTCAGCTCCTGAGCTTGGTGAAGTCAATTTCAGCCTTGAAGGCACTTATTAAGAAATAACGTGGAAGTTTCTTGGAAAGATCCTAGTGTTTGCAAAGGGTTCTTGTTCCTTGCAGCACCCGAAATGCACCGCGGTTGGAATGCTTATGAGCTACCCTCCCATTTTGTGAATGAAGACCCAGAGCAGATCTTTACTTCTTGGATGTGTTAGATGCTGGTGTTTTGCAACGCGCTTATGAAGGGGAGCTCAAAACCTGTGCTGGCTGCTGCCAACTCTGCCACTTCCAAGTTGTACATAATCCCTCTTTATTTGTTTACATGTATTTGTCAGCTGGCTTGTCTGGCTGATTTGATGGAGAATCTGGATTCCTAAAAATACTGGTGTACTTGTGTTGGACTCTGTGTGTATGCACAAACACATGCGTGGTTTTTAAGGAGAGAGTTTTCTAACACTGATGCATATGGGTTTTTTTCCACCTTATTCCCATCCAAACAGCCACTTGCTGGCAGCGCTCATGTATTTAACATAAGGGAAGGCTGTTTTAAAAAGTGGGTGATAAACCACGTGGTGCAGATGTATTTGTGATGGTATTTGTAAGGACGTGTAATGCATCTATCAAGATGCACGCGCTTCTTAGTTTCTCTGCTGCTTTCTGTGGGTGCGTATGTTATTTGGGTCTTAAGAGCATTATCTTTGGATGTGAAATTAATGAGTTACTGCTTTCTCTCACTATTAAGTAGTATTTTATTATTTTCTTTATTTTTTTTATGATTGAACCTAAAAAAAAATTGGTGACCCTTAGCACCCTAGTGTTGCTATTACGGAACATTCTTGCAGAGATGATGCTCTCCCTGTGGCTCCCGAAAACCAAAGCCTTCTTTGGAATGAGCATTAGAATGACATACTGCCTGAAACATCTCCAGCTCTTCCAGGGCTGTTATTGCATTTGTACCAAGGGTAGACTGGCTGGGAAACGGGGATGTTGACCTAATTGCTCCTTATGCAACATCCTCATTCAGAAGCTCTTCTCTTCAACAATACAGAAATATTTTTGTTGGCAAGGCAACGACTTTTCTGTCTCAATCTCTGTATCCTGTAAGGGGGGGAAGCTTATTCTGTGCTCATGGAAGATGTAAGGTTTAACTCTTCTGGAGTTTTAATTATTAAAGCTACTAAAATTGAAATGTGCTCTTCACAACTTCCAAGGGATTGTGCCCAGGACTTGAAAGAAATTTATTTTTTCCTAACCTCACTTGAGTTGAAAATCACCCATTTTGCCATCTCCTCAGTGGCAGATTGTTGGTTTCCTTGCTCAGGCTGCTCTTCCAGTCCATGCACTCCAGTATGGAGTGCCATGTACTGGTTGTCACTGGTATCTTTTTCACTCCCTCCTCTTTGGCTGTCCTGTATTTCTGTTAAAATACTTGGTTGTAATTCTTATCTTAAAGTACGTTTCTTAACTTACTTTCAGTTCCCTTTTTGGTCCTTCCTGTATAGAGATTGTTTTCCAATTCTCCCAAACTTATGAAGCCCCAAGTATTACTGTAATAGAAAATAAAGTAACATTTTTCAGCCAATCCATGATTTTGCACACTGGGTTCCATGTTCATTTCTTGAAGATGAAGGTAGTGTTTTTCACTAAATAATGAAAAATACTAAGTTAGGTGAAATAATTCTTTTTTTGGTTCAATGTCTTCAGTATGCCTTGCATGTTGACTGCCGGTTTCCTAGTACCAAAAATGTCTGTCCTTGTTAAATTTCTCAATGGAGAGTTTGTTTTAATAAAAGAGAGGCTAATTTCTATCTTCAGGAGAATGTGTTACTTTTGAGTTTTGTCCTGTTGGCAATGAAGTTCCTCCGATTTTCAGCGTTGTATTTGGCTGACTTGTGATACTCAAGAGATGATGAGTGGCACAGCGCTGGAGAAGCCAGAACGGAACATAATGCTACAGAGCTTTTTCTGAAAGACATTTTGAAGGCACTGGCTAAAAGTCCATGGAAGTGAACAGTCTCTTTCAGCTCACATTTACGGTGTTGTTACAGAGAAAGCTATCTCTGTTCCAGGTGGCCATCAAAAATGGCCTTGGCTATTTGTACCCGCTTTCCAGAAACCAAATCAATAACATATCTCATCATTTTGGGTACTGGTGAGAAAGCAGAAGTTTGGAAATGTGAGAAGTGGTCAGTTTTCAGTGCTGTTGGTGTGGTCTGGATTTAATGCAAGGAAGCCCTGCAAGACAGGGACTGTCTTTCAACAGGTAGAATGCTGCCTCTTCTTGGTGCTTTCACGTGGATGGCAGGCACAGCCTGGATAGCTCAAGGCATGGGCTAGCCTGGGTGTCAGCTAAATGCCGTTGAGCGTGAGCAGTTCTGTGTAAAATAACATTTATTCCTGCATTCAATTTTAATCGCTTAAAAACCTTTGAGCGTGTCGTACATCAAAGAAATTCTTAGATATTTTGGCGGGGGGGGGTTGGACCTTCCAACCTTCCAACCCCATGGATTTCTGTGATTTTTTGAAGTTAGCTGAAGATCCAGTGCTTAGTGCAGGTGATGCTGTTGGCCACTTCTGATGTTGCCACGAATGAAGAGGTGCACTCTGGGTGCTGGGTTAGGTGAGGATGGGGACACTGAAGAAATTCTTGATTTTCAGTTTAGATATCTGCAAAGCTTCCCAGGTGACTCAAGGTGAAGTCGTTATGAAGTCATTCGAGAATGATAGGCTATGAAAAGAGTAGGTTGAGATCAGATAAGAGAGATCTATGTTTGGTGCCTTGACTATGTATAAAGATTTGTAAGTGGGCGTGATGATTACTCTGTGTGTGTACCCTAGGCATGGAAATACTCTGAGTATGTTTAGCTGCGTTGAAAACTTGGTTGTGGGAATCCTTCCCTTTTCCTGCCCCTTCTTATCTCTTGCTCTTGTGAACATAAAGGGTGGGGAGTGGAAAGTGAAATGAGGTAGTTGGTTTGCTTTATGTTCAGACTTAGGTGTTCCTGAGGTTATTGCCACCTTTTAATATTACCTCTTCACTTCGGCACCTTGGGTTTGTGGAAGGTCTGCAGCAGCAGAGATTTATGTTTGCCTTCTGATTTCTTTGTGGCAGTCAATTACCTGCTAATGCAGTTGACCTCCAGCCCCTGGAACGGACTCTATTTTTTTTTTATTATTTTTTTTTTAAACTGAAGCAGGGAGGAAACTTCATGAAGAGCAGAGGATGATCACAGGGCACTGCAGTCATCTTAAGACTTCTTCTTACTCTAACTGCCATCTTCCTCAAGTAAACAGAACTGATACAATGGAAGGACTTTTTGAGCCATTCCCAAGTTTTAAATACATAAATAAATTTATTATGATAGAATCTAAACTTTTTTTTTTTAGTTCAGTCGTAAGATACACAAAGCACAATGGTTGCTGGTGTAGAACAATTCTGTAAAACTGTATAGTTTTGAATTTGATAAGTGGTGTCATTCAGATAAAGTGTGGTTTAGGTATCGGAGGTCCTGGACAGACACACTTTTTTCTGTCCTGATGTAGTTGTGCTGTCTTGCGTTGTCCTCAGTTCTGTGTATTTCTGCTGTGATTGCCAAGTTATACTTCAGTGGCTAAGCTAAAATAAAGAGGAGATCTTTTTTTATTAGTTCTCTCAGTCTGTGTAAGAACAGTTTGTAACCCAAAATGCCCTACTCAAACTTGCACCTCACTAGCAGAAACAAATATCTTACCTTTAAGGACAGTGAGGACTGAAGTACATTATTTTTTTTTTTTGTCATTCAGCTGTAGGCACACCTTTCAGAAGTGGTCATCTCTCTAATAGATGCTTCTTGATGTGCATAGATTCTTCTGTAGATGCTTCTTGCACGTGAAGTATTCCCAGTCTGGGTCTTCCTGGGTAGATGAGCAAGGTGCTGATACCACTCATGATTTTTTTCTAGAATCTTCCACATAGGTCTCAATCAGAGTAGCACCAATATTTTTATTACGTGCACTGGATGCTTTGTTTGAGGAAGAGAAGCTTTCTTTTGGATGGATTTTATCAGAGCTGTCTATGGGCAGTTCTCATCTGATGAATTTGAAACTGTTCCTCATTTGGGTCCATTGAAATATCAATACTTGATTTTTATTTTTATTTTTTTTGAAGTTCTGAATTGAGTCTTGAAAGTCTAAAAGGAATGAGGTACTGGTGATGATTTTTTTTATCTGGAACCTGGAAAGCCCATTAGTTCTTTTCATTAGCCCTTTTCTTCTGCTCTCTTGCTACAGAAAATTCATTCCCAGCCCAAATCCTTGATTTGACTGTTAATCCCTATCAGGAGCAGGAAGAAGGTGATACTGCTGCTGAGCCAGGTGGTGCAACTCTGTCTTCCAACATCTGTCTCTGCTGCACATAACCGCTGGAACATCTGCAGAGAGAATATGATCCTTGCTTGCTGCGCTGAGTGCTCCTGAGGGTACATGGGAGCATGGGGGAAGAAGTAGGATTTTTCTGGAATTAGTTTGGTAGGGGAAACAGAAACCTGCATGTAGAGTAAGAGACTTCCGAATGAAGTGGGCTTCAGTTGCTATATTAATTACAGTTTTACTCCAGGTAACTGCTAAGTGATACTGTGTTAACTCTCTCCTATGATTATATGCCTTTTTCCCATCAAAATGGAGGTTTCGTTGTGCTTGTGGATTGTGTACTTTGTCATATAGGTTAATGTATTATTCAAACGTAGCTATGAAATCCCTGCAGGTCCTCAGTGTGCGCATTGTGAGCCCTCACCTAGGAATCCTTTAAATAAGATGATTTAAAGAAATAAGTACATGGAAGGAAATCGTTCTCCGTCGCTCCTGAAAGTCGCTTTGGCAGAAGCACAGACAGTGTGCATCAAGGTTTTCTGCAGCGACACCCCCATGCCTTTTTTCCTGTAAGAAGAGGTTCTGGGTCGGGGCTTCTCTTCTTTATACTTCCAGAGTATGTTCCTGTCACGGCTTGCCTTAACCCCTACCCTCGCAAAGTATGCAAGGAATTGACTGATAACAAATGCCTTTTACATCCCCAAATAAAGAAGACATGGAGCGTGTTTGGAGCATGCGTGCTGGTTTGTATTTTTAGGGCCCCAGGTTGAGACATTACCCATCCATAGTGTGGAAAGTCTAAAGGATACACAATACCTGTTTTGTGTGAAAGTCCTGTGGATGAAACCAGTTTGACATCAGGGGCTTGATGGTGTTTAGCAGTGTGGGGGAGAGCTGGTTACTAAGTACTGACTTCCAAAACCATGCATAATCCTGTTTCCACAGGATTTAAACCAGTCTTTGTTTAGTTCTAGTTTTCTTCAAGGTTCACATCCCTGTCCCCCAAAAAAAACACCTTTTGCGTGGTTGTGTTGCCAGTGTCTTGCTTGTAGTTTCTGAAATGTGTGTGTGTGTAGAGTCATAGGTTGGTTAGAGTTGGAAGGGACCTTAAAGATCATCGAGTTTCAACCCCCCTGCCATGGGCAGGTCCCACCAGACCAGGTTGCTCCAAGCCCCATCCAGCCTGGCCTTGAACCCCTCCAGGGATGGGGCAGCCACAGCTTCTCTGGGCAACCTGTTCCAGTGCCTCACCACCCTCACAGCAACGGATTTCTTTCTGGTATCTAATCTAAATATCTTTCAGTTTAAATCCATTCCCCCTTGTCCTGTCACTGCCCTCCCTGACAAAGAGTCCCTCCCCAGCTCTCCTGGAGCTCCCTTCAGATATTGGGAGGCTGCTCTAAGGTCTCCCCGCAGCCTTCTCTTCTCCAGGCTGAACACCCCCAGCTCAGTGAGGACAGTAGGACTGTTTCTTTAGTCTGTATTGGCTTTTCCAGCCCTCTCTCCTTCTATGTCTGTTTACAGGCTCCTTTGCCAGCCCACTCACATGGCTTGAAGGAAAGAAAAAAAAATAAAAAAAGAAAATCATTGTGAAATCATTCAGTATACAAAATTCCCAGTGCTGCTGTTTCTGCGTAGTGCGTGCACTCCATTACAGCAGGGTTCAGACTCAAAGTAAAAAAAAAAAATAAAAAATGTTCATTTCTTTCTGGACCTAATCCGAGTTCCTTTCTTGCAGAATAATCCTAGGAATGTGTCACTGCAGTCAGCACAAGCACTGTTTTCTATTTACATGTGCTGCTCCTTGTCCCCCCCCAAGTAGTACTAGTGTTACACAGCTCTGGCAACACCATCAGGGGAGGATGCTGGAAGTGTTTCTTGCAGAACTGGGCAGTAAAAACTCAACAGAAAACATAGCAAAAACTTTTTTTTTTCTTCCCCGTTAAGGTTAGTAAAAATGTAATTCTGTGTATTTTTTTCAGTTATTCACTTCTAATAAATACCTAAACTAACAGGCCGTGAATGTGATGAGAGCTCAAGGAGCTTCACGTAACTTCCACAAAGGGCTGCCCTCATACAGTAGGGCTACACTTGTGCTCACACCACTAAAATTTAGCTTGTGTGTCAGCTCTTGTATCCTTTTCTGCCAATCACAGATGAGGTGTTTTTTTTAAATACATTTTTTCCATGGCTTCGCATTTTGAGGGGATGTCAAGTATAACGTGTTTACACATAATACATTTTACATACAAATTTTTCTATAATAAATTCATATATTAAAAAAAATTGAAGTCTTGTTGCAGGTCTTTATTTTGGCCACATTTCTGTGCATATTTATAAAACTTAGGGTTATGTCAGGCTTGGGAGCTTTGTGATTATGATTTTGGAGCTACTGCAGGCTGTTTCTCTCCGTTCCTGTGCATTCCCTTTCTGGGCTTGGGAGGCGGGGAAGTTTTTGAGTTACAACAGCACTTGTGTTAAAACTCCAGATCGTGAAATCACTTAGACTCAGTTTTACCACCATGATTTCTTCATCATGTTTGCTTAGCAACATATGCACTCGACACGCCAAACCTAGGAAAATATGACTGTAGAACCAATAAAATCAGCTGAAGATTCACAGGTGCTGAAATAAGCACTCTTTTCACACTCTTTTTTTTTTTTAATTTTGATGTCTTGGTTGTGTGTTTTTTTTTTTGTTTGTTTCCCAGCAGTTGACTTATGTTTGAAACCTTGAGCCTCAAGGTGGTTGTGAGGCTTTTTTTTGTTTGCTGTTTTGGGGGTTTTATTGTTGTGGGTTTTTCATAGAATCATAGAATGGTTAGAGTTGGAAGGGACCTTCAAGACCATTGCATTCCAAACCCCCTGCCATGGGCAGGGACACCTCCCACCACACCAGGTTGCTCAAAGCCCCATCCAGCCTGGCCTTGAACCCC
>JAOTQQ010000079.1:38620381-38634035 GCA_026546715.1 Gallinago undulata
GTACCTGAGGGGGCTACAGGAAGGCTGGGGAGAGCCTGTTTACAAAGGCCTGCAGTGACAGGATGAGGGGCAATGGGGAAGAAAAGCAGCTTTAGATTGGAGATTAGGAAGTTCTTTCCAATGAGGGTGGTGGAGCACTGGAAGAGGTTGCCCAGCGAGGTGGTTGAGGCCCCTTCCCTGGAGCCGTTCAAGGGGAGGCTCGAGGAGGCCCCTGGGCAACCTGGTCTAGTTGGGGGTGTCCCTGCTGACTGCGGGGGTGGTGGGGGGGGTGGGACTAGATGGCCTTGGAGGTCCCTTCCAGCCCAGATGACTATGATTCTCATATTTGACTTCCCTTCCATCTTCTGAATCATGGGTGGTTGGATTAACCTTGAACCCGTTGTCTCTCAATAATGTTGTTTTTGCTGATCACAGAATCATAGAATGGTTAGAGTTGGAAGGGACCTTAAAGAGCATCAAGTTCCAACCCCCATGCCATGGGCAGGGACACTTCCCACTAGAGCAGGTTGCTCAAAGTTCCATGGTGTTCTGAGGAAGGAAATTTATTTTTTTAATTGAAAAGTTAGTCTAAGCAGGACCTGCATATATAGAGCCAGTGAAATAGCCAGACCTTCTTGGAAGTCTTTTGTTGTGCTATGCCATGGAGTACATGGATCTTGCCAGAAATGGCCGTTGAGTCCCAAGATTTCACTGCAATGTTGTGTTAACGGGAACCAAAATAGCATGTATGACTGATTCTTAATATTGGAACTAATAGTGAAGGTTCCTCTGGCTGGAGCTAGGTTTTAAAATAGCCAAGGATCTTAGTGTAGTTTGTGCTTCAGTGCAATGATGTGTAAGTGGAACTGAGAAACTCAAATGTAGTGGTAGAAATTGAAAGGGGAAAAAAAAAAGGGAAAAAAAAAAAGGAACAAAGGGAAAAAGAAATAAGAAAAAAATGATGGCTATTTTGTGGAAAAGCAAACTTGGTGAAGAAAATGCAATTTAAACTGTCGTCTTGGTACACATTTTAAAAATGAATGATTGACACCATCCATATTTGAAGCTTTTGATCATTGATGCAGAAGTTAAATGAACAGGACATACAACTGTGATAAATTATTGACAAGTCATTCCTTTCATATGTATAGTCTGTAGTTAGATGTGAAGATTGAGCTCACTTGAATTCCAAAGTCAGAAAGTAATGCAAACAGGACTCCAGTTGATCAACTTCATGCATGTGGTTCTATTTATTATGCAAATCTCTTCCAATATGTTTAAATCAACACGTGATAGTGGGGTTTTTGTTTGTTTTTTTTTTTTTCAGCAGAATATGTTTATGGACTACCCGATTTGTGTTTTGCATGCTGTAGTCTGATCCATCCAATGTTTCATAATCATGCTGTAGCTATAAGTTAAGTTTCCTTTTTATTTAAAAAAAAAAGGCAAATCCCCAAGCTTGTTTGTCGTGTTCTGTCTGCAAGTATTTGACCTTTTCACCTTAACTTCCATGGGTTTTGGGATTAACTCAGAATAAATCACTTCTTTCTGGGGTATTTGTACTAGAACTAAATTGGTTAGCTGGGTACTTCAGCATCCATACAAATGATGGTACGTTAACCTCTTTTTGCTAAAAAAAAAGACCAGATGCTGTTTCATGACATGTTCTGTTTTTTACTCCTTGTAAACATGCCAGTGTAAATTATACTGAGGAGGGAAGATTAACTTATGGATCTCCTAATGGAAATTTGTTGTTTTGGTTTGCCTTTTTTTTTTTTAAAAGGGCAGTGGAAGACCTTCTGTAATTTAACTGCAAATAGTAGTGTGAAATTTTAGTTTAAATTAGTTAGGTTAAGGTCATGCTTTTTCTGTTTCAACAGGCATATTTTTGCAATGAAATGGCACTTCAGATACTCTCAACTATTTTGGACACTCAAAATTCCTGTATATAGCAATAAGCCGGTACTTAACAAAAAGGAGAAGGTAGCGGTGTCAAGAAGTCCAGCACAGTGTCAAGTTACTGTTGTTATATTTCTTTTACCCTGTAGCTCGTGAGAATTAAAATGCATATATTTCCCGTATTGAGGGTACAGGTTGTCTGAGACCAGATGGTTTTGGAAAGTCATTGTGTAGGTTCTTGATGCAGTTCAAGGAAGGAGAGACGGAGCAGGTTGAATAAATTCCTGTCCTCAGGCTGGATCCTCTACCTCTAGTCAACTGCCACCCCTCTGCTTTGTCTTTTGGCCTCTTGGCTTTTTCGAGATTTACTGTTCATTGCCTATTCTGTATTTTTAATTTTTTAATTGAAGCTTGTTGACAGGGAGTTCTCATGTTTTGTTTCACAGGCATAATACTTGCCTGAGACTAACGATTTTCCTTGATACCTGAGAATCTGGAGATCAGCTGAAACTTCCTTGTGTTTTATGGCCATGGCTAGTCCCTGGAGTTTTTCAAAAGACAGGTTGACATAGTGCTTAGAGACACAGTTTAGTGATGGGGGGGTGGGGTGGGGTAGTTTGTATGGTTTTCCTTTGGCTTTTTTATCAGAGTTAGGTTGATGGTGGGACTAGATGATCTTAAGGGTCCCTTCCAACCTAGATGATTCTATGATGCTACTTCTTCCTGCTGCTGAGTTCTTGCAGATAAAATAGCAAGTTTAATTTTGATCTCTTTATCTATCTTGCAAGTTGTATCTGTTTATCCATCTCTTGCAGATAGTAATGAAGAACGGAATTATGCATGCACAGGTATGGGGAAGGGAGAGACAGGCACGTCCAAATCGTGCTATCCAAACATGACCTCAAACCATACAAATGCATAGTTCTGGAATTGTCAGGAGAAAGTGTTTTGGAACAGAGCTTTGGCATATAAATGATGCTTAGGGTTATGAAGAGAAATGCTGGGTAACTTCAATCTGTCGTGCAGTTACACGTAATTAATAATGTAGTAAGAACTGTTTCATGGAATTGGGCTTAACTGGAGTAGTCTTTCTTGATCTGATATCCAGGTTTTTACATTCAGTTCTTTCCTATCGTGGTTGGGTTGGAAGGCAATTTCTTCTCCTTTTCCACCGCTTCCCAAGCCAACAGTAGTTCAAACTGGTAGTTTACTGTCAGGGCAGGTTTGGGAAGGATTCCCCTTCTGCAAAAGGCTATATCTGGTTTCTGGAGGTGGCATTTTGGTTCCTGCAGCTTTAGTCCTTTACAGACTTTACAGGGAGTGTTGGAGAAGCTCTGGGACCTGGCATTAGACAGTCACAAGGGTGGTTGTGTGTTCAGCTCTGCTCTTGGCAGCACGAGAGGAGCCTGAGAGGAGCAGCTGCTTGCGCGGTTCTCCCCTATCTCCTCCAGAAGGGTATGGAGAAGAGGGAGAAAAGGAGGGAAAAGGAAAGGAAAAACCCAAACTACTAGTGGATTGAGATAAAGACAGTTTAATAAAAGAATGATGAAAAGGGATAATAATAGTAATAATGGTAAAATAATGTAGAAGATCAATTAATACAACACAAGTCGCTCTCACCACCTGGTAGATGGGTTGCCTGGCCAGTCCTGAGCAGTGATTGCGGATTTATGCCCAGGCCCAGCCCCCATTCATACACTGAACATATGATGTCTGTGGTGCAGAAATATTCCATGGCCATTCCTTTGTTCTGTCTCTGCTCCTTCTGAGCTTCTATGGGAAGCTGGAAAAAGTAGAAACATCACGTAGTAACAACTAAACCAATATGCATTATTGATATTCCTTTCTTGTCCGAAACACACAAAAGCCACTAGACAGAAAGGCACTGATTGTCAGCTCGGTTTGGGCACTTGTATCCACGATTTTGTGATCTGATACCTTCCAGTGCTCATAAGGCAAAATGTTCCATTCCAATGGAAGGTAGGAAAACATCTAGACAAAGTTGTCGTCCCTTCTGAGTGCCTTAATCAGAAGGCTCCTAGAAAAGGTCTTACGGGCAGTGTTCCTGAATTTCAATTGCTGCTGCTTTCTCTGCATTTCCAGTTATTTTCAGCTGGGTGAGCTGCAAAAAGACTTCTGTGGTCTGAGACTTGCATTTTCATGCATTTGTGGTTGTCAGATTGTCTTCTGGCTGGGGACAAGAAAGCAGGGCAGTGGCTGCTCAGGTCAGGTGTCCCTGCCAACTCGGTCAACTCTTGTGTCCCTGCCTGTTTAAATGGAGGGACACCTTTTACTCCAGAAGTCATTGGACTCGATTGCTGTTCCTCTGTGCGGAGAAATATATTCTCATGTAAACGTCTCCTGTCCTTCACTAAGTATCATCTACTGGTCTCTGCTGTAGTAAAAGGACACTGCCATAGCTGAATCTTTGGTCTAACCTGGTGCAGCCTTTTTATGAGCTGATGTGATAGTCTCTAAGCCGTGCAGTGAATAATATGTATCCCAGCTGCACTGAATTACTTAAAAAAGGAGGAATGTTTTTGGAGAAGAGGACTGCAACAGCTTGAGACATGCTTTTTTTTTTTTTCTCTTCACCTGGACTCTCAAAGCACAATTCATCCTTTGGCATCCTCTCTGTCCTCATTTTCCCCTTTCTTGGCTTGGAGCCTTTGTTTGGTCTGAGTCTGTGATGATGTTTGACAAATCCTTGCCCGCTATGTCAACATAAACAGCTCTTTCTGAGCTCAGGATGAGGTGGTAACTGGAAGGTGCTGTTCACTTCCACCCTTTCTTAGGGCTTCAAGTCATTGTTACCTGTCAGTTGAAATCATAATATTTAGCTCTAAAATGCTTAGTTTGCCTTTCTGAAGTGTATTTTGTAATCCTTAGGGTTTCTTCTATGGCAAGAAATACTGATTTGATCATGGAGGAAAAAAACAAAATACTAAAGCAGTATTTGCTTTCGCAAACCTTTACTAAGTAAAGCAGAATTGATGAGCTTTGGTTGTGGAAGAATTATTTGTGTACTGCTTCATGGTCAGGCCTGACTAACACCAGGCACTTGTTTGAACTGGTGTACAGCCCCATTCAATAGAGCCATAAACCTGGGACTTCAGGTTTTGATCCAACTGGACTTCTTGAGATCATGCAAGAGGAGCCTGGTGACCATAGTGTCTTCTCTTGCAACCAGAATCCCGAAAGGTTTACTCAAGTCTTTGGAGTGAATGGGAAGCAGCTCAAGATTGGAATATACCAAAATACTTACTCTTTCCAAAGTGTTTTCATATAAATACACGTATCATAGAATGATTTGGGTTGGGAAGGACCTTAAAGATCATCCAGTTCCAACCCCCCTGCCATGGGCAGGGACACCTCCCACCAGACGAGGTTGCTCAAAGCCCCATCCAGCCTGGCCTTGAACCCCTCCAGGGATGTGGCTGGTATCCAGCTAGTACACATAGGCTTCTGTTTGTAACTGAAATAAAAGCAATGTGTTAAATAAAAATGGAGAAAGCATCCAAATTCATGGCTAATACATCTTTTTGTAATATTGAGCAAAAGTAATATATTTAGGTGGGAGTAGAGATGCAATGCAAAGTACAAGTTTGCTTTGAGGTTGTTTTTAGTTGGCTACTGGGGAAGCTTGCTTGCAGCTGATGGTTTCTTAAGTTAGTGAGGATACCATCTTCAGTAGGAAATTGTTTCCAACTTAATTATTCTCTTGATCAAAAGATAAATAACCTTCTCCTTTTCCTGGTGGGTTTATCAGAGGGGAAGTGATGGCTTGCAAAACCTTTCTTGCTTATGGACAACGTGGTGAGGTGTAACTTTTCACCTGCTATTTTCTATAACTCCAGGAATTTGTTGTAACACCAGAACTTCTTCAGTGCTGTCTAAATACTGTTACATATAATCTGCGTGGTTGGAGCATTCCGTGCGTTTGACACGTGGTGATTCATCTGGTTTGCATGGTTTTGGAGAGGGTTAAATCATGATTTGGAGTAATGCTGCTTGGGTTTGCAATGGAGGCACCTTTACCTGTTCGCTTTCAGTTTCCTTCCTTTACAGAAGGAACAAAATTATAAATGTTTTTGGAGGTAGAAAAAATGGAGCCTTACTTGTTTTTTGGTTGGTTTTTTTTTTTTGGTGTGGAATTGTCAATGAGGATGGTGAGTGCAGCCATAAGGACTTCATTTGGGAGCATCATGTTGGGATCAGTGACGAACTTAACTCACTGGTTTTCCAGAAATCAACCTCCTTCTGCCCCCAAGTAGCTTGTGGGGGCTGTGTGGTTTATTTCTCTCTAGGTTATGCTACTGAAAAACAGTATGTTTCTAGAATAAACGGATATTCTTCTTACCTGGGCAGGGCTGGCTCTTGTAGTTGCAGTTGTTGACATTAAGTATGATGTGCAGTAAAAAAATAGCATGTTTTTAGAACAGGCAAATATTCTTATTTACCTGAGTGGAGAAATAACTGCTGATGGTTGCAGTTGCTAGATTTAGCCTGATGAGCCATCCAGGGCTTTTCCTGGGGAGAAGAAATGTATTGTGGTGGATGGGAAGCAGTTTCACTGCGTTCTGGTATTTCTTAAATTTTTATATAATTTATCCAAGCTCCCAGTGTTTTTCACGTTGGACTGTCAGTCTTGTAAGCTTGAGTGTGACTTTTAGTCTCGTGTCCCCAAAGTCTTGGTGTGAAGTTCTGTGCGGCAGACCATTCAGTGTCACTGTACTGATTTTCTGAATGTTGTCCTCTTTTACAGATGCCTTTGTAAATAGCCAGGAATGGACACTAAGCCGATCTGTACCAGAACTGAAAGTGGTGAGTTTATATTTCTGAATTCTTTTCTATCTCTGATAATGTTAACGACCAAGTGAAAAATCTTGTAAGCTTTGTTGAATCTACTGTTGGAAAAAAAAAATATGGAAAGCAGTTCTAAAAAGTAAAGCATTCTTCAACAGAACTATCTTTATGGGGTTTATTTATCTCCTGTTTTTACAATCATGCATCTATTTGTATTTTATTGCTGTTTCTACTTGTTTGGCTTCATGAGTCAGCTTCCTAGGGTGGCCTTCTGAGTAGGGAATTCTTACACTTCTGTAAGAAAGAGCTTCTTTATCACTGTAGTAGTTTTTCAAAATTTCTTCAAGGACCAAATATCTTGTTCCACTCTCTCAGAAGAATTAAACTGAATTTATGTGGAATAAAAAAAAAAAGATGAATTTTCAAAATAATATTTTTGAACCAAAACCTAGATGTTACTATAAGAATGAACAGTGATTTAATAGCTGCTTACAATAACTTTTCCCTTGGCTGAGACATTTTTCCTATAGGTGGAAGAAAAGGCAAACATAACACAGAGACTGGGGGGATTTTCCCCTATTTGTCCTTTGAAATGTTACGAACGTGGAGGCTGGAGATGAGAGTTAAAACCTTCTCATAGTGGATACCAAAATGACAGCTTGACCACCATAGTGGATACCAAAATGACCAGCAACACAGAGCTGTTGAGGCCAGGTCACTGTGCTGTTTACCACATGGAAGTGTTTAATTAAAGACAAATCGCTTTCTCAAACCCTACCAAACGTCTGCGGTACATGAGATAGAGAACTTGGTAATGCTTTTGGTAGATGTCTGCTTAGTTCCTGTTGTCCAGCTATAACTGGACAAGCTGCTCAGATACAAGCACCCGTTTGCTGAGTGGCAAAGTGAATGGCACCAAACCATCTGAGTTAAAGAGCAGGCAGCTGACGCCTTGCTCCACTAACCCAGTTCTTACGTGGTAACTGTCTTTTTCCAAATCCGAGTTGGTAATAGTGTTTGTGGAGGGGAGAGAAAGCTTTAATATAGAATCATAAAATGGTTGAGATTGGAAGGGACCTTAAAGATCATAAAGTTCCAACCTCCTGCCATGGGCAGGGACACCTCCCACCACACCAGGTTGCTCCAAGCCCCATCCAACCTGGCCTTGAACCCCTCCAGGGATGGGGCAGCCACAGCTTCTCTGGGCAACCTGTTCCAGTGCCTCACCACCCTCCCAGGAAAGGTATCTAATCTAAATCTCTGCTCTTCCAATTAAACCCGCTCCCCCTTGTCCTGTCACTGCCCTCCCTGACCAAGACTCCCTCCCCAGCTCTCCTGTAGCTCCCTGCAGATATTGGGAGGCTGCTCTAAGGACTCCCCGGAGCCTTCTCTTCTCCAGGCTGAACAACCCCAGCTTTTTCAGTCTCTCTCCATAGGAGAGGTGCTCCATCCCTCTGATCATCCTCATGGCCCTCCGCTGGACCCATTCCAACAGGTCCACGACCCCCCCAGGTGGGGTCTCATGAGTGCAGAGCAGAGGGGTAGAATCACCCCTTGTGACCTGCTGGCCACACTTCTCTTGATGCAGCCCAGGATATGGTTGGCTCTCTGGGCTGCCAGTGCATATTGCTGGCTCATGTTGAACCTCTCATCCACCAGCACTCCCAAATTCTTCTCCTCAGGGCTGCTCTCCAGTCACTCTCCACCCAACCTGTATTTGTGCCTGGGATTGCTGTGACCCAGGTGCAGGACCCTGCACTTGGCTTGGTTGAACTTCATGCGATTTGCTCAGGCCCACCTCTCCAGCCTGTCCAAGTCCCTCTGGATGGCATCCCTTCCTTCCAGTGTGTCAACCACACCACCGAGTTTGGTGTCATCAGCAAACTTGCTGAGGGTGCACTCTATCCCACTGTCCATGTCTCTGACAAAGATGTTAAACGTCATTGGTCCCAGTACCGACCCCTGAGGTACACCACTCGTCAGTGGTCATTTATCAACATAAGCGCATTCATCACAGAATGGCATTTTAATTGAAGCAGCTTCCTTAGGGCTGTAGTTATGTTTCTGTTTTGATTTCAGCAATGTACAAGATAAGTAAAAGAGAAATAGCATATTCAGTGGATGTCACTATATAATACAAGAAGGGTCTGCAGAGAGTCACCAGGTTCAGTTCAAGTGATGACATAATTTGGAAGACAAATATCTCTTAGAATAGCTCACACAAGAAAATATGAAGAATGTAGGACTGGAAGGTGGTGGTTGGATGCGAGTCCTGTCTGCTGTGGTATTAGCAAGCCTATGCTGTGGAGGGTCTGGAGAGTATTCCCTTGTCCATCCCTTCCCCTTCTCTTAGCCCTACCAGTCCACAACTCCCAGAAATAAACTTACGGCTTCCAGGTGAGACCAAGGCTGTAATTAATTATGCATTGTAATACAGAACACAGATGATTGCAGAGCATTAGTTAATGGCCTCAGGATACAGGTATTTCTGTGATTCCATGGCTGTATGTACTTTTTCTTGGGTATCTTGTCCCTGTGTTGTGTGAACCACTGGTAGGAAAATGAACTTCTGCTGAGCAACTGCCGTAGAAAATTGATTTTAAGTGGTCAGCGGGCATGAGTCGTCTGAGACCTTGGTTTGCATCATCCTGGATAAAAGCACAACTCTTACCATTACAAAAATGATAATTTGATTATACCACTGCAAATTATTGAAGCTAGCAGCACCAGCTGTGGCTGTGAACTTACGTTCTGGCAGAAAGGGCAAATTAAGGAACTCCTTCCGAAATCCACTCCCCCTTTTCCTATACATCTGCCCTTGGGAAAGGGCTTGGTGCAGTGGGTCATCTCTGTGTCCTTCGTCTGCTTCCAGCCTCGTCCTTGGCTCTTGCTGATGACACTCAGCACTCATGGTGTCCTTGTCTCTTGCTGATGACACTGTTGACACTCAACCTGGTGTGGTGGGAGGTGTCCCTGCCCAGGGCAGGGGGGTTGGAACTTGATGCTCTTTAAGGTCCCTTCCAACTCTAACCATTCTGTGATGCCTGAGGAAGGCACATGAAAGGCCACATGAAAAGCCAAGTTTGCCTCTTCTGCCACAGCACTATGGTTATGTTCACCACCAAGGGTAAGTGTGGGTGGGTTGCTTTAGCTTGTGGCTGTGTCGGGGGTGTGGGAAGCATGAGAAGTGAGGAGTATTTGCTCCTGCCGCAGTGATGCAGGTGGGGAGATGAGGCTTAACATTGCGAGGTTATGAAGGAGCCCCAGGTTTAGCTGCTGGAATGGGCTGTGCTCTTCAGGAGAAGATGGTTATTAGCTCCCTGGGAGAGATTGTCTTCTCTGTAGAGGCCCGAAATTGAGGTGGTGGTGTGATTTTTATAGCAGCTGTTGTTACACCCTTAGGCTCTACAGAACTGTAAAGGGAATAGAAAGGGGCTCCGGGAGAGCAGAGAAGGCACACAGCATTGCAGTAAGGAAAAGCCAATGGGTGTAGTTTTCAACATACTTCTGAGGCAAGCTGTTCCCTCTGCCTCCTTTTTTAGCAATACACGTTGGGCTTGATTTCTTTCCAGTTTTCAGAAGGTTATTTGTTTCTGCTGATCAGATACCATCAGAGAGTTTTACTTATGGATGTTGATGCTTCTGTTCCAGTCAAGAGCGTGCTCGGCCAGCTGCGTGAGACCAGTCCCTTTCCTGAGCGATGCTGGTATTCCTGGATCCCCTCTAGCCAAATGTAAAATAAGGATGCGTTAGACAGAATAAATATGAGATCCTTTTGGACAAAATAATTTTAATTTGTTCCAAAGAAAATATGCAAAGCGCAGTCAGGCTTCTGTGCTGGATAGCTTTAAAATTGCCAAATTCCATCGATACATTTATGCATTTCTTCAAACAGGCTTTAGTAGGATGAGGGCAAAGTTGTTTGGATTTATTTTATCTGGCACATGCAAAATAAATGATTCAGTGTTGCACAAGTCGCAACTGACAGAGCATTGCATTGTAGCCTTGTCAGTTGAACTTTATCATTTCTGAGCTGGGTTAGGGTGGTATTTTTGTTCCCTAACATGCTTGTCATAACTGCCTGCATTTCAGATGTATCCGTAAATAAACAGAAATGATTCAGATTGTTTGTATATAAAACATGACAGGAAGATGACTACTCTGAAAACATGCTGGCATATTTGTCAAACTGTGAGGGATCATCCTATAGAACACGTATTAATCCTGATTAGGAAAGCAATTGTATTGGAATTCAGATTTTTCCACTGTAAAGTTTATTTCTCCTAATTTTCAGAGGTTAATAGTGTGCAGAGATGTGGTGCAGTAATGCCTAGCACTGCGCTGAATAATAGAAGGCCGATTCTGCTAAATTTTAATTTCATGTGCTGGTTTGCTCTTATGTGCTGTGATCTTATTGGCATCACAGAGATGTGGTGGGATGGCTCCTATGATTGGAGTGCTGGAATGGAGAGGTATAGGCTCTTCATGAAGGACAGGCTGGGGAGATGAGGAGGGGCTGTTGCCCTCTATGTCCATGGCTCTCCACCTGGGGATGGATGAAGAGTTTATGGGTCAAGATTAAAGGGAGCACAGGGGCAGGTGATGTTACACTGGGGGTCTGCTGCAGACCTCCTGACCAAGACAACAGAGTGGGTGTCTGCTGTAGATAGACAAGAACAGCATTGCGTTCACAGATCCTGGCTATCATGGAGGACTTCAACCACCTTGATACCTATTGGAATGACAACACAACGGGGCACAAGAAATCTAGGAAGTTCTTGGAATGTGTTGATGACAAATTTCTTCTTCAAATGGTAGAGAAGCCAAAGAGGAAAGGAGCCATGCTGTACTTTGTCCTTACCAACAAGCAGGGGCTGGTGGAGAATGTCAAGCTCAAGGGTAGCCTTGGCTGCATTGATCATTAAATGGTAGGGCAGCAAGAAAGGTGCGCAGCAAGCTCTACTCCCCTGGACTTCAGGAGAGCAGACTTCGCCTCTTGAGGGAACCTGACTGGCAGGGTAACACGGGAAAATGTACTGGAGGGGAGAGGGGCCCAAGAAAGCTGGTTCATATTCAAGAGTCATCTCCTCCAAGCTCAGGAGTGGTGCATCCCAACAAGGGAGTCAGGCAAAAAATCCAGGAGGCCTGCAAGGATGAACAAGGAGTTCCTGGACAGCCTAAAGAGCAAAAAGGAGGCCTGCAGAGGGTGGAAGCAAGGACAGGTAGACTAGGTGGAATACAGACAAACTGTCTGAGTGGCCAGGAACCAGATTAGGCATGCTAAAGCCCAGACAGAATTAAATCTGGCCAGGGACATCAAGGATAACAAGAAAAACTTGCATGTCAGAGATAAAGGCAAGACAAGAGCAGATGTGTGCCCTCTCTGGAAGGAAACAAGAGACCTGGTCACCCAGGATATGGAGAAGGCCAAGGTACTGAATAACTTTCACCCCCATCTTTACCAGCAAGGGGTCTAACCACACTGCCCAAATTGCATGAAGAACCTCCCACTGTAGGAGAAGATCAGGTTCAAGACCATCTGAGGAACCTGAAAGTACATAAGTCCATGGCACGTGATAAAAAAATGCATCCACAGGTCCTGAGGGAGCTGGCAGATGAAGTTGCTAAGCTGCTTTCTATTATATTTGAACAGTTGTGGCAGTCTGGTGAAGTTCCCACTGACTGGAAAAGGGGAAACTTAACCCCCATTTTCAAAAAGGGAGAAAAAGAAGGTGAGGTGAACTATAGGTTGGTCAGTCTCACCTCTGTGCCTGGCAAGATCATGGACCAGATCCTCCTGGAATCTATGCTAAGGCACATGGAAAATGGCTCCACCAAGGGCAAGTCATGCCTGCCAAATTTGGTGGCCTTCTATGATATTGCCACAGCATTGGTAGATAAGGGGAAAGCAACAGAAGTCATCTACCTGGACTTGTGCAAAGCATTTGACGCTGTCTTGCACGACATTCCTGGTCTCTAAATTGGAATGGCATGGATTTGATAGTTGGGCCACTTGGTGGATCAGGAGCTGGCTGGATGGCTGCATTCAAAGGGTTGCAGTCAACAGTTCAGTGTCCAAGTGGAGGCCAGTGATGAGTGGTGTACCTCAGAGGTCGGTACTGGGACCAATGCTGTTTAACATCTTTGTCAGAGACATGGACAGTGGGATAGAGTGCACCCTCAGCAAGTTTGCTGATGACACCAAACTCAGTGGTGTGGTTGACACACTGGAGTGAAGGGATGCCATCCAGAGGGACCTGGACAGGCTGGAGAGGTGGGCCTGAGCAAATCGCATGAAGTTCAACCAAGCCAAGTGCAGGGTCCTGCACCTGGGTCACAGCAATCCCAGGCACAAATACAGGTTGGGTGGAGAGTGGCTGGAAAGCAAGCCCTGAGGAGAAGGACTTGGGGGTGTTGGTGGATGAGAAGCTCAACGTGAGCCAGCAGCCCAGAGAGCCCAGCAGCCTGTGCACTGGCAGCCCAGAGAGCCAACCATATCCTGGGCTGCATCAAGAGAAGTGTGGCCAGCAGGTCACGAGGGGTGATTCTACCCATCTGCTCTGCACTGTCAGATCCCACATGGAGCACTGTGTCCAGCTCTGGAGTCCTCAGCACAGGACATGGACCTGTTAGAATGGGTCCAGAGTAGGGCCACAAAAATGATGAGAGGGATGGAGCACCTCTCCTATGGAGAGAGACTGAAAAAGCTGGGGTTGTTCAGCCTGGAGAAGAGAAGGCTCCAGGGAGACCGTAGAGCAGCCTCCCAATATCTGAAGGAGCTACAGGAGAGCTGTAGGGGACGGAGTCTTTGTCAGAGAGTGACGGGACAAGGGGGAACGGTTTTAAACAAAGAGGGGAGAAAATTATTAGATAGCAGTGAAGAAACTCTTTAGTGTGAGGGTGGTGAGACACTGGAACAGATTGCCCAGAGAAGCTGTGGCTGCCCCATCCCTGGAGGGGTTCAAGGCCA
>JAOTQQ010000079.1:38642636-38671829 GCA_026546715.1 Gallinago undulata
CAGAGCTGCTCTCCAGCAGGTCACCCCCAACCTGTCCTGGTGCAGGGGGTTATTTCTCCCCAGGTGCAGCCCCCTACTCTTGCCTTTGTTGAAGTTCCTCAGGTTCCTACACTCCTCCTTCACCACCCTGCTGCAGAGGTGGGTAATTCTGCAGGAGGTTTGGAGCTGACCCTGCTCCATCAACACTACGTGTTGGAAGGAAAAGGAGGAAAAAGGGATGGAGGGAGAGAGGTCCTGGCTCATGGTCTGACTTTCCTTCCCACTGAGACTTTTAAATAGGCAACCTGTTTTCCTCAATGCTGCTAATTTTAAATCTTTCCGTGTATACTTGTAGGGCTGCCACTTGGAATTAGGTAGCATCCATCTGAAGAAACCTTGTAATTTACTTCAGTATTGTTATTATCTTTTCTGCCTCCCACTTCCCCTTGTTTCTGAGTGATAGTAATATGAAAGGTGTTGAGTGAAATTCAGAATACAGATGGAAAATAGATTTTCCTGCCCCTTAAGATGCGCTGTGCTATTATGTAATGGCTCTTCTGTTCTCATATTTGAATTAAAGTATTTTGGGAGGTAATTTAAAAAGAAAAAGTTCCTTTTTCTGGAATTCCTTAGCAGATCTCGGTATGATTTTTGTGTGTTCAGACAGATGATAGTATAATCACAGCTGGCTAAATCCAACTTTAACTTCAGGCTTACTATCTGTAATGTAATACTGTAACGAAAGGACAGATATTATAGAAGGTGGCTATAAGCTAAGTATAAAAAAATGAAGGGGTACTTAAAAAAAAGGAAAAGAAGGGGCAGGGGCAAAACCTGAAATCTGTGCTTATAGGAGTTAAGTTTGGGCTTATTTTGGTTCTGCATTTCGGGCTTTGTTACCAGGTATGTTAAGATCTTTTAAATTTTGTTGGAAACTTATAATATTGAACTTAAATATAGAAGTTTTGAGCAGATGTGGACAGGAAGGAGATGATTTATGTTAGATTGAGAGGTAGAAGCTGTCTGAATATTTGGCTTGAACGAGTTAGTGTATGGAAGATGAAATGTGTGATAAACCAATTTTTAACAGTAAAAGAAAAAGCTATGACATTTTAAGTTGTAGGGCTAACTTTGTAAGGACCTTTGTTTGGCAAGTGGCGTTTTGGAGTGTAAACTTTTTAAACTTGAAAGGGCTGGTGATGGAAAAAGGTAGGAACACACGAAAGTAGTATCACATCCTGCCCAGAGTAGTTGTTTGGTTTTTGTTTGTCTCCAGCTGTCTTGATAAAAATAAGTTTTTAAAATTAGACTTGTAGTGTATATACAATTAGTGTGTCTGGTGTGTGTAAGCATCCATCTGCACCTGCTCTCCATAAAATAAACCAAAAAAAAAAGAAACCACTAACAATAAAAAAGCTATGATATATGGCTGATTTCCTACCTTATTAGCAGAAATGAAATAATTTATTCAATTGTAGGCCCTTCTCATCTGATACTATTGGGTCAGACAGGTCCTGGGCAGGCTGATGGCATCACTGTATGGCTGTTTGCTTTATAAAATACCATTGGTTATGCTGACCAGAGCTCAGAAGCAGGGGACACTGGTCACAGCTTTATAAGTGTACAAGTACCTTTTTATTATTTTTTTGTTTGTTTTCCATTTTAATACTTACTAAGGTATAGCTTTTAAAACACTTGAACATCTTCATCTGAAGTGTTTTAGTGTCTGATTAAGCTCAAACATCTGACATTCCTAGCTGTGCCGTGATGAAATCTAAATAAAGCTGTGCTGACTGAAGAGATTGTGGTGCTGGAGAGAATGCGAAATCCAAGGAACAAAACCATCAGGTGCAGGAATCTTCAAATACTTTCAGATGGTAGCGGGAAAATTCAGCGTACGGAGAAAGTCCTGCAGGTGCTGCAATGGTAAGCGTGGCTGCAAGAGGCTCCTGGTCCTCAGGAGGTTGGGGTGACTACAAGGCATCGGGGTGACTGTTGGAGGAGGAGGAGGTTCCTACCTCTCATTTTCCCTCTCTTTTAAACTGTCAGAAATATTTCCTCACGTGAACGAACTATGAAAAAGGGGAGCACTCACAAGACGTAATGTATTCAGCTTTTATTTGCTCAGTAATTTTTTGTACGTTTATGTGCGGCGGGTGTCAGATGAAAACGTGTTATTCATCATGTCGAGTTGATGGATGTCTAATATCGGAGTAATTTCAGAGACGTGAGGGCTTTATCGCTTTGCAGAAAACCTTTCAGAATTTTGCAAATTCATGCTACAGCCTTGAACAGCATTAAAACCTCAAACCTATTTATTGTATTTGAAAATCACGTCTAGGTTGTTGGTGTGCCTTGCTAAGGAGGAAAGATAATTATAGATTCTTTCCAGGCAAGTGTGGAGTGACGAGTGTAATTCTGGTGTATGGGCTAAAAATCAGCATGCTGCTTTAAATTGGAATACTTTTGTCTGGATTGCTAAATGTTAATGTTTGTGTGATGCTATGGGACTGCTTCTGCTGTGTCACATACTTCAGTGGTACTTAACCATGTTTTTTTAAGCTGTCTTTGAGAGAAGTGCTACCTCTATGGCTTCTGCAGGAAAGGGAAATCAAGTACTGGTCCCTAAACCAGACAGGATTTAATAGAGTCTCTAGTTTGTCAAACTGATGATGAAAATCAGATATCTGATTACGTGATAAACTGAGTACCCTGAGGTACAGGGATCTGGAATCATACATCATCCAGCTTTGCTGCTGGACGATAGGTCCCAAGGCTTAGACCTAGAATCGTGGTGACTTGACTCTGGAGTAGAGCTTTGTGTGTCTACTTCCACTTGATACTTTTGCCTGTTTACCTGGGCAATACACAATAAAATAATGGGAAATATAATAAATGTCTTTCCCTTGTCCTAAAATGGGATTGGCAGATTATTTCTTAGTAAGAACATTCACCCCTTGTCTCTTTCTAGACTGTTCTCTTAAATAACCACAATTCATAGGCTTATTTGTCTTACTATTTTTGGGGCAATGGTTTGTTTTTTGGTTTTTTTTTTTTGTTTTGTTTTTTTTTTTTTTTCCCCCAAGTGCTTACAAGCACTTTTCATTCAGTCCTTATCTCCTGTGTAAAGCACTACCCAGAGCAATACAGGGGGTTCTGGCTAAGGCTCTGTAAGCTGCTGGCAATGTGAGGGCTTGGATGGGCTACCTGCTTGTCTGTACTCCCCAGAAATCCACAGTTGCTGGTCTGCAGTGCCGCTGGTTTCCCATCCTAACCCTGCATCCCTCCAGCTGGTTGGACCTGCTTAGGTGAAAAACCCACTGTTTGTCCTTACAGTGCTGCTTTTGTTTTCTCCACTCTTGTTTCTCTAACTTGTTATGGTCACGTTGAAGTACAATCAAATTTTCTAGTATAATTGCAACCCCTCCTGCTTCATTCTCTAGAAGTTAAATAGCCTGCTACTTCCCTCTTCTAGGTTATTAATAAAATACGTCAGGCTTGAAACTCCCGCAGAATCTTGCATTGGTGTCATACTTTTTGAAAAGATGAATCGTTTTACAAGCGTGCCTTACCTCTCCTCCTGCACTCCCATTGCAGTAATGTTATTAGCACTGGGGTTTTCTAATTGGCTTACAAGGAGTATTCCACTGACTGTCAAAAGCTTTATAGTGAAAATTTAACATGCACTGCTCTCCCAGTCCTGTCTCCATGTAGTGAACAAATACTTGCTGACAGGCTAGCACTTTTTTTTTTTTTTTTTTGCTCACTTACCTTGGTGGTTAGTCCATCATTTTCTTCTCCTATCTGAAATACAACATTGGGTGGGAATCTCAGCCTGTTTACTGTACTTTTGGCTTCTCCTTTTCTTTTCGCCCAGCTCTTCTAATAGAGAGAGCATCTGCCTTCCTGGCACTCAAATGGCTAATAACTGCATTTCATAAAATTGTCCAGGTTAAAAAGGACCTTCAAGATCATCTAGTCCAACGATCAACCTAACTCTGACAAAAAAAAAACCATCACTAAACCATGTCCCCCAGCACCATGTCAACCCGTCTTTTTAACATCTCCAGGGATGGTGCCTCAACCACTTCCCTGGGCAGCCGATCCCAAGGCTTAATAACCCTTTCTGTGAAAACATTTTTCCTAATCTCCAACCTGAACCTCCCCTGGTGCAACTTGAGGCCGTTTCCTCTGGTCTTATTGCCTGTTACTTGGGAGAAGAGACTGACCCCCCCTGGCTATACCCTCCTTTCAGGGAGTTAGAGAGAGTGAGAAGGTCTCCTCTCAGCCTCCTTTTCTTCAGGCTGAACACCCCCAGCTCCCTCAGCCTCTCCTCACAAGACTTGTGCTCCAGACCCCTCACCAGATCCGTTGCCTTTCTCTGGACCCACTCTAGCACCTCAATGTCTTTTTTTGTGGTGAAGGGCCCCAAACTGGACACAGCACTCGAGGTGGGGTCTCACCAGTGCTCAATACAGGGGGACCATCACCTCCTGAGTCCTACTCCCCACGCTGTTCCTGACACAGGCCAGGATGTTGTTGGCCTTCTTTGTGTGTAATAACATGGGGTTGGCTCAAATAAATGCTCTTATCATACTTGTCTGTGAAGCACTACAATTTTTTTTGTTTTCTTTAGATGCTTGTAACAGCTTAAAGTTAATGGAAGCAACTTGCAGTGTATTTCCTTCCAGCTAAGGGGGGGTTGCAGCAGGATGTCCTCCTCTCAGATGACTGCTCCTTGTTTGCTAAATTCATTCTCTTGGTCTGTTCAGGATTGCATTGCTCTTTATTAAATGATTTTTATACCACTTGGAAAATGAGACCAGTACCTTTGGAGAAACGTCATTCAGCATCCATGCCCTGACATGTCTTCAAGATGACACCGCACCCCTTCCCCCCTCATTTTCTATCGAACCATTAATTATTGTCTCTGATTCTATGAAACTTGAGTAGTTAGTACCTTTTTGAAATGCAAAATGTATTTTCCTGAAAGTTTAATAACTTAAAATTCCGTTGATCTCCATTGAAATTGCTGCCGGGTTTTGTGGACCCAGGAGATCTGCCCTTCTGTAGAAGCACTGCAAAGGTGTCGATGAATGTATATCAAAATTAAGTTGTTGGATGTCATTGCAGCTGCTATTAAAATTCCAGCAGTAAAGGGCTCTAAATCCTCTTTTATGGAATTGCAAAATTATATATTAGTGCTTCCTTGCCAGTTTTCATGCAATAAGATTATCTATATGATGTAATAATATGACATCATATGCGGTGCTCTCGCATATACCTCGCGTTACGATGGCTGGATACTGCGAGGAGAACACTTCTAATATTCTAGCTTGTTGTTTGATCCATGTATCTTTCTAAAACATACCATAAACATGTTGAGAGAAGCAGATGGTGGGTTTTGAAAGGCTCTGTCTGGGTTTGTTGGTTTTGTTGTGTTTGTTTTGGGTTTTTTAACCCAAGCACTTTGTCGGGAGGCTGGTGCAGTTATCTGCTTGCAGCTGTAGCCTTGTTGTGAGAGCGATACTTCCCCAATTTTTGCCCTTCTGTGGTTACATGCCCAACCCAGTTTAACCACATCTAGTTCCTGAAGTATTGCTCAGCACAGTATTTGCATTGAGGAAATACCCCAAAGCTAACTTTCCGTCTGGCTGAATAATAGCTTGTGATAGCTTCCCGGCTGCTAATACCCACGTGAATCGACATCAAGCACTGAGCACAACTCGATTTGGTGAAAATTCAGTTTGAATGCTGCTTGTGTAATAATATGCTTTCTTGGAAAATGCTGAGGGAAATGTTTTTAAAGTAGTTTATTTAAATAAAAATTTGGGGTCACGATGAACTGCAGGACTGGTTTTACAGGGTTGTTGCAGTCGTCATTCTTTAGTGCTTCTGTTTGAGATGATCTTGCAAGCATTTCTTTTCTTCTGAGCCTAGCCAATAATTTTCAAGTATTTGGTCCTGAAATGATGTATGTATAAATAAATGACTTCTTAATATGTTTCTCTGAAGAGGAGCCAGATTCTTGGCACTGCTTTTCCATCATAGGAGGGGAAAAAAGGGGAGAATCGGAGTGTGTAAAACAACTGATCACTGTTGTCAAAATTCACATGGCATTGGGAATATAAAATAACAAGGTTTTACATGCTACATCTCTCCTTTCCTGCCTGCCCTGCCCCTATGGTCATGGTAGACATTCAGCTGCTGCATGGGTTTGTCATGTGGCCAGCCTCTCCCCTCCCCTCCCCCCAAATTTATCTTTCTCATATGGCCAAGTAACTTCATCCCCATGGCAATTTACTTGAATAAAGAGCCTGGCAAATGAGGTCGAGCCTGGGGATACAGTATGAAAATCAGTGGTTGCTTCAGTGAGCAATTATGCAGTGAAAACAGCTATCAGACTAGAGGAAGAGGCAGCCAGGCTTTTCAGGGCTCTGTGAAAACCTTCATCCAAGGAATTCCCTGTGTAATACAAAGCTTTCGCAGCAGAGAGCACCTTTGATGGCAAATGCATGCGGTATTTAAAATCAGTATCAATTTTTACCAAATGACCTGTTTTTTCCTACTGCTGATTTGAAGGGCTAATTTGTGGGATGCTGTGCATAAAAAAGATTAAGGAGCTTTTGTTGATTCCCTCAGCCTGGTATTCTGTCTTGGGCTGGGTCTTTAGCCCTCGTTGTAAATTGCTGATGGATAGAATTTATTTGGCTTGATATTGATTCAAGCGATTTTGTTTGTATAAATTTGCTGTGATATTTCATGAAAACAGTTTCCAGCTCCCATCTGTCTGGCCATAGAGAGCTATTTAACGATTCGCTGCCATGTCTTTTCCAGGGCTTTACAGACTGGGATCGGGGCTTGCAAGTCAATGCAGTTTACTTAAATGCTCTCCTTTGGCATCTTCACGGTGCCCCATTAGCACGTAGCAGGAGCAAACACTCCATCCCTCCAAGGTGTGGTCCAGGCTTGCCAGGCTTTCTCTTTTCTCAGGCAATCTCCTTTTGGCAGGTCCATCATCTGGGAGTCGAGAAACTCCCTCATTAAAAAGCTTGACTGTGTGCGTGTGTGTCATAATACTGATGGGGTTAGAACAAAGCTCGCTGCCTCCCGTGGGTATGGTGCTGTGGTTTCACGAGCTCATTCTTAAGAAGAAGGTTGTTCCTTTGTTTTCAGTGTCATCAGTTTAGATAGCCTTTTGCGGCTTCATCGTATTTACAGGTATTTCAAAAAAGACGGTGGTATTTTGTAGCTGTGGGAGATTTCTTGACATCTTTGGCAGGTTGTGGAAGTTCAATATTTAAGCTGATCCATTGAATCCATCTTTCCCGATGGCCTTGTGATGCTTTATAAGCTCCAAAGGTGTATTTAAAAAAAAAAAAAAAATCATTACTAGTGCAGTGGTGTCCAAGCCAAACCGTCCCCAAATCACTGCCCTTGGCCTGGTTTTCCTTGCCTGGCCTGGAAATGGGTGGCATCAGGGATCATCAAGTCAAAGGCAGAACAGGTCTATTGTTCGTCTTAATCTCATGACCACAGATATCTGCAGGAAACCCACGTAGTTGGCTGAAGTCTATATTCTTCAGTGTTTATGCTCTTGGATGTGTAAATTCTTGGTATTGAGGTAGGTACGTAATGTCCTGATGTGCTCCTGATACAGGCTCTTTAATGGTGAAGAAACATAAGTTAATAGGGATGTGTCCTGCTTTGATCTCAAATTTGCATAAAATATTTCATATTTGGGGAGCGAGCGTGAATCTGCTGTTACATTCCTGAATCTTTAGATTTGATTTGAAATACCACAGGTTGGGAATGCAGGGCAGTCTTTTTGATATTGTGGTTGACAGGGTTATTAAACTATTTATCTTGAAATACTTAAACTCAAAGATAAATAAATAAATGCATGAGGATGCGCAAGGAGCTAGTGCGTATTCCAGATAACAAGCACATCCAGCCTTTGAGGTTAACGAAGCTACTTGAATATATTTGAATTGACTGTGTACTTGTTGACTGCAGGATTGGCTCTTCCAGCATGACAGGCTGGGAAGTGGTACAGCATGTCAAGATTTCAATTTAATAATGAAAATAAAAAGGTATTGTCATTGTACCAAGCTCCATGCGCAGTGTTTTTGGAGAAGGCAAGGAAGAGGTATACGAGCTGGTCACTTACTGTGGACTCTTATAGGAATCTTCAGTGACCATGAAGTAGCTCCTAAAAATAAAGCTCGTAGTGGTCACATTTATGATCTGTGTATGTGCGCTTTAATTCTACATCCATAGATTTTATTTCTTTTCCTTTGATTCACTACTTAAGCTTTTTATTTCACCTTGTCTGTACCTTCTTGATGCCGCTGAGGACAGTTTGAAGATACAGTGAGACTTGAAAGGCATCCTATTGACAAGAGGGAATAATGAGTTGGCTCTTAAATGTGCTCAGTTGATGGTATTTTATAATTAGCTGCGTGAACTTTCGGTATTTAAAAAAAGGAAATAGGAAATGGCAATTACACAGAACTTTCACTCTTCGATCACTGCATTTCCATTGTTACTTACAGCTTTAAAGAGCCTCTCTGGAGGGCTGTATATTAGGTAATTAATCTTATTTAACATTTCATTATGAATTATATATAATTAATGACATATAGAAATAATGATCCGCTTAATAGAAATTCAGTTCCTGAGACCTGACACTAGTTTCCTTTCAAAGTTTTACGCTTGGTTTTGATTATTCTTTTCAAGTTCACTAATGATATATATTTATCTGCCACTTGATCTTCAAAGGCAAAATTGAAATCCAGTTTGTGAGCAAGATAATGAAAATTTATGCATAGCTTTTCTACTCCTGTGCAATTAAAGAACCAGAAATGTGATAGTCTTAATTATTGCATGTTTGGTACTGCTCACCTGCTCTTAATAGGGTAGATATATAAAGAAAATAATTTCTAAAAAACAAGAACAAAAAAATCGACAAACACCCAAAAAATCAAAAAGCCAACACAAAGCCAACAACAAAACCACAAACCACCCCCCTGTTCTGAAAATGTTTAAACGTGCTTAAATATTGCACGTAGCCTTAACTATTGAGTGATCTTGATTTACTGCCTGCTGTAATGGTTGGACTGGTGGAGTGGTGGGTCTGAGCCGGTTTGGTTTTTTTTTTTTCCCTAGGGCTAACAGTTTTTGTGCAAATGTTTTGAGGATCAGTGTTAGCCCATACGCGCTGACTTAGTTGCTTAGAGGGCTGTTTTGGAGGAAAAAGTCAGAGCTGTTCACTCACCTATCTCGTGTTTAATTGCATTGATAGTACGACAAGTTTTGAAGTAAGTGCAGAAATAGGGTTCAAATTGGAAATAATTCCAGGTTGTTTTTTTTAAAAAAAAAGGGGGGGGGGGGATGAAGACAGAAGTTTAGTGTGTGTCAGTAGGTATGTTTTATCTTAGTCTGGTAAATTCAGATGTGAGGCAGTTGGATGATACTAATGGAGGATGGAGGCCTTGGGGTCTTTGTGGCTTAGGTGGGGGGAGATAGAGTGCTTCCGGGAGAGGACACTAAACGCAACCCAACTACTTAGGCAGGCCAAGTTTGCTAATCCTGTCTTAGGCTTGGTCACACCAGAAATCCTAAATGTGATTTGTCATTATCTGAAGTCCGTCATGAGGCACAGCAGGCTGCCCAAAATATGCTTAACTCCAAAGGAAAGCTCTCCTAATTCTGCCCTTGGGTCATGCTTGAAGTCCCCGTCAGGCCGGTGGCGAGAGAAGGCAACGCTGCAGCTGCACGTCCCTCTTTGGTTTCTTAGGTTCAGCGCCAGCTCTTTGGTCTTCACAAAGCACTCGATATTCTACATCTCCCTGAAATAATAGGGTCAGGAATAGAAGCCGGCTGAAGTCTGTGACTCCGCTCTTTTTATCTAAATCTCCAAAAATAGCTCTTTAATTCATCCTGCTAGGAAATGGCACAACGTTCTCTGTTAGTTTAGCACATCTCTACAGAGGTACCACCATTGTAGTTGTTTTTGTCTAACATGTGTCTAGTATTTTCCCCTAACTGTGGTTTGTGAATATAGAATTATCATTTTCATAACCTTACGTGTGTGCTGTAAGAACTGGGCTTCTCTTGAGGAAATGCTGATTCACACAAGAAATTTATTGTAGTTCTCATACACCCATGTCCCATGTTTGCCTTTCAGAGACACATTTCTCACCATTATATAAAAACAAAGGTGACTATCTTTTAACTGTATGTCAAAACCAAGCACACCTAACATGGGAGTTTTAGTGGGAAAAAGCCAACATTTGTTGGCTTTTCCCACGTGACCCTTATTTTTAAAGTATGTGAGTTAACTTTCTTGTGTAATTTCTATGGGTATGAACTTAACTTATATATACAGTAGTTCATTAATTTGCGAAAGATCTTAAGGACACTTTTTTTTTTCCACAAGCGAAGCCTTTTTCTGTTGTATTTTTTTTTTGCCTATTCTGTTCTGTAATGAGTTATTTTGTGTGACAGGTGGGAGATTCAAGAAAGAGATAGTAGTTGATGGACAAAGCTATCTGCTGCTGATTAGAGATGAAGGGGGCCCTCCAGAGGCACAGGTGAGCATGGCAAATATAGAGATTGATGAACCTAACACCACCCTTTCCTTTCTCTTAAAAAAATCACAAACCACTTTCCTTAAAGAGAACTGGCTTTGTTTTGTTCTTTCCTGGGTCCTTTTCATCTTTCTGCTGGAAAAATGTATGCATCAACCTCGGATGAAAAGTACTCTGGTTAGAAGATACTTGGGATTTTGATTATAATGTGAAATGATGTAGTAAAGAAGGATACATGGTTAATTTATATTGAAGGCCTAATCAAGGCATGCAGATGCCTCGGTAGTGGCAGAGTTACATGTTACAGTCCGAAGTTTTCTTCTGAGTGTGAATTTCTAGATTGTTCAAATACAAAGTACCTGTATGCACAATGACACACACACCTGCGTACAAATCTTTGCATCCCCTGTTGCTGTTGTGTTGTGCTCCCTCTGCCAGTAAAGACTCAACCTTGTGAGTTCCAGTTCGTCACCACTGAGTTCCTGGATTTATCTTTGTCGGAGACATGGACAGTGGGATAGAGTGCACCCTCAGCAAGTTCGGTGCTTACACCAAGCTGGGTGCTGTGGTCGACACGCTGGAGGGAAGGGATGCCATCCAGAGGGACCTGGACAGGCTGGAGAGGTTGGCCCATGCAAACCTCATGAAGTTCAAGGAGGCCAAGTGCAAGGTCCTGCACCTGGGTCACAGCAATTCCAGGCACAAATACAGGTTGGGTGGAGAATGGCTGGAGAGCAGCCATGAGGAGGAGGACTGGGGAGTGTTGGTGGAGGAGAAGCTCAACATGAGCCAATAGTGTGCACTGGTAGCGCAGAAAGCCAACCATGTCCTGGGCTGCATCAAGAGAAGTGTGGCCAGCAGGTCACGGGAGATGATTCTGCCCCTCTGCTCTGCACTCATGAGACCCCACCTGGAGTACTGTGTCCAGTTTTGGAGTCCTCAATACAAGAAGTTCATGGACCTGTTGGAACGGGTCCAGCAGAGAGCTATGAGGATGATCAGAGGGATGGAGCACCTCTCCTATGGAGAGAGACTGAAAAAGCTGGGGTTGTTCAGCCTGGAGAAGAGAAGGCTCCGGGGAGACCTTAGAGCCCCTTCCAGTCCCTAAAGGGTCTCCAAGAGAGCTGTAGGGGAGGGATTATTTGTCAGGGAGTGCAGTGACAGGACAAGGGGTAGTAGTTTTAAACTGAAAGAGAGGAGATTTAGGTTAGATATTATGAAGAAATTCTTTGCTGCGAGGGTGGTGAGACACTGGAAGAGGTTGCCCAGAGAAGCTGTGGCTGCCCCATCCCTGGAGGGGTTCAAGGCCAGGCTGGCTGGGGCTTTGAGCAACCTGGTGTGGTGGGAGGTAGGAGGTGTCCTTATCCATGGCAGGGGGGTTGGAACTGGATGATCTTAAAGGTCCCTTCCAACTATAACTATCCTATGATTTCTGACTTGGTTTTTGTACATGGTGTGTTACCTCTTTGTCTCATAGAAGGTGACTTAACAGGATTTGCCTTGAGAAGAAACTTGGGGGTTCATGTGCTTCACTCCGTTACTCTATTTAGATTGATGTGAAGCCAAATGTTTGTCTAGGGGATGCTTAAATCACCACACGCTCTACCAGCTCATCTGCAGGTGGCCTTGTCCTCAGCCATCCTCCTTGTATCTCCTCTACCTCTTCTTACCTAGGGGGTTTCTCAAGTGTGTTGGCTTCCGCCAGCCTTGCTGTCTTTGGCTCTCCAGTGGTGGATCAGCTTCAAAAAAAAAAAAAAAAAAAAAAAGTAGCGGGAGGAACTGTGCTGTAGCCAAACAGCTGAATGGGAGTGGTGCCAGCAGCAGCAGCTTGTGTTTCAATGCTCCATTATTGCTCATTAGCGGCAGGAGGAGAAGAGCATGGGAGGGAGGTGCCTGGACAAAGGACAAGAGAAAGGAGATGGAGGAAATGGAGACCAAGAGAGACATCCTGGAAGGAAGTTAAAATAAAAACAACAAAAAAAAATTAGTGTCGTTGACACATCTGCATCCGTGTGAGGCATGAGCCTAAAAGAAGCGCTCTGTTTTAGGCTGTGAATAATTTGGCTGCAGTACACAACAGTTTTCAGGCCCCAATGCTTAAAGAATGTCCACTCATATAAAAACATAAATACTGGAGTGGTAAAGGTACACACAGCAGTATAAATATTTTTGTATCTGGAGAATTGGTTTTGCAGAGTTCAGATGAACTGACTGCAAACTAACCGAACAGCCAGTGGTTTTGCTTGTGATCCATGCTAGGTAAATTTGGGGGTTTTTAATTACTGTTGTGGGTGAGATTTGTTCTTCAGCAAATAACAAGCATGGAAAGGTTTAAGGTGTTAGTGCTATTTCATCTTTCAGAAGACGTGTTTCACGTGTAAAATATTTTAGGATTTTTGGGGGTATAATTTTAAGTCGCGTGTATATTGAAGATCTTTAATCTGTTCATTAATTTCTGGAATAAAAAGTTTACTCCTAGGTTCATGAATATTTATAACTCGATAATGCCAATGGTATCACATTATCAAAAGAAAACCATTTACCTCCCGCTATTTGCTTATGATACAGAAAGCATCATGATTCTGCTTTTTGCACCTGCACAGTATAATTTTGGGGATAGTTGGGGTAGAATTACAGCCTCAATAAATAACAAGGTGAACTGGGGTCTTACTGGCACCCCAGTGGCCATGGGGTCAGGGAGAGGTCCCCGGTTGACGTATTTTCGCTTCAGTGTGAAGAGGGCTGCAGCTCGGGTCTCGGCTGACTATCTCATTTTTTGGCAGGAAGGGAGAAAAGCTCACCTGAAGACTCGCTTTCTAGATCTATGATCTCTCTTGTCTAACATAAGATTGTCCTGAGATTAAAATAATGAAAAAAAATAGCTCGTTTCAGTTTCACAGAACAAGAAGACGGTGAGATGCACTAGTGGAGGCTGCTTCAGCCTTGCTACTAAAATATTGACCATTTCTTTTGCTCTAGCAGGTTTGATTTTACTCTTGTTGTCATCTGTTACAAATTCCTATTGGAAAACTCAATTAGCATAACCAAGCTATAACGAGCTGTCACGTGCTATTGTTTTAAATTTAGAATTTTTATATATAGTTTGGTTTTGTTTGGACTTTCCTTGAACAAACGATTCTGCTGAATCACAGTAGTAAGTATCAAAATGGATTTGTCTATCTGCCGCTGAGCTATCCTTATTTTAAGCTGTTCTCTGCACAGGGCTGTGGATAAAACATCCTGGGTTTCCAGACCTTCTGAATGTTTTCCAAAATTCCTTTGGTTTTTAGTATCACAGGTCTGGTATCCGTAAAGCTTAAACTTACGTTAATATAAAAATAAAGTAAGAAATTACTGAGAGTATTTTGTGTCTGGAAGAGACTGCATTGAATAACCACCCTCTGGTTATTTTTTTTTTAAATAATATTCATTAGAAGGCACCTGCTGCGCACTGATGAAACATCAAGAAAATTTAGAGAGACTGTTACCTTCCAAACTGATGCTTTAAGGATGTTGTAGCTGTAAGGAGGAATTCTTGGCATGAGGCTTCCGAGTCCAGTTGGCGAGAACCATTCTATAATAAGACCCAAAACCAACTCCACAGTAATGACTCTGGTTCCTTTGGTTAGATCTTCTGGTTTGAATAGTTCAAATTTAATAGCGTGGTAGTTGACCACACTACTCTGGCAGTAACTGCGTTGTGTGTAGATAGCCCTATCCTTAACATGTAGTTGATTGTCCTGCTGACAGTCTTGAAAACCTCAAAACATTTTTGGCTATTTTTATGCTGTAACCATCAGAGATGTGTTTGGTTTCAAGTACAATACAGTCATAAAACTTAAATTATTAGCTAATGGGTTCTACAAAAAATTGGCAAGAAGTATTACTAGCTCCTGCTTCTGAAAAAGGAAAATATTATGAGCTCAGCAGCTTCAGTATGTAACTTCATACCACCCCCTTTTCTTTTTTCATTTTTTTTTTTAATTCCCTTTGCATGTGCCAGCTTGGGATGGCTTACTAAAACCTGAGATGGTGTGAATCTACAAACTAGTGATTGCAGCAGTTCTGCAAAGAGCAGAAACAAAACCGCCAGAGTCGGTAGGGCTGAAGTAAGAGCTTACAAGCCTAGGCTAGCCTTGTGAAATGCAGCAAAATGTATATAAACGTTTCCCAGATAAGCCCTCTTGCAGCTCTTCGAATGTTCTTTTTGTCCCTGGTCTACCTGGCGTATTAAAGTAGTTATAAAATAAAAAGTACGAATATCAATGGCTGAAACTCGTTCTAAATTTGGGTAGGAATGGAGTCACTTAGGGAAAAATAAAGGCAGCGAGGTAAGCTTAACTTCAGTCTTCTTTTGATGTCCTGTGTGCATTTACTGTTACATAAAATGTGTTTAAACAGTCTGATTGTGAGCTACAACTTTTTCACTTGCATGGTCACTTAAGCAGCACCTTGCCTTGGCATGGACATCTGCATGGGTTTTACCAGATTACTGATGCCAGGAGAGAATAATTTGCTTTCACGCTGAAAGCCCAATGAGGCATTCGGTACCTGTTACTCAGTTAGAGTGTCTGTATAGGGAAGAATTGGAAATTTTAAATTTAATCTTTTTGGATATTGATCCAAGATATGGGAATTACTAGCAGTGCTTGTGAAACCGCAACACTTGTCCTGGCATTAACCAGGGCATCAGCACACATGCGTGTAAAGCATGGGGCAGGGGGGGAATAACAAACCAAATAGAGTGTTTAGATGCCTAGAGAAGGGTTTTTCAATTACAATTCAAAAATCTGAGGCTGAGATGTTTTCTTTTTCTGTGAATCGAAACCAACACACGCTGGTAGCAGTTGGGCTTGTCATACCATATACCAGCGAAGAAAGAGATGCAGTTATGAGCTTGGGGGAAAAACCTTTCCCTATTCCACATCCCCATCACTTGCAGGGTGATGAATGTTGAGTCATCATTTTAGTAACGATATGCCACTTTTAAGGCCTTGGTTATTGTCCCTAACAGAGCTTCTCTGATGTAAGTACCTCCAAGTAAAGTAAAAATGTTTCTTTTTTCTTTTTTCTCCTCTTGACTTTTTTTCTCACAGTATGCCTTTTCTGTTTTTATTCTGCAGTTTGCCATGTGGGTGGATGCTGTTATATTTGTCTTCAGCTTGGAAGATGAGATTAGCTTCCAGACTGTTTACCACTACTACAGCCGGATGGCTAACTATCGTAACACTAGTGAAATTCCGATGGTACTAGTGGGAACCCAGGGTAAGTGCAGTCTTGATTTACAAAATCTTAGTTCTCGGATCCTATAGGCTGTTTCCGAGCTGGCAAAGCCGTGTCCTGTCTTTTTCCCCTGGGAATCCCCCTGCATCAGCACTCAGCACTACCGCTCATTGGGATGATGAAAGCTTGGGGGTTGCGGATGATGAGAGCTTGGGGGTTGGAACTCGATGATCTTTTGGTCCCCTTCCAACCCAAAATCTTTAAGGACCCTTTCCAACCCAAATGATCCTATGATTCTATAAACGGGCAGTTAATCAGCAGGGTGGTGGTTTGCCATCTGGACGTCCTGGTCTGACCGTGGTGTCACAAGGAGTGGTTTGAGACAGGAGACAAATGACCATGCGGTCCGATTGGAAGAGGGAGTGTAGGACTTCAGTAATGAGGATTTAGAAAAATATTTTTTAAAAAAAAACCAAACAATTTTGAGTTTTGCCAATCACGGTGGTTTTCTCCATCAGCAGGGAAATGCTAGTGTTGGATTTGGGGAGGTGAATCCCTTGGGTAACAAAGCTCTGAAATGAGACTGGTCTCCTTTAGCTTGGTGCTCTAGAAGCAATCGTTACTTTGGCATTCTGAGGAGGTGGATCAGGGTTCCAAAACCTTCAACGCTCTGTGAAGAAACAGAACTAGCTGTGCCTTTACGCAATCTCTCAGGTGTTACGTTCTTCAAACCAAATGGAAATGCAGCTTTTAAAAGCCTCCTGCAACAATTTCTGTTTTTCCAGCAGCAGCTAGTTGCAGTTGGGAATTGGGGAGGTGTGGGAACGGAAAGGTACCAGCAATATTTCTGTTTCTTCTGCATCTGAGCTGTCTTTTGGCTATTCCCTGCCTTGTTTTGCCAGTGCCTTGTGTGAATGTTGGAGTGGTTTCCCACGCTCCAGTTGGTTTTGCTGCAGGGAGTAGACACAGAAAAGTTGAGGCTGCTTTGCATCTGACCATGTAGATGTTCCTCCTGTGATAATTCTTACCATAAACAAGGAGTTCCTGCCTAAGTGCTGGATTTCTTGCTTTACAGAGCTGCTGTTTTGGAAGCCACAGTTACAAACACTTTTGTGAGTGCCTGAAGTATAGAGCTCCGTATGTCATGGGGTTTAGAGGGGCAGCACAAGCCTTGAGAGTCACTCTTGTACATTTTATTTTGGCCATAATTCCCTTTTGATGTATTCACCTCTGATACTGGTGATGTTGAACCTCTTCACTGGTTTCTCAATTTAATCTTTTTTTCAGTCTTGTGTGGCTCTGTGACACCAGTGCTGCCATATGAAGGCAGGGGAGAGGGTGGGCAGTACCCAAGGAGAAATTGCAACTGGGATTTAGGCGGAAACAGATGATGAAAAATGAAAAGGGAAGTAGGTACACAAAAAGTCCTAGGGTAGCAGAAACTACAGCCAAAAAGCAGAAAAGAAACTGCTTTGAAGGGCCACGCTGTCAACTTAAAACTGGAGCTGAAAAAGAAGAGATGTAAACGCTTCTGTGAGGTGCTTCCCTTTCTGCATTTCTGACACTTTGGGGTATGGCTCTCCATCTCATTCCACTTTGGAAAACAAATTTCTCTCTAGTACAAAGTTAATTTTCTGTTGTAGCAGTGATGCAAAGGGGATTTAAATATCGCTAAAGATGGAAACGCTGTTAATTCTGGGATTAAACATCAGAAGAAAGTAAAGCTATTTGGCTACACTGACTGTCAGCGCAATGAAATGAAATATCTGGATGGAATAAATACACCTGTAAAAATCGTATTTGAAATACAGCTGCTTGCTATCCAGCTTGCTGGTTTTCTCTCCACCGAATTTGCTTCAGAAGCCAAACTTTTTTGAAGGCATGGTGTTGTTTAGCAATTCCTTTCTGGTTAAATGTTTTCAGCGCCCTCTGCTGATCAAAAAAAAATAATAAAAAACAACTAAAATTTGCTGTTAGCTCTCCGAATAACTGCCGTGGTGATATTAATTAGGTCTGGTGAGAAGTTAGCCAAAACATCAGTTGAGTTGTGGTCGTGTTGCACGCAGAACTGAACCTTCAGTACAGCATTGCAGTGGTCCCTGACTTCATGCTCACATTCAAGCAAGGCTGCTTTTCCGAAGGACAAAGATAGTTTTGCTACCACAGAAAGTAACCAGATTTTTAGGAGAGCTTTCTGAGCAGCTCTAGATGCTGAAATCAGCACCTGTTGTAGTGGGGAGGTGAGAGCTGCAGGGTTTTGTAGAACAGGTTGTACTGCTGTCTCCCCATAGTAATCATTAGCTGTGGCAAAAAAAGTTCTGTGATACTCCTGGGGGAAGAAAAAAAGCTGCTTTTTAAGATTTGTTCATAGTATTATCACTTATAAATAGTCAGACTGTGTAACCTCTAACTGTAAACCTTCTTCACTATGATGGAAAAGCCATGAAGAAATTTATTCATTAGTTAGCATAATTTATATTTTTTTCCCTGATGTAAAATCTTTTCCAGCTCCTATGGATAGACTCTAGAAATTGGAGTTAAAAAGCATGCAGAGAGGTACAAAGCATCATTATTTGTTTAGAAAATTATCACTTTTGTTGGCTTTTGCAGTATGTTTGCACACATTAGAGAACATCCTTGGAATGTTTTTGGCACTTTAAGTTCAAAATCTTCTTTTACATAGAAGAAATTCCTTTATACTAAGATATTACCAAGCTTATGAGGGTGTTTGGGGCTGACCTGCTGGAGAGCACCTCTGAGGAGAAAGACCTGGGAGTCATGGTGGACAATAAGGATGACCATGAGCCAGCAATGGGCCCCTGTGGCCAAGAAGGCCAATGGCATCCTGGGGGGCATCAGGAAGACCGTGAGCAGCAGGTGGAGGGAGGTCATTCTGCCCCTCTGCTCTGCCCTGGGGAGGCCCCATCTGGAGCACTGTGTCCAGTTCTGGGCTCCCCAGTTCAAGGAGGACAGGGAACTGCTGGAGAGAGTCCAGCAGAGGGCTACAAAGATGATGAGGGGCCTGGAGCATCTCCCTTACAAGGAGAGGTCTGAGGGACTTGGGTCTTTTTAGACTGGAGAAGAGAAGGCTGAGGGAGGGATCTGATCAATGCTTATAAATACTTAAAAGAAAAGTGTCAGGAGGATGGGGCTGGTCTTTTTTCAGTGGTGCCCAGGGACAGGATAAGAGGAAATGGGCACAAACTTAAATAGAAGTTCCACCTAAACATGAGGAGGAACTTCTTGACTTTGAGGGTGGCAGAGCCCTGGCAGAGGCTGCCCAGGGAGGTGGTGGAGTCTCCTTCTCTGGAGACATTCCAAACCCCACCTGGACACGTTCCTGTGGGACCTGCTCTGGGTGGACCTGCTTTGGCAGGGGGTTGGACTAGATCTCCAGAGGTCCCTTCCAACCCCATATCACTCTGTGATTCTGTGAATGTCTCGTGGGTACATTTAAATCAAGTTTTGAGACAGTCGTTTATGATGAGTTTCCTGGATCCAGTCTTGGCTGTGACTTGGCAAGGTCAGCAGGTACAACCTGTGAATGAAGAAATATGAACCTGTGAATATGAAAAAATCTCTATTTTACATTAAACTGGCAAGTGTTTGCCTCGACCCAAGGCACCGTGAGTGCTGCGGGGTCAGGGGCAGGGTTTAGCAGAGCGCTTTGCTGGAATTCTAGCCCAGTTTGGCTGGCACACTGGTGGCTGGCTGTGCCTGGGCAAAACGCTGAGAGGAGGAGGATAGAAAATGGAAGGGACCCAAAAAAGCACGCGAAGAACTGGGGAAAGAGCTGGATTCCATGTTTTTTTAGCTACATGATAATTGCAGCCCCGTACCAGTTCCTTAATTCTTATCTTTACCATCACCTCCCTGGTCTTAACGTTGGTAAGGTGGTTTGTGTTGGGGTGGGGTTGGTTTTTTTTGGTTGTTTGGTTGGTTTTTAAGAAAAGCATCATGTAAATTTAACACTTTCTCATGTGTTGCAGTAATAATGATAAAAAAAACCTGATACCTTTTCTCCCCCCATCCCATTTCTCTACTGAAAATGTTCTTGTACATACAAATGTGTTCATATTCTACAGGTGAGGGTTGCTTTTAAGCCACTGCTGATGCTTAGAGAAGGTCTAAAAATCACTTGGCTTGTTGATAGTCATCGGCCATTTGTTTTTATAAGTATCTTTTACATCAGAGCTCACGTTCTTTCATGTGATTGTTTGTATTTTGCAGTTAGGGACTCGGATATATTTTTAAGGTAACCAAAAAGCATTTTAGTTTTCTTCCTGGTTTTTTTTTTTGAGTCAGTGTGCTGGTATTCAGCAATAAAGTGTAAAATTGGAGAGATGTGCACCACTCTCATTTTCTAAAATTTCTGAAAATCTCATGGTTTGTGCTTCTATTCACTGGGAAGGTACTGATGCTGTTTTCAAATTATATTTAAATATGTCGTGTTGTTTTTTTTCCCTGCCATTGCTGTAGATGCTATAAGTTCCACTAATCCACGTGTCATAGACGATGCCAGAGCGAGGAAGTTATCGAATGATCTCAAGAGATGCACTTACTACGAAACCTGTGCTACTTACGGACTCAACGTGGAAAGAGTCTTCCAAGACGGTAAAGATTTACTTTCTTCATCCAGCATGTCACACAGTACCGTAGCTGGTTTTCTAAATCATGACAAATGTCTCAAAGTTCAGGTACTTGCCACTTTTGCAAATATTCATTAATGTTTAATTAAACGCAATGCTCGCTCAATTTTAGGGATTTATTTTCTAATGTTGTCTTAAGTGAATTAGAGGGCTCATTGGGCTGAATGGCACATGCTTGGTGGCGTGTTACTTACCGGCACCTTTTAAGCTACTTGGTTAAGTCGTCATTTATTTTTCAGTTTACTTTGGTGCTTGCTTTTTAGCAAAATTTTCTTTATTCTGATTTGGTGCTTGTAGAGGTGCAGAGAAGCTATTTGTGTCAAGTAGCTGAAAATTGTCTTCCACACTTGATAAATTCAGAATAAATGGAGAAAAAAGATGGGAATAGAGTAATCATGAGATGTAACACATGGTGTTCATGGAGTGTTGGAAGCTGGCAGTCTTGTGTGTAGGTTTAAAAGTAAAGTTTAAGGGCGATTTAAAACACCATTAGGAGCAATGTTCTAGTTTTCCTTGTCGGAGTCGTTTGAGATCATCATGCATCATCTCAGACAAAAGGAACATCATAAGTGCTTGCTTGACCATCTGTGAACTATTTTGGATCAGTTACCCTTTGGAAGAACTTCCAAAAAAGTTCCAAAAAGAAAGAAGCCCTGCTAACTTCGTCTTTACTGCATGAGATGGGCTTCGTGCACCCTCTAGTGGAAATTCAGCCAGATGTCTTGGGGCTTTGCTGTCCTCTCTTCTTAGGGTGGTTGTCTAGTGGCTGAACGGCTCCGCTCTTCATTGCAGTAGTTCTTCGGCACGTACAAACCTCGTTAATTATGCTGAAATACTTCTCAGGGCTCCTTAGTTCTGGGGTTTTGCTCCGTTGCCAGCTTTTCATTTTTCGCAAAGCAAAGTCGTGTGCCGTCGGTGGTAACGTGAGACAGTGTAACTTCAGATTTGTTAAAAAAAACAACCAGACTACTAAAATTTTAAAAAGAAAAGCTAAACATTCATATTTTTAAATGGAAAATGCTGACAGGCACCGTGCTAGGTGTAATTTCAGTCCTGTCATCCTGTTGGTAGGATTTTGGAGAAAAGCATTTGAAGGTGCATCTTTGTGCTTTGCTTGCTTTTTTCGCTGGATCGAGTTGCAGAAATTACTGGTTTCGCTGCCTGGATTTTCTGTTTTGAATACGAGTTTTAAAGAACCGTTAGTGGTTTTTTTGTTAGTAAATTTATTTTTGAATGCTAGCTATAATCGGATTTTTTAAAATGACATATTCCAAGTCGTGGTGTTTGTGGATCTTTGTACAGTCTACTTTTCTTCCCCCCTCCAACACGACCTCTCGGGGACCTTTTGAGAGAGAAGTCTCCTGGCACAAAGCTAAGTGTGATAAACTTAATTGTCTCCCTGCTAAATTTCAGCAGTAAGTAGAAAGAATTGAAAGAGATCACGTGTTTAAGAAATAACCAAGGTTTTGTATTACCTACATGGCAGTCAACCAACTGTTTATCGTTTGCCAACTAATAGGATTAGGAATGCTTCTGTATAAATGTGTTACAGTTGACATGTCTGGGATTTAATCCAATTCCTGATCATTTTTTGCTGTTTATTTCAGCAGGAAATAAAGCAACTTCTTAACCCCGTTATGCGAGGGGCTGTGAATGAATGGTGCAGGTTGTTAATAGGAAGCAGTTGACTAAATGAGGCTTGATTTCTGCAACTCTGGGATGCTCAGGTTGAATGTAGGCTTAACCATGGTTTTAGTGGTTTCTTCAGGGGGCTGGTATAGTCTATATGCAGACCTTTGAAAGGCAAAGGGGGGAAGAAAAGATTTAAAGAAAACTTCCAAATTGCCCTTCTTTTAGAAAAACGTTCTAAAATATCAAGAAGTTTTAAAGAAAACTTCCAAATTGTCCTTCTTTTAGAAAAAGCTTGTCAAATATCATTGTAATGTGTAGGTGGAACCTTTGGGAGGGTTGTCACTTGGCACCAGCCAGGCTGTAGGTGCTGGCTCTATCAATCACCCTTGCTTTAATGACCATTAATAGTGTGAAAGCATTTGACTAACGACAATTTTATGGGGTTTTTTGTATTGTTGTGGTTGTGTTTTTGTGTTTGTTTGAGTGGGGTTTTTTGGTGGTTTGTTTGGTGGGGGGTTTTTGTGGTTTTTTTTGTTTCTTTGTTGTTTTTTTTTTAATGTGGTTGGACTCAATGATCTCGGTGGTCCCTTCCAACCACTAAGATTCTGTAAATCTGTAATTACTTTATTTTTTTACTTTTTTCTGCAAAAATATAAGTTAGTACTTCGGTGAAATTGTATTCAATAGGAAATAAAAACCAGTGTGATGAAACGTATGCAAATTTTACACACTCGCTGCAATTTTGTTCCAAATTCTTTGTGCGTTGATAGGCAAGGGATTTAAAATATATATAATTGCACCCAATGCAATTTAATAAAATTGCCCAAAATGGCTTGTGACTTGACGTTGCTCAACTAAGATGTACAACATTTTAGTGCTTTATGAGTCTGTGTGCAGGCAAGCTGTCACCTTGCTGGCTTCTGCTTAGTATTGCATCTTCTCTGAAGCTTCTGTTAAACTGGAGTGGCTCTTCCTCATCTTATGCTAAAGGGATTGGACCTCTTCTTCAAGAAGGGAACCAAACATCTGCCTGGTTGTGTGACTTGGCCCCCGTACCCATGGTTTAACTTCTTAGTTGTTGGTTTTTTTTTTTTATTAAATGCAAGTGAATTCTGCAATATGACTTGTCGAGGGACAGCCTCTTAGGTCCCCCTCGATGAACTTTTGAGCCCCGTTTGATCAAAAGCAAGCAGCACACAGCATGGGTTAATAACTTCTCTGTGTTCAGATTCTCTCCAGAATAAATGAAGCCACTTACCCAACATCTTGAAAAAAAAACATCCAACTTGAAAAAAAAAAAAACAACAAAAAAACCCAAACATCTTGATGTAAATATTGTCAATGGACAAGGAAGAGAAGGGATGAGGGGCAGCAGGAACAGGCTAACCAGACGTCTTCACATAGTATGCTCTTAAGCATCTCTTACTGTTTTGAGGAAACCTTGAATCCTTGCTAGCAGCCTTCATAAATAAACTGCATTTTTCAGAAAACTTGAAAGGGGTACAAGCCAATTACTGCATTTCATTAATAGTTGAATGGATAAGACTGGGGTTTTTTTATTGTGTGTAGCTGAGGAAAAATAGTTGTTGACAGGTTAGTAGCTGTATGCGAGACACGAAGCTACTGTGCCTATTAAGACTACTTACTATGCCTATTAAGACTACTTACTATGCCTATTAAGACTACTTTCTCTGTATTGAAATTTGTTATAGAATCATCAAATTGTCCAGGTTGGAAGGAACCTTTAAGATCAGCAAATCCGACCATCCACCTAAATCTGATTAAAAAAACATGTCTCTAAGCTCTCTGTCAGCCCATCTTTTAAATACCTCCAGGGACGGCATTAGACTTTGCTGCCAGCTGGTTGGGTATCTGTCCTTGGGATTTAGGTATAGGATTTAATTGCTATTTGTTGTGTTCCAGAGTATGTAATGCTTCGTGTTTAGATGCTCCAAGTGTTTGCTTTGGTTGGTCTCTGAGGCTATTTCTTTGTGTTGACCAAGGTCTCACAGCTTTTGCTGGCTTGTAACTTTGAACACTTCTTTTAAATTTCTAGAAGAATGTTGATGGCTATGAGTTGTTTATTGGGTATTTTTGTTGTTGCTGGTTTTTAAACGTGGATATTGCAGCGTATGCAATAGGTGAGATTGGATTTGGTTTAGCCATGTTAACTTTAGTGGTCTCATTTTGCACACTCCTACTTTAGTCAAGTCAGACACTATGTGATGGCTTGCATCAGCTGGGATTTACATACAGAATTTATGGTCCAAATGCACCCTGTTGTCCCTCTCCCCCTTCTCTTTTTCAGGAACTCTGAATTGCCAGGGATTTGGTAAAACTGAAACTGTCTATAAACTTCCATTGTCCTGTTACCAGTCCCAAGTTACAGTAGACTTTTCTTTAACATGCCAATTACTAGTTTAGTTACAAAGGGTGCTACTTTACAAGCTTTCTCTTAAATATAATTTCTTGTTTGTTTTCTGCCTTGATGTGATGTAGACCTACCTTTCTGGGGAAGAAATTGGAAATGACATTGAAAGGTCTTTTACTCCATTGCACATGCATTAGAAATTAAATTTCTAATTTTTCCCCTGCAAGTATCCACTGAACTCCATGAGTGGCTGCCTATTGTAACTCATTTCCTATTTTCCCCACAGTTGAGTGGTAGAATAATTTGAGTGATTATGATGATGAAAACACCGCTTTCTTTAGTTAAATCCAAATACGTTGTTTTCAGTGCTTGATTACAGTTGATTGTAACAATATAGAATCATAGAGTCATTTAGGTTTGGAAATGATCACTCTAAGATCATTAACTCCATAGGTTCATATTTTTTAATACAAACTGCTTTACAATAATGTTTCACTTTCACGTGCAGAAACTTTTTGTGAAGGCTGGTGTGTAGTTAATGTATTTAATGCTTGAAGAAACTGAAAACTAATTTGTAAACAGTAGTTGTCAGGATGGTTATGCTTAGCTCTTGGAAATGTGCCTATGATCAATCACTCGTTTTCTGATGACCCTAATAATAATTTACAAATTAAAGTGTCTAATTCGTAGTATGATAGAGCTTGTAATTTCCCCGAGTGTGATAAGTATCCAGGCATCCTGTGAGGTTATGGTCAGGTGTTTTGTGTTAAAGTTTGTACTCTAAAGGGAAGCAGGATTTTGAACACTTTTAGAGGGCTGTTTTTAACTTTCAGCATTTTCCCGCTTGGGTCTAATCTCTGCTGCTTTGGAGTCAGAGCTGCAGGAGCAGGCTCTGAATGTCAGGCTGAAATAAAAAAAAAAAAACAGCAAACAAACAAACAAACAAAACCCCAAAACTTCCGGGTTCCAGGGAATTCGCTTAATAACGTGCCCAATGATGGAGGGGGATCCTGCTTATCAGAATGGATTTTATCAATGATATTGGCAATGATTATTTTAATATTTCTTGTCAGCACAGTATTGTAATGACTGTGTACTGCCCCGGGATGCCTTTTTAATGATTTTAGCCTTATTGAATTAGCTTGATGTACCATTAATGCATAAGAATGACTTGTATTTTTGTTCATGATGTATTCATAATTAGATGTCTTTCCCTGCTTTACATTCAGATTTTCTTTGACCCATTTAACTGTCTGCTGTGCAATATTCTGACATCACAGAGGAGAAGCAAACGTTCAAATATTTAGAGGATAAAATTTTACCATCAATATAGCTTGCATTGCTGGGTGTGAAACAAAAGCGTTTGAATCTAATTTCTATTAAGATTTGAGCCTATTAGTGTAGCTTCGTGGTTCACTTTGATCACTAGAAGGTGTACAACCCAAGTAGATGATGTTTACATTTTAAACATAAACTTTCAGCATGGAGATCCTTTTATATTGCTACGGTTACTTCTCTAACTCTCAAAATGCTGGGACCTGGAGAATAAATCTTATGGAGAGAGACTGAAGGAGCTGGGACTGTTTAGTTTGAGGAGGAGGAGGCCGAGGGGAGACCTCATCACTCTCTGCAACTCCTTGAAAGGACATTCTTGCAGGTAATTAGTGATAGAACAAGAGGGAATTGCTTAGACTGGACATCAGGAAACAATTCTTCACAGAAAGAGTGGTCAGAGACTGGAAGAGGCTGCCCAGGGAGGTGGTGGAGTCCCCATCCCTGACTGTGTTTAAGAGTTGTTTAGATGTGGTGTTGGCGGATATGGTGTAGGGGAGAACTTTGTAGAATGGGGTTGATGGTTGGACTCGATGATCCCAAGGGTCTTTTCCAACCTGAAGGGATAGTCATGTGAGTATTCCAACTTCAAAATGTCTCAATTTCCAACCTTAAAGGCTTGGATAGTTAGTAGGAATACACAGAGCTGTATTTGTTTTGCATCTGTGCGTAGATACACACTTATGTGTTGGTGTCTGTGTGTCTATACATAATATATGTTCTGATGAACCCTGTTTGGAAGTCATCTCTGCAATATCAAGGTTTAGAGCCTTCCTGTCAAGGTACTGTTGGACAAATCACATCCTCTGGAGATGCACTCGGTGGAAGATTTGTGACACAAGTTACTTGTCTCAGATAGCACGGGTGGCATTATTGTTGCCATGTCCCTCTCAAGAAGAATGCATTGGTTAGGGCTGGGGTTAATTTGCTGTTCAGGTTTGGTTTTTAGTACTTTGACATGTGCCCTAAACAAGGGAGAAGGCAAAAGCTCAAATACCTCATTCTGTGTGCGAGCGGTATAGTATGTGTATCTGTTACAGGAATCATCAAACACAGATTTGGGAGATTTTACCTCGTATGGATGGCTGTAACACGCAAATTTTGAAATAAAAATGCCCAGAATAGCAATAAACCTCTGAATATTGAGGCAGGAGTTACAGATCTATAATGGCAGAGGCCATTGCTGCCTCACAGTTTGGACTGGAGTTGTGTTGTTGCTTGTGGATGTTTTATTGGTAAATTAAAATAATCTTTCATTATTGTGTGTGTCTGCTGTGTGTAAACGTTTACCAGAAATATTTTATTCCCAAATCCTATTTCTAATGTTGTGCTGGACAACTCCATCTAAAAGGGGGACCTCGAAGTACAAATTCTTCATTAAAGGGATAGAAGATGACAAATTAATCCTTGTACAGGCAGCTGTCACTTGCTATCAGTATTATCAAGTCAGCTTTTATGGATGTATTTTCATTAGGAAATGTTAATCAGTCTAATGGGAAGTAAAGAAAGTCTCAGTCCTATTCTGCTGAGGGCTATTTTAGGAAGAGGCAATATTCCCTCTTGCACTAGATACGGCCTGAGGGCGGTTAATATTTGGGATTGGGAGGCTGGGGCGTTGGGGAAACCCAAAGCGGGATGCAAGGCTAGGGAGCCAGGTCCTCTGCAATTCCTCCTGGAATTCCTTGGATTTCAGAAAGGTGCAGCAGTGACCTTTCGGGGTCTCCTCTTGTCTGTGCCGTTCGCAGCGAGGTGCTGCCCTGATTGCTCATCACTTCATCCAGTCCATCAGCGATACAGGGAAACAAATCTTTTGGGTTGTTAGGTCTTGATATTTGTATTTTCCTTATTTTAGTTTTTTTTAAGAAGGAGCAATAAAAGGGTAATTTTTGTCCATAGTACTGTGGATTAGCCTGGGGCAACAAACCTCCAAAGGCTGGTACCGGTGAGCCCAAGTGGCATCCCCATTGAGAACTTGGGGACAACGAGCTTGGTAATTCGTTAGTGCTGCTCGTTAGGGGCTGCGGCAGCCTGGCTGCCTGCCCTGCCTCGAGTGGATTTTACCTCCCTGCCTGGGAATTGAGGAATGACTTCATCAGCTCAGGCCTCACGCTGTCACAGCTCCGCTCCTGGCACTGATGGGCAGCATTTCTACATGTGCTTTATGCTTATTGCTCTTAAATTTGACCATCAGTGATATTTAAGATGTGAGTGTTCAACAGAGGTTTCCCAAATTTCACTTTTTCTTCGTGGGAGAAGTTGTTTTTTCCTTTCTTAGATGCCTTGTGTACTTCCCGATTTAATAAAAAAAAAAATTTAAAAATCATTTTTTTAAATAAAACAATCCATACCCTTTGGTGGCGGCAGGACTTGAGCTCCAAAATGCAGTGGAACAGCCCTTCCCAAGACCTTTGGCTTGCTGGAGGATGTGCCTCTCTGCTTTGCTGTCCATCTCCCCCAGGAACGTGCCATAGCCAAGCACAGAAGGGGGAATTCTCTACTCGGGTAAATTCTTTACTTGAATACCTCCATCTGGTATTCTTTCTTTTCCTATTTTGTATTGCTTGGGGAAGACACAGCAAACTTTAAATCGGTGTTAATATATTTTATAAACAGTCTTCAGAGAATTTTCTTCTGAGCTTTGCGTAACGGAATCAGAAAATTCAAAGTAATCAGTAATGAAAGTCAGCAGGAAAAAAAATACACAAATCTGATGCGGCTTCTCTTGCAAAGTCTGTTTCTGCAAATATTTTATTCTAAACTTGGTGTTATTTTAGTGTGAAACTTTGCCCTTACTCTTACCTGCACATAACTCGTATGCACAATTAATAAGTAAGATGATTTAGTTTGTGCAGTTCTGGAAATGAGTATTTAACTTCATGGGTGGTTTTGTAGTGGCTCCTTTTATGTCTCTACAGAATTTCTCCCTGGACCTGCTGATTTCCATTTAATCTTTCAGACCCATACCCTTACATGGTGTGTTCTCCACCAGTTCTGGTACCATACAACAGACTTCACGTTGTTATGGGAGGGTCCCACGTTAGTTGGTAGGAGGAAAGTATTACGGAATCACAGAATCCCAGGGGGTTGGAATGGACTTCTGGAGATCACCTAGTCTAACCCCCTGCCAATACAGGTACACCCAGAGCTGGTTACACAGGAACGTGGCCAGACGTGGTTTGAGTCTCTCCAGAGAAGGAGACTCCACCACCTCCCTGGGCAGCCTCTTCGAGGGCTCTGCCACCCTCAAAGTGAAGAAGTTCCTCCTAGTGTTGAGGTGGAACTTCTTCTATTCAAGTTTGTGCCCATTTCCTCTTGTCCTGTCCCTGGGCACCACTGAGAAGACCAGCCCCATCCTCCTGACACCCTCCCTTTAAGTATTGATAAGCATTGATCAGATCCCCCCTCAGCCTTCTCT
>JAOTQQ010000079.1:38679435-38715760 GCA_026546715.1 Gallinago undulata
CTCTGCTCTGCCCTGGGGAGGCCCCATCTGGAGCACTGGGACCAGTTCTGGGCTCCCCAGTTCCAGAAGGACAGGGAGCTGCTGGAGAGGGTACAACAAAGGGCCATAAAGATGATGAGGGGCCTGGAGCATCTCTCTGATGAGGAGAGGCTGAGGGACTTGGATCTTTTTAGTCTGGAGAAGAGAAGGCCGAGGAGGAATCTGATCAATGCTTATCAAGACTTCAAGGGAGGGTGTCAAGAGGACGGGGCTGGTCTTTTCTCAGTGGTGCCCAGTGACAGGACAAGAGGAACTGGGAACAAACTTCAATAGAACAAGTTCCACCTCAACATGAGGAGCTCCTTTCCTGTGAGGGTGTCAGAGCCCTGGCAGAGGCTGCCCAGGGAGAGGTGGTGGAGTCTCCTTAAACCCCACTTGGCCATGTTCCTGTGGGACCTGCTCTGGGTGGACCTGCTTTGGCAGGGGGTTAGACTAGATGATCTCCAGAGGTCCCTTCCAACCCCATATCATTCTGTGATTCAGTCATTTAGTTTAGGAGTCAAAATCCTGGGTTTGATTAAACATATGCATTACAGCTGCTCTGCCTATGTGAAGTTTGGCTTTAAAAACATGGAAACAAAAGAGAACCAACATCTTAATGGCAGAATCACATTGATAAGATTATTTCCAATACATTCTGGCTGAAAATGAATTTTGAAGCGTGTTAGAAAATTGCCACAGAATACCAGTGCAAAGTCTTGAGTGCTCCCTGGTTAAGCAGTTAATACCTGCATGTAACAGAGCATAAGTGAGGCTGGATTTTTAAATGCTAAATAAAATTAGGCAGTTTTCCCACAGGAATCATTAGCAGAGCATCAGAAAGCTGCTGTTCTAGGGCTGCTGCAAAACTTTGCAGCATATATCTTTGCTTTGAAGATATAACATTTCTATTCACAATTTTTTTTTACCAGGTGTGCTGTGTATGCAAGACACAGTTACACCTCCAGATTCAGAGACTTTGGATTTTTAGGAAACTATTTTACATCATTTTGGCAGTTTAAAAAATAAATAAATAATTGATTGTTCTGGTGGAAGGCCTTATTTTGTAACAAACCCTTTATTTACTTCACAGGTGAATTAATAGAACCCTCTGAATGAGGGATAAATTTGAGTTTGATTTATTAAATGGGATTAAATTTGGATTAAATGTGTGAGATTCTCACTAATGTAACCAGAAGCTTTCTTTCATTTTGTGTCATTTTGTGCGCTATTAGGGAGCTCACTGGATGTGCCTGAATCTTCAGAAAGTATAAAATACTGTCTATGAAAACTATAACTCAGTAGCATGTCCTACAAAATAGCCTTTCCAGGAGGTTGTTTCAAAACGTAAACGTGAAATTGCTTGCCAGGTAAAACTCTTAAACATGGTATTGCTTTATGTTGTTTAAGTCAATGTTTTGACATGATGAAGAAATAATTCTTTGTTTTGGGAAATAATTGTTATACACAAAGATACTGTGCTTAAGAAAGTTATTCTTAAAGGATGGTTAAAAACCCAATTATTTTATTTATGGGCATTTCATGAAACAGAAATTTGTCATCATTGTATTTGAAAGTTGCCGTTTACTGTTTGTTTGTGTTTTACTTGGTGCAACATTTTTTTTAACCACCTGTGAATTTAAAATTGCACTTCTCTGTGGAAAATAACAGGATGTATTACTTGATGCTGTTGTAGTGGAAGGGTAACAGAACTTCATGATTTAATGGTTAGGTAAATCCATGTGCAAAACTCTTTATCCGCGTGTCTGACATAGTATTTGCCTCATAAATCCTCAAGCCCTATACTTCTACGTGCAAAACAAGTTCGAGTTGTGAAGAAAACATAAGTTTCTATTTTAAATCTCTATAAATGCTAGAGGCTTTCAAGATTGTCTAGCGGATTTATTGATGTATTTGCTCACCTAATCTTGGGAGGCAGTGATTTGCATCAAAGTTGGAAATACATGATATGCAGTGTAAATCCTAGTTACCTGTGGAGGGGAAAAATATATATTGGCATTGATTAGAGATATTTAATACTGAGTTTTATTTATAACTGTGTTTTCATATCTGGTAAAGCGGAATCAGTTATTTTGAAGAGCCAAAGCTGAAATGTGTTTCATAGAATCATAGAATTGTCTATGTTGGAAGAGATCTTTAAGATCATCTAGTCCAACGATCAACCTAACTGATAAAAAAAAAAAAAATCACTAAACCATGTCCCCCAGCACCATGTCAACCCATCTTTTGAACACCTCCAGGGATGGTGTCTCAACCACTTCCCTGGGCAGCCCATTCCAAGGCTTGATAACCCTTTCCATGTAAACATTTTTCCCAATATCCAACCTGAACCTCCCCTGGCAAAACTTGAGGCCATTGCCCCTTGTCCTGTCATCTGTGACCTGGGAGAAGAGACCGACACCCACCCCCCCACCCCCCCGGCTACACCCTCCTTTCAGGGAGATGGAGAGAGCGAGAAGGTCTCCCCTCAGCCTCCTCTTCCCCAGACTGAACACGCCCAGCTCCCTCAGCCTCTCCTCACAAGACTTGTGCTCCAGACCCCTCACCAGCTTCGTTGCCCTTCTCTGGACCTGCTCTAGCCCCTCAATGTCTTTTTTGTGGTGAGGGGCCCAAAACTGGACCCAGCCCTCAAGGTGGGACCTCACCAGTGCCCAGGCCAGGGGGAGGATCACCTCCCGGGTCCGACTATGTATACATAAATGTACAGGATGGTTTAAGCATCTACTTGCTTACCTTAATCTCATAGTGGAAGAGACATGTCTCGTGTAATACCTTGCTTCCTTGGGAACCTGAAGGCTGTGTTGAGACTCTTTTCTTTTTAGGTTGTTCATAGGTCCTTGAGAAGTGCAGGGAAATAATATGAGAATAAAAGTTATCTGGTTCATATGAGTACTCAGCGCTTCAGAGAGGTGTGTTTCCTTTGTCAAGTCAAGTAGTAAACATGCATGTAGGTAATCAGATTGGTTTTATGAAGTAAAGATTTGTTAACTAAATGTTTTGTCCAGTGAAACCTTCTAATGTTTTTGGTGCCTTGCACAACAGGTATTATATTTTTTGTCAGATAGACTCTTCTACCGGGACCAGTACTGTTTAACATTTTTATCAATGACATAGAGGGATTGAGAGCAACATCAGCAAGTCTGCAGATGACACCAAGCTGTGACGTGGTGTCCATACACCTGAGGGATGGGATGTCATCCAGAGGGACCTGGACAGGATGGAGAGGTGGGCTCAAGGAAACCTCATGAAGTTCAATGGGAGCAAGTACGAGATTCTGCCCCTGGGCCAGAACAATCCTGGGTATCAATAGAGACTGGGGGATGAGGGGTTAGAAAGCAGCCCTGAGGAAAGGGACTTGGGAGTGCTGATGGACGAGAAGCTGGCCATGAGCAGACAGTGGGCACTTGCAGCCCAGAAGGCCAACCCCAAAGACTAGATGACCTTTGGAGGTCCCTTCCAGCCTTCCAACCCAGATGGTGCTATGATTCTATGATTGTCTTGCCATGCGGAATGGGAGGTGAGTACCTGTGGGCTTCATTCTCCCACCCCTGGTGGTCACACTGTAGTGTGAAATAGTGGTTATCCTGGCAAGTACCACCTCAATCTGTTAGAGCATGAAGTGGTTTTGTGTTCAGAGGAGAATAGTGACTCACCTCTAGACAGACGACTTCATAGCACGCTTCTTTCTACAGGGAAGAATCACTTAAGAAATTTCTGGCTCTATATTGTGCTTTACCTGTGTTTGTACTGGCTGAATCTTGTACCATGGCTGAAACTGGATCACTGAAAAAACCTGAGTTAAATAAGCTGATTTTCCTGCTACAAATGGCATCTCGTGCAGCTACATACTACATTATGTACTGGTTTTGTGCGTTTACTTGCCTTGGCTTTATATGCTTTATATACTTTATATATGCTAGGTTTCACATACATAGATGTATATACACACATGCGTGCACACAACAAGACCATGTTAAATTCACTGCTAATAATGCTACGTGGAGCAAATTAATCATTGTTAGAAAGAACTGAAATAGGTAAGAATTCTGAGGGGGCTTTTTTTATATAGTTCCATTAAAGGAGAGGCCCATGGGCAGAGATGTCCCCCTGAGCAGGACAGGGAGGTGTATGTTTGTTGTGGTACAGAGCGATGATAGCAGATCACTTACGTTAATGTTTCCCATTCAAAAGCATTTATTGCTGTAATATGTAATTGTGGAATAAATTAGTTTTTATTGAACAATTATTTATTGTAAACGTGGAATATTAAGCTAAAATGCAGCTGCCATAAAAATGTAAGCTGCTATATATCTTAGCTTTCCACAGTGTGTTTTCCCTAGGCAGGGCTTTTCACATGAAACCAAGTAATCGTCAGGGCTTATGAGCAGAAGCAAGTTATTTTTGTTCATCTGATGAAACGTGATTTTGTTAATGTATCAGTTATACAAGTTATGCTTCTTCCACTTTCCTTCCCTATCTCCCTGCCGGGCTGGTTACTGGAAATTTTTAGCAACCAAGGCTTACACACATCTTAGTTAAGGTATATCTAATGGTATTTGTACCCTGATGTTCGTATTGTTGGCTGGAGATACTAATTGGGATGTTTTCTGTTCTATCAGTTTCTTTCTTCTATAGGAATTACAGCAATGAAGTCTGGTGACCACTACTGATAACTGTAAAATACTTCTTCAAAGCAAGGATTAGTCCACGGACATGTTAGTATATCGACACCCTCAGTAATTTGCAGATGACACCAAACTAGGTGGGAATATTGATCTGCTTGAGGGTGGTAAAGCTCTACAGAGGAATCTGGACAGGTTGGATCAATGTGCAAAGGCCAATGGGATGATGTTCAACAAGACCAAGTGCCAGGTCCTGCATTTTGGACACAACAACCCCCTTGCAGTGCTACAGGCTGGGGCAGAGTGGCTGGAGCTGCCGGGCAGAAAAGGACCTGGGGGTGTTGGTGGACTGTGGGCTGAACATGAGCCAGCAGTGTGCCCAGGTGGCCAAGAAGGCCAACAGCATCCTGGCCTGTGTCAGGATCAACGTGGCCAGCAGGAGCAGGGCAGTGATGGTGCCTCTGTCCTGGGCACTGGTGAGGCCTCATCTCGAGGGCTGTGTCCAGTTCTGGGCCCCTCACCACAAGAAGGACATTGAGGTGTCGGAGCGTGTCCAGAGGAGAGCCACCAAGCTGATGAGGGGTCTGGAGAACAAGTCAGAACGAGGAGAGGCTGAGGATGGAACTGGGCATGTTTTGTTTGGAGCAGAGGAAGCTGAGGGGAGACCTCATTGCCCTCTACAGCTCCCTGAAAGGAGGGTGTAGAGAGGTGGGGAATGGCCTCTTCTCCCAAGGGAATCATGAGAGGAGCAGAGGAAATGGTCTGAAGTTGGGGCAGGGGAGGTTTAGATTAGATCTTGGGAAGAATGACTTTCCTGAGAGGGTGGTCAGGCACTGGAACAGCCTGCCCAGGGAGGTGGTGGAGTCCCCATCCCTGGAGGGATTTAAGAAACGTGTAGAGGTGGCACTTCAGGGCATGCTCTAGTGCCCAAGATTGTTGGGTTGGGTGTTTTGTTTGGTGTTGTTTGTGTTTGGGTTTTTTGTTTTGTTTGTCTGTTGTTTTGGTGTGTAGTTCTGTTTTGTTTGGGGTTTTTTTTGGTGTATGGTTGGACTCGATCTCAAAGATGCCTTTCAAACCGTGAAGATTCTGTGATTCCGTGATATATTAATATAACATGAATGAGGGGGTGACAAGTTTGAAGTGTCAGACGTGGAAAGAGTGTGTTGTCTCCTGGGCGTTGTTCAGACCATCTTGCGGAAGCTCCTCCAGCAGAATGTGCAGACTCTGAGTTCTGGGACACTCCTGAAGAACTGCAACCTCACGATGATGCATCTTCCAGCAAAACCAGATGCCCATCTGGGGACGGAGCAGGTGCCGAGCACGGTGGCAAGCAGTGCAGCGTCACAGTTGTCCTCGTGCCTGTTGTCTTGACAATGAAGGGTGACAAATTTTGTGATGTTTCTGAAGCTCTTTCCCTCCCTTGCAATTTTAGGCACAAAGCAGATACTTTGACCTTGCGTGTGTGTAAAATTCATTTTTTCACAATTTTTATCAGATTTCTCACATAAACATTTGATGAAAAGGACCTCCCAAAGGCCATCTAGTCCGACCCCCCTGCAGTCAGCAGGGACACCCCCAACTAGACCAGGTTGCCCAGGGCCTCCGCAAGCCTCCCCTTGAATGTCTCCAGGGAAGGGGCCTCAACCACCTCCCTGGGCAACCTCTTCCAGTGCTCCACCACCCTCATAGTAAAGAACTTTTTCCTCATCTCCAATCTAAAGCTGCTCCCCTCTAGTTTAAATCCAAAAGCAGAGGTCTCTTGATGGGCTGTAAAAACACCAAATCGGTAATCATTGTGAATGTTATTGCAAACCATAAGTTTGCTAAAAGAATGAAGAATTGTTGTGGAATTTCAAAGCAGAGACTTTCTGCAAAGATCCTGTGATGCTTGTCATTTGGAGTGATCTGCAAGTATGGAAGGTGTTGATTTAAGCTGAAAAGTAGTCTTTGGGTAAACTTCTAGGTTATATTTTTTTCCCCCGGCAGTTAAAATAGGTATTCGTGAGTGTTTATCCCTTCTGTTGTTTTCTAGGCAGCCGGGAGCGTCCTGACTTGAGCTGAAAGCTGTTTCCTGACTGTCAGTAAGTGGAAGAAAATTTAGTGCACGATTCTTGCATTCCCATCTTTTGCCCGGAGTGGCAGGTTTTAACTAAACCTGGTGTTATTCATACTCGGACGCACAGCGGAGATAAACGACCTTATCCGCGTTTTTATGAGAAACCGATCTTGATTTAAATGAATGGCAATTCAAGAAGACTCTTTGCCTCTCTCATTGCCATGCAATACTCTCGTACCTGTGATAATCGAGGAGCGAAATGTTACAGGTGTTATGTGCCTGGAGTCTTCTCTTTTATTATTTCAAGTGTTCCTTGGCAAAAAAGGAAGCCTCCCCCCCCCCTGCCAGAGCATCCTTGTGCTGCACAAGCAGTTGACGTGTGATGAACAGCCCTTTGAACCAGGGAAAGACAGCTCTGTCAGAGCAGTTACTCTGGCAACAGTATTTCTAATGGTGATTAGCTCCCAAACGGAGCACAAAGAGTCCTGGGTTCATGATGGAGGTGCAGCTCCTGGTTTCGGGGAGAGGAGGTGACTCCCTATTCTTCCTGCTTTTCCTCCCAGGAGTTGGGTTTAAGTCCACGCTATCCAGAGTGGAATAGGAGAACTTTGGGAAAAATTAGTGTAGGGGTAATTTTTTTTTTCCTGCTCAGCCCTACCTTTCTTCCAATAAACAATCCAGGGAGAAGTTCAGAGTGGCTGCTTTGACTAACAAAAAAAGTGGCGTTATGGATGAAAGTGGCAGGGGGGTGGGAAGGTTAATTTTGTTTTGGTGAGCTAGGTCAGGCATGGAAGGAGAGGCATTCAAGTCAAAAGCTTTCTCTCCAAACTTGAGCATTTTTATTCATCTTGCAGACCAAGAGTTTCGCATGCTTTTAATTTACAACGCCTGAAAGCAAAGTGTAGCTTCTGGTAGTTCGGGCTCGTGAAATTAAGTTTAAATGTATTAGAAATCAGCGTCAGTCGTCCCCAAACGCTACATATTTGCTAAACCTCAGTTCTGCTGGTTTACAACACCAAATATCCTTGGCATATTCCTGTTTATCCGCGGAAGAGTTCTTGACTTTGCAAATAAATTTTGTTTAGCTTTTCATACTTCGGATAGATGGCTTCCAATAAAAATCTCTCAGAATTTGATAGCTTAATTGAGTATACATAAGTCAAGAGAATGCAATTGATTTTTAAAAAAATAGTTGAAATGCTTGTCAGTATCTTGATTGTTTTTTATATCTGCCATATAGATTAAGTCAGTACCCATCTGTTTGAGAAACAGATCTTAGCAAGTATATTTACATTAAATACAGGAGCACTGAATCGTTTTTGGATGAGATGGAAGCTGAAAGCTCTGGGGCAAAAATACTTCTGTTTCCTTGTGTTCTCTTCACTTTATAGAACAGCATTTGTTTTAACTGTATAACTTCCACTGGACTGACATTTCAGTTACCGGCACTTCAATATTTATCTGAAGATTTTGAGTAGTCTTAAATGGGTTAATGAAGTACGCTAATTGGCTTCCATTAACAGCAAAAAGATGTTTATGTATGGCCATAGCTTTCATCAGGCATTCCTGAAGAGTAATATTTCTTGCTCTGTGTTATTCCAGCAGAGATCCCACCAAACCACTCAGCTGCTGAAACTGTTGGGGTGGTGGTACTGCCTTTTGGGGAAAAAAAAAAAAAAATCACGTTTGTGGACATAATCTAATCTAGAAATACCCTGACAAAGTTGCTCATAGATCATAGATCCAGTGTGAACTTGTGTATAGTTGTAGAAACAAAATGTGTTGTTTTAAGGATTATTTTTTTTTCCTGCCACCTCCAAGTGACTAACGAGTCATCACTTGGAGTCCTAATGAAGATGTAGTAACAGAAACAGGTTTGAGGGCTGAACGAGCAATATAGCGTGGCTTTTTGCTGGAGCTGGCGTTAGTTCTTATAATTATGGTGTATTTTTCTCTTGCTACACAACCATTTAACTGTGGTGGTTTTTTTTCTTCTCTAACTACTGTGTCTGAAGATGTCAGCAGCGGGAGTTAGCAGATCTGTGGGGTTTTTAGTGCCAGCCATTTTAAGTTTTGTGTATTTCAGGGCTTTCTTCTCTGAAATAGAAGATGTAGAGAATGTGAATTTGCAGCAGCACCGCTGAGGAGATACGTGCCGAACCCCTTTTATTGACTTCTGATGGGCAAGATTTAGGTTTCATCTCTTCTCTCAAGGTAGCTTTAGAAAGAGCACAGTAGGTCTTTTGACAGTCCAGCGCTTGCTTGCCCACAGATGATCAGTCACGTCTTTCATATATGGCAAACTTTGAAGGGTCAGGGGACTCTTTTAGGTACTTCTGAAGCTTCCACCGCCGTCCTATCCGAGGGCAAGTAGCCCCGAGCACTTGAATATTGAAGGCAATCTAATTACGGAGCGATGGTTACGCGAGTGCAATGAAAGAAGCAAAAACCTGTTTGGTGTCTCAAAGGAGAGCCTGTTGCCTAATGAAGAGAGGGGAGAGGCAGGAGGAACGGGGCTCTGGGAGGGGATATTAGACTTGTTGCTGAAACGGAGGGGGAATTGAGAAGGTTTGGCAGCTCAGAAGGGGATTTCCATTAGGGGGCACATCATTTTTCTAAAGGAGAGAAGAGCTAAGACATTTGAGGGTAAGAACAGTCTGTTCTAGAATTTGTAGCACAGTTTTAAGGAAATAAGGTTAGATCTTCCGCTGCAGTTTTACCATTTTTACAGCAGGCAGAATAAATTGTCCTTTGTGCTGCTCTGTGTAAGCTTTAGTTTCTAGCTTTGTGGATAATAATAATAATAAATCTTTGCGGATTACTCTTCACAATTCAAGTTATATACTAATTGTGTATTTCTAGAGTAACAGCTTGTGCTTTTTTTTTTCTCTTTAAATTATTTTCTTTTATGCCTGCTTTTGTAGTGCTTAGTTAGCATTCAGGTTGTGCGTTGGAGTAGGTGAGTTCAGAGAGTCGTGGGTTTTTTTTGCCTCGTGCCTTCCCCGAGTGATAATTTGGCAAGACTGGATTATGTCAGGGTGATGCTACAAACACCCCTATATTCAGAGTGAAGGAAGGAGGTAAATATTTCCCTTGACTAATTGCCTCTTCATTGTGGGAGCTTTTGCTGAAAAGGTGGTTTTCATTCGTGTGTGGTTTTAATTCCGTTTTGGTCTTAATTTAGGTCTTTACCACATACGATGAAGACCGATCCATGTGCGTGTGTTAAAATCTGACCTTCGGTTTGCTCTCTGCATTTACTAATGTGCATTAAAATATTTTAATATATGGCTTTCTAGGCTCCAGATCAATAAACCAATGGGTCTGAAATGACAGAGTGCTACGATATTCCTCTGTAATTTAAACATGATTAGCTGATGAAGGTTATGATCGATATGCCGGGGAAAGATAAATTAATTGATATCATCCTTTCAGGATGATAAGGAGCCTATTGGAGGTGGGATGTAACTAATGAAGCTGCTTCTTCATATATACGAGCCATTTTTTATACAGTGTATTCTCACTAAATCATGGTTGTGCCGTCGTTCGTTTATATGAAAAACATAAGCCACGGACCAGGTTGTTATTAAAATTCCATTCATTTGGGATGAAATCGTATGCTTACTCTGCTAAACAATATCTCTGTCTTGCTATGATATACTGAGGAAAAAAAATAATCTTGGAGTTTACATAAAACCTTTTTGTATTTTCTGAAGAAGACAGATGGAATGCCGTTAGCCTAATTAGGTAGAGTTTTTGCATGACTTTTTAAGCACAGACAGTAAGTGCTGCCGTTGTGCCTCACCAACGGGTTTTGGTGGAGACGGTGCCAGTGGCTTCAGGCTCCTCTGCACAAGTTTCATGAAGGGCTTCACTTCGGGAAGTTTGCTGCAAGGAATCTAAAACTAGATCTAAATCTAAAGGAATCTAAAACTAGTAACTTAGTTACTAGTATTTTTGATTAGCCGCTACACCGGTCTCTCTTTCTGATCACCGAAATTTTTAATTTGTGACCCAAAAGGTAGGCAACAAATATAGTGTAAAGAATTTTGATTATTTTTTTTTAGGCATTTATGACCTAAAAAGAGCTCTTTCCAGCAGAATAGCAGAATGAACTGAAGTTCCAGTGTGTCACAAAACAAATTACTGAAATAGTTTGGCTTTTTTAAGTTGAAAAATTATAGCAGAGGCGTGGAAGTTGCTGAATTTTCAGATCAGCTCTGTTTCCATTTTTTTTATTATGAGTCTACTAAGCTGTACATAGAGATATTAATGACTCTGGTCCCCATCTCCATTTCCTAAATGCTACTTTTCTTTACATGTTGTAGAAAATGTCTTAATAAATCACAAAATAAATTTGTCATTTTTCCAGCTGTGCTAGTGCTGCTAACTAACAAACACTGTACTAGGAATCATGATACGGCTTCTTTCCATAATGAATTTGAGTGGGATGTGATGTGTGGTACCACTAATCCAGCTATTCTACATCAGGGACCCTCTGTCAGTTTTATTGTTGTGGTTATTGTTTGTTTCAAGTGCTTTAAATTTGTGGTTTCCAAAACTGATTGACCTGATGCAGGGCTTGGTAGTTAAGAAAAGCCCACCTTATTCCTCAGGAGCAGCAAGTACATACCTTCTTGTAAACTAACCCTGCTTGGATTGAGAGTGATAGCTTTCCTAAGGGACCTGGTGTGGCCCCATCTGGAGCACTGGGTCCAGTTCTGGGCTCCCCAGTTCCAGAAGGACAGGGAACTGCTGGAGAGGGTGCAGCAGAGGGCTACAAAGATGATGAGGAGCCTGGAGCATGTCCCTTAGGAGGAGAAGCTGAGGGACTTGGGTCTTTTTAGTCTGGAGAAGAGAAGGCTGAGGGGGGGGATCTGATCAATGCTTATAAAGACTTAAAGGGAGGGTGCCAGGAGGACAGGGCCAGTCTTTTCTCAGTGATGTCTAAGGATAGGACAAGAGGAAATGAGCACAAACTTGAGTAGAAGAAGTTCCACCTCAACATGAGGAGGAACTTCTTCACTTTGAAGGTGGCAGAGCCCTGGCAGAGGCTGCCCAGGAAGGTGGTGGAGTCTCCTTCTCTGGAGACACTCAAGACCCGCTTGGACACGTTCCTGTGCAACCTTCTCTGGGGTTGGACTAGATGATCTCCAGAGGTCCCTTCCAACCCCATGTGGTTCTGTGGGACACCTTCCAGGATCACACTAATAAATAGCGCTGAGACGCACTTGAGCTAGATTAGTTCCCACTTGTTAGTCTAGTGTGGCTTATATTTATCTTCTATCTGCAAGGAGAACATAAACCATCCCAAAGAAGAATAGAAAATGTGTTCTACCATAAACTTAATTAGTGTGATTTTATAAGTGTATAGTGGACTTATTGCAGCATTCTTGGTATTGTTTTTTGTAATTTGCACAACTGACTCTTCTTTTTCTTGGATGTTATTGGTTTTCTGGTGCTTATCTGGTGGAGGCAATTCTGTGGCAATGTCTTCCATGTGGAGAACAGAACTGATGTCTCACGTGGAGCATATTGTGGAACACCAGCATCTGTCATCTTAATCGGATATATTACAGTGAAATTGTGGAGCAATGGGAAACCCTATGTTATGTTTTGTGTGGGTTTTTTGTGTGTATTTTTGACATACCATGTTTTACAATGTGTGCTGTAGCTTACCTGCCTGTACTTTTTATTTAGTCGCTCAGAAGATCGTTGCAACAAGGAAGAAACAACAGCTGTCCATTGGACCCTGCAAGTCTCTACCCAACTCTCCGAGCCACTCATCCGTGTGTTCTGCCCAGGTTTCTGCCATACATATCAGCCAGGTACAGACGACAATGAATGCTTGCTTGAAAAAGGAACCGATCAGTTGCTTTTCAGTCTAATGCATTTAATACCGGTGCTCTTTCTGCTGCATGATAGGTAGTAGGCATTTTTATGAAAGGTATAAGCGATCTGTAGTTTGACGCAATATTTTTTTTTTCTTTCGTTGGCTTGATTTTGTTTCAAGAAACTGCTGCAGTAAAATAGTTTGGCTTTAAAGGCATCGCACTGATTTATGCCCAGCAGCCTGCTGTTCTGAGTAGATCAATTGTTACAACGGCAGGATTTGCTGTACTGTGTTTTAAAATTACCTCACTATGGTTTGGTTATTGTTCTCATTCAGTTGTGTGCCCAGCAATAATAGCTGGTGTGCCTCAGTCGTTAGAGTGCTAGAATTTTACATTTGTGAGCACTGTGCGCAGTTGTAGTTGCCTGCCTCTGTTATGCTCAAATGATTCCCCTTTAATGACATAGCCTTATATATTGCTATTGACTTCGAGATAATCTGCATAAAACCAAAACAAAACACTACCTTAATGTATGGCAGGAAAGTCGGTGGCCACGATGGTTTTTTTGGAAACATATGGTTAATACCAACATTTTCTAACTCGCACATTTTTAACCCACACGCATTTATACACTCTCCTGTATTTCCCTTGTGACACCTTTCCTTTGTTTTCTATCTTTATCAAAGACACCCTATCTTTGTTTTCTAGTGTCCAGTGCTAATCTCTCTGTATGTTCACGGTTAGGATGTGTGCTCTACCATTCAGATCAGAGACCATTGCAGCCAGGCAGATTGTGTTCCTGCTGCGTGCTCATTCTTGGCAGATGGCCATACAAGGCCATCATATTGTTTTATCTATGGACCTTCCTCCCACTCTGAGAATGTCTGCTTTTTTGCAAAAAGCAGTGTAGTGAAGAAGTGTTCTATCTTTGGGGGCAAATTTGTTGTATTTTGTCTTTAATTTGACATGTTAGTGTCTTCTGAAAGCACTCTGTTTAGATTCATACCATAGGATGAAGGCTGCAGTTCTTTGTTCATAGTGAACAGGCTCTTTCTATGCCGTAGAGGAAACTTCCACCGCTGGGTTAACTCCAAAGATGCAGATATCAATTTGGTTTTAGAGTTCTTTGCTGTGAGATGTTCTGCCTTGAGCTGAGCCCAGATACCAACCTCAGACTGTGACTCTCACTTTTGCTCATTACACCAAAAGAAAATGCCGATGACGTTCAGATCCCCTTTTCTAAAGCAGGTCCTGAGGTGTGGGACTCCTCTGAAGAACCCTGGCACCTTCTGATGAAGTACAAGTTCCTCATATGGAAGAGGTTCTCCCCTTCCTTGTTGTATATGACATTGACCAAGTTTCCTCCGCCACTCTGACCAGGTCATTGCCACAAGTGCTTGGAACTAACCCTCTGGATGAAATGCTTTTCTTCCAAACATTTTCCTGAGGTAGTTCTGTATGTTCATACTTTGAGACTGAGAGGAGTTATACTGTCTGTATCCGGGACCCATCCCATCCAGTAGTGAAAGAGGAAACATGCTGTCACAGAAATGGGGAACAGTGCTGATCTTGCTCATGGATCCAAGAATGACCGAGTTTACTCAGTCTGATGATGACTATATAGTTTTTCAAGACTTTCTAAGGAGGATAGATGATGCTTAGTACAACCCAGTCTTCCCCGTTGCATCTCTGTTCTGTATTGTCTTAAAGCAGTTGAGTTCACCTTTCTTGTTAATAAAGCTTGTTTGATTAAAGAACACCAAGCATCTAGGTTCTCAACAGTTTCCTGCCCAAGTCCAGTTTGGAAGCCAACAACAAACACCAAATTCTAGACAAGTACTTCACCTACACAGCAAACTTCTTGCCAGTGATAAGAGCTGTTTGGGAAAATCAAGACCAAGGTAGCGTTTTGTGTTAAGGATCCCTGCAGTCTGTTTCAATAAACATGAAATAATGTTATTCCTTTACCAGCTGGCATAATTATCTAACAGGGCAATTGCGACACCAGTCGAAGATACCTGTCTTCTGAGATTGATGTGATGCTTAAGAGTATAGGTCATAAATCTGTTTCATGTCTTAACGCCTTTGTGCCACACTTAAAGGCAGTACAACCTTGTTTAAGGAAAGGAAGCTGAATCCTTACCTTAGACTTAAAAGAACTTTGCAACTGCAATTCCAAGTTTAAGGTGATCTGGGGGAAGATTTACCATCTCTGATCTTGGCTGGAAGACTGGCTGGTGTCTTGCCCTTTAGAACATCTCTTTTGACATAATGATGTTTCATTGAAGATTTCCTCCATGAATCAAAAGTATTGTTATTATAGTGCCCTGTCACTTGCATTCTTCACAGGAGTGAAAGCCTTCAGAAGTAGTGGTTACACAGATCACTTCAGATAGAGTGAGATATTGTTCCTTCTCTGATTGGATCACTCTGGTGATCTGACTCCTGCAAACTCTTCAGATGACTCTGCAGTTGAAAGCTTAGGCTTTAGAGAAAGGAAAAAAGAAAAAAAGAATAGTGTCACCTTATCCAGTGTAGTCCTTAGCGTACCTTGGGGGAAATTCTAAGTCTTAATATCTACAAGGGCTCCTTCACCCAGTAGTTCCAGTTTTCAAATGGTGAAAGAGTTGTTTGTGTGTTTGGATGCATATCTATACTCACATCTGGTTGTCCTAGGTGGTGAACACCTAGGTAACGTTCCCTTCTAGCAAATACTTTCAGATATGTCTGCACTCATGCACTTACGTGTTTCCAGAGACCTGTTTCACAGAATGAAATGATTCCATTGACAAAATGCACTTGTGTTTGCAGTGGGTGCTCCTTCTGTGTTCCTTCTCTGACTTTTTGTTTATAATACCTGTATGTCTGTCAAGGTGACTGACAGCGAGGTTTTACATGGAAACCTCTGAACAGCCAGAATCAATAACCCTTGGTGCAAGCACTTCACATACATGGGTTGGCTTTCAGGGCAGCACAGAATGGATGCAAAGATTTTCATTCTCAGACCCAAGGATATCATTGATGATTGATGATGGACAGAACTGTTGTGTACTCTGTCAACAAGAAGGATGCTTGTTGCTTATATTCTGCAATATTGCTTATATTCTGCTAGGAAAGAATTGATCCGTCCGATGCGTTGAGAAGTATTTCAACCAGCAGCTCACCTTCTGGTTTTTCTGAATGCTTCAAGAGGGCAGACTGAGTTCTTTTGAGAGGAAGAAGCGTTGTTTAGAGTATTGAAGGCCTCTTATTTGCCACAGGGTATCTCAGGAGAGGTCCTTTTACTTTGGCCATTTTCATGCTTGCTGTCTTTCCTGGAATTGGGCTGTTTGTGTCCTGCTGTGAGAGGGGATTGCAATGGCACCGTGTCCTTGCTGTGGTTTTCGATGCCTGCCTGTACTACACGTACTCCACGCTGTGACAGAGAGGGGCCTTAGACACCTTGTAAGAAAAAAAAACCAACCATGACGTGAGTGAGTACTGAGTGTTACTGCATAAAGTCATCCATAAAACCATTATACATACAGGCTGCAGTGCAGAGAAATGGGTTTACTGGTCAGTGCTGCCACTCCCCTGGGAGGCTTGCATTATGCCTGAGAAAGCTCTGGAGCTCAACATAGGTTTTACTAAACTGCAGCTCAGGTTTAGTAAACATAAGCTCACTCCCTTCTACCTGCTGCGAATCTATAAAGATGCATTATTGACGCTTGCCCCATGCCTCCATAAAGTTTTTACTACAGCATGATTGCCTAAATATGTAAATTAAACTATTAAAAGTGCAGTCAGCTTAATCATCCATTATTTTACTGTGTATGAGACCCCATTATGGATAAGCACTAAATAATAGGATGCAATTATCTTATTTATAGTGGAGGTTGTTTGGGATTAAACAGTCTGTTGTAGTATTTTGGGAACCTGAATAAAGAAGAGCTTAAATCGCTTTTCTTCTGCTTTCTCATGTAATTGCAGAACAAAACTAAAAGAGAAATGAAAACAATATTTAATACCATTGCAGCATACATCGTGATCCTTTCGTGTTTACAGGATTATTTCTAAGTACTTAAAATAAGCATTTTTTGTATGTGTACACATACACATTGTATGTGTATATATACCCCTTCATTTATGTGCCTATTTTCACACACAGTACACAGGAGTAAGGAAACGCATTCTCCAGGACTCAAATGTTAACTCGGTGCATCTGTAGGTGTACTTTTCCCTTCTTTCTTTATCTTCTCAGGATGGCAGTTACCTTTCTAATTAATTTTTGTTATGCCCATTGTTACCTTCTCCTTTCTAAGGTTTCTTAAACTTCAGACTTTATGACCTTTTAGATTTTCCAGTTTACAACAGAGTTGCTGCCACTGTTGTCACATTTGGTTAACTGAATATTCTTAGTAATTTCACTGAGATGACTTTTTCTTTTTTATATACCAGCTTACTTTGTCTTGAGGAATTGTCTTCAGATTCTCTTGGTACTCTTTGGTCTTTCTGAGGGGACAGATCTGCTCTTTCCTCTACAATGAGGAGTATGTTGCAATGAGAAAAGACAAAAGCTCCTGAGGTGGACAAGTTCTAATATGTCCCAAAGGGTGAGGTTTAACTGCTAAATATAGGGAAATAATACAGTTATTACAAGACAATTTGGTCTTAATGGGGAGGGCTAGACTTCTGAAATCTCCAGAGACATTTAATTGGACCTAGGTTTGAAATCTGCTGTCAAATTTGTGTTCCATGGCAGCATGCTCAAAGCTCCCTGGCTTTTGCTGAGGCAAGGACTGTTTTCCTACTTGATCTGTCTTTGGACATGCGGCTGTGTATCACCAAATCCCTCGAATAAATTGGACTCCCACCTGTAGTGTTTTCAGATGAGAGACTGAGATACCGTGACTTTCAGAAGATAAATTGTACACAAATGGGCACAGAAAAAATGTATCCCCACTAAAGAATTTTCTATGAGGCTTCCATGTTTCTACAGAAATAGGCTTTTCCCTGTTTTCCCCAAGAACAGAAAGTGCAGATAGGAAATGCATTCTGTCATAGGGTTTGTAATCTGTGCTTTTGATCAAGACTTGCCTTATTCCAAGTGTTCCCAGGCTCCCTGAAGCTCTGGCAGTCTCTTGCCTGTTTTAGAAGAAAGACCTTCTGCCTTCATTTTCTTCTCAAGCGGTGGTTAGAGGTGATTTTTCTGGAGGAGCAGAAAAAAACCCCATGGATTCTGTTTGGGTCGGGTTACTTGTCATGAAGAAAAATTTTAGCTTTATTCTTCCAATGCTCTCGTTCAGTGGTTTGGCCTGACATTTGGACTATGGAAGCTTTATGAATCATTTGGCAATACCAAATAATTTCTATAAGGTGAATATTTCTTTGCCTTCGTATAATGGGCCAGTCAGGAACATGCCCCTAGCAAACACGAGGACAAGTCCAACCTTTTCTTAATGCAGGTCCTGTCACTCCGGGTAAATTACTCACTGGTTTGTTTACTGAGGAAATCTGAAATATGTAGAGGTGTGGGATTTGGATCAATTCAATCCTTTCTCTGCACAAAATTGTGGATGTTGTATACCAAGAGTTATTGTTTGGGTTTTTTTGTTGTTTTTTTTTGTTTGTTTTATGAGGTACCAGCAGGAATCTCATTAAGGGCAGTGTCTGCCTTAGAGGTATGGAATGGACCTGTTTGGTCAATTTAGGGCAGGTTGATAGCTTCATCTGAGATGTTCTTGTCCGGTAACAGCGTAGTGACAATATTCTGCTAAATCTGTGCTTGCTGCCCTGACCCTGCGTTTTTTAGAGCGTCAATCTATGTGGCAACAAAGCTAGAAGCCTGTGTAGGTACTAAAGGTATACATTTTCTGTAAATGAAGTATTGGCTGTTCACACAAGGTGTGTCCTAGAAATAACGGACCCTTGAGATGAAGGAGCTCCAGGGCTTTCTGTAGCGGTGGGCTCAAGTTTAACAACCACCATGGGGCTGTGTGTCTTCCTAGCAGTAAGGAAATTCCAGGTTGTACTATGTATGTCCAGAAGCTGACCACATTTCCAAATGGACACATTGCCTTAACGAGGATGGGAAAATGTGTCACCTGAGAAAACCAAACGGGGGTATAGCTATGTAAATGATTCGACTGGGGCTAATGGTTTCCCTGCTTGGAGTTGTTTAATGGAACCTGTCTCTGTTGTCATGACTCTGGTTGGAGCAGTGACTCACAGAACTGGCCCTTTCTGCTGACGTCTCAGGTATGTCCAACTCTTGAGAGCAGCTTAGTGGAAAAAAACTTGATTGCAAAGGTAATGTTAAGCTGTGCCATGTCCTGGTGGGTATTAGAGTGCTTATTTGATTGGTTTTGACTGCCACAGATTTGACCAGTTTGTCTATTGTCAGCAAATGGGTTTATATTTTGATGTGTTGGGTTACACGTGCTGTAAGGAACGTTGTTTTTCAGGTTTGTTGACTTGATTTTTATGACTTGGTTCCATGAATTCCAGTTGTTGCCATGTGTCCTAAATTCTGCACCTCGTTCCAGTGAGCTTGTTATTCAATGCTTGCATACCCATGGCAGAAAACTGCTCTTTTACAATCTTAATAAGGCAAGAATTCTGTTGGTGCAAGCAGACAACCCGAGAGAGACCACTCAGCCACCTTTTCTTTCCTTCATCAGTACGTTAGGTTCAGATGTTACCAGAAACATTGTCTACTGAGGTGCTTCAGAGCAGCCACATACTTGCGTATTTTTCCTAATTATTGGCACCCTCACTAGGAGTTGGAGCTTGTTCAGTATTGGTAGCCGTCCTTTTATTCTCTGGAAGCTTTGCACTTTTAATCTGTTTCAATAAAAGACTTTAATATTTATTTTTTTTTCCCAGCCAGTGGATTTGACGTGGCTGATTTTGAAACCACCTCAGAATTTTATTTACAAAATTGGAAACGTGGTGGAGTTAGTATGTGCGAAGAGAAGCGTTCCCTGAAGGACTTCTACATAGCTTCTTTTATAGGAATGTTTGTCTTTGGGGACCCACATGTATGTGTTTTCCTTTAGGAGTTACTCCTGGAAATTAAATAGCTCAAAAATCCAGGAGGCAGTGCCTCACTTCAGAAAAGTGTAAAATGATGGTATAAGATGACAAAAGATTAAAAAGGTAAAATTTTAGGGAATCTGTTATGGGCTTTATGTGGGAAATAGGCACTTAGGGTAGAAATCTGTTATTTTTAGTTTTAAAAAAAGAAGTGGAATTTAAAAAAGAAAAAGGTGGAGGTGCAAAGTTATCAAGTTGATCAATACTATGAAACAGAACATGGTGTAATCGTTTTATTTTCTGCAGCAGATCTTGCCATCAGCGTATGACATCTGCATCCTTCCTTCTTGCTTGTTTCCTGGCCTTTCTGTAGAAGAAGCTTCTAAATTCCTGGAGGCGTAACCCTGTAGCGATTATTTTGGTTTTTTTCTCCACCCCTCTTCATTGCTTATTCCCTTCTTTTCTTTCTTTCTCCTCGGGTGAGCCTTGCAGCTGTATGGCTTTAATCTCAAACATGGTCAGTGCCTTTTCCCATTAAACTTCCTTAAATTTCCTTCTCCCTCATTCCTCCCACCCCAGTTTGGTTTGGTCATGGTAGGATGGAAAGCAGGTCCCTCACCACTCTACTCTGAAAGCCGTTCCTTGACAGCAGGGTCTCTTTCTCTACTGTTGTTATATGGTTGATGAGCATTCAGATGTCTTCACCTCCACCTTACAACCACGAAGGTTGTAAGGATTCCATTATTCCATTATTCCATTCCACGTTCCTCCTCTCTGACACGTTCAATGCTTTGAGTACTCATTTTCAAAGTCTTTGGCTGTTGGGCAAACTTTGGTTGCTTAGTGTCCTTGTTAAACGTCTTTTTCATTACTTTTTCTTTCATGCAAGACTCTTCTGCATTTCTTTGGGGATTTAATCCCTGGCTTCCCCAGGTTTGGTGTGTGTCTTCCTGCAGGTTATTTACTCTCCTCTGTGTTGTCTGTTTTTAGCAACATGCCATAGAGAAAGGAAAAGCGAATGCTTTCGGCGTAAATTAAGGGCAGTTCTTCCCAGGTTGTCCTGCTCTCATCTCTGGTGTTACCATTCTCTGTTAGGACACTTAAAAATAATCATTTCAGCTCTCATTGTTTCATCTCCCTTGTCTCGTACTCTTGGGTGGTCCCCAAATTCTTCTTGCTGCTTCCTCCGGCACTTGAAAATGTTGTAGAAAAGCTCAAGATCCTCTGTTACTTTCAATATCCTTACCTCTGGCTTCCTCAAAAGCCACACTTCTCCAATTCAGTCAGAACAAAGGGAAGACGAAATTTAGTGTCTCTTTTCTATATATGGATATATATTTATTTAAAGAGGGGGAAGAGGAGAACTTTCAGAAAGCTCATTTGCTGTGTTGTCAGTCCTATCCTGCCACACAGAAATGAGATGAGGAACGTGTCATTTACAGAGAAAGAGTGACTTTCAGAGGGTTGTTCCAGGATTTTGATCTGCATTGAGTGGCTTTTCTGCCCAAACGTGAGCTGGCTGTCTCGTGCCTCTTCCTTTTTATCCTTTGCTTCTTGAATTTAAAAAAAAAAAAAAAGGGCAATTTGGAGAAGCTGGAAGAATCAGAAGAGGACTTGAAATCCTGAAAAGAGATTTCAACGGGATGATGGAAAGGGTTGTCTCCTAGTTGGCGCTCCTTCAGTCTTCATCTTGACTGCTTGCAACTTGAAATCCTGGTCCTCCAGGGTACGCTGACTTCCAAGGTGTGTGGGAGAAGTCCCATCGTGCTGCTGGTGCCTCCCCTGTGTGCCACCTTGTTTTTTGTGTAAGACCTGTCACTAGTGCAGGAGCAACACTGAAGAGCAGCCATTGGAGTCTGTCTGCTTTTCCTCCTGAGCTTTACCTGGTGAATTCCTACCTACAGCAGTTAAGACGAGAGCAAATCACGTGTTAAGTGTCATGGGGGATACCCTTCAGGGTAACCTCAGACATCCTGGAAATGCCCTCTTGCCCTCTTTCCTCGCTTCTTTTAGGAAACTTGGCAAGTTTCCTAAAAGTTGTTTTCAATTTTTTCGTGATTTCAAGATTGTTCTTGAAATTTCAAGTTGTTCTTTCACCCTTTTGATTTTCCCCCTCATAAGTTTAGTGTGAGCTTCTGGTTCCCCCCCTTCCCCAGTGCTGCTCATCTGGTGGGCTTTTCATCACCAGCGTGGAGAATTGTCCACCTTTGCCCTGCCTCAGTCCCCCATCAGCGTGTATGCCGAACCCTCAAAAGGCTATACTTGTAGCCAACAGGAAAAAAACTGTTCTTTTGTCTATTCTAGATGACTTCTGCATCCTTTTTAGTGATGTTCTTAGCGCTCGCTTATGTTGTGTGTAGTAATTAAAAAAAAACAAACTAACAATCAAGACTTTGTTCTTAATCACCTTCTGGTTCTTTCCATTCTGTCTGTTTTCCTCACCTTCCAGCTATTAGTAATACAATCAATTCATTGTTTTATAGACTGAGTGCTTTGCTTCTTATAAGGCTATGATGATGTAACTTTACATTTTGGGATACTTTTGACAAATTGGAATGTCTTCCTTTAAAGTTTTGAATCTCTGTACTAATTGCTTGGGGAACTATCCCCGCAGTAGCCGTTTTAGAACGTGGAATTGTTTTCATTGCTTAGGTCTCAGTAGACTGACGTCTCCAGACTAGGATGAAGTCTAGCAATGCAGTTCTCTGGCATTAAGTATTTTTTCTTAGGCTCAAGGCAGAATTCCATTCAGCAGTTTTGAAGCAGAAGAACATAATTTAGCCTCTCTCCAGTGTTTTGCTCGCTCTTACACTAGTAAAACGAATGAAATTTGTTTATATCCAGTTAAGGTTACGTTGTGTAGAATGAAAATGTGCCTGCCATACCAACAGGACTATCTAAATTTAAAAAAAGAGAAACAAAAACAAAAAGAAACCAAACCAAAACCAAGCAAAGGCAGGGAAATTATCATAGAATTTAAGAGTTTGGTATAGAAATGTGTGGAAAAGTGGCAGTAGAGCAGTCCCGCTGTGCTCCTGAGCCCAGGCTGCTCTTCTGGCATATCAGGGCTAAATAAGATACAGCTGTGGATTGTAATTTCTTGAAAGCAGTGTATCACTGTTTAAAACTAACTTTAATCCTTGCAGACCAGTAATGGAGGAGGGAGTTTAAGTGATTATTCCTCCTCTGTCCCATCAACTCCAAGCACCAGCCAGAAGGAGCTACGGATTGATGTTCCTCCCACTGCCAACACACCAACTCCTGTCCGTAAACAGTCCAAGCGCCGATCCAACCTCTTCACGGTGAGTGAGCCAAGGGAGAGACTGTTGCTGTATTTTACTTGTTGGTCTGTGGTGATGGCCTGAACTTCAGCCCTGTTGAGTAGTTGAGCTGGTCTAATCCACGCGGAATTGTTGAGATGAATCCGTAGGCTTGAAAAGTGAAACATCTTAGAATTACCATGGGGCTGTTCTGTTCAAGAACTTAAAGAGAAACTAAATTGAAACTAAATCATTATTTTTTTGTTCCTGGTGGACAAAAAAATGAGCCAACAATGTGCCCTTATGACCGAGAAGGCCAATGGCATCCTGGGGGGCATCAGGAAGAGTGTGACCAGCAGGTGGAGGGAGGTCATCCTGCCCCTCTGCTCTGCCCTGGGGAGGTCCCATCTGGAGCACTGGGTCCAGTTCTGGGCTCCCCAGTTCCAGAAGGACAGGGAGCTGCTGGAGAGGGTACAGCAGAGGGCTACAAAGGTGAGAGGGGCCTGGAGCATCTGCCTTAGGAGGAGAGGCTGAGGGATTTGGGTCTTTTTAGTCTGGAGAAGAGAAGGCCGAGGGGGGATCTGATCAATGCTTATCAGTACTTCAAGGGAGGCTGTCAGGAGGACGGGACTGGTCTTTTTTCAGTGGTGCCCAAGGACAGGACAAGAGGAAATGGGCTCAAACTTGAATAGAAGAAGTTCCACCTCAACATGAGGAGGAACTTCTTCACTTTGAGGGTGGCAGAGCCGTCGAAGAGGCTGCCCAGGGAGGCGGTGGAGTCTCCTTCTCTGGAGACATTCAAACCCCTCCTGGAGACGTTCCTGTGGGACCTGCTCTGGGTGGACCTGCTTTGACAGGGGAGTTGGACTAGATGATCTCCAGAGGTCCCTTCCAACCCCATGTGGTTCTGTAAATACAGTGAAATTACTGGGAATTGCGGTGAAACAAAAATCCATGGTTGAATTCTGGAGACTTTGTCTGACTTGGATTCTCAGACCTTTCTAGATTCCCTGGATTGTCACTAATCAAAGAGAAAGCTGGTCCTCTACTCCCCAATCCTGCCATTACTCTGAATAATACTGCTGACTCAAGGCTTCCTTCTCAAGTCTCCCGTGTTTGTAGAGAGGTCTCAGTGTTTACCATGGGAATTTCATGCAGTACTACATAATAACTACCTCAGGCTACTTTTATTACTATACAGTCTCAACTCACTTCTTGTTTCCAGGGTTAAAAGAGGTGATGGAGATTTAAAAAGAATTTTTTTTCTTCCACAACCATGTGAATTTTGCTTCATTGACAGGCAAAAAAAACCAACCACGTGGTAAATAGAAGGCTTGGCTGGTCCAATACGATAGGTCTTTGTTATGCATAGAGTTTGGGAAATTCTAATGAAGCTTTGAGTGATGATTTCCTTAATTTCGCAGTCTTGCCAAAAGTTTTGGGTTTGTATTGCGTGCGTAACTGGGGGTCTATAAGCAGTTTTTGGACACTATTGCCACGCTTTATGGCAACACAGAATCCCCATGGGCTCACATATAAATCCTTTGGTAATTGTAGCTACACGTCAGCCGCATTTAGAAAGCCACATTTTCCCTGTCATCATGGAAAAAGTTTGGTTCTTTTATTTCAGAAGTGATGTCACCTTGACTTCCCAGAGCTAACTCACTCCCTTCTTGTGTCCAGGGAACCACGTACAAAAAAGAGTGAAGCTATTTCCGTGTGCTCTAAACAAAATCTGAGCTCCCAGCCTTCAGCAAGTAGGAAGTTTTGTCATCGTTTCAGAGCGCAGAGTGATGGGGAAACGTAATTCATGTGCCCATCTCAACAGTGATACTGTGATTTAAAAATTGTAGGGCTTCAAACTCCTACCAAGGGGAAAAAAAAAACCATGCATTTGTGTTCAGATGCAAAAGGTTTGGTAAAAAAAAAAAAAGGTGAGAAAATGAGTGCTAGGTGAAAATGTATCTGATTTTGACACATTTTACAGCAATCGGGTGGATTTCTTCCTGTTGGTGGTAATATTTGCTACTGTTTGGAGGTACTCAAGGAGTTACCAAACCCCACTAGGTGTCAGTGTCAGCCTAGAAACTGCCAGCAGAGCAATGAACCTCTGGAAATAGAGCCGAGAAACTACACCAGCCCTTAAAAGCCTTCGCCCGACCGTTTCTGGTCCGAACCGTGCATAAAATGCCGTAAGGGCTGTCTAGATGATGTTGACATTTGGGAAACTGGGGATGCTTTATATTGAAGTTGGTGTAAATTGGAGAAAGTGAGTAAAGAGAAACAGACACCATCTCCAATCATGGAAAAAGGTTCGAGAAGAAAGTTGTGAGCTGCGTTTGCTGGAAAGAAATAGAGTAAAGCTCCGGTTTGTGAGAACAGCATAGTAAAAACCAGATTTGCTAATAGGAGAGAATGTTGGTAGCTATCTTAGTGGCCAGTAACTGGGGGGAAATTGGGGGGAAAACAAGTCCTATGGAAAATAAAATAATATTGAATTTTCAGAATTAGTTCTGTCTTTTAAGATCTGGGCATATTGAATGCTGTGTAATGAGTTGTCCTGTAATCCATGTCCTGAAGTATTTAATGCTGACCCTGCTTAGGTTTCATGCCATATCGTCCACGTCATAACCTGGAATTATTTAATTGAATAAATAGATGACCAGTATTTTGTGTCTAGTTACAACCAGAGTGCTTAATCAAAATATTTTACTGTTTAGCTCTGAGTTTCTTACAGTGCTTCTTTACTAGCTTGTTACTTGGTTATGCCTTTATCACTTATGGAATCAAATATATTTCTGTTTAATTGCAAATTACCCCTTGTTATCCAGCATAGGTAATATGTTTAGTTTCCTACATTAAGATCTTTTAGTGTTGGAAAAAAAAATTAGGTTAAGTAGAGAACAGATGTGATTTTTTTTTAAAATCCATTACAGCTTTTGAGTTGGAATAGAATAGAGAATTTTAAGTATGTTCATGTTTAAGTGCATTAAATGCAGTATCTGATTGGCTTTTTTTCTTTTCTTTGAATATAAATTCTTGCGGTGTTTTAACAGAGACAACAAAATAATAGTGTATAGCACAGGTGGGCATTTAAGATGCATATGAACCTGATTGTAACTGTGTTCAATCCCATATGGGGCGGATAAGCTCCTGGTACAGTAAGATGCATCTCCTTTCCCATAGTCATTATTGCCTGTCTTTAATCTTTGCAGAATTGCAAGCGAGACTTTTTTTTTAAAAAAAAGTTAAAATGAACTCTCTGTCTCAGTATCTACTATTAGAGATCAGTATTCCTACTTTTGGGACTCTCTGGATTGCAGATACGGAATTCTGGTTGTGCCCAAACTCAGGTGCTACATCCTTCTGGGACTAAATCTTATTTCACAGACCTTACTTTGGATAAGGTTTAATGTTGATATAAGTCTGTGAATGCCTTCCAGTGCAAAGGAGAAATGAGTCAAATTATATTCATGCAGATGTTTTACATTTTTTTTTTGGACATTTTCTGGGTGAAAATGAAGTTTTGAATAGAACAACTTAATGTGTTGATATGACATGAGAAAAAGTCCTTGCAAAAGTCCTGATCCAGTATGGTTTAGAGTCTGTTTTTTTAAGCTATGGGATGTAACGTGCATTGTGTGTGTCACAGGTACAAAAGCATAAAAGATCAGAATATATCTATATTTCAGTGCATGATTTGTTTTTATAGATAGCAGAGCCTGCTAAGATTCTCCTCTTGAAAATTTTATGTATTCTGTGATTACAAAAAGCTAGAATAGAATTTGCCTAACAGAAATTCCTTCATTTCTGTATTTTGGTATTTGACAATATTCTTGCATATAGATGTTTCCCTTCTATGTGCAGATGCACATATTTCCAGATGCGGTTTCTTTTACGGAATGGAAAACATGATAATTTTAAAATACAAATGAAAAACAGCATATAGATATTTAGCTTGCTTTTCAGAAGCGGGATCCTTTCTTTTAAAAAGTCAAATAAAAAAAAAGAAACATTCAAGTTGACAACTTCCCTTCCAAGGATTTGGCTACCCTCACTGAGTTTCTTTAAAATGTCACTTACGGGCACTTTGCCCCATTGAAAGCATTGTTTTGCCTTGTATTATTGGGAAGTGGCACTTTCAGATTCAGAAATCTGTTTTGAAGGTCGGAGAACAATAGTTATCCCGAACACTGGATTTCATCCCTCCCACTTGTTTTGCTTTCTTTCATTTATTCTTTGTTTAATTCCCCGGCATGTCATTCCATTGCCCCGAACCATAGTAACTACTGAGAAGAGCCCGTTCCCGCAGGAGCAGGGAGAGCAGCGCGGGATCCCTGCTGGGGAAATGTGTTGCCTAGAATGGTGTGACTTGAAGTCCTCCTCCATGGGTTTCCTCCCTCCCCTTCTCTCCTCTTGCGCCTGAAGGCAACAGCTTTGGGGATTATTATATTATTTTTTTTCCTTCCTTCCACCCCATCATATAATATGGAAAATGGATATTAGCTATCTGCAATCCTAATCGGTCTCCTAATTTCAGTGCCTTTCAAACATCGCTCCCTACCCAAAATGAAACTCTGTGTCACTCTGGTTTTCATTATCTTCCCATTGTGGCGCTGGACATCGCAAATGTATTCGTTTCATATATCATCTCTGATTTGAAAAGCGCATGAAAATGTTTTCCCATTTTCGATATTGTGTGAGTAATGTTCCTATTGAAAAGTAATGGAGTGAAGTTGTCACTTGTCAGTTCAGTTATTAAGGAGGATGACTCTCAGGTCTTCTTTTTGTAATAAAATTAATCTGTCACAATCATTATGCTGGTGTGTTCTTTCACGATAATGGACTGGAATCTCAATAACTTCTTAAAATTATTATATAACTTTAAAAAGTCCCAAAGTGAGCACCATGAGCTTACTCCTTGGGCAGTTCTGGCATATTAGAAAGCCAAGATCAGGCAATTCAGGTTTTTAACATTGGTTAAATTTTCCTCATGATGATTTTTTTCACTGCATTCAGATAACTTTTTTCAGCATCAATCACTACCTTTTCTTGCAATTCCAACTTTCCAACCATCAAAAAATAGGAGAAAATAAGAAAGTTAAAGTCACTATGATCAAAAGCAGCATCATAAAATCACATTTCTAAGTAGTTGGTAACAATTCTATAAACCACACAGATGTATGTTAAATGTATGCATATATGTATTCTTTTTTTTTTTAATGAGAAGCTGGAACCTTCGTTCTTCTTCGGAGCTATAATTTGGAGACTTCAGAAACGTGTCCTCTCATCTGTTGGGTCTTCAGGCACTGAAACTCCAACTCTTTACACTCAAATGCTATTTCAAACAGGTGGATGGTTGAAAATTAGAGGCGATTTTTTACTGTTCAGAGTTTGTGATAGTTGTGTACTTTTGTAGATTGTAACCTATACCTTTTGAGTCTGTATTTGTGTCACAATACCTTCTTTTTTTTTCCTTTTTTTTTTTTTTAAATTGCTTTAAGAAAAGAGGGGGGAGAAAAAAAAAGCATCCTCTGTGTGAACTGCTACATTTAATGGAGCACAAACTTTTCTTTTTGCTCTGCAGTCTCGGAAAGGGAGTGACCCAGACAAAGAGAAGAAGGTCCTGGAGAGCAGAACAGACAGCATTGGAAGTGGTCGCGCAATCCCAATTAAACAGGTAATGCCAAAATCCTTTTTTTTTAATTAAATTTTTTTTTTTTTTGCTTTGGGTAGTTGGGAGACACACCTCGAGTCTTAAGCGCTCTGATGGCAGGCCCCTGCGCCAAGACAGCGTTTGATGTGCTCCGGTGATGAATGTGGAAGTCACTCACTTGACATCAATTAGGAGAGGTTCCTATGTGTATTAAAATAGGATCATTAGAATAAGAAGAGGGAAAAAAATGTGACAACAGGCCTAATGAAGTGCAGTCTGCCGGCCTGCATATGGAGCGGGTTTCTAGGCTGCGCTGGCTTCAAAGCTGCCTTTGTAGAGGGGGCTTTGATTGGGCTGTGTGCTGCCAGTCGGCAGGGTAAATCAGATCGCTCGACAAGAGCCCCTTGTGATAGCAGAAATAGCCTGATGTGGCCCTAATTTGCTACTGCAGACGGACATCTGAACACAGTTTCAGGCTGGTTTGTAACAACGAGGCAATTAGTTGTGATAATCATAGCCGGTGTGTCAGCTGTGCGCTCTTGTTTGTAATTTGCTAATGAAGGAATTGTAACTTTGATTAGGTTCAGTTTCATTTAGACCTTATTATATAAGAGAACATTTACAGCTGTAATGTGTGGCCTTAATTAAACTTCCTCATTACACAACAGGACTCGAATTCAAGGATTTGTTTTGGTCTGTTTTACTAGCCTAGATGCACTTTCATTAGCCTGGAAACTCAGTGCTAAATTGTAGCTGTGAACGCTCCTTTGAAAGGAAAAAGCGACGCCAGCATCTGATGTGAAGTATTTAGGTGAATGAGATCATTTACTTTCTCAAATTAAATTACACTGAGCTTACACAGTTAAAACCACCCCGCGAAAGCATCGACGGCAGCGTTTGCAAGTATTCCGTTTTGTGTGAGTTACTTTGCCGGAGACAGTGAAAGTGCCGAGGGAAGGGAGCAAATTTCTTCCCACGTGGTTGTTGCCAATATAGTTTGATGGTGTTCCTACCCTCTAGAGGGTCACTTGCCACTTCTAATCCTCAGTCCATTTCCAGGTAGCCCTGGGTCTCCTATTTGGGTTTTGGGTGGGGGTTCATGTGTTTGGGCTTTTTTTGGTTTTGCTTTCATGGGGTTTTTTTGTGGTTTGTTGTGTTTTTTTTTTTTTTTTCTTTTTGGAGATGAGGGAGAGACTGTTTTGTACTTTTAACTATTTGCAGTGACTTTCATTCTTAAAGGCAGTTAAAAAGACCTTTGGGGACCATCAGGCAGCAGAAGTGCTGTCGTGTCTGTGGATCTCTAGTAGAAAAATTTTAATCAAACACATGGCAATTCAGAAAAGCAGTTTGAAACCAGCTAAGCTGGGTATTTGGCTTTGCGTTCAGGGGAGGAGATTCCAGGCATTTAAAACAAGATACAGTTTTTTTTGTTGTTCTACAGCTTCAGTACGGGATGAGATGGGTTAGATCAGCTGAAATTCTTTTGCGTGATGCTAATTAAACAAAAGTGTCTGCGAATCCAACTGAGAATGAAAAAGTGAGGAATATCCTTTTCAATATTCATTCAAGGTGTGCGTACTGCTCTTCTCTAAAATGCTGTTGTATGAAATCAGGTTGATTAAAAATGCATTCTTAGGAAGAGTATTGTAAGATGAGCATTTTAAGTGTGACTTATAACGAAACATCCCCTACAATCTCTCAAACTTTGGTATTGAAAAATTCCCCCTGCTTGTACCCCGAGTATGACCAATCTTTTGGGAACGTGCACTTTTTGTTATTAATCCCAATTATGGTAATTTCATTTTGTCACATAACAGGCAATTATCAGCAAGTATCAAGCAGGTCTACAGTCGGCAGAGGCGTGCTATTCATCGGGGTTTTGGAAGGGTGTTAGGAAAAGGGAGGTTGAATGGCGGCGTAGGATGGCTGCTACCAGTGGTATTTCACATCATGCTTGTGTGTCGTTCTGCTTTATAGATGGTCTTCAGTAAAGTGTAGGAAACCAGCATCGCTTAGCAATCAAAGCAGAAAAAGACAGAGTAGGAAAAAATTACGTTTGGTTTTTTTTTTGATGTGGAAACATTTAATTAAAAATTGAAATACGATGTATAATTCATACTGGCAACGTTTCATCGCTGTTTGAAAACATACGTTAGTTTGAAGCGGTGCTTGATTACAAACTACACGATTTCAAGCAGAAATGGCTCCTGAAGTTTGAGCAGGGTGCTAGCTTTTGGCCTCCCCACTGATTAGATGGAGGGCTCCCATCAGAAGAGATGGCACCAAGTTGAATCCTTGCTCTTGGTGGGCTCTACAGGTGCCAGGTTCTTGGATGTTTCTCTGGGGCAGTAGGAATTCCTGCTAGAAAAGGGGGTGCCTCTTTTATTTTATGCAGTAATGTGAATGAGACAGAGACATGGAAAATGAACTTTTGGACTTAAAAACTCTAGGATGTTATGCTGCTGTGCTTATTGCAATGAGAGACCCCTTCCATCACAGTATGTTTCTGTGACAAATGGTCAGGGGATAGAAAGAGAAGTCTGTTTTCAGGAAGTGGAATGCAGATTGTACTATTCACAGTGTTGCTGCGGGAGAGCTATCTTAGTATGTCATTATATCATTAGAAGACTTTTCATTTTAATCTTTTTGTTGACGTTTTTTCCAGTGCTTGTCCTCCCAAGAGCTCCATTGCTGCAGTACCCTGTGCTAGAATCAGGAGTAACCTCTGCTTACAATTATATAATATATAGTATAAATATATACATATATAAAAATATAGTAAAAATACATATTTTTTAATAATATATTGTCAGTACTTCTGTTTTATTCTCAGTTGGTCCTTACTCTAGGTGCATGGCAGCAATACTTTAAAAGGGCTGCTGTTAAGGCTCTTCTTCTGGTGCAAGGCAGATGGCCAAGCTCATACTTCTGTAGGTTAATGCCTCTTTCATGTTGGTTGAGCTTATTAGCAGATTTACCATGAAAAAAAAAAAGGAAGTTATGCTTGAAACTCAAATACAGTGGACTTCATGCTCTCAGTTCACTGCTACTTGGGAAAAAAAGAAGCAGCTAATTAAAAAATAGCAAATAAAAAGAAGACTTCCTATTTTGATGTTGAAATCAATGGCTTGGTTATCTGGTGCGTTTTATGGTGCCTGTGGGTTGTCCTTATCTACCTAGGGTCTCCCAAAAATCAGAAATGCTATTTCCCAACTTCAAGTATGTTTGTGTATGGTGGGGACAGAGAACACAGAATAAATGTGAAAAAATCTAGGGGACTAGGAGTTTGTCATTCATCTCAAGTGCAGTGTTTTTCATAGATCAAGCGTGTATTGCAGCTGTTGAACCAACGTAGCTATGGTTGATGCCTGTCATCAAAGGGATGATTTTCTATATTCGGAAACGGGTTAAACTGATAGAAAAGTGGGGGATTTGTAGGGGCATTTAATTTCTCCTCTGGTTTGTCTCTAAGTGCTCATGCACATATCATGAAGTGATCTATGCTGTCATAAAGAGTTACTTATAATTCTGTATTGCAGCTTTTTTGGGACCCAGGTACTGACCTTACACAGTTCCTGGAGTTTGGTATGGCTTTTGGTCAAAAGAAGCCAAGAGTTGCAACCTGCTCCTGAGTTCATGTTCTTGGTTCCTGAAACCCTGAGAGTTTGGGGGAAATGGGTACAATTGTCAAACGGTGTATTTCCTTCCAAGGAAACACTTCACTCCTTCAGGGTTTTATCCCTAACTTGAAGCAATCTGATCGAACAGAGTTCATGTTCTTATTCTTTCTGTCCTTTCAAAATATTAAAAATCACTTTTCATTGTAGTGCTAAATACGGTTTTATTGGGCTGAGCCATATAAAACTGTTCTGATGAACCTCCTCACTCCCAGCAGAAACCCAAAATGAAGGTAATGAAAAGCAGGTGTTTTTTTTAAAAAGTGGCTGCTAACTTCTGCCAAAAGGCTCTATAATGGGTGAAATTTTGGCAAGGCAAATCACCCAGACACCTTCTGCATGCCTAGCAGTATCGGCATGCCTTAAATCATAAAATCATAGAATGATTGAAAGAAATGCTGTGCTCTTGGCATCCTTAGAGAACTGTGAATACTGTAATTTTCCAAAAAGAAAAAAGCAATGTGAAAGAATAGTAAAATTGCATGTTTAGTGCCTCTAATGTTTTGGAGGAGACTGCTGAGCTTCTTCACTCCTGCTTTGTTACCTGTTATGCTCCAACTTTAAAACGGTGGGATTTTATTGTAATTACTCTTTCTGCAGTCTTGCCTTCTATGCTATTTAAATACCTTCTACTAATCAAACGGGGTAGGAAAATGTCTGAAACAACATTATGCAAAAAGTGAAAATCCATAGAAAGTTCTGTACTTCTGAGAAAGGGGTGCTTAGACTAAAAATATTCTGTAGTGCTGCTAATACTACCCTCAAAGCAAACTTAGGGTGCATGGCTTGTTCTTGTTTAGAGTATTCTCCGGGCAAAAACATTTATTCTGAAAATGAAGACGTGCTTCTGGTAGCTTGAGTGAATATTTTGAAGCATGTATTAGGCTGTCCAATTTGGAGTGCCATCATTTCTAGGATGGAGGGGAGGGGTTGCAGCATTTTGGGAAGATTACTTTGTTTTCTGCGGTCTTGGCAAATCTTGTAGGGCATATTCAAATAAAATTTAAAAAAAAAAAGAAAAAACACAACAAGAAAAATAAAAGCAAGAAGCTCAGCTCAGCGGTGAGTGGGCTTGTCATGTATTAATTTTTCATTGCTGTGGAGAATTGTACATACATAATCACTTGATTGCAGTGGGAGTTAGCGAGCTCCTATGGTGTCATTTGCATAAATCTTGTTAAGTCAATGGCAGTTAATGAAGTACAAATGAGCCTGGAGAAGGTGACATGCAAATCGTGGGTGGCAGATGGGAGGTCTGTTTTTGGGATGGCAGCTGTGTGCTCACTCTTTTTTATATTTATTTTTTTCTCCCCTGCTCCCACTCCCCCCCCTCCCAGATTAGAGTGTAAATAAATACGTAAGAGCTGGCCTTGACTTTCTGCTTTCAGACCTTCTTCTATTTTCCATTTGCATTTGATCACAGATGCTCCTATTATGATATAGTCCCAACTACATAACCTTGACTGTTCTTTTACCAAAAACTTGTCTAAATAACTTTGGACAGGTTTGCCTCAACCCGTAGCTTACCCTGGGAGGGGCTGTACCTCTCGTGTTCCCAAATTCCTGGGTCGTTTAGGAATAGCAAACTTGAAGTCTGGTTTAAAAAATAAATGCTCTAATGGTTAATGTTACACTGATGACACAGTGAAAAATTTGCCATCCATGACTTGCAAAGGTGAACTTCAGAATCCATTCTCCTCTTTCAGTTTGCAAATGGCTGTATTAATGGAAAAAGTTGAATATCTTATTCGGGCTTTAGTTTTCTGTGATATTTCAAATGACCTTCTTTGCCTACTAGGTTGCCGTATTTAAGTACATTAAAATAATCTTAATTAAATGAGGTGGTTGCCTTTTTCACTCTGAACTAAGAATGACACATACTTTCTTGGGTCGAGGCTAAGATGGGGGCTTTGCCAGCCAATGAGGGCGGCATCACTGATTTGCTTTTCATGAAGAAGAGTTTGGTTCCTGGATGCACAAGTTGCAGTTTTTATTTAAAATGGGCATAAACGAAACTGGAACTTCACAACATACATCTGAATTTTATAAAAAAGAGCATTAACTTGGCAGAGATAACTATTTAAAAATGCTTTCAACAAATGTCAAACTTTACATGAAAAAATAAGGAAAAGCTACTTTGGTTAAGTAGCTTTTTGAAATATTTGAGTTGTGTTGCGACTTAAGATTCCTTATCTGTAATTTTTTTTAAGTAACTTCTAAAAGAAGTTGTAGTCCCAAGAATTTCCTATTAACCCTTTTGTTTCAAGCCTGGCCATTGCGCTGGCAGTTTTCAATCCTTTTCCAAGTGTCCCAGCCTTAGAAGAATGTAACTGCAGCAATTTGTTAAAAAAACTTTCCTATTCAGGGAAAAATCTTTGCTATTTCCTTTCAGTACCTAAAAGGGCCTATAGGAGAGATAGGGAGGGACTCTTTATAGGGGAGTGTGATGATAGCACAAGGGGTGACTGACAGTTTTAAACCTAAAGAGGGTAGATTTGGATTAGATTTTAGGAAGAAATTCTTTGCTGTGAGGGTGGTGAGACACTGGAACAGGTTGCCCAGCGAAGCTGTGGCTGCCCCATCCCTGGAGGGGTTCAAGGCCAGGCTGGATGGGGCTTGGAGCAACCTGGTCTAGTGGGAGGTGTCCCTACCCATGGCAGGGGGGTTGGAACTGGATGATCTTTAAGGTCCCTTCCCATCCAAACCATTCTATGATTCTATGAATACATTGTCTCTGTGAAAAGAATGTCTGGGAAATGCTTTATTTCTCTATTTTTTTTATTTTTTAATTTTTTTTTCCAACCCAGTGTCACCTGGGCACTCCTCGCTTAGATTGTCAACACCTGCCTGGCAGCCCCTGGCCTAAGGACTTTAGGAAGTGCCCTTTTGAATAAACTAAGTTGAAATCCTTCCCTTTTATCTCAAACTTTGTTTTTATTAGACTTAGCTTTAGCATGCACTCTTGATATGTGTCCCAGCGGGAGGTGTTGCTAGTGAACTTGAGCACGGTACCTCTTGCAGTCCGACCAAATGCTTCACAGTGGCCGTCTGTGCTGAGGGTGAGGAGGAAAGAAAGCTGCAGGGTGAGGCAGGATCTTCTGGTACTACCTCGTGCCTTCCCTCGTGCCTTCCCTCGTGCCTTCCCTCGTGCCTTCCCTCGTGCCTTCCCTCGTGCCTTCCCTCTTCCATTTCTTCCCTTATTTTTGCTCACTAAATTCCCAGAGTTGTCTTTTTATAACCTTTTAGGTCAAATAGGTAGGACTGAAGCACGTTTATTTCTTATTAGTCTGCATGGCTCACCTTCCAAAACAAAAAAAAAAATAGATTTTTTTAAGCTTATTTTGGGTTTTAAGGGGCTTTGCCCCATGTTACCTTCCTGACTTTGCCTGCCTACTACCCTGTGCTGCTCACTCACCTCCTCCCCTTCGGTGCCCCACAGGTACAGCTGCTCCAGTTGTGTTTTCCCTCTTCCTAACCTCCTTTTCCTTGGTTAATTTTTAGCTCTAGCTGGGGCATTTATGTGTATGGTAACAGTTCTTGTGCGGTATAACTCACAACGCTGTGTTGTGTTGGTCCTTCCCGTTGAACTAGAAAACACATTGTACCCGAAATCTGTTTTCCCCTAAAATACCCAGGGCTGTCTGCGCAGCTGTTGGAGCATTTCAGCCGGTATGGCAGCATCTTGGAAATAGGTTTTGAAAAGGGATGGTCTGCCATGTCTAGTCAGTCAAAGTGATGTCCTCCTCCCTAGCAGAAGAGCTCTGTGACGCTTCAGGCAAGTGTCAGACCCGAGACCCGCCACCGTCAGGAACAACAAATGCTTTTTGCAGCAGGTTTCCTCAATGTTAATGTTTACTTTGAGAGTACTAAAAAAAAAAGAGAACAAATAAGCGAGTGTCTTAACGTTTCTTCTTGCTTAATTCATATGACTCGACAGGGCGAAATAAAACAGGAGGAGGAGGACGGACACATGGCGCTGCGGCTGGTGCGTTGGCATGCCGAGCGTTGGGGCTCTCCTCTTCCACCTGCCATAGAATCATAGAACCAGCTGGGCTGGAAGGGACCTCCCAAAGGCCATCTAGTCCAACTTCCCCGCAGTCAGCAGGGACACCCCCAACTAGACCAGGTTGCCCAGGGCCTCCTCAAGCCTCCCCTTGAATGTCTCCA
>JAOTQQ010000079.1:38715860-38738506 GCA_026546715.1 Gallinago undulata
GGGCAACCTCTTCCAGTGCTCCACCACCCTCATTGGAAAGAACTTATTCCTCATCTCCAATCTAAAGCTGCTTTTCTGCAGTTTAAACTCATTGCCCCTCGTCCTGTCACTGCAGGCCTTTGTAAACAGACTCTCCCCAGCCTTCCTGTAGCCCACTCAGGTACTGGAAGGCTGCTCTTAGGTCTCCCCGCAGCCTCCTCTTCTCCAGGCTGAACAACCCTAGCTCCCTCAGCCTGTCCTTGGAGCAGAGGGGCTCCAACCCCCTGAGCATCCTCGTGGCTCTCCTCTGGATCCGCTCCATCAGTCAGGTCCATGTCCTTCTTCTATGGAGGGCTCCAGACCTGCACACAGTGCTCTAGGGGAGGTCTCACCAGAGCAGAGCAAGTGGCAGAAAACCAAATACAAATCCAGCTTATGTTATGAAGTAAAAATGGCTAATGCACGTTATGACCAAGGAGAGGATGGCAGAAAACACCTGGGAGGGGCATATGTAATTCCAGGATTTATTTGCCTTGGTTATACGTAGGTCTTCTGTATCTACCCCACCTTTCTGCCGAGCTCCTACACCAAAACACCCGTGTCACCGACACAGAGAGACCCAAACCGCTGTGACGCTGCTTCTCCTCCATCTTCTACCCCAAAGCATTCACCGAGACTACAACAGCTTCGGTTTTTATTTATCGATGTTCATTTAGGCTTCTAAATAGTTGTTGGCCAGCCCAGTGTCTGTGTCTCCGGAGAGTAGCTTTCCAAAACACTGAAACAACGTGACTAACAAAGAACTGGCAGATGACATAGTTTTATATATTTCTATCTAGCGCGAGGTGTAATTTCCTCTGTCACACTTCTGCCTAATCACAGTAATCAGTATCCAGATCTGCTTGTACAAACATGAGGGTATGGTTTTTAGCCAAACGCTCTTAATGCTGAAATCTTCTGTGTAATTCCTCCGCTATTGTTTATAATCAGAATATACACATTTTGCTGTGGTTTTAATTAGCTGATTACTAGTTATAAAATGTTTTGTACTCGCTGTGGTTCTGTAAATTGTTAACTGGTAGCTACTAGTATAATTAAATATTTCAGAGCACTTGGCTGTGGTTGCATTGAACTGTGAAGAAATAATGTTATATAGCCAATCAAAAAGAGATACTTGTAAACTCATTTAAAGCGTCAGAGTGTGTTAGGACTATCATGGTGATGCTTATTGCAGGAGAAATTAAAGATACAGTTTTGTGCTAAGAGGCAATACAGAAATTAGTTCCTGAATTAGTTGTTAATTGATTTGGTAATTCCCTCGGGTCTGCATGCTCTTTTTTCCTTTTTCGTTGTTGCATTCAGTTAACAGTGACTATTCCCAGTGCACTTGAAATATTTTTTCCAATTAGATCAAATGTGCCCTTACATCAAAGGAACGGCTACGGCTACATGTACCTGCCTGGAATAATGTTTCATGTGACTACAGCAGCTGGTTTTGTGTGTTTTACTGTTCGTGGTTCTCAGATACCATCCCAAGAAAAGCAGTGGTCCTAAGTATTTGGCATAAAATAGCATTTTAAGAGTTCCTGGATTTAACAGACTTCTTCTTTCTTTTCTTTTCTTTTCTTTTTTTTTTTTTCCAGTTTTGGGAAGCTTGCTTTAATTTGTATCTCTCTGGTTCCAAACAGGGGAAGGTGATGAGAATCCCTTGTGGTTCTGTTCAGTGCTCTGCCAGACAATTAGCAGGACCCTGTGAGCTCCAGGCTTTAAACCCTTCCCCTGCCTGGGGTTAAGGCTTCTACCTGCCAATCCCTGTGGCCCGTAGCCAAAGCAGGCAGGCCTGGGCAAGAATCTCAGCATCTCTGACTCAGACAATTCTTCTTTCTTCCTTGTCAGTCTGTCCCACCAGGTCATCTGCTTCTTCCTGCTTTCTGGATTCTACTGCTTTGCCTTCCTGATTTGTCTCGGGGTTGCAGGAGAAAGCTGGAATTTCAGTCTTTAGTGTATAAGGATTCAATTTCTACCATGTTTCTTTTAGTTGGTCTCTTCCTAGATTTTGAGAGTCCCTAAAATACAAGCTTTCTGCATCCCATCTTATAAATGGACTTTATTTGATCTCTAAATGCCTGTGAAATTGTGGAGGGATAGTCCCAAGTGTGCTCTAAGACCAAGGTGAGCAGCCTACAGGTGCTCCACAGGCATATCTAAAGGTAATCATTTTATCCTACTTCCAATTAATGCTTGGTAAGCTGTTGAGGTGATGGGCAAGAGTGGTAGGGACCTTGCAGTAATGCCTTTTTCCTAAAATTTAAGTTTACATTGATGTGTATATTGCTTTCAAACCTCTAAAGGTCTATAAATGAGATATTGGTAACTTGTCAGAGAAATTAACTTTCTATCATTTGGGTTTTTTGACTGGAGATGGCTGAATTGAAGAAGCTACAACTGTTTCTGAAGCTAATAGGAGCCTCCGGTCCTTGTAACGGAAACAAGCTTGTGGGTTTGTGGATCAATTCAGGGTAACTGGATTCATAACCCTTCCCAGATCCAAAATTTGTCTTGGTGGTACAATGCATTTGATAATAAACATAGTGTTCTATTTTTTACTGAATTTTACTTGATAAAGAAATGCATTTGAAAGTTTATTAGTGTCAATTTTGGCAGGGGGCACATAGTTTCAAAAATAATATTCCATTTGTTTGTATGACACAACCTCCAAAGTCAGCAAAAGGAGAACATTGCCTTTTAGGGCAATGATGGAAGGTAATAATATAAAACAACTTAAAGAAAAAAAATACGAAAACTTTTTGTTTGCTTAATATTTTGTTATCCACGTGAACCCTGTAAGAGCTTGTAGATTGCTTATAATTGCCAATAAGAGGTGTTTCAGTTCATCTGCTTCTTTTTAATGGTATGCTCTTGCTTGTTTCTTAAAAGAGAGAAAGAAAAACTTCTGGGTTTGACTGGTAGCTATTCCTAGCTGACACATCAGATGTGATTATAGCTCTTGCATATCATTAAGATTCAAGAGGAGATATTCCAGCTTTTTTTTGGAATAGAATGATGATCAGGTTAAGCATCCTTTGAGAGACTGTGGGAAGAGAATGGGAATAGGGAGGAGGAGAGTGCCAGAAGTCCTGTCATCCTCTAAAGAAATAGTAGGGCAGGAGCTTGGAATCATAGAATCGTCTAGGTTGGAAGGGACTTTTAAGATCATAGAGTTCAACCATCAACCTAACTCTGGGTTTTTTTGTGGTTTTTTTTTTTTTAGTCAAAAGCAAACACAACAACAACACATCACTAAACAATGTCCCCCAGCACCATGTTAACCCGTATTTTGAACACCTCCAGGGATGGTGCCTCAGCCACTTCCCTGAGCAGCCCATTCCGAGGATTAATAACCCTTTCCGTGTAAACATTTTTCCTAATCTCCAACCTGAACCTCCCCTGGTGCAACTTGAGGCCGCTTCCTCTTGTCCCATGGCCTGTTCCTTGGGAGAAGAGACCGACTCCCCCTGGCTATACCCTCCTTTCAGGGAGTTGGAGAGAGCAAGAAGGTCTCCCCTCAGCCTTCTCTTCCCTAGACTGAACACGTCCAGCTCCCTCAGCCTCTCCTCACAAGACTTGTGCTCCAGACCCCTCACCAGCTCCTTTGCCCTTCTCTGGACACACACCAGCCTCTCAATGTCTTTTTTGTAGTGAGGGGCCCAAAACTGGACACAGCCCTTGAGGTGGGACCTCACTGGTGCCCAGTACCATCACCTCCTGAGTCCTACTCCCCACGCTGTTCCTCACACAGCCCAGGATGGTGTTGGCCTTCTTGGCCACCTGGGCACACAAAAAAATCCACCTGACTATGTTTGTATGAAAGAAGAATCTGCTCTTTTCTTAAGATAAATCAGTTGAGGATCTCTTTTCAGGTGCCATGTTCATAAGAGAAGGGAGAAAGTATCTGTCTTTTTTCTGACACTTTACCATGAACATCCTCAACTTCTTTCGCCCCGTGCTTGATGCCAGCAGAGAACAGGTTCCCCTAGTCTCCATGCTTTTGGTCCCTGTAATAGTGCAGTGAGTAGGACTAGAGCCTGCAGACAGCAAACCAAGAAGTCTCTGCAGAGAAGCTTTGGAGAATTTAATCCACTTGAGGTGTTCTCATCTTGTTCCATGTGCCAGTGTATTGCAAATCTTGAAGTGCACGTTGGAAGTGAGTACAGAACATGGGGAAGTGGTGGCAGAATACTTTGAGGGAGAGGAGAAGGGAATGATCGAAAGCAATGTAGGTATGAAATAGAACATCAATAAAGCGAGTCATAATACAACTTTAAAAAATTTATTAGAGTTTTCCAGTGTTGAAATGGTGTAATATATCAAGAGGGCATCTCAATGTGACATGCAGAGATTGACAGCAGTGAGGTCACTAAAGCATCTTCACTGTTGCCCTTAGGCTGAGATCTGGCTCCTGGCCAAAAGACTCAAGGTGGTTATGTCTAGATATTGTTTTAATAGTTGCATCTAGAAGATTCTTACAAGAGGCATTCTTTTTATTTGAGCCTTCTATGTCTACCTAATAATTGGGGGAAAAAAAATGTGACATCACTCGGTGGCTTATTTTATAAACCAAGAGTGGAAAAAATTGTCCTTTAGTTGTTTTTAGTGGATGAGATCTGGAGATGCATTCATAGTAGTGGTCTCTCATCGAGTGATAATGATGGGAAAGAAGATGATGGCAAACTCTCTCAGGACCAAGATGTGCTTTTGGAGCTGTGCATATTGCTTGTTGGTTTTCAGTTTGGAGAAGCTCGTTCGAGGTATTGGGGCAAAACAAATATTCCTCTTGAAAAAAATGCCTTTGTTTCAAGGAGCTGCTGTGTATTGGAGATGAGTCGACGTGCATCTGGCCTAACTTTGGTGACTGGAGCTCTTCCTCTGAGGGCATAAGGAATAAGGCTGGAGAAGTGACATAACAAGATTAAGTAGAAAGCTTATGACAGTTAGCAAGTGAGACTGCCTGACAGACTTGGGTTGACACAATGATTATTAATATGTTGGAAAGATGTTTTGGGGATTCCACCATATTTGTATGGTTGCCAGCAAAACGTTGACAGTTGCATTGTGGTTAATAAATTCATTTAGATTTATAAGCATTGTTTACAGAACCTGTTCGCCTGCTGAAACTCTAACAGCATCTGTTCCTTCTTACTAATTAACTGCTAATTACGAATGAGCTTTGTGTGTTTGTCAGTATAACTGGCTCATGCATTTTGTAAGGAACATTAACAAATTGATTTACATAGTGGTAAAGCAATCAAAAGAGTAAACTGAACAGCATGCATTTAAAGCCCTTTAGCCTAATTTTTTTGAATGAGGAAAACTTTGGACATTCTAAATATAATAATAATTCTAAATATAATAATAATTCTTTTGCTACATTTAAATTGTGTGGTAATTGCATGTGAATCAGATCAAGGGTCTTAGTCCAACATTTCTTGTTTCTTGTTTGGATTTTTAAAAAAAAAAAGTGTTGGCACTGTTAGTATTTAAGATTGGTGAGCAAGCATTTATCCAGAGTATAAATAGCAATTGCAAATTAAAAATAATAGATGGCATGAAGAGGGAATATTACTTGGGTGGGAACAGGGTGGCTTTGAAATGTAGGTACTCTGGCTATCTGTAGGTAGGAAACATAGATATTCTGATCTTCAAAATACCCACTATGCCAGTCCTTGCACTTTTGTGAAAATACTGTTTTCTCTAATCCTACTTTTCATTCTTCAAAAACCATCTGTCTCCCCTCAGCCTCCTCTTCTCCAAACTAAACATGCCCAATTCCATGCTCAGCCTCTCCTCCTATGACTTGTTCTCCAGACCCCTCACCAGCTTGGTGGCTCTCCTCTGGACATGCTCCAGCACCTCAATGTCCTTCTTGTGGTGAGGGACCCAGAACTGAACCCAGCCCTCGAGGTGAGGCCTCACCAGTGCCCAGGACAGAGGCACCATCACTGCACTACTCCTGCTGGTCACGCTGTTCCCGACACAGGCCAGGATGCTATTGGCCTTCTTGGCCACCTGGGCACACTGCTGGCTCATGTTCAGCCCACAGTCCACCAACACCCCCAGGTCCTTTTCTGCCCATCAGCTCCAGCCACTCTCCCCTGAGCCTGTAGTGTTGCCTGGGGTTGTTGTGACCGAAATGGCAGGACCTGGCACTTGGTCTTGTTCAACATCATCCCATTGGCCTTTGCCCATTGATCCAACCTGACCAGGTCCCTCTGTAGAGCCTTCCTACCCTCAGCCCAAATGGTGGGTATGCTTGGAGCATAAAAAGCCATTGCATCGCAGGGTAAAGGAGATCCAACGTGAGTGTTGGGAATGACACATGGGCCATTCGAGTCACACACTGCACGATGCATGCAAGCTCATTAAGGACACACAGTGATTAGGCAAAGGGTTCAAGGCAGTGCTGGGGAGAGAATCCCACCTCTGTGGCTTAGGCTAAAGGTTTTTTCCACTGGCCATGGTGGTAACCAGGGCACATTAGCAGTATCAGATCACTGCTCATAAGTTGAGATGGCTAATTACAGAGGGTTTAGCTAAGCTGTGACCGAACAGTTGTAATTATACATAGGGATCTACAGTGTGTTTGCCAGGAAAAAGGAGGTGTTGCTACTGTGCTCCATGGCATGGGAGCACTGGCAGGGGGTGATAAGGAGGAGGTGACTTCACCCTTAATAATAAGAGAAAGCTTCTGGACTTTGGGGCCTTTCAGACTGTATAATGTTCTCTATAAGGAAACAAAATAAGCTTAATGACTTGGTGGCGGGTGGCTTTTCTTTTGAAAGAGCAGAGGGAGGAACTGTTGAGATAGCAAGATCCTGTAGGTAAGTCTGAGCGGCTGAGTACATTTCTTTCGTCTTGATAACTAATACGATCCTTTGTCACAAAAGAAAAATACCAAGACGTCCCATTTGCAAAAGGGTTTATAGTACAGTATATCACCCTATTATGAATGACAGTATTTAAATGGTTGGGTAGAGAACTGGAGAACTGCTACAAATCAAGTAGCTAGATTAACATCTAATGTTCTCTTCCCGTGTGAATATTTCAGGGGGGAAAATTAAGAAAATGCAGTCCTTGCATTCCCAAATGAGAGAATAAAAGAGATGCTCCATGAGCAGTGAAACCATGGAAGACAAAGTGTTTTCTGTGTGATGTTCTTCTGTAATGTGTTGATCTCGGCTCATATGAGCTGAACCCTCTATGCACCATCTCCTGTCTTCCCTCCAATGATGTTCCCTAAATTGCGGGCTGAAATTCCTGTTAGAAAATAAATAATTAAAAAAAGGCTCAGTGGATGGTACCAAGCTGCAGGCAGGTTCGTGGTCCATCCTCCTAGCAGAATGGGCCAAGCTCTTAACTGCAGTCCTGTTTTCTAAGCTAGAGACTTACAGTTCTATAGGCAAATATGAAGTTTCACAAAATGTGCCAGAGCATCCCTTTGGTGTTCCGGCCACTCCATCAAACGTGGTTGACATGGAACTTAAAGTCATAAAGGGTTGCAATGAGATGTCAGGTGTTGTCTCTTAGAAACCTCCTGAAAATGCAAACTGAAACACCTTTTTTTAAAAGTTTTTGGTTTGTGTACAACTGATAACGATTACAGCATGCTTGATAAAGTAGGGAAGTAATCAGTCCATTCCTTGCTAGTGCCACAAGTATTATAGCAAGCGTAGCTCTTGTCCCCTGTGGATGGAGTCGCCAGTGCTGATCCGGGCCATTCTCTTCTCAGGCCAACCTGCTTTCCCACGTAACACAGCCCCGCATGTTCCCACTGTATATCAGCAGGAAAAATAATCCTTCTGTTGCACACAGAAAAATGAGAGCATTAATTTGCAATGAAGGGTGGGTCTCAAGAGGATGGGGACGGTCTTTTTTCAGTGGTGCCCAGGGATAGGACAAGAAGAAATGGGCACAAACTTGAATTGAAGAAATTCTACCTAAACATGAGGAGGAAATTCTTTCCTGTGAGGGTGGCAGAGCCCTGGAAGAGGCTGCCCAGGGAGGTGGTAGAGTCTCCTTCTCTGGAGACATTCCAAACCCACCTGGCTACTTTCCTGTAGGTCCTGCTCTGGGTAGACCTGCTTTGGCAGGGGGCTTGGACTAGATGATCTCCAGAGGTCCCTTCCAACCCCTACCATTCTTGTGATTTTGTGTGTATTTACATTTCTTTTCGGACCTGCTGTGTCATCTGTCTTGGTTTTATCGTTCACTTTCATCAGCTCAGTCAGGATTTTGTAAGAGTGAGCCTTTCTGGTATCCAGGCACTTAGACAGCTGCCCATCTTTAGGCGAGTGATGATAAAATACCTTGTTCTTCTTTCCCTGTGCAGACACACGAGGCCTGTAGCAGGTACCAGACAATGAGATTTCGATGCAAGTGCATTGAAGGGGTTTGTGTCCCATAGAAGTGTTTTAAAATAAAATTTAAATGTCATTTAAAAGGGGGTGGGACATCTGCATGCACAGAACAGAGCTCTTTTCTTATCCTTTTACAATTGCGCGCGTGTCTAACAGCCCTACGGGCTTCATAAGGCTGTTGGGAAGGTCTTCCCTCCAACCTTCTGGAAGCTCATGGTCAGAAGGCATCCGAGGCATCCTCTGTATCTTGTGTTAGAGGTCTGGAAGGACGGGCAAAGGAAATGGGATGGTTAGCTGTACTCGCTTTCCATTGTCTTTAATTATCTATCCGTGGTGTATCTACCCCTCATTAATGGGGATTGTGTTTGGTGCTGTCTGTGAAGAGCTGTCACCATTAAACTATTCTAATAGTAACAAATTCATGCAAGTCTGCCCTTCTTTTTGGGGTGTGTAAAGAATAATATATGAGCACAAACTACTCGGAGAGGCCACGATTTAAATGTTTTAGCCATGTGACACTGACTGCTTATCTGAGTGATTGGCTTTTTAGCATTGCTCCACGATAGATGGGACTTCTCCCTGGTTATTTCCTTTTGAGGCTCGTCAAATTGGTTCCCTTTCAGCTGAAAAGGTATCCCAGTGGTGATGGTTATTTCCTTTTGAGGCTCTTCAAATTGGTTCCCTTTCTGAAGGCTGAAAAGGTATCCCAGTGGTGATGGTGTTCACCGGAGCCCTAAGTAAAAATGACTTTGTTCTCTGCTATGTTAAATTGGCTGGTTAATTCTGGTGTTATTTACCCTGTAATTCATTAGTTTTACTCTACCATTGGCAGCTGACAGGCTGTAATTTCATGCCTTGCAATAAAAGATGTCTCATAATCTGCTTCATTTAGCAGCAAGAGAATTTAATGAAATTAACTGCAGTCCTAATTATGCCAGTGAATACTAAAGACTGCTATCAAGTTTCCTCAGAAAAGGACAAGGTCCACCTCATGAAGGATTTAGAATATAATTTCCTGGGGAAAGTTGCAAATGTCTCCTTCTATTGGCCAACAAGGGCCAATTACAAGTGCTGATACGACTTTAATGAACTAGTTTGTTCTGAGTACGTCTCACAAGGAATAATAATTTTTTATTTTTGAGCCATTTTTTAGAGGTTTCCCTCCTTAGAATAGCTGGTCTAAGAGAATTCGTTATTTTGCTTGTTTCGAATAATTTCTCCTGTTCTGTTGTGATGCCTTGTGCTGAAACGCCAGCAATGGGGAAGGCAGCTCAGATGTGCTACGTACTACAGATATGGAGTGAGGAGAGTGATTTTTTTGGAGATCTTCATCCCAAAATACATTAGACAATTTATTATCATCCACCATAATTCATTGAAAATTCGTAGTTGAGTTACGTGAACTCTACAATTGAAAAGAAATAAGAAAACTCGCAGGTAAACTTGATAAAAGGTTGCATGAATGGAAAAAAAGGATTGATACCAAGGAGCGTTCCTAGGGTTGTGGAAACTTTGAGGCTGGTTTTCACTATTTTGTAAAGAATTTCTTCAGAATGGGTTGGGTGGGGGTTTTTGTGTGTCTATTCATACTTTTGTTTTGAAAAGGTCTTTCTCTGTTTGCTGGCAGGGTTTTCTTAATTTCCATTCCAAAGTATTGGTTGATGTCTTTGCCGAATGCGCACTAACCGCTTTCTAAGTGCTGCCCCACTTAGACAACATGATGGGAAATGTAACCGCCATTTTATGGCTTAAATGATGTTAAATGTAGTTAATTGGAAAAACTTTTAACTGCAGAGAATTTCCCTATGAATAGCCTTCATAATAACCATCTCACTATAAAACGCAAAATGCTTTGCTCACAAGGACAACTGTACTATAAAGGTGAAGTGTATTGATCGAATTACCTGAGATAATAAACTTCGGATGAATAACTCCTCTATTGATGAATGGGAGAAGTCTTCCTTTTTCCCTAATACTGTTAGTGTGATGGGAAGGCAATTGAGAGAGCAGGATTACGGACTGTGCAGTTGTTTCAAGCATAGTTTGTGGTTCTAAGTTAAATAGCTGTGTGAAATTGTTGATGTAAAATGGCTTTGGATTTTTTTTTTTACCGTTTCTGTTTCTTGGGTTTTTTAAGCTGTAATTTGTTCAAAGTACAATCATCTTCCTTCAGATAAAAAGTTATAGGACTATATACAAGTGAATATGTATGGGGAAAGAGACTTAAAATGCTCAGTATTTGCAACAGCTTGTAAAACTGAGAGCAATTAACTTCTCTGTGCACGTGAGTGAAGTCAGATTGGAGTACTGGAGATGCGCATACTGAAATGGGGAAGGGTTTAGGGCCCCAGAAAAGAGGAAGAAATGTGTATAGTAATCACCTGTAGTTGCATTTATGGGTGAATAATTAAGTGAGAGCTGAAGAGAATGGGATGGCTTAAAAAACTCGCTAACGGAGAGTTGTGGAATATCTTCAGAATTGTTGGTCAAAGTGAGTAGAGACAATGCAGGGTGTTGAGACACGCATCTTCTTGAATTGTGCCATCTGCCATCAAGTAAAAAAGACTGGAAGTTAAAAAAGAACCACAAGGAGCTGATCAACTGTAGGATTCATATTACAAGCTTTAAAAGTATTGCCCAAAAAGAAAGATGTACATATTTCGGGGGAAAGTACTTTTCAACTTAATGCAGAAGGGGAGCAAGGCAGTAATATGAAATACTAAAATAATAATTGGATTGAAATTGGATATGGTGAGGGAAAGTGTGGAACTGATATTCATAACAGACATAGAAGCTCAGGGTGGAAAGAAGGCTATATTATTGTTTGACATTTTATCTAAAAGATAGCCAAAGTTGACTTGGCTACTTAATGTGATTATGGTGTTCAAGAATTTTCCTTATCAGATTTTTAAAGGCTCTACCAAAGCAGGTAGCATTTAGTTACAGTTGAATTTGTCCATGTGATATTCTTTAAGATCATTACACATCCAATTTGAATTAAAGTTCTTAAATTATGGAGTGAAAAAATACATGTCTTAAGTTTGTATAAAATAGGCTTCATCTTCTTAGGAAAGTCTCTAAAGATTGAACTGAGCAAGTATGATATACTGAAGTTCTCCAGTATCACCAAGACAAGCAAGGAAGGGAATTAGATGCAGGAACATGTTTTAGAAAGACGTTGCCACACATAAGCATTGTGAGAGCGAAATGAACTATTGGACTACATCATTCAAGTCCAAACCATAGGTATTATTAAAATAAGTTATTTTTAATAAGGCAATAACCAAGACCAAAATATTAGTTTTAAATACTGTCCCAAAATATTAGTTTTAAATACTGTCACGTAATCATGTCTTCACAGTGAAGAGCTTGTATAAGGTGTATTGGCTGGCCCTGATTATTTTGCTGTTTTGTTCTTAGTTCATTTGGTGTATACAAAGTATGAAAAATTGATCTAAAAGTCTGTAAATCTTGAATGAACCGCAGTGTCTTATCATAAATATAAAGTAATTTGAAATGGGATAGAAAGTAAGAAATAGACCCAAAAGAGTTGGGTTACTTCATTCTACGTATTGGAAGAAATTATATTTTGAAAAAGTAACGAGACAATGTGAAATACCGCGTGAGCGTGATCACCTTGTAATTTCTCATATAGATAGGTACAGATATATGCACACGTATATTTCACACCCCCAGATATATGTAAAAAAACATTATCCTGTAGAAATGGAAAAGCTAGAGCAGAGGGCAACCGGAGTGAAGGAGGGATTTGAGAATATCTCTGTATTCAAAAGGTGGGAGCGAGACGGGTCTGCAGTCTTTGGAAGGAGATTAAGAGGAACCTTCTTTTAATGGCCGGGATTGATTCCGCGAGGCTGTTTGGGCTGGAGGCCAAGGGGGCAAGAACTTCAGCTGGAGGAGAGGCCGAATGCCCCAGGAATGCAAGTGGGATCCCGAATAGCGATAAAACTGATGTCTTTAATACGGTTACATGCAAAATCCAGTTTGGATTATTAGCGAGTGTTAGCTTGGCGAAGGGTTTTTAGAGTTCATTCCTTCAACGCGGTTCATTCTCGCTGGCTGCCTTCGAACTCTGGAAGAATAATGTTTAGTTGATACCCGTGAGCTAGGCTTGCCAAACTTTCAGCACCCAAAATTAAAAGCTCAATTGAAAATGTGGGCTAGATCAGAAGCCCACAGGGGCAGAGACTTGGCTGTGAAAAGGGGGCTTTGATGTCCATAATGCCTATTGTTTAATGGCTGGTTTTTGCTTTTAAATGCCAATGCACAGCATGGAGGCCCGGCCCCCCCATTGTGCAACAGAGGGTGCTTTGGGTGGTAGGGGGCAAAAAAAAAAAAAAAGGAGAAATCTTCCATTCTGCGAGCACAAAGTTGACAGGTACGAACGCTTTTGGAGATTTTTTTATATTATTTTTTTTTTAAGAAATTGTGCGATAAAGTGTGCAAATCTGAAGTGAGCGTGCTGTGCGTGCAAGAGAAAGTTAGCAGTCAGTCAGGTTTTATCTCTTAATGAATAGAGACTGCTGAAGTAAGGGTTAGGTAATTGAGTTTATAATTAATTAGCCATAACCCTCATCAGATAAAGCAGTTGTCGAGATTTTTTATTTTTTTTTATATTTTTTTTTATCTCCTTTCTCTCCCCAGGGCCTGCCCTTCTTTGTCCTTGTGGTGACAGCCAGCACTTATCTTAGACCTTCTCCAGGTCCGTGCCCATCAACCCCTCCTCCCTTGGGCTGATGTTTTGGTGGTCAGCCCAGACCCTCATTGTCCCGTAAAGGCTCCCAATCAGCCTAGCTGTCGGGTGCCGGGATGATGAATTAGCGGTAGGAGTTAACGTGGAGGTGAACTCCAGATTGGACCCCCGATAGCTCGGAGAGCAGCTTCTGTCTGTTAGTCCCCTTTCCCCGGCGTTGATACGCCGCTGACACTTCGCAACAAAGAGGTTAAAAAGGCAGATTTAGTAAAAGAAACGGTGCATTTCTCGAGAAAGTTAGGATGCTTACAAAGAACCCTTAATTTCTTCTGCTGTGCAATTCGCCACAACAATACCGAGAAAATAAATTAGATTTTTACGCCGTTTCTTTTGGCGACCTTATCTCCTTTTATATTGTAGGTTGAACTAGCTTGCTTGCAGTAGGGGTAGAAACTTTAGACACGTATCTTAAAAGCATCAAGATTGTAAAAGGTGCCTAGTCTGTCTGCCCATTGAGCTAGATTAAGGGGATTTGGACGTTGAATTTATCCTCTCTCAAAGCACTGGTCTTTTATGGATGTGTCAGAGAAAAGGAGCTTTCTTGCTGTGTTTACAGTAGGCTTGTGGCACTGAGCTGAGGTTTTTCAGATGGGTTCACCCGCTGGAGGAGAAATATTTTCAGAAACGAGTCTGTGGGTTTTTCTCTTCCTCTGGAGTTTTTGAATTACAGATGAAGACTCCCATGTCTCACAATATTGACTTCAGGTTTTAGATGAGCACCATTTCCTCTTAATGTGAGTGTTTGCACTAGAAAACAAAGCCAAGTCTTTTGATGTAAGAAAACATTGATACTTTTTGAAACTGGATAAAGTTTCTGTGGTCTCCCTAATTTCTGAGTAGACTGGTAAAGCTTTCCTTTTTCATTGTCATTTCAGCAGCATTGTGCATTTTTCGTTTGACTTCAATTCTTTCTGGAGTCAAGCAGCAGAAGCTTCCTTGGGCCCCTGTATATCTTTCTAGGCTCTTACTGAAAGTTAAGTCAGTAATATATTAGTTAACCCCCATTGAAGATGATAACGTAGGTGCATAAAAGGTATTACTGATGGCAGAACAAAGCTGTTCCATTTTGAAATAATAACTTAAAAATTGTTCAAAGGCCCCACAGAGGTTGTGCTGTGGTGCTTGGGGTTTGTGAAGCCCTTCAGTTAGGCACAAACAAGTTTTCATGTACCTCGCTGATTGATCAGACGGAGGAGCAAAAGAAGCAATTCTGTGACTTATGTTTTGGCATGAGTTGTGGCCAGGGAAATTCCAGTAAGAGATGCAGAAACAACCAAAAGGTTGTTCATATATTTGAGCAGTATCCAAAGTCGCTGTGAAATCTCCATCCTTGGACGTGGCTCCAAGGATGACTTGGAGATGGACTTCTCCAGTGTCAACTGGACAAGGCCCTAATCCTGATTAGGACAAGAGGAAATAGGCACAAATTTGAATAGAAGAAGTTCCACCTAAACATGAGGAGGAACTTTGTGACTTTGAGGGTGGCAGAGCCCTGGAAGAGGCTGCCCAGGGAGGTGGTGGAGTCTCCTTCTCTGGAGACTTTCCAAACCCGCCTGGACACGTTCCTGTAGGACCTGCTCTGGGTGGACCTGCTTTGGCAAAAAGGTTGGACTGGATGATCTCCAGAGGTCCCTTTCCAACCCCATGGGATTGTGATCCACGTTGGCCTGGCTCCAAGCAGTGGGATGAGCTGGATGACCTCCAGATGTCTTTCCAACATGTGGTGTTCTAATTCTATAAATCTAACTGATGTTCAGGTAGTCTAGTGAGCAAAGTCATGTTTTATAGATTGCTCACATTGACAGTTCTGGAACACTAGTGATGTATGTGTTGGTATTTCGGTGAATTTAGGTTCTCTCAAAATAGTTAAAATAGGAAGAAAAGATTGCTGGAGTATCACTTCTGAGTAGAGTGAAAATTGATGGTTACCTGGTATAAGGTTGTCTGTTCTCCGTGGCAAAGTCCTGCTACAATGCATGTGATTTTCCCACAGGCAGCTCTTGGTTGTGGGTCAGAGGGGCTGGTTTTGAATCTTGCCTCCAAAAGTGAATGGAAGGGAGCAAACAGGCTTCATGTCACCCAGAGAGGCGCTTAGTTGTGTTTTATACGTGAGAGACACCAAGCATGAATGCAGTGCACGAAGATAATGATCATCTGCGTAATGTAAGAACCGTCCCAAAATTTTTCCAGGTTGAAAATTCGTACTTCAGATGAATATCAACCTTGCATCACGCCATCTCATGCAGGAGGATAACTAAGTGCACGTTACTTTTAATTCTGGGAAACAGTAAGGGAAAAAAAGCTTGTGCTTTAAATTTGAGTCTGAAATGTAAGACAAAGGGAAATGCTATCCCTGAATAACTGTTTTTTAAAGAAAAGCTGACATTGTTTTCTGGAAAATGGGTGTGGATTATTAGGATGGATTCAGTCTGGATTGAACTAGTGCTTATTTGGTTGGTTTTATGATAGAATAACACTTTTCTTGTTTAGTTTTCACTGGATTTTTTATTAACAGTGTATTGTGTATGTATTTTGCATATATCAAAAATTAATAAATCATACATCTAGGACTAATAATAAACTACATATTAGCGTAGTTAATGTAACTGTGGTTTCAAGGCTTTCTTTCTTCTAAACAAGACACATTTTGTTCTCTAATACCCGTTTTCCTATAGGTATTAGAGAACATTTTATATATAGTAGATCCACTCGATTTCAGGCTTTTTAGTTGCTGTCGGTAAAGGAAAATGACATGCTTTGTTCCTAAAGGAATGCTTAAACAAAGTTGCAGCTGTCATCTTCAAATGTTCAAATCTTCAGAAACAAGTGGACTATGTTGTAGGAGATGTTAAAGAATGTCCTAAAGAAAGTTTTAAGTCAATCCTGAGGTTTACTTATACTAAACAGAGAAGTATGGAGGAAAGAGATAATTAAAATTGTGTAGCCCTTCAAAACCTAGAAGATACTAACAGCTCCAGGAAGATCACAGGGGGAGGTTTGGAGCGGTGGGCTGCAGCTTGAGGGGTTCTTACGGACTCAGCCTTTGGTCAGATGAACAGAATTCTTGGTTCTACTGTCAACAGCGTAACTAACGGCTTTCTTATTTTGCTGGAGTCATGCGGAATACCAGTTGATTTGTTTTGCATTATGCCAGTACCCGAAAAACCTCTGTGTCCTGGAGCTGTGGCACTTCACTAGTATAAACTTGCTCCAAAGTTGAAGCTGTGGTTTAGGTGCCACCGGGTCTCGTGTGCATCCACAGTCCTCATGTCTGCTGTGCATTGGTGGCTTTCGTGTCATTGTGTCCCCAGAGTGTTGGGATGATACACTTGAGTGAATTCTAGTGATTTAAAAGAAGCACTTTGCATTGAAAACATGGCAGATGAGTGGTGTAACCTGATTTTCTTTCGTGTTTTCAAAGCTGTGATTTTCCTGGCTTTTTTTTTTGTTAATTGCTTTTGACGGTATCACCACATTTCAAGTGTCTGTGAGTATGCAGGAGAGGAGAATTTTTCTGAAACTCTAGGCAAGGGTCACGAATGCCAATAAAAATATCCTTTGGAGACTATAAGGCAGCAGTGATGCTGCCAGCAGCTAACACCAGGGTATTCCAGGCAGTTCAGCCTGCGAGCTGTCCTGTTATCCTGGAAGGGTATGGTATATCGTGTGTGGTGGTCGGATTTCTGCTCTTCCAGGGTATTAATTGTTTTTAAACCTCTAGGATACACCACTAGGTCCATACCATTTGGTTTTGCTTTTTAAACGCTCAAATGATGGTAGGGTTTTACAGGGTGTTCTCCTGAGAGGTGCTAGTGACAGCGATGGAAACTTTCAAATGGTGAAAGCTTTTAATTTTTTTTTTTTTTTAAATAAAAAGCTTAATGTGATAAGAGGAGAGTTGTAACGACTGGTCTTAAGATTTGCCACTTTACAGTTAGGAATTTGGGTGCCTTTGAGGCATTCAGACTTTAAGGGCAATGGTAAGACAGCAAAACCTTCTGTCCTTGCAGTAGACAGCCTGGATAATGTTGCAGGGATAATTTAAACTATGGCATATTTGCAAATCTGTTTATAGAAAACAAAGTGGTTTGGTTTTTTTCCTGGAAGGTGTCTTTGAGAGAAAGATGTTATTTCCTGGGTGACATCAGTGCTTTTTTTCCCCACTCGGGTGATTTCTACATGGGGATTGATGGGCCCTTCTTCCTTAACAAATTTTCTAAATTGATTTGGTCATTGGTTTTTTTGTGGCTTTTGTAGAACTAACATGGAAATGACAGGAAAAAAAAAAAAAAGTCTTGACACCCCCGAGCTCGGGGTATTAAAGTTGGTAGTACCAAGTATCATCATCAGCCATAATTGACAAATAATACCCCTCATAAATACTGCCAGTCTTTTCAATTAGTTTTCATCTCAAATTCAGGATGCAAAATGATGGCCTGTCAACTGACAATGGATGACAAAAATTAATAAATTGTCTTCTAAATAGTATGGACGCTTAAGAAAAATTGGGCAGCCAATTTAGCACAGCATGAACCAGGGGGAACCTTTTGTACTGTTGCCGTGCCACTAATGTTGTCTGGGTCTTTATTAATGGTGCTTGGCTGCTGCTGACAGTTTTGTTGCTACTGGCAACTTTCTTCATTAAAATTAAAGCCAGCGTCAAATCCCATTAGCTGCACTCTGGGTACCTTGCATTTTTATTTATATAATTTGGGGGGGGGTCTATTACAAACACATTCTTTATCTATAGAAAGTTGGAAGAGGTGGTTAAAAATTAGTCTTTCGTCTTGGCTGTGGTTGATTACTTAAATAACAGATTATAGGGTTGTTTTTTTTTTTCTGAGGGAGATTGTCTCCTGGATGTTATAATGTACCTAGTCTACAACCAAGTAACTGCACCCAGAAATCCATAAATGACCTTTATAAATTACCTTTTGTGAACGTTGTGTTTTTTCGGTGTTGCCTGCAAGCTGATCGGTTCTCAGATACTCTCTCGTAATGCACTAACAACCTCTGGAGAAGAGTAGCTTACTTGGGTGGTGTTCTTCTGTTCCACTAAAACATTAATGACGTGGCCTATATGCTCAAAATTGAGTGATCAACACGTGTGAAAGACTGCTCTTACAGGAGAAAGATAACTGTGATCTCTAGATATCTCTCTGTGATTTATTCTCTATACTACTCTCTATCTCTACGTGATTTTCGGGGCAGGGAATATCTTTGTTTCTGGCAAGATCTTTCGGGTTTCTGCTTTAGCCCTGGGATGATTCCTTCTCACCTACGTCTTCATTCATAGAAATATATAGCACTGAGTAACAGCCTTTGCTCTACCTGCTGTTGCTACCGAGTATTGTAAAAGGTTAAAATGCTGAGTGACCAAGGCATTAAATGACAAAGGAATCAGGATTCTCTATTAGAGATTACGCAGAAGGAGTTGACCCTGACTTCAAGGCTTCACATGGAAAAAACCGATGCTGCCAGAAATGTCTCAAACAGACCTGCTGCCACCAAAAAAATAAAGAAAAAAAGAAAAAAAAAGGTCTAAAGCTAAGAGTGCTCTAGCTGCATGCTTTTACAAATGGGGTGCTCTTTCTGGAGCATCACGCTTTGCCACCTCCTTAGGTACTAGAGGCCAGAGGGCTGTAGGTAGTGCCTTTTCTGGCACCATTTGGGCATGAGCCAGGGACCCAAAAAATGTATCATCTGTTTCCCAATTCTTAAGGCTCTTTTGATAGAAATGCCTCATGAAAACACAAAATAAGGCTTGTATTTCCATCCAGCATGGTGGGTTGGGTTTACATCCCAAGTGCGCTGTCACACGCTCCTGGGTGGGGAGAGAGGTTGGAGGAGATTTTCCATTGTCACCTTAGTTTTTGCTGTTATGTCAAGAAAAAAGTCCTCTGTTCCATTCAGAAAGCAGGAGGGTAGAGGTGGTTCGTCTCGCGTCTGGGGTTTGAAGCGGTGGCGCTGTGAAACTACAGGTGAACCCAGGCTGAAGGGTACAGGTTCATTGCAGAGAACTGGCCAACGGCCTTGGATGCTAATATTTTCCTATCAGCCTAAAACAGAGCAAGTGATAGAAACAAAAAGCCATTTAAACGTTCAGTTAAATGATCATGTTTGGGAACGATCTTACATGGTAAGTGAAAAAACAGTTAACGGTTTAAATAGTCTTTGAACTGATGCGTTCACAGCAATTTTTTGGCTAAAAGATTTTTTGGCCAGTTTTTAACCCAGTGGAGAATATTCCCACCTAAGCCATGGGCTAGAGGAATCCTAATATTATCTACATCAAAATCATTGATTTATAATTTCTCAGAAAAGTTTTTTCAGATAACTGACCCTGGCAATATTTTGTTAACTGTAATTTTTGAATCCCCTATCACAGTAAAAATGTGTCACTTCTATTAATGACAGAAGTAGCTTTGCCTCTTTGCGGTAACAATTTAAGAACGCGATATAATAAACCTGTATTTGAAATTTGTCTTCAGATTGTACCCTTAAATCCTTGGAAACGGCCTTGGATAGGTTTTCGCTAGGATTCAGGGAGGCATTGTACACATGAAGTTGCACTGATATGTGGCAGGGGGCTTGGAACTCGATGATCTTTAAGGTCCCTTCCAACTCAAAACGTTTCTATGATTCTATGTAGAAGAGTCATCAAATATATAGTATAGATTAGGCAACTAGCAAGCTTCAGAAATATTAATTACAAGTTTGTGCTAAGGAGAGCCACCAGTCTCCTTGACAGACCCAGCTGATGCTGTAGGTTGCTTCTGGGACCTGGAGAGGTTCTGTTCTTCTCCACTAGACGTTGAGTTGGTCTTTGACAAAGGCAAAAACCCACAGACCCTTGTTTCCTGTCTTCTCTTAGAGACCTGTAGGTCAGCAGAAGTCATCAGGTGTAGTGTGTTTGGTTTTTTGAGGGAAGTTTTGCACCCAGTAAAATGTATTTCTTCTCTGGAAGCTCCCAAGTGCCACTGAAGTTGTGGTCCTTGACCAGCGCAAGGAGGTTTTTGGGTGAATAGCTGCATATTTTTATATATTCCAAGCTGAAGCCAGAATGATTTTGTTTTCTGATGATAAAATATGGATTTGCTTACAAGAAAAAAAGATAATTGTATATGTTCTGAAAATTATTATTTAAAAAGGCATGTCCCTGCTGCCCCTATAAATATATAATTTTTTTTTAATCGGTTTGTTGTGCTCAGCGTCTACTCAATATGTGGTCGTAGCAGTTTCTTTGTACAGTTTGTGTCTGGGCATGTTCTACATTTATCTAAATATTTTCTTCCTTGCTTAAGATAAAATTGAGTGTTTCAAGTGCTTAAAGGTGCTCAAGTTGGCAGTTCATCATGTCCAGAATGGACTGTGGTCTTCAGAGTATATATTACATCTCAGGTGTCACAAGATGGTGACTTTGGTCTTCCTTGTGTCCTCTTGGAACAGCATGGTGGCCTTTGTGTAACCAGCTCGGATGTCCTCTCAGCATGGAGTTGGGTAGTGTCTATGTTTTTTCCTCTCTTCATAAAACATAAAAAACTGGATCAGAGAGTCTGTTCTCAGGAAAACAAAGTGTGTATTTGTTACAACTATAATAAAATGTCCTTTCCAAAGTGATCCTTCTTGTAACAATCAGATAATACAAGAAATATGGTTATGACTAAGTGGGTTTTCCTATCTTCTGCAGCTCTTCAAGAACATAAACATGGTTTTGTGAACTTCAGGAAATAGGATCTGGCTTAAACCCAGTTTTGTCTTGTTTAACTCAACCCTTTTAATAGTAAAGCATTTTAGCCCATTAACATCTGTTTGCACAATTTCCCTTAGCAGGTGAGTTGGTTGGACAGGATGAAGGGATGTTTTCTCATTAGGTTTCTTACTCTTTTTTTTTTTTTTTTCTTCTTCTATAATGATGAGGGGGTACCGGTTGACCAACGTACATTAACTGCATCTCTTAAAGATTGTCATCTTAATTCCTGTTCCTCTGAGTGAATTAGGCATCTCAGGTATATAGACATTAGGACAAGGTAGAACATGCAGTTATTGCTTCTGTATTTGTGTACATACACGTGCATCTATATTTATATATATTTTAAAAATATATCCTTTTTAAATTATTTTTTTGTTGGCCTTAGTAGAGATTTGAGGAAGGAGAATGGGGTGGGGGGAAGGAAGAGTGATGGAGCATCTTTGCAGTGTGTCCTGGGAGGCTTGTCGCATCATGAAGCGGTCCAGGGAGTGTCACTCCCTGTCCAGCAACCCTATGTAGTGGGTTCATTGATGCCAACGATCCTGTGAGCAGTGGACAAGGTATAGGAGTGAAATAAAAGGAGAAAATCAGGAAATAATGTAAACTAGAATCACGAAGAAGGTAGTCTTCTACCGCAGAATAAAAAAAAATAAAATGTTATCTTTACTCTTACAAAGAGTTAAGGATGAGAGGTATAACTGTCCCATTAATTTTTATTTTTTTTAATGGAGGACACTCCTTTTGATTAAAAAAAAATAATAATTAAAAGTGCAGAGTTTTCGAGGGTTGTTCGCAACAACCTTTTTTGGTCCCAAAATTTCACAAGACGAAGTGTGAATCCTTTCCGCACAATAATATGGAACACCGTTTAAAAAAAACACATACGTACTTTTTTTTTTCCCCTTACCCATGTTCTTGGTTTTGTTATTCAGTAGATGCTGTATTAAATTGGATTTTGTGTCCATCATTATTAAAATGTGAAGTGTGTCGGTCACAAAGCATACATTTCAGGGCAGTTAGCTGAATAATTCTTTTCTTTATTATCCCAAATTACTGCTGAGCTCTGGAGAGGTGAGCAGTTTAGCCAATTATTGCCATTTGAGCTGGATTTGTGGGTGATTAGCTCCTGGTCGAATTCAGTCCTGGCAAGGGCTTTGAAGCTTTGGCTTGTGTGATTTTCACAGCGGTGAGGTAGGAATAGACGCGGCTAATGACAGGAAGGTCGCCCGGGTGATGTGACCTGCGAGGGGGGGGCTCGGGTTTAGCAAATAGGGCATCCACAATAACAAGTGTGTCACTAACCCCGCCGTGCATAATCGGAGTTTTATAGGATTGTTGGAGATGCTGACAGCTCAATTAAAGTGTAACCCTTTGTACCGTACACCCCAGCAGAATGACAGAAATATTACCAACAAAAAAAAAAAAAAAGGGAGGGGGCCACAAGGGAACTGGTTAAAGATCCAGTATTCTTTTTCTTTACCCCCCCACCCCCCTCCTTCATCAGAGCCTGCACAGAACAAGCTGCAAAAAAAAGCATCCATTTGTGAAATAATAGGTTGTCCGGGGGAGGGGGTACAGTGCCAAACACGGCTACAAAAAAAAAAAGCTGTTCTTAAGTGGTCTTCCTGATGTTTCTATGGAAACACTATAGTATCAGGAGAGAAAGTTAAAATTGGGTTTTAAGCTTTTCATGGCTTTTCTGCCATGAACCCCCTCCTCCTCCCCC
>JAOTQQ010000079.1:38738606-38750212 GCA_026546715.1 Gallinago undulata
CCCCCCCCCCCCCCCCCCCTCCAAATCCCTATTTTATATAAAATATGATAAAGAGAATTTCAGGGTTCAGGAAATGGAGCACTGCTATAACGAGAGCCCTATCAGCTACCTACAAGTAGTAGCGTCTTCAGGATGATTCCTACTTTTTACATTAACCCCCCCATCCCACTTCCAAATCCTCAGTTTGTTTCTTAAAAAAAAAAAAGAATGTTTTCTGACTTCTTTTCCCTGCCTGACCCTGCAGCCGCTTCTACCGCGTGCTTCAGCTCCTGGAGCCTTTTCCAAATTAACCGTGCCACGCTGTCCTGTTTGCTTGCCAAGTTTTCCCCAACGTTGTCTTCCTTTTAATTTTGGTCTAAGAGGCGGTGTTTTCCCCGACATTGATTGGCGCGGGTGTGATGCTCAGGAGGCACAGGCGAGAGGTAGGAGTTTCAAACCTGGGCGAGCGCTGCTCTCTCCTCGGCTGTCCGCTTCAGAGACCCCCTTTGGCATCACCCGTCTGGGTTTCTCCCACGCTAAGATGATGATTTACATCATCAGCGTGTTTCGGATTAGCGCCGACGATGGTGTCAGGGGAAACCACAACTGCCAGTGCCAAGGGGTTAATAAACCAACTACTTGAGATTATTAAGGGCTGCGATTATTTTTATTTATTATTTTTTTTTAACAGTCATAGAATCATATGGGATCAGAAGGGACCTCTGGAGATAATCTAGTCCAACCACTCCACCGGAGCAGGTCCACCCAGAGCAGGTCCCACAGGAACATGTCCAGGTGGGGTTTGAATGTCTCCAGAGAAGGAGACTCCACCACCTCCCTGAGCAGCCTCTGCCAGGGCTCTGCCACCCTCACAGGAAAGAAGTTCCTCCTCATGTTGAGGTGGAACTTGTTCTATTGAAGTTTGTGCCCATTTCCTCTTGTCCTGTCCCTGGGCACCACTGAAGAAAGACCAGCCCAGTCCTCCTGACACCCTCCCTTTAAGTATTTATAAGCATTGATCAGTTCCCCCCTCAGCCTTCTCTTCTCCAGACTAAAAAGATCCAAGTCCCTCAGCCTCTCCTCATAGAAGAGATGCTCCAAGCCCTTAATCATCTTTGTGGCCCTCTGCTGGACCCTCTCCAGCAGTTCCCTGTCCTTCCTGAACTGGGGAGCCCAGAACTGGACCCAGCGCTCCAGATGGAGCCTCCCCAGGGCAGAGCAGAGGGGCAGGATGACCTCTCTCGACCTGCTGGTCACACTCTTCCTGATGCCCCCCAGGATGCCATTGACCTTCTTGGCCACAAGGGCCCATTGCTGGCTCATGGTCATCCTACTGTCCACCAGGACTCCCAGGTCTTTCTCCTCAGAGCTGCCCTCCAGCTGGTCACCCCCAACCTGTCCTGGTGCAGGGGGTTATTTCTCCCCAGGAGCAGCACCCTGCACTTGCCCTTGTTAAATTTCATTAGGTTTCTCTTGGCCCATCTCTCCAGTCCAGGGTATGTGGAACAAACCTCAGAAGGCAACAGAGGCAGGAACTACTGTAAGGCAGAAAAATATTGTGAATTTCTGTGCCTTGTGCTATGTGATGCTGTGTTCACCCAGTTGGGTTTAGAGCCAGAGATACACTATTCCTTTAAATATGTAATTGCGGTTTGTAACACACTGGAATCTCAAACTCCGTAGAAAGGGCACATAAATAACTAGAGTTTGCAAGGCGCTATCGATTTTATAAAGTCTAATTTTAGAAATAAACATAAATGAGGGCTAATAAAAGAGTTGCCCCTGTCGCACAGCTGTCAGTTGAAGGAGTACTCTCAAAGTCTCCTGCTTTGCTCAGCATCTTTCTCCTTTAACTTGAAATGTGCCTTTTGACGTGCCCGTTTGGGGCTCTGGAGTCGTATCCTGCTGGTTTTGGCAGAGGGGTACAGCTGTGGGCTCGCTGTGCTCTGCCAGAGCGGCGTGTTTATCGCTCCATCCCACATACCGCAGCAGGCCTGAGTCTTTAGCTTTCCTTGCAAGTTCTTCTTTGGACACTAGAGTGACTGCTCTTGCATGATCATTTTCTTGCCTCTTAAGAAAGTTGCTCGTTAGGTGGGTGAATGCGATGTGCCAGGTGATGGCTTACTCTTCTCTAGTCTCTGCAGGGCAATTGTCTCTTCTTTAACCACATCATGCTTATAAGTACAGTTGGTAGGTTCCTGTGCTCAGCAACGTCCTAAGGAATGCTTGTCCATGGCCATGTTGGAAATTGGTAGCCTGTAAGATGGGGAGTTGTGAAAACCTGCTTAGAATTATTTGCTGTGCACCAGAGGAACTTGTGCGTTGCCCACAGTTGGAAGGTAAGGTCAAAATCTGGAGGCTGAATTGTTGGAGCAGTCATTAAAAATAAAACCATAATAATAGTGAGCTCCAAGTTTGTTCTTCTCATTTACCGTGTCTTTAGTGCTGAGGTTGCTTACAGGAATTCAGTAGCCATTCTTCGCTGGAGGCAGCAGACTTTGTTACCGGTGCTACAATGAACTGTAAGGCTTGCTTCATCAGCATTCGGATATTTATTTTTTTTCATAAGGCTTTCTAGTTTTTTTGGGGGGGGTTTATTAGCCTGTGGGCAAAGAGCTTGAAAAGTGATGGGTTGCAGGTTGATTGTCCGTCAAGTTTTAGGAAAGCTATCGTCTTTTGCTCCAAATCAGATCTTGGAGCCTCACTTGGATGGAGTCCCCTTCTCTGGAGATCTTCAAGCCCCGCCTGGATGCCGTCCTGAATGATGTGCTCTGGGCAGCCCTGCTTTGGCAGCAGAGGTGGACTAGATGATCTCTAGAAGGTCCCTTCCAACTCCGACAATTCCATGATTCTGTGGAAGTAGTAGCTGATGAGTCTCAGCACCAGGTAACCATTGATGGTGTAATTACCTGCTTCCCTGAGTGACTGCCTTGTGTTTAAGGAATGTTAGAAGAGAATTGGGTTCAAGGTTCTGATTTTGTTTCCTTGTAAAGCTGGTTTTTGTGGTTTTTTTTTTGTTTTGGGTTGTGGGTGTGTTTTTGTGTTTGTTTGGGTGGGGTTTTTTGGGTGGTGTTTGTTTGTTTGTTTGTTTTTATGTGGTTGGACTCGATGATCTCAAAGGTCCTTTCCAACCACTAAGATTCTGTGACTCTGTGAATTCCAGAAATCTGAGTAGTTTCTCCAATAGGGAAGCAAAACTCTGCTACTGCTGTAGTGCCAGTTTTTAAGGAAGATGTGGAGTTTTTCCTGTGTGCCTGCCCACAAGAAGAACATACAGGGTGTTCTAGGGTTTTGTTGTTGTTGTTTTGGGGTTTTTTTGCAATGTTACTGTTAGATACGGAAGTTTGAGAACATATGAGGTCTTCTGGTTTTAGATCTCTTTGGAGGACCTTCACTTGTCTTTGTTTTGTGGTTCAGTTGGTCCCCAGTTGTGCGGGATCACAGCATCTCAGAATTGTAGGGGTTGGAAGGAACCTCTGGAGATCCATCTGGTCCAACCCCCCCGCCAGAGCAGGGTCACCCAGAGCAGGTTGCACAGGATTGCAACCAAGCTGGTTTTTAATAACTCCAGGGACGAAGACTCCACAGCCTCTCTGGGCAGCCTGTTCCAGGGCTCTGCCACCCTCACCCAAAAGAAGTTTTTCGCCATGATCAGACAGAAGGTCCTGTGTCTCAGCTTGTGTCCGTTGCCCCTTGTCCTGTCACCAGGCACCACTGACTCCATCTTCCTGACACATGCGCTTTAGATACTGAGAAGCATTGATGAGATGTCCTCTCAGTCTTCTCCTCTCCATGCTGAACAGACCCAGGTCTCTCAGCCTTTCCTCCTAAGAGAGGTGATCCATTCCCTTGATCATCTTCATAGCCCTTTGCTGGACTCTGTCCATTAGTTCCTTAACTTCCTTAGAATCGTAGAATCATAGAATCATAGAATGGTTAGAGTTGGAAGGGATCTTAAAGATCATCAAGTTCCAACCCCCCTGCCCTTGGCAGGGACACCTCTCACCACACCAGGTTTCTCAAAGCCCCAGCCAGCCTGGCCTTGAACCCCTTCAGGGATGGGGCATGGACATTCTTGGACTAGGGAGCTCAGAACTGGACACAGTACTCCAGATGTGGCCTGACCAGAGCAGAGTAAAGGGGGAGGATGACCTCCTTTGACCTGATGGCCACGCTCTTTTTAATGCATTCCAGGAGACCACTAGCCTTCTTGGCCACAAGGGCACATTCATGCCTCATGATCAACTTGTCTACCAGAACTCTAAGGTCTCTCTCTACACAACTGTTTTCCAGCAGGTCAGCCCTTACCTAACCTGTATGAGTGTGAGGGGTTATTCCTTCCCAGGTGCAGGACCCTACACTTGCCCTTGTTGAACCTCCTGAGGTTCCTCTCAGCCCAAATCTCTAACCTCTCCAGGTCTCACTGAATGGCAGCACAGCCTTCTGGTGTATAAGCCGCTCCACTCAGTTTTGTATCATCATCAGATGTTTGCTACAGGTTGGAGAAAGTTAAACAGCTTCATACCTAATTGTCCCTTAAATCCCTGGGAAAAAAAAATATCAAATTTGGGAGATCACAAAAACAAGTTATTTTTGTGTGGAAGGATTCTAAATACATATGAGCATCTTCAGCAGTTTATTCCTTAAAGGGTTAGTTGCATACCCTGATATCTGTTCAAATTAATAGTTGAAGGGAGAGCAGCAAAAACCATAGCTTCCTCTAGCATGCCAAATAGTGTTTGTAGGTAAAGCAGTGTTGATCTAGATCGATCTAGAAATTGTGAACCAAATGTGTCTATCTTGGCGTACTGATTTAATGACGGGGCTGTTCAACAAATATCTGCAATGGCAAGAGAAGTGACAGTGAGAGGTAACACACTGTTTCATGGGTGGGAAATAATACCAATACGCTCCACCTAAGAGGGAGGGAAAAACAAAACAAAACCACTTTCTTTTTAATGGAACAAGTAACTTCTGCCAGATATAACAGCAGTCAATCACAGTGGACCAGACTTTCAACCCTTTCTCTTGACCAGCACATGACTATGGTACCATAGCTGTGATATCTGCCAGAATTTCATAGATCAGCTTATGGGATGCTTGTTGAAATCCTGATTAAGATGACCTCTCTGACAGGTCTACTGTCAGCTTCCACTTCAGGAGTGAACTGCATAACTTTACTTCCCCACTAACATGTCTGGTGATGCGTTTTCCAGCATCTCTAATTCCAGAGATGGACAGGATCATTCAACTGGAGAAAGTCAAGCTGTGAGATCCTCAGTTAGAAGCAGTAGCTGATGCCTCCAAAAGACACGTGGAAGAATGGAGGAAGGATTGCGTGTGTCTGCAAGACCTCAGCACATCATCACCATAAGGGAAATCTTGTCCTTAACACTCTAGCCAAACTGTCACATCCCACTGCTAGAAAGGACCTAAGTAGTTGCTTGCAATATCCGTGGGCAGGGCAAAAACTGGATCTGAAAACTGAAAATATGTAAAGATAGAGTGTACTCTTTGCTCACTTCAGCTGATTCACGGACTCCAATGATAAATCCATCGGCACCACCACAACCTGTGCTGGATCAGGTCCGGTGGCAGGGATATAGCATGCACAGGAGCAAAGTACTGAAGGTTGTTTTGTAGCTGTGTTCGTTTGATCAAGCTTTGACTCTTAATCTAATCTGAGCTGGTGTCTACCACGTGATGGAAGAATGGATTTTAGGACTAGGAACATGTTGCAATGAATTAAGAATTCATCTCTTATTTGTTATCAGGATAGGATAAGCTACAGTAGTCCCAGTGCTGCTGGGCAGGCTACCTAGAATTGGCCAGTCGTGGAAACCTGGAGGATTCACTAGCATTCGATCACCATATCACAGAATCTTCATGGTTGGAAAGGACCTCTGAGATCATCCAAGTCCAACCATACATACACACACACAAAAAAAAGCACCCAACAATCTCAGGCACTAGAGCATGCCCTGAAGTGCCACCTCTACACGTTTCTTAAATACCTCCAGGGATGGTGACTCCACCACCTCCCTGGGCCACCATGTTAATTTAAATATTTAAAGGAAGCAGATGTCTTATTGACTAGAATTCATATGTAACAGTTAGCTTTTGATCCTGACTATGAATGGTTGCCTTTGCAGTTACTTGAGGGAGGAGGTTTCTGACAAACGTGAGTTTTCAGTTGGGAACGGGATGCAAATGATGAGAGCTGGAGAAAATTCATAGCATTGCTTATCATAGTTATGAGAACTAAAGACCTGAGTGTAAAATATTAAGAATTCATGCTGTTAATGATTAAATGCGAGATTACGTATTTCATTCTGTCAAAACAGCATCAGGATAACAGTATGGGGTTGGTTGGCTCAAAATTAGGGATTAGAAGAAAAAAAGTCTTGCCTGATTGCCAGTACCTCAGCCACAGCAACGGTGTAAGCTCCTGAAAGAAAATAGAAACCAAAGTACTCTATTTCCTTTTGCAGAAGGTCCAGTTTTGGCTCTACTGACTTTAAGGGCTTTACCAGTTTTTTCATGGCATGCCAAGAAAAGTCAAATGTACCAAATCATACTAAAATAGGGCAACAAACCAAGCAAAACAACAACAAAAAACCCCAACACAACAACAACAAAAAGGTGGTGACACAAGAAGTGCTACAGCTGGAGCAAATGCAAAAAAAGTGAAGTTAGGTTGGTGGTGTTTTGGGTGTGGTGTGGTTTGTGTGTTTGTTTGGTGGGTTTTTTGGGTTTTAGGGGTTTTTTTTTGTGGTTTTTTTTTTCATTGGTTGACTAGATGATCTTAAAAGGTCCCTTCCAACCTAGGTGATCCTGTGGTTCTGTGATCACTGGTATTAGTCATGTTTGTGAAAACCATACGCCAGAAAATTCAAAACACATGGGAAAGTGAGACAATTAAAACGGAGCACATCAGGGTGTGCAAAGTATGTTGCTCCACGCACGGTATTAATTCTCTGGGACTCTAGATGTCTCTGGATCATCATCAGCACATGCATTTTTGGTGACGTTTATTTGTGGGAAGTATGAAGGTCTGGGCTGCTACCATCTCTCCAGCCTGCCTGAAAAATTAAGGTCTCTCACCTACCAGCATCTTAAATGGCAGTATTAAACAACTTTAAGAGCTTGCTTTTTAAAACGCTCATCATCTGCTGCTTAAAACCTGAAATATTTCCCTAAAACTCATTCATAATAGTTTCACCATTTGTCTTCATTTCTTTAAGCAAGCAAGGTTTGTAGCTCACTGGAAGGCATCCGGAGCGGTGAGATTTAGCTGATTACTGGGCGTTCAGATGAACTGTGTTCATTGTACCTACTGGTCCCTTGGCCAGTGTTGAGGTGGGTTGTTTGGGGTTTTTTTTTTGCCTTGAAATTCCAATCAATCCTGAGCTGGCGGCTTTTCATTAGCTGCTTCTGCTCCGGCAGTAATGATTGGGATGCAGAGCCTGCTGGCAGCCTGTAACTTCTCCTGGTGCCCTGAAGCTCAACAACAGAAGCTGATTGACTCAGTTAGGGCCCCAGTCTCTCTAACAGCAAATGCAATCAATAAATCTTTGTTGGTAAATAATTGCTATTGAACAGAGTTTTAATATAAATTTATGAGCGGTGTTTTATCACAGCTTGAGGCTACGGCGAGCCACTGAGTGATGGATTTCAGATAACACTTACATTCATTACATTAACTTTGTAAGTTATTTAAAGCTTGTACACTTAACATTGCTTTTGGCTTGCAATGACCTCCTGGGACTAGATGTGGCATACGCATTACTAATAAAGAGCCGGCGGTACGTAGAGCGACGGTTCCTCCGTTCGCTTTGTGAGCGTGATGCAGTTCCTCAAGCAAAACTTCAAGAAGAGAAGTTTCATGCACTCTGGTTGAAGTCTTTTTCCTGTGGCTCATTAAAAGTAGAGCTAACACAGCCCAGTAAGGAGAAGCATTCCTCCCTTTAGAGAGGGAATTGCAGTTTTGGAGGGAAGGTGGTTAAAAAATGTAATTTGAAGCGCAAAATCCTTTTCGGTTTGTGAGCAAATTGGAGGTGTTAAATTCTGAGTGTTGGATCTGGAGGCTTTGGGTCAGTTAACCCCAACTGCAGAGCTATAATTGCAGATGGAAGTTGGCACCAATGAAAGATTTCATAGGAATGAGGAGCAATAACATTATGCCATTAATAATAATCGGAGGCAGAGATAATTTTGGCAAAAAGAAATCAGAATTTTGAAATCAGTTGACAAACTGCCTAGTGATTTTTTTTTTATTTTTTTTTTTTCCAACACACCATGCATACATGGGGACCTGTGTGGCTGTGGCTGGAGCCGTGCCCAAGCTACCTCTGAATTGCCTTGGAGGTACCGAAGGTCAGCGAGAACCCACATGTCTCGTTTCCAAAGCAGAGCATCTGATGTGACTTAAACGTAGACATAATGTGACTGAAGCGAAGGGCTTTTTCTTTTCGTTAAAGTAACATTTCTTGTCATATCTGGGCCATTTATATTTTTTTTTTTAAGTTTAGTTAATGTTAAAGTGCATTTATAACTGATCTAAACTCTGATACTAAGAGCGTTTCTCCAGACCGTTCTATATAATTACCACAGACAAAGTGGCGGGTTTTGGCCTTGAGGAAAAAACATGTGGTTTATATGGGCTTTTCTGCTTCCTAACAGTTTAAGTCGGCTCCTTGTATTCAGAGCAGCTTCCTCTGCAGGTGCTGGAAGATATTTTTAATTCTCACGTAATACAAAAATCTATTCCTTTTGCCGAAGCAGTGCCTAAGTAAAATGGATTCTTACTCGGGCACGAATAAGTAGATGGTACATATTTAGTGCTGAGTATTATCTTTTACATCAAAGCATACAATCTCATTTAAAAAACAAGGTGAAACCCCGTTTTGAATAATTTTCTTCATTTAGATCCAAAAACAGAATTTCATAATTCACACCTAGATAGTAGTAAATAGAGTACTACATAGAGTACTACTCTATGTAGTAAAAATCATGAAAGCAGTGGGATTTTACTATTTATTGAGTTGATCATTGCCATGAATTGGAAATTTTGTAATGGCATGTTTTATAGCAAAGGGATAGTTTAAAAGGTATGAAATATATACATATTACTTGTTTTAAAACTAAAAAAACAAGGCAAGGAGCCGGAGGGGATTCACCATTGTGATCTTCACAGCTTTTTTCCCCCGTTAAAAGGTCTGAAGAACAAACCAGTGCAGGGAAAGAGTAATTTTTGATCCCCATAGCACAGCAATAACTAGTATTGGGTCTCCCTAAACACCAGCGAACGTGCTACAAGGTGAGGTATGAAAGATTGGAAGGTGAAACGACAGATCAGCCACTATAGACAAACATACGAGTCAAAGGCAGAAATCAGCTTTCATTTTTTTTAATAGAAAAAAAAAAAACCCAACATCTCTAAGCACTGGAAGACAGTAATTGGGATGTGTGACTCGCACTCACAGAAGCTTTTCTAAGAAAGAGTTTCAGAAACCCCATTCTCTCTTGTAAAAGTTTGAGTTGTCGCCAAGGAACAGCACAAAAAAAAAAAAAAAACCAAACAAAAAAAAAAAAAAAAAACAAACACAGAAATCTGACCTCCAGGGGCTCAGAAAGTTCGGGAGTTTGTACCACTGTGTAATTCAGTTCATCCAATACAAGCTTTCCTTTACGGTCCCATCCACCGGTTGCTTTGAATTGCGACGGTTTGTTCTCTGAAGTTTTACTCGAAAGTGTGTGTCCGGGAACAGGCGGTTGTGAACTCGGCTTTTCTGCTGGGATTATCACGGCTTGCAAAAGGAGAGTTGTTAGGTCGGGTGGGTTGCGGTGAGGGACTTTAGCCAAAAGTCCGAAAGGAACGGAGGGAGAAGATAAATTTGCCTAGCTCTGGAGACTTCTTACTCGTGCAGAACTGCCCCGTTATCCCCTTGTGGCTTTGGGATTGGGTCTCTGGAGAGATGGCTTTATAAAACTTCAGGTTTAAGGGAAAAACAGATAGCATAACTTGCTTTCAAGGTTTTAGCTCACAAAAACAACGGTATGGGAGTTGGAAGGACCACGTTTGACAGCACATCTTTCTATGTTACATTTTCCCATTATTTTTTTTTTTAAGTTACATGGAAAACCTCATGGGAATTGAAGAACTGAAGGTTATATTAGTTCAGATTGCTGGTTATGATTTAATGAAATGAACTTAAACATCCGTTTCAATCTGAACTTGATCTGTGAAACTAGTGAGTCCCCACGGTGGGTGCTGTACGTAGTGGTTCCACTGAGACGTTTCGCGGTGGGAATTGCCTTCTAATTTGGTTTTGTAAATTAAAATTTCCTAGGGAAGTGCGTTGCTAAAACATGGCTTGATTTACCACCTTCGCTGTGCTGCAGCACGTTATATTTTGCTTTTCTAAGCAAAGTGACTTCCCTCTTTTAAGCTGAGAAGAGGTTACTATGCAGTAGTCTCCCTTGTCCATTTGAAGACGGTGATGACTTTTTATCTCAACTGTTGATTGTTCGCGTTCATCACTGATATTTAGGGTTGAATGTGATTTGCAGAAAGGTGAATCACCTTGCCCACTTTCCTCTCTTTCATTAAATTATCCAGAATTTATTGGGAAGACTTTGTATTCGCCCTGTTTCCATTTTGCTGCTCTTGCTTGGAGTTGGGGTCTTTTTTTTTCCTGGAAACAGTAGCGAGGAGGATTTCCATTGCAGTGTCAGGGAATGAGAATGTAAAGATATGCTCTTCCCTGCTTGTGGAGAGCCCGGACAGCAAAGAATCATCAGGAACATGCTGAAGGGAGTGCAAATCACACAGTAGGATCCTCACTTAACATTGGGTTCATCATTTATTTTAGAGTGTTGGGAAATGCCCTGAGCACGGCGTCTTTATCTACTAGGAGCACGTATGGGTAACCTTACTCTATGTCACATGAAAAACATGCTTTCCTGAGGCATGGAATTCTGTGCAAAAGGGTTTTCTCTACCTGGTAGATAAAACCAATCCTGATAGAGTCTTTTTTCTTTTTTCCTCTACCAGGGTATGCTGCTAAAGCGAAGTGGCAAGTCGTTGAATAAAGAGTGGAAGAAGAAATACGTGACATTGTGCGACAACGGTGTGCTGACCTACCATCCTAGTTTACATGTAAGTACAACTGTGCTGTCTGTATGTTTGCCAGTGTTAGGCCCTGAAAAAGCAGTGAGTTTGTCCTGGCATGCTTTAGTTGAGCCCTCTCTGGTCGAGAAACTCCTCTCTCTCTCTTTCTTCCTCTCTTCGTTCCTCTCCCTCTCAAAACAGCATAATCTGAAATAAAATTTGACCTGAATGGGTTGGAGAGCTGGGCAGAGAAGAACCTAATAAGGTTCAACAAGGACAAATGTAGGGTCCTGCACCTGGGGAGGAAGAAGCCCAGGCACCAGTATAGGTTAGGGGTGGATCTTCTGGAAGACACTGCTGAGGAGAAGGATCTGGGGGTCCTGGTGCATAGTAAACTCTCCTTGAGCCAGCAATGTGCCCTTGTGGCCAAGAGGGCAAATGGGATCCTGGGCTGCGTAGGGAAGAGTGTGGCCAGTAGGTGGAGGGAGGTCATTCTCCCCCTCTGCTCTGCACT
>JAOTQQ010000079.1:38773799-38789222 GCA_026546715.1 Gallinago undulata
AGGGGTTATCCAGGGACTCTCCGTCGGTACAGCAAGGAGGGGAAGGACAAAGGAACAGACATGGCAGGACAGCAGGATCTCTCCACTCAGCCGGCTCTAAAGATGGACCATAATGAGAGCATTTAAGAGAGAGAGCGCTCTCCGGCGTGACAGGGACCGGGGTAATAAGGAGAGCTTGATTAACGTGGTGCACTTGGGGGAGAGATGAGAAGATTCACGTGGGCCTGTTGTGGGGGGAGGCAATGAGGCACCGGCGGCTGTGTTGCTGCTCCCTCAGATTAATGAGGCCTAAGAGTGCATTAGGAACAGTGACAAAGGTTTGATCTAATGGGCTCAGTCATTTTTCCTTTGAGTGACAGACGCACAGAAGTAATTGGCTGTGCAGAATGGCAGCTCATTGGCAGTACTTAAGGATACATTATCCCCGTTGTGTGGCCCGCAGAGGCTGTTTATCAAAACTGCTCACACTGCAGACATGCATTCGCTTAGCTGCTGTTACAGTGGCAATAGCTATTAAAAAAAAAAGAGGAAAAAAAAAAGAGGAAAAAAAAAAGGGGGGGGGGAAGTCATCTCGCATTCGTTATCTATTGTCTCTTTTTCAAAAATAAAGTTTCTTTGTTCCATTTTCTTAAGAGGCTGGAGGATGTTTGGATGCCGGCAGTCATCCTTTCCCCCATCCTGGAAGAGGCTGGGGTTGCAGCTTGGCGGGGTTTGGGGAGGTTTGTAGGCTCCTGGAGCCGCTCCCAAAGCGAGTTCAGTGAATCTTACCGCGTTCAGTACGGATGCGGCGCACAGGTAAGACACACACACACACCCCCCATACACACACACACCCCTCCCCTTTCCAATCTCATTATTAATAAACTCCCAGCGCCAGTCGAAGGGATTAGGAGGTATTTTCTATCCATTGCCTCAGGCCCCCTACGCGTGCGTTACTTGACGTGCGAGCGGCACATTACCATAGAATTACTTCATTTTGCGCTGTTATTTTTTTTGCGAAGCTAAATTCCCAATTGATAACAGGGTTCACAGCCACCACCAATACAAACTAGAGCGTTTGCCGGTGTAAAATGGTCGCCTGTGGGTCTTAATGATTGAGTTAAGCTTTAACAAGGAGGTAATCTCCATCAGGACTTGGCCAGAAAGTGAATGATACCTTATTTATTGCTGTGATTTGTTAAAACTACTGGAAAAATAAGTAATATGCCTGCTGGGAAAGGAAAGCATGCTTTGATACCAGCAGAATAAGTAGTCTGGGATCTTGAGTGGAAGCCCTTGGTGAAGATCTTGGGTTTAGCTTTCATAGAATCATATGGGTTTGTAAGGGACCTCTGGAGATCATCTAGTCTAACCCTGCCGTCAGAGCAGGTCTACCTAGAGCACATTAATCAGGAATGTGTCCAGGCAGGTTTTGAATGTCTCCAGAGAAGGAGACTCCACCACCTCTCTGGGAGCTTTCTTTTAGAAGAGATATCTCCTCCGATGACTTGATTTTCCTCCACCCTTGCTGTGTTGGTTTGGCAGGCTCTGAGAATAATAACTTTTCTCATTACGCTCCCAGCACCATGTCCTTCACCGCTGGAGTATTTCTTGGCATTGCCTTGTTTTGTTCCTTGCTATTAACCCTTCTTAGTTGATACACTACTAATCAAGCCTGGTTCTCAGAGCCCTGCCAAGGCTGTGAGAAGAAGGTCTTCTTCTATTAATAGCTGACTATCTTTAGGAAATTTGTTCCAATAATAAATGCTTCTGAAGAAAACAATAAAAAGAAGTTAAACCCAAAGTAGGTTGTCTGCTGCAGTATTGAAAGAGAGTTTCCATGCTGAAACCAGTGTGTTTTGGAAAGGTGCTGTTGTCTCACTCGTTCTTGTTCCATGTACAAGTAACCCCAAGTTACTTAGGTTCCTGATAAGCCCAAGGCAGAAGTTATGTGCTTTTTGCGCACTGCTGTCGGATCAAAACAGAATCCATAACAATACTTTAGTAGGGGTTTTCCCCCATTAATAAAACCACTCAAGAACCTGGTTATGGAAGTTGGAGCTCTCCAGTCCTGGTCCCCCAGCTGATGTTCCTGAGAACATGGGCAGACAGCGAGTGCCCTGACACCTGGGCAGTGCATTCTGTTCCCCCGCAGACTTTACTCAACAGGAGAGGCAAGAAACTGTAAGTAGCAGTTTCCCCAGATTTGAATGAAGGTTGTGATCTCCTGAGTTGGCAAGGGAAGGAGGATGCATCTGTCAAAGATGGATGCTGGGGTCCAGAAAAGCCGTTCCTAAATTTTCCACAGCCAAAGCAAGCGTTATCCCAGCAAAGCAGAAGGCAGAAAGTGGCAGTGCTTGCATGGATGGTCAGCCACTTCGTAGGAAAGTTTCATCCATCAGGAAGATTTCTTCCCAACTCAGGGAATTAATTCATAAACGTAATGCAGAATTGAAGGACAGGGAAGGGAATGCTTTTCATCATCTTGCAGGTGGCAGAGGAGCCTTTCTCACTTTCTTTTTGCCCCCTAATGCCTGAAGAAGCTTCAGGGAGCAGTGTTGGGTATGGGTTTTGATAGGGTGACCAAGAGCCAATCTCATCTATTTGACAGTGCCTTTTTACTGAATTAGAGGGCATTTCAAGAATAGGCAGTATTCCTGCAACATAAATTGACCCAACGTGATTTGAAACAATTAACCCTCTGATATCAAGAGTCAGGATTTCCTGACCCACAACTCTAATGCATTTTTCATTAGTTCTAACAGCTGGTGAGCGCAGCCCTCCGGCCTTAAGAGGTTTATTTCTTTTTTTTTTTGGAAGAGAAACTTGTCGTGAACGTGAAGAGCCTAGCCCAAATAAAACATGGCCATGGTGAAAGCATAGCAGTAGGCTGTAGTTCATCTGATTCGATTGTTCTCTGCTTCTGTGTAGCCGCTCTCGGCGGGTGTCATACACTGCTGCTTCATGGAAAAATATAGTTCTGCTTCACGACTCTTGCAATGTCTGCTTGTCTCATAAATTCAAGAGTATATTAGTTGTACTCCTGAATATAAAACTTCTCGTAACCTATCTGTTTGGGAGAAATCACAGATGTCTCCGCAGCAGGAAATGGAGACCACCTCCATGTATTTAAGTCACCTGTATCTCACTTTTTAGGGTATAATTGTGAATTCTATTCATTCTGCATTTGTAATTAATGGGTAGCATCACTGGTGAAGGCTTAGGTTCAAGCGATGTGTCTGATAAAATAACCTGTCCCGCCCAGTGGTGATTCACCATATTATTTTTGTTAAGTTAAAATAAAGCAAATGAGGAAGGAATTGCTAAAATGCTGTCCAGCCTACTGGTCTGTTACAGAGGTAACGTGACAAAAACCCTGAATAATTTATTTTTTTGGCTGGACACTTTGCTGCATGCATGTAAGATAACGTTTATGTTGCACTTTATTGTATACTTCATTAAAACTTGTGTAATGCCCAAATCTTTTCTCTTTTTGGTTTTGCTGACTCGATGCGCACTTAGCGTCTCGTACGGCCCCATGTCTACGAATCTTTGTTATTTTCATAATGTTTCTAAGTATCGTAATCTGACGTTGCATTTAGGGTCTGCTGTTTTGTAAATCTGAAGCAAACGTGTACGAAGAGAGTCCCTCAACGAGTAGGAGATGGAGACCCCTTCTGCCCCCACTGTGTCTGTTTTTGTCCACCTTTTAACGCACACCCAGGCGTGGACTCCTCTGCTTAATTCCTCTTATGCCAGGTCTCTTGTCTTTACTTGCTCTTTGCTGTTGGTAGCTATTTACACGGAATAGATGGAGATATAAATTGGACTTCGTGGGAGCATGGGCTCCCTTTTCTCAAAGGCTCTTCTGCCGAGCGTTGGCCAAACCTGGAAATTATCTTGAGTCTTAATTTGAATGGGTTCTGTAGAGCTTAATTGTTTGAACATTTTGCAAGTGCGATTGTAACGGGGTATTTTATAATATCAGAAAAGATAGTTTTAATAAAGCTGTCTAGGGCTAGAAAGAGGAACTCTTCCTTTGATGCTTCTTTGGTAGATGAAAACATTTTTGTTCAATAGGAGACCAGCATCTTTTTTTCCTCATTTGAGACCAGTTCTGGCAACATACTGATATTCATTCAAATATAAATGCCATATTCACTTTGAAATGCAAATTGTTTAAAGAAAAATAGCATATGGTAGAGGTAAGTACCTTTTCAAATCAGCTCCCACACTTTAGGGATGTGAGTACAGCTAAAATTATTCTTTGGAAAGAATCTGGAGCCTTTGACACATTGAAGCTTGAACTAATCAAGGCTTCCCAGTAAGCACATACACATATCCATATCAAGGAAACAGTGCTGAGAATACATGGATTAGCATAGTAATTTAACTGCCCCCCTGCTAATCAACTTAAGCAACCAGCTGATGCATATATGATGTATTTGAAGAGGCACTCTTTCACAGCTCCAGAATGGGCCAGGTAGTTGACCATGGATTTCATGTTAACGTTGAGCTGTAGATGCATCTGTCTACATATAGATATACACGCATATGTATACATACGTGTGCAGATGGGGAAGAGGACAGATGCAGCATGCATCGAAGCATTGCTTGTAAAAGCTTGACATAAGGGCTTTATATGGCTAACCCAAAATGCAGGGCTTATTTTTCCATGAGTACCTCCTCTTTTTAACCGTCTCTTGCTTGTCTGCAAAAAGCTGAGATGATTTCTGCTGTTGAGGCTTTATCCTTGAGCAAAAATAAAGGAGAGTTGCTTTGTGGAGGTCCGGATTGGAGTTTGCCAGTTATATATATTATAGATGGGGAAAAACTACATATATCTATATATTATAGATGGGGAAATAAACGTAGAAGTGTTTTGTAGAAGCTTTGTGCAGCTTGTATGAAGTGTGCAAGGACAGCAGCTGACTTCCAGTAGTCCTTGTTCTGCTGTGGCAGCATTAGTGCCTACTGGGGTGGTGGAATACATTTCCTGAGCATGCTGGGATTAGACCGAGAAGTGGAAAAATTAGCAATGGGTTGGAAAATAACGATTTTTAAATAAGGTTGTAAGTAACAAGTTTGTGCTGGAGTGTGACACATTCAGGAGGGCAACACTGTTTTCTGTAGTCCAGCCCTTCTGATATCTACCCATGAGTTCTGGCTTGCACAGTATGATATATCGTGGAAATCTTACAGCATGTGAAAAAAATGGTATTTACCCTTGAATAAATGTTATCACAAGGGTTGCAGGTAGGAGAGTTACCAGACTATGGCAATAGAAAAGACAGGGGTGAGCTGGGTTACGTCATTCATCAGTAGAGTATTACATGTGTATTTGTCATATGTAAGTTTGGTTTGGTAAACTCATTTTCAAAGTAAAATCAGAAGCAAAACCAGAAAAATCTGGGTAACTTTTCTGTAAGGTCTTTTAAAAACAATAAAAATTTGAAGGACCTCTGGGTATCTCTTATCCTGTGACTGCAGCTCATAATGCAGTCAAAGGAACTGTGGCCATTTTGCTCCTTAAGATGTATCAACGTGCAAATTGTCGAAAATATTTTGACTCAAATGGGAATTTGGAGTAACTTCTGAGCTCTGAAAGGTTGTCTTGTTTTGCTTTTGGATGGACGAAAAAAGAAAAGCCTGTTCTATTCAGAGACCCCTGGAAATTTTGTTTGAAAGGGACCTCTGGAGATCATCTGCACCATCCTTCTGCTTGAAGAAGCAGGACTGTCACCAGGGTTGGGTAGGTTCTTCATAAGTGTCCTTCCCATAGCTGTCGGCCCATCAGACCTTTGGCTGTCTTGGCAGTTCTTTGCTAGCTCTTCTCCCATGTCCTGACAGTCCTCCTGAAGGAGGGGACCCAGAACTGCATACAGTGTTTCAGATGCCCGCCGTGTTGTGCTGGGCTCATGGTTTGCATTGAGTACAAACGTTCTGGCATCCATTGTTGACGTTCGAGTTCTTCACAGCAGGGCTGCTACTCAACCAACTGGTTTCTAGAGTCCATTTGGTCTCAAGCTCTATCATTCATGTCAGCCGCTCCCTTTAATTTGGTGTATCATTAAAATAGTTAGTTAATGTTCATAGTTTTTCTGGATTTGAGCATCGGTGGCATCACAGAAATTCATTTGGAAGAAGGTGTTTCTTAGGAGACCTCAAAATACATACCGCCACACAGTCTTTCCATTTTCTATTGTGACTTTAGGGTACTGAGCTATAATTTAATCCTCTGCTTTGTAACTGTAGGCCTGATGTCTTTGCTGAATGTTTCTTTGGAAAATGTCTTTAGAAGGTGCTAAGCCACCAGTACTAGCAAATTGCCCTCAGCTGATGGGGTCAAGCACACAAGAGGAAGGGACCAAGTTGTTTGAGGCATACTTTTTTTTTTAAAAAAAAGTTTGGTAGATGATGCTGTGGACAAAAGGGTTGCCCAGGGAAGGTGATTAGAGAGGAATTATGTGCCAGTAGCTAAAGCACTGAGTTGGGAGATCCCAACATGGTTCCAAAGCCCACCTTAGACTTTGCACAATTGCATACATTAGTTTATCTGTATATATTTCGTGTCTACTTTGTAGAGATTACCAGAGAAGTTCTTGAGACTAAGTGCATTCCAGACTCGAGTGGACAGATACCGCAGTGATGGATCTGTGTTAAGGACTAAAGATGAGATTTAGTCTTGGGAAAGGGGAGGAGAGAAAGGGACAATTATGCCAACTCTAATAAACACAAAGTAGTTCACTAATCTCTGCTGTCTTCCCAAAGGCTGCTCTGGGAAAAGACATAATGATAGAACTGGGAGTCAGGAGATGTGGGGTTTATTTTCAAGTCTGCCACAATCTTCCTTTGTGGCCCTGGGTCATTTAACCTCTGAAAAATGGGGAAAATGATAGCAGATAATTAACAACCTCACAGGAGCATTGAAAATTAATTCATTAATTTTTCTGAACTCATCAGTAGAAGGTGCAATAGAAATGCAAAAGTGTTAGGGTATTTTATAAAATTGTGTCTGTTTCTTTCCTATTACATGTGTTTTTATATAAAGAGTGTCCTTAAATCCACAGAAGACCTGTGGGGGTACCCTTTGAAAGCCTGTCAGAAGGAATGAAGTAAAACATTTGTATATTTGTAATATGCAAGTCCTGTGCTAGGTTTGGAGTAAAATGTGCTCAGAAACCAAAACTATAGAGCACCCGTTGGTCCATATCAAGTTGTGAGTAAGACCGTGAAAAACCTGGGTTTCTGGAAAGGGTGTTAATTGTTTTGACTCTAAAATTTATTCGACCAGATCATGCTTTTCCAGCCACTATCTGAGACTATCCCTATCTTTTCCTCCCCCTCATACACACCTCCCAGCCTTTTATTGTCCTAGACCTTAATGATCATGAAAATACTAAAATTATTTCTAGTGCTTACTGGGTGGAGGCTATGTTCTTTGTATCTCAGCTTTTGTGCTGTAGGCCTTCAGTGAGAGTTGTGAAGGGGGTGTTCCTGTGGGATGAGACACAGGAATGATAGTTGCAGTCAATGGAACAAGCCTCGAGTGCGTGCTTTGTGTCACAATGTTGTTTTAAGGTTAAAAAACGAGTCAGTTTTTTGCTTGGTCTCGCAATGCTGGTGGTTATTTGCCTCCCTATCACTGTGTACTTGGCTTCGCTTGGGGGACGTACTAACGTGAAATATTATTTAGAGGTAGATTGTTTTGAACTCTTTATTGGCTTAGTTGTCTTGTCTTGGTTGCTTGTGTAAACGGTAGTTTTTAGGAATAAATTTGTTTTCTGTGCACAGTCTGTCTTTCATGCTCTAACTGTAACCGGCGGAGAACCTTTACAAAATGTGACTGGTTAGCAAGGTTGTAGAAGATGGAGTTTTCCAGAAGGTGAATGAACAGAATGAGCTGAAATCTTGACATTTTAGGCTGTCCAGAAGTTCCTAGCTGAGCTTGAGCGGGCTACTGAAATATTGGGTGCCCCAAACCGGTCACGGGACTGCTGTCTTCAGAGTCTCAGGGAGGGCTGCGATGTTTTTGGTGTTGGTTGAGTAACCTCGGTTTTCTGCCCTGTAAAGATGCACCCATCCACCTTCGTGCCAATGAACTTTTTCTCCTCTATTGACACAATTTGTTTTCCATTTATGTCTAGGGAACGTGACTACTAGCACATCTGTGTCTCAGATGGCAAGTGGGATCAGTCTAGTCTCCTTCAACAGCCGTCCGGATGGTATGCATCAGCGCTCTTACTCGGTCTCCAGTGCAGATCAGTGGAGTGAGGCAACAGTCATTGCAAACTCTGGCATTAGCAGTGGTAAGAAACCTGGAGCTGGGAGGGGTTATAACTGCTTTGGGGTGAAGGGGGAGTTTGGTGGTTTGCTTTTTAAAAAAAAAAGAGAAGGGAAAAAAAAAAAAAAGACCTGATGTTCACCCAGGTACTCTGTGGCAGGCTAAAATTCCAGCATCTGAGAGAAAATGGATAAATTAGATAAAAGAGACCAGGTCAATAAAGTCCTCTTCCAGCAGGAAGAGCTAATGTAAATATAATACAGCTTAATTTTAGTTTCAGCTATGTAATGCAGGTTGTTGGCTTGTTAGCCTTGTTTCCTTACTCTGCCTGGTAGGTAGTAGCGGTAAATTACCCTTCACACCTTCTCATGAGCATTGTCCTTTCTCGGCTGTGACACTGCTTTCCTGTGGTCGCACTGCTGGCACGACTGTAGTGTTTTCTCTGTGGTGTGTTTAACACCACAAATGCCATTCCAGATGATGCTTTGCAACGATCAGATTCTAACAGTCAAACGGGGTGTTGTTTTTACTGGGCACGCTCAATATTTGGTAACAAAGTGGTGTATCTGGCGTCAACGGAGTGCCTGGTCACCTCTCGTGCCCAGCAGGTAGAGGGAGGTCATCCTACCCCTCTGCTCTGCCCTGGCGAGGCCCCATCTGGAGCACTGGGACAAGTTCTGGGCTCCCCAGTTCAAGAAGGACAGGGAACTGCTGGAGAGGGTCCAGTAGAGATGGAGGATGATGATGAGGGACCACCAAACATGATGAGGGACCTGGAGCATCTCCCTTATGAGGAAAGGCTGAGGGATTTGGGTCTGTTTAGTCTGGAGAAGAGAAGGCTGAGGGGGGATCTGATCAATGCTTATCAATACTTCAAGGGAGGGTGTCAAGAGGATGGGGCCGGTCTTTTTCCAGTGGTGCCCAGGGACAGGACGAGAGGGAATGGGCACAAACTTGAGTATAAGAAGTTCCACCTCAACATGAGGAGGAATTTCTTTCCTGTGAGGGTGGCAGAGCCCTGGCAGAGGCTGCCCAGGGAGGCGGTGGAGTCTCCTTCTCTGGAGACACTCAAACCCCTCCTGGACACGTTCCTGTGAGACCTGCTCTGGGTGGACCTGCTTTGGCAGTGGGGTTGGAATAGATGGTCTCCAGAGGTCCCTTCCAACTCCATGGGATTCTGGGAAGGACAGAGATACAATGCTCTTCACCTATAGCTGATTTCAGCAAATGAGAGCATCCTTGGAGCAGCCGTAGTGGGTGGGCTGGGATTTGGGTGTTTCTGTCATGGTGTGCTGCAGAGATGTTTCATACGAGTGAAAAACATGTGTCCAGGAGCATGGGGTTTAGTGGGCTTGTTGGAGAAAGCATGGAAAGTTCATCCAACAGAGGGGAGAAGGAGATGAGTGTATGAAAGAGAAGAAATAAATGAGAAGAAAGTGAGAATGTGGATAAAGGGGAGAAATTTGAATAGGACAGGAGAAGGGGGAGGACAGCTGCTTCTGATGGCTATCTCTAAAATAGGGAGAATTATAGGAGTATGAGAACTATTTCTCATGTCCCATATATATATATTTTTATGTCTCTGTGTTTTTAAATATATATTTAGGTATCTGTATAAACTTTGAATTGACTATAGCCCTGCTACTGTCTCTGGGTTTTTAAGAAGCTTTGGACAGTTTTTTAGTGCCACTTTATGAGAACAGAGACTTTAAAATCTTGGTCAGCTTGGCTCTGAGTTCCTGAAGCGCATATATTTCTGGGGCTCTGAACTTGTGGGTAGCATCTTCAGGAGTGTGATATTTGCAATTCTACTTCCCTTTTCAAAGGTTGTATCAAAGTTTCGTCTTTTGGCGCCCTTCTTTTATGCTGTAGCTCTTGTTTGCACTAGAAGAAAGGCAGGTAAAAACCCAAGATGTCTTATCTGGTCCTTGGCACCTGGCACACCTACGGATGGGTGAGCAGATGCCATCCCCTTGATTCTTAGTGCCAGGTGTGAGAGCTGAGGCTGCAGTAGAGGATCACCTTCACAATGCAGAATTCAAGAGTTCCTAACATTGGCAAGTAATAAATATGTGGAAAAGTGGAATCATAGAATCCCATGGGGTTGAAAGGGACCTCTGGAGATCATCTAGTCCAACCCACTGCCAGAGCAGGTCCACCCAGAGCAAGTCCCACAGGAACATAACCAGGTGGGGTTTGAATGTCTCCAGAGAAGGAGACTCCATCACCTCCCTGGGCAGCCTCTGCCAGGGCTCTGCCACCTTCAAAGTCAAGAAGTTCCTCCTCATGTTTAGGTGGAACTTCTACTCAAGTTTGTGCCCATTTCCTCTTGTCCTATCCCTGGGCACCACTGAGAAAAGACCAGCCCCATCCTCCTGACACTCTCCTTTTAAGTATTTATAAGCATTGATCAGATCCTCCCTCAGCCTTCTCCAGACTAAAAAGACCCAAATCCCTCAGCCTCTCCTCATAGGAGAGATGCTCCAGGCCCTTAATCATCTTTGTGGCCCTTTGTTGTACCCTCTCCAGCAGTTCCCTGTCCTTCTGGAACTGGGGAGCCCAGAACTGGTCCCAGTGCTCCAGATGGGGCCTCCCCAGGGCAGAGCAGAGGGGCAGGATGACCTCTCTTGACCTGCTGGTCACACTCTTCCTGATGCACCCCAGGATGCCATTGGCCTTCTTGGCCACAAGGGCCCATTGCTGGCTCATGGTCATCCTGTTGTCCACCAGTGCTCCTAGGTCTTTCTCCTCAGAGCTGCTCTCCATCAGGTCACCCCCAACCTGTCCTGGTGCAGCACCCTACACTTACCCTTGATGATATTCATGAGGTTTCTCTCGGCCCAACTCTCCAGCCTGTCCAGGTCTCTCTGGATGGCGGCACAGCCTAAACTCCTAATCTAACCTAAACTCCTGTCTCCTCCTTTCCTTTTTACTTCATAATGCTGTTTCTGTTTTTGAACCTCTGTTTGCTGGACTTGTCTTTTGCTCCTGATGCTGTGCTTCAGCGAGTCTCAAATTCCTGTGAAGGAAACTTTTTCTCCTACATGAGCTCTATACTCCCGTGTCTGTGCAGCACCTTTTTCTGACTTGACATTCATACGTGATTACTTCTGGATCAATAGAGACAACAGCTAGAATTATCTATGAAATATATATTCAAGAAACGCACGTGACTAGTGGGTACTTCTGAATAAGCCCGACTTGAATAATTTCTTGCAGAGGTTCTAATTTTTTATTTAAAAAAAAAAAAAAAGAAAGAAAATAAAAGTTGCTTTTTTAAAAAAAAATATGTGGGGAAAATTGGACTAACAGTGAGTTTTAGGCAATTAAGGGTCAGCAGAAACAGAAGTATAGCGATAAAACTGCTACAAAGCCTCAAGAATAATTCATTGCCATCAGTGTATCATCTTTCGATAAGTTCAGAGATGTGTCCTTTATGTTGGCAAGTTGACGCATGAAAAACTCCCTTTAATTTCAGGGGTTTTTTCCTCCGCTAAAAGATTTTTGAATTTTAGTCATAAAAAGATAATACTGTGAGAGCAGCAGGTACGGCGAGAAGCTAAGCATCTTTTGGAATTCAAATGGCAATGTACTGGAGAATCTGCCTGGTTATTGTCACATGGTTTTATTGTAGACAAAATAACATATTGGGATTCAATTTTTCTCTGCACTTTTTTTTTTTTTTTTTCACATTAAATTAATACTTTGTGTGGCTCTGGAGAACTTTTCAAAGTCTTCCAAACCAGACCTTTGGTTTCCTGGGGCTTCTGTCTTTCAAGCAGCTGTGAACATCTCCTAATTAGATAAATTACTTTGTAGTGGGCAGAGCCACAAAACAGGAGGTGCTGGTTAAATTAAAGGGGAAAAATAGAAAAATCCATTCTCTGAAATGGAATGCCCCACTGCTTTATGACTATTACTGTTGTAAGGTTTTACATTTAAGTACCTGAGGTTTAAAATTAAATGTCTAATATAATTTGGCAGTGGTAACATGAAGCCTGTGGCTGCCCTCGGAGAAAATCTAGACAGCTTAGTTCAGTGTTTCAAATTGCTGTCTGCTTGATAGTGAGCAGATCGTGCAAGTGGCTCACTATTTAGCTAAATACCGCCTGCTGTTCGGCGTAATTTTAAATGCAATAACATATTTGCCTTAAAACCTCGGAAATTTAAAAAGGCTGTTCCAGCAGCAAATGAAAAATTAATTCTTTTTACTTCTTTTTTTTTTCCTTAGTCTTGTAAGTACTGACAGAAGTAATTTTTGCAGCAAGAGGGAATAAAAACTGAGGGCAGTAAATCCCTGTCCACGAACCTCTTGTGTAGATTCTTTATGGACCCAGAATTGATCTACGTGTCAGATCCTGATGTAGTTTGAACTGTTTGTCACCCTAATGGTGGTAGAGAAAGAATGAACATCAACTTATAATCCTCCATGAAAGAAATTGGTGTTTTGCAGTCAATGAAGGAGCAGCTTAGCTTTATTGATAGATTTAGAACAATTAGTGCTGCTGCAACTATTGGCCAAGAGGGTTTCCTGGATCGCATTGGAAGCCTGCAATTTTTTTTTCTTTGATAAATCTTTGCCTTGATGGATTTTATTATATTTTTTTCCCCCACTCAGACTTATCTATAGTTGCTCGCTGCTGGGGAATAAGAGGGTTGTGTGGTCTCAGGGGAACCATTTGTAACCTGTTCGGGTGTTAGTTCGGTTCAAGAATGTGAATCTGCACGGTTTCTCCTTTGCAAATTCACTTCTTATTTTATGCCATATGTTCTTTTTCTTCCGCAAATTTTCTTAGCTAGGAAAAGCAGGGCTGTTATGAGGAATTGAGGAAAAGCTGGCCAGGAGTACTGCGGTGAGGCATCTCGAACTTGAGTGCAAAATGCAGTTTTTTCTGATGGAAAACAGATTAATATTAACTAGTGGTGTTGCTCCTATTAATAAGAGATGGCCTTGTCTGCTCTACAGTCTTCACAAGTTGTACATCTCTAAAGGACTTGACAAACATACCCTCAAACTTAGCATCAGAGCTTTTTTTTCTTTTTTTTAATGGAAGAAACCACAGCCAGCTGTATTATATTGCAAAAATTATGTTCATGAGGCTTAGCTCGTAGAAGACTGAGGATGCTATTTCCTGCCTGGGGATGAAGAAGTAGCTTGTTCATTCTCTTTTTAAATGTCATGTTTTATAGTTTGGCTTCTAAGCCTGTGTCCTGAGAATATCAGAGGGAAGAATTTCTTTCTTAAAGTTATAAAATTAAACTCTTCTGAAACACTGCTGCAAACAGTAGTTTGCATGGGACAGGGATTTCTCTCCTCTGGACTTGTAAATTGTCATTTGAATTCTAGCATGATATAAAATTCTGCAGTAAATCAAATATCTGTTTAAATATCAGCCACTTAGGCTTTATCACTGTACAATTGCTTGTACGGGCCATTTGATCTTGGCTGTAATTTATGTAAGTTGTAATACCTGGTGTCTTTTGAGTTTCTAACAGTTTGGTGTTAGGGTTTATTAATGTGAAATTGAGTTCTCACTGTGCCATGGAGTATGAGAGGTCACTGGAGTGTTTATAGTAATGCAGACCTTACAGCTTGCCTTTCTTATCTGATCGTAAGCACTTGGCATGATTAAACGATGGAGACTTGTGCTATGCGTTGAAAAAGAAAATGGTTCAACTTGTATCGACAGGCATAACGCTTTCATTTCAAAAGTGGAACAGAAAACGTCATTTAGAATTGTTCGAATTCAACAGGCAAGTTCTTGCATGGGATTGTCATTTTATCATTCCAAATAGATTTATAGAGTTTCAGAATTACTTGTGTCAAGTGTATATAGACGGTTTAAGTTGGAAGAGCTTTTCCTCCTTTTTAAAGAAGGAACTAATTACTTAAAATCAAATATGAAGTAATTTTCTTCTTTTTCTCTAGCTACTCTAGAGCTACTCTGGGGTTTCCTGCAGTTGCTAATATTTAATATTGTCAAATTTGCCACGTGTAAGACAGTATATGTGCAAGTAGTTCACATTGTCTTTAAGAACAGGAAGGAAAAGGGAGTACTCATGTAATTTTCACAGCCTTTTGTTATCAACAGACAAGTTTCTTCTAGCAAATAATTCCGGAGGGAAACTTTGTCAGGGTAAACGCTGCTAGTGGCTTTGCTTTCTGAACAGCCAAGCGTACCTTGAGGGAGCTTGAGTACCACTTTTTAGCAATCTCTGAAAAATGATCCCCTTTCAGCATGAGGTTGCACGCACAAAAAATTCCAGTATTATAATTTAGGAGGCATTTTTAATGAGCTCCTAGTTGAAGTAGGCCAGTCAACCAGAAATACTAAAAAATCACAACAACGTCCTAGGACGTTGGACTCCCACCAGTGTAGTGTCTATACTTTTACTCAGTCAAGAAAGAAAATTAAGAAATAGGTATTTTCCCAGAATTGCTGTAGCACCTTCCTTGTGGCTAATGCTTCGTGGCAAGAACTACCATGCAGGACTTCACATTTCAGACCAATTTTAATTTATATAGGGAGAAATGCAGTTTTTCAAACTATGGCTTCTCAAAATAACGTCAGGCTTGCAGGGCAGAGTGGTTGCTGTGTGTTGGATGACAAATAAGTTCCTTATAATAACAAATTGGTCTTGAACTTCATCCTTGGTTTCAAAGCAGATTATGAGTTGCTGCTCCTCTTTCTTGAGAAAAAGGACAGGAATATTGTTATCACGTTTTCACAATTAATGGAATTTGCCAAATCGCCCAAGCGATCTGTCAGCACCTCCTTATTTAGACTATAATTTCAGCAGTTTTCACTTGTGCAAATTTCATTATCTCCTCCTGGATCCTCACCATAAAGTATGTGAGGTTGAGACAAGACATTTGCAGCTAGATGTTCTGTATTATTATTCTCATAGTTTTGTCACTCATCATTTTTTCATTGCAGCATGATGAAAAGAAGAATACCAAAGACAGCCTGAAATAAAACAAAAAATAAGACCCTAGAAATTGTGGTGTTTCATGAGGGTGTCAAGAGGATGGCACTGGTCTTTTTTTCAGTGGTCCCCAGGGACAGGACAAGAGGAAATGGGCAGAAGTTCCATCTAAACATGAGGAGGAACTTCTTTCCTGTGAGGGTGGCAGAGCCCTGGAAGAGGCTGCCCAGGGA
>JAOTQQ010000079.1:38789322-38802365 GCA_026546715.1 Gallinago undulata
CCCCACAAACCCCACCGGGCCCCCCCCCCCGCCCCCCCCACCAGCTGGCCACCCCCAGGTCTCCCCCCACCCTCAGACCAAGGCAGTGCCTGAAGCCTGGGGGGGGGTTGTCTCCAGCCTGGGCTCAGTGGGGGCTGTTTTGGGGGGCTGGGCAATGTCTCGGGGTACCCCTGAACAGGGGCATGGCCTGTGCCCCTGGGGGGGGTCCTGGAGGGTAGGAGGGCCCAGAGAACCCCCCCTGGGGGCTGAGGGCACGGGGGGGGGCGGGTAGAGGTGGGGATGTTGGGGGGCTGTGCAGGAGATGGGGCCTGGGTATCCCCAGGCTGGGAGGCAGTTGGGGGGGATTTTGGGGGGTGCATGGGGGCTGCTGGTTTTGGGACAGGGTGGGGGGGTTGGGGGTGCCAGGTTGGCAGGCACGGGGGTTGGGGGAGGAGGATTTGTGTTTGCAGGGTCTGCAGATTGGGGGGGCTGGTCCCCAACTTTGACAGGAGAGGGGTGACCTGGGGGGGGGGCGGGGGTGTGTGTGATCCATGCCCACCCATCCTGGGGCAGGCCAGGAGCTTCTGTGGGTGGGTGGGGGGCACCCAAATCCCTCATGCCTGTGGTTCCTGCCAGTCTGTGGGCATGGGGTGGTGGTGGGGATGCCCACGGCCCCGACACTGGGGTGACAGCAGCGGGGTCCCTTTCTTTTTGGGGGGGCCAGTCCAAGGCTCGCGGCCGGGGAAGAACGTGCAGTTGACGGAGAACGAGATCCGAGGGCTCTGCCTCAAGTCGCGGGAGATCTTCCTCAGCCAGCCCATCCTCCTGGAGCTGGAAGCACCCCTCAAGATCTGCGGTGAGAGCTGGACGGGTGCCACGCCGGCCGGGCAACCCGGGCACAACCCGGGCTAGCCCCCAGGGCCACGGATGGGCAGCACTGGGGCCCGCTACGGGGTGTTTTGGGGAGCTGAGGTTCCACAAACGCCCCGTGTGACCCCCTTTAGGTGACATCCACGGGCAGTACTACGACCTGCTGAGGCTTTTTGAGTACGGGGGCTTCCCCCCCGAGAGCAACTACCTGTTCCTGGGCGACTACGTGGACCGGGGCAAGCAGTCGCTGGAGACCATTTGCCTTCTGCTGGCCTACAAGATCAAGTACCCCGAGAACTTCTTCCTGCTGCGCGGCAACCACGAGTGCGCCAGCATCAACCGCATCTACGGCTTCTACGACGAGTGTGAGTCCTGCAACCCCTGTCCCCGCGCTGTCCTACAGCTGCTGGGACTGGCTGGGAGGTTCCTCCTGCCACCCCTGTGTCCCCCTGCCACCCCCATGTCCCCCTTTGCCATCCACGTACCCGCAACCCACCTGTATCACCCCAGTGTTCCCAGCACCGTCCCCGTGGAGTGTCCTTGTACCTCTCCTGTCACCCACAGTGTCACCCCATGGCGTTGTCCCCATGCAGCCAGAGCTCTGCCGAGGCTGGTGGGCCTCTGGGGGGTTCGTGGGGAGCCCCACATGCCCCGTTACCCCCCCCAAAAAAAAACCACCCACCCACTCCCACTGCCTTTTGCAGGCAAGCGGCGATACAACATCAAGCTCTGGAAGACGTTCACCGACTGCTTCAACTGTTTGCCCATCGCCGCTATCGTGGATGAGAAGATCTTCTGCTGCCATGGAGGTGGGCACGACCCTGCTCGGGGCTTTGGGTGTCAGCAAGGAAATCTGATTATTGTTTGACAGCTTGAGCGTTTGTCAGGAAAGCCTCATGTTGCCTGTGCCCTACCCGAGCCTGAAAGCAGATGGAGAGGGGAAAAGTGAAGTTTCTGAGATGTGAGCAGACATCCCATTTGTTTTTTTCGTCAAGCTTTCTTCTCCACAATGTGTTGGCACAAGGATAAGTTCTCTGAAAAGGATTTCAGAGCGGTAAACTAAATTATGCTTTCTGCCCATGGCCCTTGTAGGATTATGTTAACGTCCAGATTTAGTAGGACCCGTTCCATTTTGTAGACCATAAGAATCTCAATTGAATGAGAAACTGAGGTTGTGTTTTTTCAAGAGATTCCTACCAGGTTCACAAAATACAAGCACTTTAACCTTGTGTACTCTGGGTATGTGCTTGTTTTCAAAATGATGGAGGACAAGATGGAGGAAAACCTGTCATCCAGAAGAAGAGTGCTGAGGTGTTCCCGAAATTCTGCCAAAGAGTCAAAACCTCTTGGGTCTTCTGCCTCTGTACAATAGGGGTTCAAACGCTGCTGTGGCTTGCTCCCTGCTTTCACTGCACCTTTCACCGGGTCATCCAGCGCGGTGAACCTCAAGGTGTAGATGAGCCGTTGCCATTTGGTCCCACTGGACTTTGTATCCACTGGGGAACACGTTCCCTCGCGATGAGTTCAGAGAATGAAAGATGTGAAAGCAGTTCTTCTGGTTTTGTGTCCAAGGTGGACGGGGAAATGGTACCGATTGGCCTTTGAGGCTTAAGCTGAGCTGCGTCGTGATGTTGCTTTCAGGAGGATATTGGCCATTTCTACACAACTTTTACTAAGTTTCAACTTAGCAATTCTCTATTTTCCTGGCCCTGTTGTTTAGATCCTGGGCTATATTACGTGGATTTTTATAATTCTGCGCTTCTCCAGAAACCCATCTGCTTTTCTTGTTTAAGATCCTCTTCTTTCCGCGCCTGCCCTCCCTCCCCCCGATTAAAATATAATAAATTGTTGCATTCAGCAATTAAATCCTGTGCTCGATCCCAAAATGGCAAGAAATGTGACTTTTCATCTTCAGATAATTTGACATTGGCAACCTCATGCTCGTCTTAATCTCGTTCACAGCCTGAAGTGCCAAATCTCTGTCAGTAAATTGTTTATGTGATTAAATTAACTTTTTGAAGGGAACTATAAAGCTTTGGTTTTTTCCTTACATTAACTTATGAATGTCTAAATGTGTATTTTGCATTTAGTTATGCTTAAAATTTAAACTGAAATAGGAAAGCGTATGGCATGTTTCTTATAATAGGGAAGAAAAGATGATTTTTATTTTTTTTCTGCTTACTGATGTTGATTAATCTGACTTGATTGCCTAGCAGTGTTCAATAAATCAGTGCTTTTTGTGCCTCTAGCTGGGTTTAGTTGTCCCACCTTCCTTGTGTGTCCCCACACACGAGAAAAGGAGGAAAAAAACCCCAAACACCTCAGACCAAAGCGCTTTATTTTTATTGTGGAGCATAAACTTCAGCCTGACAGGACCAGTGAGAACAGTGAATGTTCTTTTTATCGGGTCTTCAAGGTTGTGTCTGGGAGATGCTCTTTGCTCCTGGCCTTTCAGCCACAGGGTTTGTGTGTTGCAGTGATCCACTCGTGGTATTTCACTTAACTCACCAAGTAAGGAATGTGAATACCCAGCATCGATATCACTAGAAACAGGGGGACTTAACTTCAAGTTGTGTTTTAAAATACATATATATTTATATATGTATCCATAGCTGACTCCTTGTCTGACTTCATCTCCAAGCTGGTTCTCTGTAGCTCCGGTGCTTGACGTTTGACAGATACTGCACTTAAAAGCCTGTAAAAATATATTCTGTTCTCTTTCTATATTAGGAGCTGTCAGAATGGAAGGGTTATATTGAAGGTGATTGCCCCTCTGTACAAAGTAAATTCTCTATCAGGGAAGCCAACCTGTAATCTCATTTGTATAAAAAGATAGTTTGGGGGGTTTTCTGTATGCTTGTAGTTTAAGATTGCTTTAACTGTAAATGGTTGCAGTTTGGAATGAGTTTTGCTGTGATATTTCTTGTCCGGTCTGTCAGCAGGTAGTTTGAGATAGAGGATCAGCTGTGAATGTTTTTTCTGGTATCTCAAGAATAAATGTGACCCATGGTCTTAAAATGCTTAAATAATGGCTGAGACATCGACACATGGACTGTATTCAACAGCAGCAGAAGGACAAATCTTCTGGCACTAGCTATTTAAAACTGAAGAGCTGCATTTGATGTGAGGATGCCTGTGTGCAGTCAGGAATGATGTATCTTGATAGATTATAATTGCAAGGAAGTAAGCAGACAAGCTGGATTCACCCAGCGTCCTATGGGAGTTTATGAACTTAGAGAAATAAAATCTTGTTTACAGAGAGGAATATAAATTGAGAGATGCATTCTCAAATAAACATACAGGAAAGACATAATACCGCAAGAGCTAAGTGTGACACACTATAAACTCAGCTAATTCAAATAACGTGACTTAAAAATTTAACAAGCCCCAGTGTATTACGTATTTAAGGGCCTTAAGCGGGGAAAACTTAGTAATCTTCCCAGATCAGTACACTTGTATTTTTCTTAATATTTTAATCTAAATTTTAAATTTCTCTAAAGTTTAGTAAAGTTTTACACATGAAGTTGAGAAAGTAAGAAGTTAATGTATAGCTACCATTGGAGTAAATCCTGATTTCAGAATTTCTTCTTTTTATGTCCGTACTTTGGTAGTTCAAATAGATGCTTGCAACGATTAGGTTTCTTTTTTAATGTATTTCCAGAAGCACACCGCTTTGATTTGGCAGGGTCCGGGCGAAGCGTGTGCAAGAAACACACACGATGCTTTTATTTCTTCTCCTGCTCAGTGAAGTCCCTGTTGCAATTAATACGAGAGCGGTTGCCTCATCAAGCGTGTCTGTTTGCGGGCTCGGTTTCTTTCCAGTCTGGATCACAGAGCGAGGGGGTACAAGGATGATATGTATACGTTACCTATGGAATCCAAGGCTTCAAAGCCTCTTCACGGCGTATACAGTTCAAGGAGTGAAAGAAGCCTCTGTCTTAAATCCGATACACAAATCCTTCACAACCTGCTGATTGTTGGGGGACAGCTGAAGCGCAGAGACCTGGCCTTCCTCGCAGGTGGAAGAGCATCTCCTTTCAAGTCTCTGGGCCCTTCATTTGTTACAGTTGATCTCATCTCTTAATTCAGCGGCCGTGCGTGCGTGCCACCCACCGTCCAGGTCGATGAGGAGTATCCAGTTCACAAGGTTTTCTCTAGGAGAGTGGCTTTTTCTGATGCGGGGATTTGGTGAGGGCAAAAGGAGGGCCCCAGCTTGGGTTTTCTAAACCCTTAGACGTGCTTGATGAAATTGGAAAGTTTTAAAAAGAAAAAAAAAAAAAGAAGTTTGTCGATGACAGCGTGTCGTCTCACACCTATAAAAGGTAGCAAAGACATAGCTTTATGTTAAGAGCTTTACTTTTCAGCTATAGGTTTCTGCAGTAAGAAAATGTTCGGGTTTGCCTTTGATTAAGACTATCTCTGCTGTTGCTTCCATTATTTCTTTCCCTTTCTGACACTGCTGCCCGTGGCATATGTTACCAGGAAAGCCTCAAGCCTTTTCCTACCGAGTGTGATGCAATTAACTGCCTACTTGCTGTACAGCTCTAATTGTAAAATGTTAATAGTGAAAGTCTTGATTTTTATTTTTTTTTTTCCAAAACTCTGATATTAGGGCTTGTCACTGAAGTCATGTGGACTGACAGTGACAGAGTTTTCCTAACCTCTTCCCAATTACCAGTGAGTGGGTTTGATGCTTAAAGTTATCCACAGGTTGTACAGACTGAAGGTTAAAGTACAAGAGTAGAGACAAGAGATGTGGCTCTCTTTCCACTTCTGAGTGTTTCTTTGAAGAGAGACAGTTCTTCCATTCTGTCTTATTTTGCCTATCTTGAAATACAAGATAAATATTTTAGTAGGAAGTGATTCAGTAAGGCATAGTTTCGTATTGTTAAACAAGGGTTCTTTTGCAATTTAGAAGACAATGCTGATTGTTAGATCAGGACGGAGCTCTCACCTTCTGTATAACTGAGGTGAATTTATTACGCATATCGTTTTGACCAAGGATATAAAATAGTATTTGTCACACAATGTTGTGTGTACTTGACCCTAGTGTAGCTTGTGCATCCAAGATGTATTCTTTTAGTTGTGCTCAAAGTGTTTATTTTTCTGCAAATCACCATTACTTGGGATGGATTTAGATTAGATACCAGAAAGAAATCCTTTCCTGTGAGGGTGGTGAGGCACTGGTACAGGTTGCCCAGGGAAATTGTGGATACCCCATCCTTGGAGGGGTTCAAGGCCAGGCTGGCTGGGGCTTGGAGCAACCTGGTGTGGTGGGAGGTGTCCCTGCCCATGGCAGGGGCATTGGAACTGGATGATCTTTAAAGTCCCTTCAAACCCTAACCATTCTATGGTCCTGATGGGTTTCCTAGGTCCAGCACGCTGCAGTTGGTAACTATTCTTGAGGTGTCTGATTATCTTACGTGGCTTCAGAAGTGGCAAATAGACAAACCAACACATGACCAGGAGATGCTGCCCTGAAGCCATACCACAGCTCTAGGGTTTGACTTCAAAAGGACCATCCATCATCTTTCTCCCTCGTGGGATGGCTATGAACTAGTTACCTGAAATTAATCCTCATAACTAGCTGCCTTTTGTAATATTCCTCACCTCTCTGTTTTGTATACAGTTGATGACCAGGAGAAACGATGCCTGTAGCATCATACAGCCAGTTTGTAGCAATTCAGTGTGACACCATGTAAGAATCCCATCTTCTCAACAGATCTGATGCTGCCCAGTGAAAACGTTATGCCAGAAGAATTAGAGACATCCCTTATACATCTAGACTGTAGATCTGTTCAGCAGGAGCCATGAAGTTAGTTTGCCTTGGGACGTGGTAGCATCCTGCAATATTTAAGACTTGCATCTCTTTCTAGTTTGTTGTCCTTATGGATTCAAATTGTCATTCTTGATCATTCCACAGGGCATGCTCAGCGTACAGTACAAAGGAGGCAAGGACAAAGATGCAGCTGTGTAGTGTGGGATAAGAAAAATTAGCAAACTGTGTTAACTCAGGGAGTGATTTATAATATCTCTGCCCCTGACCCAAACCTGCTTTAGGCAAGATGTGCAGGGGAAAGACTAGTATTTCTCTCCTGGTTCATGTTCTGAGGCTTGCTGGTCCTCTAAAATACAGTTATAGTCACAGAATCACGGAATCACAGAATCATGTGGGGTTGGAAGGGACGTCTGGAGATCATCTAGTCCAACCCTCCTGCCAAAGCAGGTCTACCCAGAGCAGGTCCCACAGGAACATGTCCAGGTGGGGTTTGAATGTCTCCAGAGAAGGGGACTCCACCACCTCCCTGGGCAGCCTCTGCCAGGGCTCTGCCCCCCTTGCAGGAAAAAAGTTCCTCCTCATGTTTAGCTGGAACTTCTTCTACTCAAGTTTGTGCCCATTTCCTCTTGTCCTGTCCCTGGGGACCACTGAAAAAAGACCAGCCCCATCTTCTTGACACCCTCCCTTGAAGTATTTATAAGCACTAATAAGTCCTCACTGCTGATGCTCGTCACCTAACTTACAACACCAGGAGGGTCACTTAGGAATAGATAGTAAATTCCTTCTGTGATACAAGGAGCTTTCTTCATAAGATGCCTTTGAAAAGGAGTTAATGGGATAGGATTGCTTCTTTCCTTCCTAGCAATACTTAGATTTCTAGGAAGCGGGATAGTGTTTTGCTAGCGCTGTAACACGTTGATCCTTAGGAGGGAAAATTTAGCGAGCAATGTACTCTAGTGGGTGGGTTTTTTTAAATGCTATATTGCATTTTTGCTTTCATGCTTCCTTTCCGACGGCCAGGCATTGCTTTCTAGTAGGAAGCAAGCCGGAGGTAACTTTGTCTTTCCTTTGGCTGAGGGAGTCAGTAACAAGGGCCTTACTCTCTCTGAAATTACTGAAGAGGGTCCTTCCGATACCTTGCGCTTTGCTGTCGTGAGGCTGACTCCCCCTCACAAGTCTCTGGCTGATGTCCCTCGCTTGTCACAAAGCAGCTTATTAGGCTGCCGAGTGGAAACGATCCTGTCAAACCCAAGATGCCTTCAGGTCTGCTTTGCTGGAGGCATCCCACCACCTATCAAAAGCCAGGCCCTCCAAAAGCAGGGAGATTTTTATTCCCCCGCCCCCCCGCCTTGTCAAGAGGGAAGCTTTGTTTTCCCTTATTTAATTGAAATTGCTAATAGAGGAAAAGAAGGCAGTAACTTGGGCATTCAGTGGGGCTTTTCTGCACATGACAGGATAGCTTTGTGATTTACAGGCTCTAGGCACAAGGCTGGAAAAATGGTAGGCGCCGTGGAAAGAGAATACTCCTGAGGCTCTTTCATCTCCATCCCCCAGTTCTGCTCAGAGCTTCCTTTTAATTTTGCTCAGTGCAGCAGGTTAATTTAGGCCCTCGATAGCTTCAGTGTCCAAGCTGAATCCAGCTAAACCATGACCGGATATGCCCGATTCCTATGAAAGGTACGAGCTCTGTGTATTTTAAAAGTATTTGCTTTTTTGTTTGGGTTTTATATTTTTATGCTACTTTTATATTTTATGCTACTACCTAATCTCATACTACCCCTTCTCCCCGACTCGCCGGTGTTTATTACCATCCCCAGACTTCTGCCAGGCTGCAGTTTTGACAGGATTTTCATGTCAGGTCCTGTACGTCCGTGCCCGGCTCCAGCCTTCTGCAGTCATTGTGCAATTGCAGCATCCCTTTAACTTCGGTTTGAGGCAGAGGAGGAATATAAAGAACTTGATAGAACATTTATGGTAATAGCTGTAAAGGGAAGCCATAGAGCATTGGATTTCACAGCCAGAAAAATCTCAGCTCGGGGAAATGGGTCTGAAATACAACTACAGATGGTTTTAGTCTATTGCTTCCCCTGCTTAAATAAAAGGATTGCTTTTTTCACCTCTATTTAAAACACATGTGTAGAAGATGAAAGTGTCCAGCTATTTTTTTATTATTCAGTCCACCAGCTACCGACATCTTTGCCTTATTTCATTTCAACACTAATGGCATAGTAAAAGTTCTGAAACACCCTCTTTGGATCCAGCCTTCCTTGGGTCGCAGCAAAGATTCCTGCTGCAGTCAGAGCTGTTGCTGTTGTTTTTGTCATCAGCGCTTTCTTTTTTTCCCCTTGAACCTGGTGGCTATTAATTGTGTTGCTGCTTCTGCTCTTTAATTGATCCCATTCACCGGGCCCGCTTTTGTAACGTCTGACTTCTTGTCACTTCAGCAAATCAAAAAACCCAAATTAATCATCAATCTCCAGCTACTTGAGAATAAGGCCGCGTTGGGGAGCTGGGCTTGACAAAAAAAAAAAAGTCTAATTTCACTTTGAAAGCCTGTTGGAAAATTTTAACAAGAAGATGCAAGAAAAATGTAAACCAGATCAAGCTGGACTTTGGTCTGCGGAGAATAGCGTCACCTGTTGAGTTTGTTTCAAGTTCTTGTAAATAGGTGATTTGACAAAAATATGAAATAAATCAAAAGACACGAAGATAGAAGAGGTCAGAATATCCTTGTTTCCGCTGCAAATGGTTACACAGGAGAGAGGTTTGTGTGTGTATGAGAGAGAATAGGAACCGTGGGCCAAAGCTGAAGCTCTGCTCTTGCATCTTTGTGTCTCAGCCTTTGTGCTGTGCTATTCCCGTACCTTATATGTTGCTTCCTTTCCTCATCTTCTCATCCTCCTCATCCCCAGCCCTTTTACCCTGGCCTGGGGTACCCATGCCTGCTTCTTGTCCCTCATTTTCTTCGCCTCCTTGGTTCTTGTCTTGGTATCTCCCGTGGCTCTGCCACCAGTGAAGGGAGGAATGGCTTCAATCTGAATCTCAGACACTCTCTGAGCAGATGCTTTGGAACTGGGGATGCCAAGCCAGGTGTGTCCTGTGCTAGGGGCACCAAGGAAGCCCATGGGTTTGGGTTGGAATGGGATTTCTTTCCCTTTTCAAATCCAGGAGGCATCCTCATAATGAGGAGGGCACAAATGGAGTTGTCTCCGAGATCCTTTTCTGGAGAGCGTGCAGCTTCCAAATAATAAACCTATAAAGAGAAAAGAAAGGGGGACTTGTGCAGAGTATTAAGTTTTGCAAACATCGCATAATACTGCGAGAGGATATCTAACGGAGCTGTGTCAAATGGCAAATAAAGCGCGGTACAACAGCACAGCCGTGGAGACTCTTCTGAGAAGGATTGGTTGGTTTCTTTTATCATTTAATGTTCCGTCTCGTAATTCTGGGTTGTAGTTGTAGAACACGTTCTTCTTCCCTTCCGCCTCTCCTTCCTCCTACCAGAATTTGGCATAATTGAAAGGAATTTCTATTATTACTGTAATTACAAAACGCATCTAGGGGAGAGGCAAGCGTGAGACTTGCTTTCTGGAATAAAAGCTGCATGGGCTTTTTTTTGTTGTTGTCGTTTTGTCTAATTTCTAGGAAACAAGGGTCAGACCTGAACAAGCAGAACCTTTGTCATGCACCTGCAGAGAAATATCACTGCTCTAACGGCAGAGTGCTTGGGTTTTTTAATATCTCATCTCTTGATGACTTAAGGGGTTTGGTTACTCCGTGTCTCTCGTTGCTCCTGAGCATGGAGCGAGCTAGTGCATGTTTTAGAATGGCCTCAACTTGCAGAAATGTAAACTTACCCTCCATGTACTCTGAACTGACCATTTTACTGCTTTTTTTCTGGAAGGAGCACCTATATTTCGTCATACCGCTTTGCCAAGAAGCTCTCCTCTCCCTTGGTGTAAGTCAGGTGGTATTTCACCACCCCGCAAAAAAGCTAGAAACTCACCTTTCAATGAGAAACGTGTTTTCTTGTGGGTGGGGGGAGGCGACCGGGTGAGATTCACTGCGTCCTCCTTCCAACGCCCGGCGAGCGGTGCAGAGGTAAACTGCAAGGACGCGGCTGGGTGTCAGCTCTCACTTACAGCTGAGTGGAATTAATAATTCTAGAGCGGGGAGAGAAGAGAGGGTAGGGAAGAAGGCTGGCTGTTTTCTGTCCATCGCAGTCATAAACTGGAGCAGGGTGATGCTCTGTTTTGGAGGAGGAGATTACATTCTTCAATGGTGTGTTGCCGTACGTCACTTAGATACATTGCCCAGGATTGCAAGACAGGGGATGTGCCGGTCAGGACAACCCCAGCTACGTGGCAAGGGGAGAGTTTTGTCCTTAATGTTAATGTATACATATATATGTGTATATATATATATATATACACCCTGCAAACTATGACCATCATCAAGGAAAGCTGCTGGTACCGTCAATCAAAAAAGCTGCAAAGCTAATGATGGGCTGGGCAGATAATCGTGGGAGAGTTAATTGTAAGGTTCGATATGGCATCTTGTCAGCAGAGATAAGTTGTCACGTTTTCCACTTGAGCTGAAACTAAATGATTGTAAAATAAGTTATGAGTGTCCTTGGGCCTGTCTGCCAGAATGATGGCTAAGAATACATTCCTGGCCCATCAGTCTCAAGCAGCCCGCTTGATATTTATGCGAACTGAATGTTATTTTATTCCCCCTCTAGTCATGCTTGTCAGCTTCCCAAGTGAAAAGTGAAACTGCTTCTTTGACTCATACTTCAAGTATTGAAGCTCGGAGAGACTGCAGATTGTTATTATTATTACTGGTATTATATATTTTTTTGGGTGTGCGTTGAACATTGATGCCCGATTGGGAAGAACTAATGGCTGACATTGAACGCGCGGGATGGCTGCGAAACAGCCCATCCCAACCCAGTGAAACGCGTCCTTACGAGTTCCAGTGCCTCTGTCAAAGCTGGTTTAGATGTGGAGTAATGAGGCGCTTGCTTTTTTTAATTTGGCGTGCCTTTTTTTTATTTTTTTTTTTAAAAGATATATTTAATAGCACTAGCGGTGGTCGTCTGTTCTCAGGCGTGGTAATTGATACAAAATAAAATGCATTATTTGTATTCAGTCAGGAGTATGAAATTGCATTCGGTGGGCTGAAGCCTGAACTCATTTACAGTTTTCCGAAGCCCGGGCTTTCAGGAGCCCTCTTTTCAATTTGAAGAATACCTTGTCAGGCAAGAGAAGTGGTGGGAAATGGGAAAGCACGGCACGGAAGGGCCTAGCGCCTTTTGATTGCTCATATTTTAAACTTGGGGGAATGTTAAATACCTCCCATCTTCAAAGGGTGGGTTTCCAAAGCTGGGGATGCGGGGCATTAATACACCAACAATCTCAGCTCTGTACCTGTTTACAAGAGATTTGGGGGTTTTTTTCAGGTGGAGAGGGGAGGAAAAGCTTCAGGCTCTTCGCTTCCGAGCCGTTTGGCCCAAGGACGGCAGGTTATTAAAGCCTAGAAATTAGCCTGCACCGCGGCGAGCATACAGACATCTCCCTTAACCTTCTTTTTAACAAGGATTCAGCTGAAAAAAATATATTCTGCATTTTGGCATCGGGGTGTGATTCCTTCACCAGTTTGTTTTCTTCGCCATTTTCCGGGGTGTCGCGGTTGAGGCCGGAGGGGCACATGGCAATGAACATACACCTTCCTCAGGGACCACATCTCAACCTTGTGAATATTTGGATACAAGCTTTTGGAGAGGGTAGCAGAGCTGGTTTTTCCTGGAGATTTTTTTTTTTTCTCTCCTTGAGTAAAATAGGATAATTCTTTTTACAGCGAAAGCTGGGGATGAGGCCTGTCTGTGTGCCGCTCACCTCGTATTTTCTGGAGGGGAAAAGCAAAGCATTTAGACAAATCGTGATAGATCTGAGTAAGCTTTCCTGGCTGGTGTGCTCTCTCGGATTTTTTTTTTTTTTCCATTGCGTTTATGAATTTTCTGGATTTTCGCAAGCAAAAGAAAATCAATTAGATGCATTTTTGGGTTGGGTGCCCCATGGCAGCCGCTGCCGCAGCCAGGCCCCTTCTTCACCAGTGCCCGACTCTGTGGTTGGTTTGTCTCAACGTGATGATCTTCACATAGTTGCTGCAAAGGAGGGGGGTTTTGAGTGTTTCGTTGTTTTTTTTTTTTCTTCTGTTTAAGTACCCAACATAAGGAAGTTTCTTAAGTCTCAGCCTGGAGGTAAATTTGATATGTCAGTGGACCTGGATGAACGGATGGAATGTACCCTCAGCAAGTTTGCTGATGACACAAAAAAGGGAGGGGTGGCTGACACCCCAGAAGGCTGTGCTGCCATCCAGAGAGACCTGGACAGGCTGGAGAGTTGGGCAGAGA
>JAOTQQ010000079.1:38802465-38819143 GCA_026546715.1 Gallinago undulata
CCCAGGGAGGTGGTGGAGTCTCCTTCTCTGGAGACATTCAAACCCCACCTGGACACGTTCCTGTGGGACCTGCTCTGTGTGGACCTGCTTTGGCAGTGGGGTTGGACTAGATGATCTCCAGAGGTCCCTTGCAACTCCATGTGATTCTGTGATTTAGGGCTAGCAGTAACCAGCTTGCATCCTTGGCCATGCCTCTGTACTGCTGGCATCCTCTTTGGCATCTTCTCTTCTTCCAGCGTCAAGGGAGCCACAACTCCCTGTGTCCCCCTTACCAAGAGCGTGCTGAGCACTGGCATGGATTCTCCGCAGGGTTTACCTTCCTCTTCACCTGAAGGGACAGCAAACCCTTGCAGAATAGCTGCTTTGAGCATTTCGGAGTCATATACTTAAAATCTCCCGTGCAATAAATACATTTCCATAATTGCCTTTTGTGGTTAAATATTTGATGATTAGTTTCAAAACAGTGGACATGGGGAAAAGAACAGAAATCCTAAATATGAGGCTTATGTTTGATTTGGTCTTTATTGCCAGGCAATTAGCTACGTAATTTATCTCCCACTAATAACTTGAAGCACAACTGTGCTTAGTGGGTAATTAGTAAGTAAACTTTATTAGAAAAAAAGATTAAGGGTTTCTTTGTCAAATACACAGTTGTATGGGGATTTAATTATTCAAAAAATCAAAAGCTACTTTTTACATAGTCTCTGGCTTTATAATTTTCTAACATATTAATTCATCATAAGTACAGTCCTGGCACTGCACTTAAGTGCATTATGGTATCTAACAAAGGTTCTGGAAACAGCTTCACTTTGCATGATAGTAGCCAGTTTAATTAAAGTATAGGATGGTATGTTAAATTTTATAATCAACAGCAAACCAACAAAGTAGAAATGCATTTAGTGCTGGTCATAACCAAAAGATTGACTGCAGTTAAACGAAAATCATATTACCAACCTTGGGGAAAAGTACTGGATTGAGGTCACTTGAGAATTTGCTATGTGAAAGGACCCAGATGGAGAGTGAAATTTCAAGTACATCCTCATTTGCTACCCTTTTCTTAAATATTGCTCTTAGATGTTTTCTGACTGAAAAAGAGAAGAACTACTCAAGGAGAAGGCATTCATGTGTCACCAGCCATTCCATGGACCAGGGTCTCTGCTTATGAGAGAGGGGTGTCATCAACCTTTAATTTGGGTTTCGAGTGAGCTAGTTGGTGGGAGAAGGTAGAAAATGACTCTGTCGCTAGTTCTTAAAATTGTTGCATGTTATGCTATTGTGGGTAACTAGTTTAGTGAGAAACTAATCACACGAAACACGGGATTATTATTTTTTTCATTGGACGCAAGTATTAAGTCAACCTTTATCACACAATATTAACTGTACCAGGCATACGTTTATTACCTCGTTTTCCCACCTTTATTGCCATCACCACCTTTTCTATGTGTGTCTGTCTCTAATATTAAGGAAAGAAGACAGCATTCAGAGGATGTTGGGATATCTCTGTTCCATTACGTATTAAAATGTCCTAGGACTGCATGAATTAATTTGAGGATCAGTAAGATCTTTGTAAGAAGCAGCAATCAGAAGCAATAGAGTGCATTCAAACTGACCTTTTAAAATTGATGCAAAGTTCTGTTGATTTAATAGGACTTGAATCAGAATTTCAGCCAAGTTGGGGGTTTGTACCTTTTTGAAGAAGTAATGGATATCGTTAGGAAGCTCTCCTGTAGCCTTTGGAAGTCAATAAGCTCATGAAGTCAGCTGCAATGGGTTGTAGCTTGGATTCTAACAATCATTCATTTCAATTATGCAGTATTTTTATTTTTCCCTCTTGTTTTTTTTTTGTTGTTGTTGTTTGTTATGTGTTTTTTTTCCCCAAAAAAACCTGCAGATACTGGATTAGGAGATTCTGTGTGTTCAAGCCCAAGTATATCCAGTACAACGAGCCCCAAACTTGACCCACCTCCTTCACCTCACGCCAACAGAAAGAAACACCGCAGGAAGAAAAGCACGAGCAATTTCAAAGCTGATGGTATTTCGGGCACAGCAGAAGGTAAGCAAACTCTGTGGTGGAAGTCTGAATTTTGGAAAATAACATTCCAAAGAACGTTGTTAAGTACAGCTCAACCTTACTGTTGGCTTTGCATAGGTAAAGGTAAAGAGAATTGTACTAAAGTAGAGAAATTTAAGACTGATCTTTTAATGATAAAGCCGAATGGTCTGAGGCATCAACAAACCTGTTGGAAACAAGATTTGGGACTGATTTTTTTTAACAAACAAAAAAGTGCCCCCAAGTTAATATGGAGCATCGTTGGCTACAAAGTTATGGAACAGGCATACTTGTAAGGTTAAAAAAAGAAAGAAAAAGTCAGATTCACTCACAGTCCATACATCATATTAGAATTTTTGTATTTTTCCAATATTATTAAATCTCGTGTTACCACTTCTCCTTAGACACATCCTGAGCTCTAGAATCGCCAACGCTTCTGATGCCTGTTATTGTTTAAATATTCAGCTGCTCATGGAAAGATTGTGTTATTTGAGGATGAAAAGGAAAAGGGGAGAGTTTAAATGTTTGGGTTCTTTTTTAAGAACCAGAAAGCAAAAGCCAAAAAGAAGTTCTTTTTTTCCCTTAGTTTAGCTTACTGTTTCCAATGTGAACGCTGCTATAGCTGTTCAATGCACTTCTGAAGGGGTAACAATGTGTACAGTAGCCAGATATGATATAAAACATGCTTGTATCTTTAGAAAAGAAGAAAAGAAACATGCTAGGATTCAACCAAAAGAGCTCCAGAAAAAAAGATGAACAAGGATAGTTGGAAGGCTCAGAAACTGGGGAGTCAACACATAAGGAGAGATGAAAAACAGAGACAATGGAATAACATTGTTGGAAAAGGGGAGTGTTGAGTAAGAAAAAGATGCAGTTGTAAGCATTGGAGAGTGAAAAACAGCTAATTCAGTATCAAAGACCATTGGAACAACTTCTGAAAAAAGCATGACAATTGCAGACAGCTGACAGCACATTAAAAATAGATGTGATAATAGTATACAACTGAGAAGGGGCATGTTAACTACTACTTAGTCATCCTTATTTTCCATTTATTTAATTTCTCAATTGCGCTTCTATCACATACGGAATTTATTTCCCCAGCTATCTATACAAATCCTTTTTTAAAAGCTATCAGCTTTTTTTTAATAATAGCTCCTGTTGCGTTCTCTTTCCAGTCATTTAACTATCTTTACTGTTAGTTTCCCTCCTAGTTTATGGCCTGAAGCCAAATTCTGTTTTAACCTTTCATTTTTAATTTGTCATCTTTTCTTTTTCTTTTTTTTTTTTTTAACAATCCTTTTTACACCGATTATTTTCATACCTCAGTGGCAAGTTATAGAGGGGATTTTTCAGAGTGCTGACCATTGGTCCAAGATTATTTTGTGGAAGTCAGTATGAATCAAGACCAGCTGGATACCAAGAGCCTTTGAAAAAATCTCTTTCTAAGCGGTTAATACGTGTATATTTTCTTTCTCCTGGGGGGATTATTTTCATAAGTCACTGGAGCTTGGAGCCTGTGTGGTCCTGGCCTTCAGGAGCAGACTTCTGACCTGCGGCAAGTAATGGGGGATCTGCGGTTTTGTGCATCTTGCCCCTGAAATCCCTGTTCTGCTTGGGCTGGGGGAGTAAGTGCTCCTTCATCCTTCCCTGTTTTCTCTTGCTCTTCTCCTTTTCTTCCAGTATCGTAAGATGCTAGTCTGAAATTCTTTGGTGATAACTCAAAAAAATTATCCCCTCTCATATAAATGGGATAAATATGTTTCCAGAAGGACAAGAACTGGCTGGCAAGCAGCAGCTAAGGAATGCACAAGGAGTCTTAGAAGTGGTAGTGAGTGCCAACATTTGCTTTTACAGTCTTTTATCTCTACATTTAGCCCATTAGCTTTCTTTGACCTGCCTCTTCTTAGGCATCTTCTGAGATGGGCACTCTTCTGGCTTGGGGCTGACAGTTGTGTCTTGGGTGGGCCACAGTAGTTGTTAAATTCTTTTGGTTTATAACATCTCTTTGAAAGCCCAACCCAGTGAAAAACAGTGATTGGCCATTGCAACTTTCTGCGCAGCGTTCTTGCCACGTGTGAGAGGAGCTCTGAGCATCCTTCAGGACTGGATGCCGTCCTGAGTGATGTGCGCTGGGCAATCCTGCTTTAGCAGAGGAGTTGGACTAGATTATCTCAAGAAGGTCCCTTCCAACTCCAGCAGTTCTATGATCCCGTGACAACTAATCTCACTGGCCCTTGAGTCCTTAGCAAGCTTGTGAGGAGATGGCTGACAGGACAGTGAGCCTTGTCTGTCAGTAGTAGTTGAAGGAGAAAGCCATGAAGCTTGAGTTCCATTTAGAAGAAGGACATCTCAGAAAAAGTAACAGTGATTGCAGATTCCCATTAATTACTTTCTAGCAAGAGTAACGAAGGCTGGGGGTTGCTTTTTCCAATTCCTGGTGTGTGGGCACTTGCAACCTTTGTGTTTTTTGGTATTTGTGTTGGTGTGAGCCAGAAGCTACATTTGGTATGGTTAAAGCATGCGTGGTCGACCAGACAGGTAGTGTTCATCTCTCTGAGCTTGCTGTGATGCTGAATGATGGCAATAACTTCAGTTCTGGGACAACGTGTGTCATAAGCCAGTCTGCTGTGTGTCTGAGATGCTTCAGGCTGTTAGGGTTTTTTCTCCAAGTAGTTGAATGTAGCATTTTTACATCTGTCTTGCAATCCAAAGCAGTTTTCCACTCAATAATTCAGCCTTTCCTCAGGAAAAGGCTTATTTCCTTGTTCCTCAGCGCGTAGTTACAAATCTGGCCAGTGACCGAAAAGATTTCCTTTTTTGATTTTTTTTTTCTTCCTCTGCACTTGCCATAAGCATAGATTTAAACTCTCAGAAGATTTCTACAGTTTTGAAGACCACAAATCCAAATTAAACAGTAAAAGGAAGATGTTCTGAGAGATGCACGCTTTGCCTTGGCAGCTTTGATCAAGTGTTGGAGATTCAGCAAGGGACTTATTGAAAACGGGTTACAGAAGTCTGTGGTGATAATCGTGGAAGAACCATATATTTCTTCCTTCTGGAGATGCAGAGCTCACTGTGAAAAGGAGGAGGAGGATCCTCTTGCAGTAGCTATTCTCAGACAGTTACAATGGATCAGAGTTAAATCATTTGGGTAATTCTGGATTTTGTAATGCCTTCTTTTGGGTCCAGGCACATTTCCAGTGTCAGCTTTCAGACAGGAATTCTGGATTCCTTCATTTTTGTCTGTAGCAAAGCTTAGGTGTTCAGTGAGGTTTAAATCTGGTCTTCAGCAAACTCTAGCATTTTTACTGCAGTTTGCTGTCTTTTTATTATTTTTTTCCTTTCTCCTTGAACATGCCTGCTTTGATCAGTGACCTCTGCCCAAGAATTCAGATATCACGATGATGGACACTGGTGAGCCCAGGGTGATTCACGAATTCCAAGGACTGATGCTCATCTCTTCTATGCCCTTCCATAAAGGCCATACTGATTCTTCTTTCTCCACACTACCTGCACATGCACAGCGCCTCTCTTCTGGGATTGAGTCTTTCATCTTACTTGGTTTATCTTTTCTGTGAGTTTTCCAAGACGGTGTTGGAGGCAACAAGAATACTAAAGCAACTGTGCTGCAGCTGGATGAAAATTATAATTCTGTTCCTATTTTGGAATAGGGATAGTTTCTTGTGAAATTTTTCAGGCAGAAGGGAAACCCGGAGAGAAGTTTTTAGTTTTCTGTACAGGACTTGTCACTGAAAAAAAAAAAAAATCTGTGTCTTTGAGGGTAACAGCAGGAATGCTTACATTAGGCAAGGTGCCAGCAACCAGCGGTGTTTTTCCCACCGCGGTGTCTCAAGCTTGCTCAGAGCAGTGCTGTGTTTCAAAGAGGAATAGCTGCTCAGAGCCCAGTCTTGGTTTGGTACCCTTGTGGTGCTGCCGTTAGTGGAACAGCTAGTGATAACAGGAAGGTTTTTCAGCCTGAAAACAAGTAGAAGAATTAAAAAGTTCTCTTGGTGATACTTTTCACAGACAGATCTTTCCCCGTGTTTATTTTTCTTACTCTTGTTAGACAGGTTTAAAACTTCCTGGCTATGCCACCTTGAACCTGCCTGCCCTCAATCCATCTGTGAGGTTTTAGGAAAGCCCAAATTATCTTTCAGTATCAAATCTAGATCATCCGTGCTCTGCAAGTGTTTCGTTGTCTTAAGAGCCCTGGCCAAGGGGGCCAGCGTCTCTCTCTGGGTCAGTCCAACTCTATCCACGTGAATGGGCTCCTTCTGTCAGGGAGATGCGAGGCAGAGCGCTGTAATTTATCTTCTCTCTCTCAGCAGAGGCAAAATAAACACAGATCTCTGTTGCCATTCACGCAGATGGAGCTGAGAAACAGGAATTGATGAGAAGGTAATAAATGTGATTAGCGACTTGGTAGATTTTCCAGACTCTGGGCTTTCTCTTCAGATCTGTGTTCCACCTTCTTCATCACTGGTTTCTAAAGGACTTTTGGAGAGTGAGGAAGGATCTTTTACGTTGCTTTTGGGGACTTTTTTCTGAACCCCAAAAATATTTGCTCTCTGCCCCTTGTCAAGTAATTGGTTTTCCCTGTACTTTTCTGCTCTGTGCAGTCCAGCCCCAACTCTTTATGGCCTGTAGCTAAGGATGAACCCCAGCTGACTGAGAAATGGTTTAGGTTTTTTTCCTGGGGTGAACTGGTAAAGGTATTTCCAAAGCTTGTATTCTTCACGTGCCTGTCTTGTAATGCTCAAGTCATTCTTCTGTTCCAAATCTGATAGGGCATTGAAGATGAACTACGGTTAAGTTTGAAATGAAAAGATGTTTATTATGGAAAAACAGGGTTTAGTCAGACTCCTCATTTGCGCTTTAAGCAATAAGCAAAAATTTCACTGCTTTCCTCTGGTTTCTCAGCTGCAGGGGGGGTTGACTCCAGGGGGGTGGGACAATGTGCAAGAAGCCAAGGGAGATGCCAGTTTATTCCCATGACCATCCCAAAACCAGAATGACAAAGTGAATTAGGGAAATGCAGTTCTTAGTCTTGGTCTCTGTCTAATGCTTAAAAATCGCCTATTTTGTATAAATTGGAAGCAATACATCTGTTAACTGAACGTGCAGTATATGATGCGGGGGAAAAAAAAAAAAAAACAGTGGGTATTTTACCTGCAGCTTCTCACCCAGAGCTTTCCTTACTCTGATCCCTCAAGTGCTTTACCTGCTGGAAGGTTTTCAACACGCTTGTCCAGGGCATGCACGTGCGGGGCTCCATGCATAGTCTTCCCTGGACAATTTAGCCATGTATTTAAAAAAAAAAAAAAAGTTAGTTGGGAATTTTGGAAATGTAGTGGACACTGAGCCCTGTTCAATGAAACAGATGCAAACAACGAGCTATAGTGCTTGTGGGAGAGTAGACTCTTCGTTTGAAATTGGGACTTGACTTTGTTAATGCTAATACTTACTGATAAGCCATCAAATTAAGCACCATGATGGACTTGCTGCTTTTTTGGGCTTTTTGTGGTTTGCAAGAAACCTTCTGACATTATCAGGGGACAGCATGTTCAGAAACCTTTCCAGCACAAAAAGTCACAGTACTCTCATTCCCTTTTCTGGGCAAAGATGTGAAATCTAATATCTTGACCTGCAACTGCAGCAAGGGCAGAGCTACTCCCCTATTAAAGAGTTTGTAACCTTTGGAATCAAATCTATTAGGTGTCGAGGTCCCTGTGTGGATTGTGTTGCTTGAAGTAATGCACAGAACTAAGCTGCCACCAAAACTTCTTCAAGTAAAAGCTCTTTCCAGTCCGTTACAGGATAATTAATGCTGCTATTGTGGTTATACAGACAAATAGATGTTGCCCATGTAGGAACTCCATGAGAGTTATTCCTGGTATAATCTTGTCGTCCTAGTTCTTTTAATTAGTCCCTATAAAGCAACTATCATTGATTACAAGTAGTAGGAGTATACACGGAGGTGTTCTTGGAAAAGTGTTTTCTATTTCAGTAAGAAAGCAGGTTTTTTGATATTGTGAGCTGGTTGAAATGAAATAAAGTATTAGCACTGGCACTAGGGAAGAGTTTTCATCGTGTTCCCATGGCCTCTGTGTGGATGTATCACAGTTCATTTAAGGTAGGGCCATTTAGAAGCTGTTCCTCCATCTAGGTCTAGGCTGGCTGCAAAACCCATCCCAGTGCCCTACCGCTGTGCGCAGCCTATGCTGGGATGCTGATCCTGGTGCAACGCACGCCGGGGCTGAGCACACCAGCTTGGGGCAGGGTGTTCCCCACGTGTTGTAAAGCAACAGCACAAAGTCTGGAGATATCTCAGTAGTTCCAGTTGTTCCTTAGTTTCCATTTCCATACCCAATGGTTTGTTAGGTTTTTTTACAGTTACGCTCAAAGCACTAAGAGGTATCTTAAGCTTTTTCCCCTCTAAAATAAATAAATAAAGTATCAAAAAACCCCAAATGCAGACCGGTGTCATACAGAGGAGGAGTGTTCCCATCCTGTTACACAGTATTTCTGTGCATCCTCTGATGGACAGTTTAGTGAGAGCAGGTTTTCTTTCTATTTCTGGTCTCTTAAGTGCCTGAAGTTTTAGAAAGTAAATGTTCCACAGTTTTAAAAAAATGTTAAGCATTATTTAAAGTGAGATACAAAAGAGGCATTTTGACTGCAATGCCAGATGAAGAAAAAGAACGTTTATTTGGAACTGAGTTTGCCGTACAAGCATGGTTGTGGTTTTTATAAATAAATTTGTAATTCATTTAGAACTACTGCTGAATTCCCTTCATACACAGTTTGTTTGTCCTAATGTCATTTGTGTAGCCCTCCTGTGCATGAAGCATTTCAGAAATCCAGGTGTTTTGCTGACTGCACACACAAAAAACCAAGTGTTGCTTTGCTAATCATCATTAAATCTGGAGTTTAACAAGCTTGCTTTTAGTAAGATTTTAGGAGCGTGGTTTGCTAAGTATCTGCATCCTTATTTTGTGGATTTTCTTGGGAGAGTTATAGGCCTTGCCTGATCCAGCTATTCTCTGCTCTAGCTGCTTTGTAGGTAAAAATCTCTTTTTAAAAAAAGCAGGTCTTAGTTGACATTAAAAATGAAACAAAAGTGAGTGAAATATCTAGCTGTGTTTGCTGTCTGCACGAGGACTTCAAAAAATAATCAACAGTATGTGACCATATTTGTTGTCTGTAATGGCAATTGCTTGTTTTGATTTAAGCATCCTGGAAGTGTCACCGAGGTTATCACCTATTCAGTGTCAAAACCCTCTCCAGTTGTAATTCCACTGATCATCGGTGACTTCATTCACTGCTTCGTAGGAGAATACAGTCCAGGCCGATTGCTGCACTCCTGAGAAACAGGAGGGCAGAAATTAATAAAATCTAGACCGAATCTTCAGAGACTTACTTTCAACCGAGGCCAAGGTCACTTGTTGGGAAACCTTCAGCCTCGGTCGTCACAGCCTATCTGACATGAAAGGTTCGCTGCTGAAAGACATTTATGTTGATGCTGAGGAGTGAAAGACAAGGGAGGTGAAGCTCATCTATTGTTTTAACCTACTTCATTGCAGGCTAAACAAGTTGAAAGATTCCTTCTTCTCTTTAAAACCACTGTTAGCTCAGGGTCAGAAGAGGCTGCTGGTTCCACCTACCTGGTTGAAAGGAAAAAGTGTCGCAGTGGTGGTCAGCAGGAAAGGAGATTCTGGAAAGGATGAGGCCCAGGATGAATTGGTGGTGGTTGTGCACGAGGGGCACATCTAGATAGCTAGAGAAAGAGAACACTGTTTTTTTTCCCCCTACATTCTCTGAAAAGAGATCCCACTCTTAATACATTAAGTGCTCTGTGCAGGAGGGAACGCTGTGTATCCTTGGTACAAGTGCTGCGCTGTGATTTGACATGATTTTTTGGGAAAAGGAAGACCTTTTCAATAGCTCTATAGCTGAATGAAAACAAGTGGCACCTTAGTGTTTTAGTGGCTTCAGGTAATTAGTATCCATAGAACTATTCTGTCAGCGCAAGACAGAAACCCTGATTATGAAAAGGCTTCCTAATGTCCACAAGATGATGTTTTCAAGATGACAAGAAGTACTTGGAAGATATTAATCTTGCTAGAGAAGTTAGTTCCATTTTGTAACTTAAGAGTGTCTACTTTAAAAGTTCCTGCTAGTTTTTCCAGAGTGTAAGACCATGAAATTTCATTGTGAATCTATATACCTAAGTTAAAATATCTTAAAAAAAAAAAGAAAGATATTATTATGTATTATAAAGCTATAATAAATTAAAATACTAAAATAAGGTCATTATGTTAAGTGTAACTTTGTTCTCTTGTTCCCCACGTAACTGAACTCTTGAGTCAAGGTGTCACAATTTAAATGAACAGGATATTTTGGTGTGGAAGGAAGGTTTAGTTTTTGAAGCATGCCTTGTCCTCAGCTTTCTGCATACTTGGACTCATCAGCTTACTGGAACTGAGCTACAGAGGTACATTGGGAAGAAGCTGCCTTTAAAGAGTAGAAGCCATAAGTAATTCCCTTCAGAAGACCTTAAGCACCTAAAACAGAAGCAATGGACTAGACAAATATGAAGAAGAAAAATCCATGAAGGTCTCTTCAAATAAAGATCGTAACCTCTCCCAGGAAGTCCCCAGCCATAGACTGGAAGGGTACAGCAGGGTACGTGTTGCTGGTATCTGTTGCTGTTCTGCTTTTTGTAGGTATCTCCCACTGGTTGCTGATGAAAGCAAGCAGACTGGGTGGATCTTATGCCCCAACCTGTTGTGGTTCCTTGCATGCTCTGCTTCTCTGCAGCAAGCCTTGTTAAATTGATGTTTGGCTTAGGAGGCACAGGGCAGATTGAAGGTAGGGTTCATGGGATTCCAGTTGGTTACAGACATGCTTTTTTTCATTCATAATAGGTAGCATGAGATTAATGGACTCTTTTTAATGGTTCCCAGTGACAGGACGAGGGGCAACAGGCACAAGTTGGAACATGGGAAGTTCTGCTCAAATATGAGGAAGAACTTCTTTATGGTGAAGGTGGCAGAGCCCTGGAAGAGGCTGCCCAGGGAAGGTGTGGAGTCCCCTTCTCTGGAGACCTTCAAGACCCTCCTGGATGCTAAGTGATGTGCTCTGGGCAACTGTGCTTTGGTAGGGGAATTGGACTAGATGATCTCTAGAAGGTCCCAACTCCAACAATTCCGTGATTCCACGACAATGGCTTGATTGTGGAGGTTTGCCATGTATAGCTCAAACCTGGAATTCAAGGGGGAATGTGTCACTTGTCTGATCAGCCCTAGGGTTATAAAACGTGCTCTTGGCATTATGCTAAAAAGAACTAATAGTCACGAGGTACACAGGGAACAGAATGTAGAAATAACAAGTTAGGGTTGATTTAGTTTTTTTATTGCAGAACCCTACATTTTAGTCAATTGTGAGTAAGACCTGAAGAATATATGCTGCTACTCCCTGCATTCTTAGGGCTAAGAACCAACTGAGTGTAGTGATGGAAAAGACTCCTTGTGTAATCAGCCTCCTTGCTCCAGGTCTGAAGAACCTCAGTGGGCAGTGAAACCACATCTGCCTTTAAATCCAAGTGAAACAAGTGATCATCTCTCTCCCAAATGCACAGCTTTGCCGGTCGTCTCCCCTCTGTGCTCCAAATGAAGGTATTCCAGAGAGATGTAGAAAGCCTCATTTGGTCAAGTTTGTGAATTTAGGTGTATCTAGTGCTGTCTGCTTACAGGGAAGAGAGAGTGAAGATGACGTTTCCAGGTGGTCCCAATTCAAGGGTCTGCATCAGGAGTCTGACTCTCTTTTCTACGTTGTAGATATTTACAGGTTTGGTGCATTTGTCCGTTTTACTGCACACAGATAGACTCTTAACATTTTTGTAGTTGCAGACAGCCTCTTCCTGCTCTCCTTTGTAATGCTGGTTGCATTTTTTTTGTGGTTTTCCCAGACTTTAGGAATTAGTAACAACCTATAGATCAAGAAATATTTTTGCCTTTGCCATTGTGCTTCTTTGTCAAAATATTTGTGACGCTTTTGTAAGACAGGTCCGAATCAAACCTGAGGAAGGGCACAGTGCATATGAATAATATTACTAAACAAGTTGTTGAATATGTATATATTTCTCCTTGGAATTTTTCTTTAAGAAAAGTGCACACAGTGCAAAAGCCTGAGCAATTTCAGGTTGTTTTCTGAAGCGGTGGTGATTCTCCTTTCCTCTCATCTTCCCTTTGTGATTTTGTTTCTTGGAAAAAGAAAACAGACTAATGGTTTTAAGCGTTGTTTCACATTTTTGTACGCTGGCGGATGTTAGTCCTGTCATGCAGTGATTTTCAAAGGGTAGGCAAGGGTGAAATATGGGTGATGTTATGCCTTTCTTGGACCACAAGTCACAATAGCAGGAATGTGTGTTGGCCAGTGCTGAGAACCTTGGGTTCTTGCTTGGTGATAGAGCCCGTGGGAGCCTGTGTTGGTGCAGCATGACCTGCTGTGGAGTATGGAGGTGGACATCCTCATCCTGCCCTGAGTCATCTCCAAATTCTGTGTTAAAGGGTGACCGACTAATATAAGAATCATAGAACCATGGAATGGTTAGAGTTGGAAGGGACCTTAAAGATCATTGAGTTCCAACCCCCCTGCCATGGGCAGGGACACCTCCCACCACACCAGGTTGCTCAAAGCCCCATCCAGCCTGGCCTTGGACCCCTCCCAGCTGTGGATGGGGCAGCCACAGCTTCTCTGGGCAACCTGTTCCAGTGCCTCACCACCCTCACAGCAAAGAATTTCTTTCTGTTGTCTAATCTAAATCTCCCCTCTTCCAATTTAAAACCATTGCCCCTTGTCCTTTCATTGCACTCCCTGACAAAGAGTCCCTCTCCAGCTCTCCTGGAGCTCCCTTCAGCTATTGGGAGGCTGCTCTGAGGTCTCCCCGGAGCCTTCTCTTCTCCAGGCTGAACAACCCCAGCTCTCTCAGCCTGTCTTCCTAGGAGAGGAGCTCCATCCCTCTGATCATCTTGGTGGCCCTCCACTGGACCCGTTCCGACAGGTCCATGTCTTGTTGGGTGAGGTTCTTGATATTGAAATGCCAGGTGCAGAGAACCATCTCCACCTTGTAGATGGAGGGGCTGGAGATGAAGAGGCTGGAGATGGAGGTGCTGCAGATGTAGGTGCACATTCTTAACGAGGCCGACTATTCCTACCCTTCAGGCAGCAGGGTCTTGTCCCATCATAGCAGCCTTCTACATTTGAAAGATACAGCTCTGGAGCAATTGCAGTCTTGATGCTCTCTGCTATTGATGTCAGGTGTTTACAAGACAACCCTGTAACAGTGACGTAGACCTCTTTTGAGCTCCAAATCCCCACCAGTCAGGCGTTTCAAACCTGTGGTGTTTGGCCAACTGTTAATCAAATAGTTGCCTTCCGTTAGCTGTCAGGTTCAGCGAGCAGATACTTGGTGTCTTCCCATCTGAAGTCTCTTGCTGCAGATACACGTGAGATGCCAGCGAGGAGGTGGGCCACGTGTTTGTTTTTCGACTGTGCTTTTCATCTCTTGTTTTCAATCCCTCCACCTTTCTCTTTACAGATGGGTTATGTGCCATAGATGTTATGCATTGTATGTAGTGTGCAACTCCAGCAAAACAAGTAGGTAAAAGGGAAAAACTTGACAAGGCCTCATAATTGACATTTTCTACCACTTCCCCCTATCAAAAAAAAAAAAAGAAAAAGAAATTAAGAAAGGTTTCTTTTGTGAGCACGAGATGGAGAAAATTGGCCATTTGTCTGTGAGGTAATAGGCTTTGGTATAATATGAAAATCTATCAAATGATTAAATTCAATGACATTAAATCACAATTCCTGAAAGGAGAATACTGCACAGTTTAATTCTATTTAATTTTTGACGGGGGAAAAAAAAAAGCCAAAAAAAAAATGTTTGAGTTTCTCTTAAGCTGATTTCTCTGTGCTCTTTCTTAAAAGTGCCTTTCTAGTTGCCACACAGTGATGTGATCATTATCTGTCACCTCGTCGCCTTGCTGCCTCAACACGCAGTAAAATACAAAAAAAAAAAAGGGGGGGAGAGACAGAGAAGAAAAAAAAAAAAAAAGAAAAAGACCAGAGGAGCTTGTGAAGTATGACTTCCTATCCCAAGACTCATTGCCTGCGATTCGTACCGCTTGACAGTAATGATCTTATTACAGTACTCTGGACCTTGAAGAGATTTCATGAGGAGAGCGAAAGGACGTGCCTCCATGTAATCAAGTGGCGCTGAATATTCCACGCGTTTTTGATCACACACTGATTGGGCACAGTTTTAGCCCATCTTCTAGTCAATTATGCATGGCCCCTTGTGCTCCTGCGATCGTCAGAAACATTGATAGCTGTTGTCTGGGGGAGTTCGGGAGGGGGGGTAGGCTGGCAGCCAGCCAGGGGTTTGAAGTGCAGTCATTCCGGGAGAAGTGCTTTTTAGTTGGAATTGATTACCTTTCTTTAGGTTTTTGCTTAATGGCAAAACTGTATTGGAGAGGGCTTCAGGTGAAAAATGGACGTATTAGCCATTTAGAGCAGCTGAACTCCTAGTCAATTTTTAGCTTTCCTCCAGTTTCCATCTAATTTGTATTTAATGATGTAATGTTTGATAATATTTAAGATATTTTATTTTCCGTTCCCGCTGAGCACACATTGTTAAATTACAGCGTATCAATTTTCAGGTTTTCAGAATTAAATCCAGTTTAACCTTCAGGCTGTGAGAACATGTCTTCTTTGGCATCTCTTCCAGCCAGCATTCAGTTTGTCTGTGAGTGGTACCGAGATGACGTTCCCGAGCCGAGCGAGTGCTGTTTTCATCCTGTAATGAGGATAAATCTGTCTGCTTTCAAAGGAGCAAAGGGGTCGGTAGCTGGGTCCTTAGTTTAGATTCTCTTGTCTCAGAGGCTGATTAGGCTTCTGTTAATTTCTTGCCTATAAAAACATCACATCTTTCTTAATTCAGATCCTTCCTAAAATGAGAAGATGGTCATTAAAGGCATATCAAACCCCAAGCTCCATTTCAGAAAATATTTAATCCTAAGTGATGCTTCTTCTTGTGCCAGTACCACCAATCTCGTTTCTCACATTTGAATATCCTGCAATATATAATTTTTGGGTGGGCGTGTAGTTTGGAGAGATGGGAGTAGGACTTTATAGCAGGCTGAAGTATGACACGTTAACCACGTGTCAAGTGAAGAGCTTTATGTTTCCCCTACTTGGAACGTGCTGTGACTGGCAGTGAAAAGATGCAGTCAAAATACTCCTGTAGCACCCCAAATTTTTGTTGCCATTCGTCAGTAGAATTCTGCTCTGCCTGCCTGCTGCTGGCTGAAATAATAAAGCAGACCTGCAAAAAGACATTGCAGGCTTTTCACCTTTTTTTCTGAAGGTGTTTCTGCCACTAAATATCTCCCTGGAGGTCCAATAGAATTTACAGGGCTGCTTAAACAGGTGAAATCTGAACAAAAGCTCAGTTGCCTCTTAAACTTGCAAGTGAGATCTTCATTATGGACCCTACCCCTCTTCTGTTACATGCCTTTTAACTGAGTTGTGGTTTGGTGGGTTTTTTTCCCTAAAACTAATCCTATCCCCTTTAAAAGCAGCTTTGATTATTTATTTATTTATTTTATTTCTTCCATACTTTATGATCAGTTTTCACTTCCCATTTAGGGGCCAAACAAGTCTTAAGAGGAAATTAAAACAAACAAAAAAGGGCAGTCTTGGTGGATTTTTGCTTTTTAAAACCGAGTTGTTGGGTTTTCTTCCAATGATTTGAAGTTCAGCTGTTGTCTGAAATTCCATGTCCTAATTTGGGGGGATTTATTTGCTTTATTTTGTAGTAATGCTTTACCACTTCTAGGCATCCCACAAGAGAATCTTTATTTTTTCCTCCTCCTTTGGAAAAGGAACCTCTAAATGTGTGTATTTGATGACCTGTGTGTCTTTGATCCTTGTACCAGCAGCCAGGGTTGCCATGTGCTCCTCAGCCTTCTGCAGCCTGCACTGAAATACAAGTTCTTCAGGCTGGGGGGGGGGCTCAATGCTTCTTCCTTGGTGAGGTTTTGAACCAGACCTTTAGTGCCCAAGTTGTAATAACCCAGCAGGCTCGTGGTCAGCTCCTGATTTTCTGGTTTTGTCTCCATTGAGGAGGTTCTTTTCTCCAACAGGAGCTATTTCACAGGGATGTAAATCATCAGAACCTGGTAAACACCAGACTAGTTAATGGTTTTAATACTACCACAACAGTCTGTCGAGTGCATTTGTGGACTCAAGGACCTCCAGCTTCTTGACATTTGCTAATCAGGGTTTACAAGCCTGAAGTAGTCCAAGTGCTGCTTGCTTAGGTGTCATAGCTGTGGACTCCTCAGCATAAAAAGGACATGGGCCTGTTGGAACAGGTCCAGCGGAGGGCCACCAAGATGACCAGAGGGATGGAGCACCTCTGCTGTGAGGACAGGCTGAGAGACCTCTCCTGCATCTCCCTTCAGATATTGGGCGGCTGCTCTACGGTCTCCCTGGAGCCTTCTCTTCTCCAGGCTGAACAACCCCAGCTCTCTCAGCCTGTCTTCATAGGAGAGGTGCTCC
>JAOTQQ010000079.1:38821899-38838524 GCA_026546715.1 Gallinago undulata
CTGCAGGGGGGTCGGACTAGATGGCCTTTGGAGGTCCCTTCCGGCCCAGATGATTCTATGATTCTATGATTCTACTTAGCGAATAGGCACCTGTAGTACCATATATAAAATAATAGAGTTAATTATAGAGATTGAAGAAAATATTTTGAAGGCAATATACTTTTTAGAAACAATGCTGCGAGAGCTCAAGACTGTTTAAATACAAAATATTTCTGTAGCTAAAGCCTCAAATGAGAGATTCTGCTGAAATACTGTAACAAACGTGTACATTTTCATCCTAAAATGGTACATAGTCCGCAGTCAAGATCTTTAAAATACCACCGAGAATTCCTCAAGAACTCTTTTCAGAAAATCCCCACTTGGCAGGCAAACCTGCCTGAGTGTCACAGAATACTTGAGAGGCCTCAGTGTTTAAATTAGAACAAAACTAATTGTAATAAATCATAGATTCGTATGTGCTTAATGTATTTAATAATAAGGTAAGATGTAAGTTAATATTTGCTAGATTACTTCATCTGGCGTGAGGATCCATAGTGATTATAAGGAGAATGTGAAAATCGATTAATTTTTAGGGATTTGTCAGGTATATTCTTTATCTCTCAGACTCTCTGCGTAGAGTTAGATGCCAATTTGCCTGGGCAAAATTCATATTAATAATTAGCTCACCATTGCTTATAGATAACCTTTTGATCTCTGCTCTGAAGTGAGAAGGTAAACTTTGGTAGCAGATTATTAGTGTCCCACGGAGTAATGAGGTGTGCTAGGATGATGGGGGGGGCAATTCACTGTGAAAGAGGAGACTCAGGCTTTGACTTACGTTGTGATCTTAAAAATAAAATAAAATAAAATTGAGTTTGATGGTGCACTAGTAGAAGGGATGTTAATCTGTAAAGCTGTATTGTTTACCCAGTCATCTTAGAACTGTTAAGGGTGTTTTGACTCTGAAGATGACTGAGGTTTGGGAAAGAATTACCTTCCTAATTACTGCCTTCCACTGTTTTTTAGAGGCATGATTGTGAGCTAGGGCTGAAGTTCCTAAGAGTAGGTCTACATCAGGGTCTGCTTCTGCAAAACAGTATATATCCAAGGTTTTAAGTACAGTACTCTGGTTTATTACCAACTAAAGAGTACAAGATATATTCAGAGCTATTGTGACATGAAAAAAATAGACATGGAGGAGATTGGAAGTAGGGTTTTGCTTTTTTGCTTAACTGTATTGATTATTACCTGCTGCCTTTCGTAATAAAAATATCAACATAGTTCATAGTGGTTTTTTTTTTTATTTTATCAATGTTATAAAAAAAAACTATTCGCAGGCTGATGACACTTAGAAAGTATTTGTAAAAAATCTATTAATAAAGAACTCTGCTGTTTCTCTGCCTGCAAAATATCCCAACAGCTTCTTCCCCATCACAGCCAGCAGACTGTTGCTCTCAGCCGATAAAGGCAGAGGCAGGTCGACTCCAATCAAAACATTGATTTCCTACAGATTAGTCACATAATGAAGAATGACAGCAAAGTAGTACAGAAAATACTATGTAAAGGCAACTTTGCTTTGAAATGAGATGATTTTCAAAGGTTTTCACATGTTGCCTGTGTAGCTCCGCAAGCAAAAGAAGAGTTTGTGTCTTTTACGTTCTGTCTTAAATGAATACAAGGAAACCCTACTCAGTGGTTAATTGAAGTATTTCACCATCTTTAAAGCAATGAATAGGAAAAAGTTTCTTTTTTTGCCTGAAATATTTCTTTCAGGCTTTTTATTTCCTCCACAGCCTTTGACTGGAGGAGATGTTCTTGTTACATGTCATCAGGTCCCATAATTTGTCATAACGCTACTCAATGGCTCGTATAAAAAACGCAAAGGGATGCTGTCAAGGTTGCTAGGCCCAAAGTTTAACCTACGATACTTTTGAAAAAAAGAAGAAAAGATTGACATAAACTGTCTCCCCAGACCCCCGAACAGAGCCAGAATAAAATCCAAAATTATTTTTCTGAGCAACGCAGGAGCCAGTGCATCAGTCTCTTTGAGGCTCTGCTTGTGAAAATTGTTCTGTGCTTTAGTCCTACTTGTAGGAGGACGTTGAATATACAAGGAACTTAGCTCTGTGGCGCATTAAGAGGAGAGGATTCCTTGTTCGTTCCAGTTATCCTTCTGGAGCGAAGTAGGTTATAGAGACCCTGCGAGGTACAGAGGGTTATTTGTCATTTCAAGGTCAACGCCGCATTTAGCGTCTAGGAATTGTCAGCCTTAGCTCTTAGTCCCTACCAGGTATTCATTTTCCCGTGTTTCACATCTGTCTTACACATCAACCAGGATGTATGCCAAAGCTTGAGATTTTGATTGACAAATCTGAAATTATTTAATTTAATTTTTTTAACCCCTTTTTTTTTTCTTTTTTTTTTTTTCCCCTCTTAAAAAGCTTTGGGGAAAGAGGAGATGGAGATTTTTATCTGCAAGTAAAGCTGCTAAATGCAGCTTTAGGTAATAGGAGCCAGAAGTCTAGTGTGGACTAGGTTGAAATGAGAACTGTGGAAATCCTTCGAGATTTACTAGGGAAACTTCCCTTTAAATCCCTGTTTATATCTCAGCTGTACATCTCTGGGGACAGGTTTCATTATTTCCCCCCCGCTTTTTGGCTGGAGCTGCTTTCCAGCCCCGGTCTGCGTTAGATGAATCAATAGGGTGAGCTTCTCCTGTTCACCAGTTACACTGACCCCAGAGTTTAAATCAATTTACTCCTGATTTTTTCAGTACATCCAGCCTATTCCCATTTCTAGCAGGAAAAGCTAACTGTATTGGTTACAGCATCTTTAAAGATTTTGTATCCTCTCAGTGACATTACGGCCTACCTGGGGAAAAAGTGTTTTATCGCTCTGGAGGGAACTCAGCCGATCAGTCTCTGGTTGATAGCTCTGATTTTCTCCTGAGCGGGCTTTCTATTACCTCCAATAGCAGCTTGCTTTTGCTTGGCTTTTCATATTTAGTTCCTTTACCAAACCCATTTAATCTTGCCCACCAAGCAAGCAGTCCTTAACTTGCTGCACGTGTGCCGTCGTGCCCAATAAAAGAAAGAATCTGCTAGTCCATCAACCTTTATTATATCTGATTACGCAGTGTTTTGGCAGTCATCTCGTGCTATTATGTGTCATCGTTTTTCTGTGCCATCAATTATTGCGACTACCTGCACATTAACTCCTTCACATGGAAGGGTGAGAGCCTCTGCTTTCTTTTAGAGAGCTGATTGATGGGTTAGAAGAAGACAGCGGGGTCATGCTAATGCCTTACCGTGCCTGAGAGATGCAGAGTAAATAATTAAACGTCGTTAGTCCCCACTCCACCTGAGCAATAGGGCATGTGCTTGATGTTGAGATTGTATAGTTCCAGCCAAGCCTAATGCCTCTGCCTTGAAAAAACACAGTGTAGTTCTCTTAATACATATATATATGTGTGTACATAAACTCGAACCTTTATTAGGCTTAGTCTCTGTAATTGTGAACAATGGTAAGACAATTTGTCTGGGAGGAGAGGTTAAACATAATTATGTGAGTAATCTGAAAATGTTTAGGAAGGATCCAGGTGCAAAAGACCCGTGGTTCTCCACTCAAAAGGATGCTTGTGATTTAAAAAGTGTTATGATTAGGAGTGTAAGTGGAGGAAAACAATTTAAGAAAACGTCAACGGGAAGGATTGTGAAGGTGATGACAAGGAATGCGAATCAGTACATAGAAAATGTATATTGTTGATAAAGGAAATTAAAGGTGTTAGAAATCATTGATGGTCTGCGGAATGTGAGGTTGGTGAAAAAGGAATTTCTTAAATTCGTCAGCAACAAATAAACTGTAGCCATGATACGAATGTAAAAATCTTTGAAATGTAATAATCTTTGAAAAAAGATTATAGTCATGAATCCTGATCTCAAAAAGGAAAAGCAGGAAACTTTTTATCATTTGAAAGAATAACAATTCACCTTACCTTAAATTTGTACTTCTTCTAAACAGTTAAGCAACAGCTAAACAGCTAATCATCTACAGTGTTTGTTTATTTAGGTTGTTGCTATTATTATTATTTATATCTGCACAACCAGATTAGCTGATTTCTTAAACCAGCTAGGAAGTTGGCTAGAGAGCTTTCTAATGAACTTTCTAAGGAACCCTGTAATCCTCAAGGGATTTTGTAGCAATGAAAATGTTTCAGAGACCTGGAATAAAATGGATATTGTGCTTGTAGCTGAAAAGAAGGAAGGGATCCTGAAGAATCTGGGTATTATTTAACCTCATATAGATTATGTGCAAAATAATGGAAAGGCAAATATGTGGTATGATCAGAAAATAATTTCCATTGGCAGAGTAAATAACAGAATCGTCTAAATCTCTTACAGGAGATTGTGAAGTGATAAAAAGCTGAGCAATTTTTAGTGCTACCTTATAACAAATACCTTTCAAGAGCAAGTATATTGAGTTAGTCCTGCCCGATAATGTGAACTTAAAAAAAAAAAAAATAAGTTGTACAAGCACTAGAAAAATAATCAATGTGATTTAAATTAAAAAGATTGAAATGGCTAACCAGTAGATTACAAGAAGCGGTTGTAAATGGGTATCCATCATCCAAACACAGAGAAGAGTTGACTTGGGATTTGTTTTCAGCCACATGCTGTTTGGTGTTGTAGGTGATTTTTCCTCACTTGCGGTGATGTTAGTCATCTCCGTTCTCCATCCTCGTTTCTCCTGTTAGTAGGAATGTAGCCTCTAAGATTTTTCACCTGTTCAGGGATCTTATAGGCCTTCAGAAGAAAATTCTTCTTGTATCAGATCCCCTTCTCTTCCTCTTCTTTGAACAGTCCCATGAGTGCACAGTCAAACTGAGCTTTTGCCCTTCTATGGCCGACTCAGACAGACCCATCTACATGGGGCTTTGTACTCTCTATCCAGTCTCACCCATCTCCTCATGCCTCTAACCTACAGCCCCCCTACAGCCTAAAAATATTTGCAGCTTGGCGTAGGGCTGCACTGCTTTATATTTGCAAACAGTAGAGAACCGAGTGAAAACTTCAGTTGTCTGTGTAGGTTGTAATTTAAATGGGCAAAAGTCTGTAACCTTTACAAATATGATTCCCATCTGACCCCATGGCAACGATAGAAAAATGTTTTTTTTTATTATGGCTTAGTTGGCTTGTAATACGCTGTTCATTTTATACTTACCTATTTTTAACAACAAAATGAGATAAAGAATCATAGAATTGTCTAGGTTGGAAGGGACCTTCAAGATCATCTAGTCCAACCATCAACCCAACCCTGACAAAAATCACTAAAAGAAGGAAGTTATCATCTCTCTACTGTATGCAAAATGACTTTTAAGGCTAATGGGATTGCGTTGGGGTATTAGTTAATCGTTTGCGAAGTGTTGAGCTATAGCAAAGTACATACTAGAACGTAAGCATCTTTGATCTGTCACTTTGTTCAGTTGGCAAAATTGGAATGCTTTTATTCTCCCTCTGCGTGTTTGTGGGGGTTGTTTTGTCTTTCATTAGGCTGGTTTTCCTCATTAAATAGAAGTGGGCGTAATTTTTTTAATATGAAAAACTAAACCTTTTGAGTGCAAAGCTGGAAAATAACACAAGAGAAGGCAAATCCCAGGAAGCTTAGCGCTCTGAGGGCTTTACTGCTTTTGAAAGACTGCCTTGGTAAAACACGTTTGACTTCTGCTGGAAGGAGGATGGTACCAATAGAACCAGAGATAAAGCTACTATTGATGAGCTGCTTATAAATCTGAAGCTTTATTCATTTCTCAAGGAAAAAGTTGGGGGGGGGCAGAATCCTGCCTCATACTGCCTAAAAAGCATCCACATCCTTCTCTCCCGTCTGAGGGGAAAATGGGTTTTGTGGTACGTGATAATACGCTCTCACGTAACGGTCTTGACAGCTCTGTATGATGCTGCAGTTCGGATTTTGCCATCAAGAAAAAATCTATAAACTATACTGAGCTTTCTGAAATCATTAATGCCTTGGTTGTATTGATGATTTCATTTCTGCGCTAGAGGAGCGTGGCTAATCCACCTCGCCGTGAGCTGCAGCTTCCCATTTTTATGATACTCCTCCTCTTTCTCACCGTGGTCTCCCTCCCCCTACTGAAAAAAAAAAAAAAAAAAAAAAAAAAATCACGTAAATTGATTTGGGGATCAGCCTTGATAAAATACCAGCATTCAGCCCCTCACGACAGCGTGGCTGTATTGTTAGCTGTTCTTGATTATTTGGCTGCTCCAGCAGAAGCTGCCACATCCGAGTTGGAAGTGTGCAGAGATTAACTGGTGTCTGTCCAACCATTTGTCATACAAATAACAGTGCCAGTAGAGTGAAATACTATAAATCATTTTTTTCCAGGATTGAAACCTTTTATCAGTTGTGTCACTTTCATTATTCAATAAGCGATTAGTAACAGCCATTGTCATTTAGCCATTTAGTAGTTAACAACTCCGAGCTTTGACTGGTAAGGAAGCCTTTGACACGAGCATCTGATGTAAATGCAAGATTTAATATTTATCTTTCCAGGCCAAACGCAGTTGTTACTCGGTGTTTTTACTGAAAGATGAAGGGCAGCACAACTTAGACGTGAGTCTCTTAATTTGTTCAGCCTCCTGGTTTTGCTTTATCACGCAGCCATGTGGTGTTTGTGTGCACCCTGACAAAATGGGCAGTAGTAGTTAAAATATGGAAATATAAAATCGCATCCTCCTTTTTCCAGCTTCTTCCCTCTAAAGCTAATTGCAGCGCCTCCCAAGGGATCTTCTGCAACCACAGCCTTTGAAAAAAATCAGATTACAGGAATGATAACCTTTACGTAAGAGCCATCGCAGAAGTTAACGCAGATCTTGTTGGAATTGTTCATAATGATATCTGGGTGGGTGTTGGGTAATAGCACATCAAGAATGTCTTGAACTTACTTTTACATTTTTCACTGGTTGTGTTCAAACGAACAACTTCTGGTAAATCTGAGGAGCCCCATCCAATACAAACATAGATAGCAGTAGCCTCCTGCATGTGAAGCCCTTTGAAATCCACATGCAATCTACAGAGAAGGGACAGAATTTTGGAAAGACTTTTTCCTGTTCCCACCATAAGTTTAAAACGGAAGAGTCTTAATACTTCATTTCTCCATAAGAGGAGACCTGGGTTAAGACTACCTGCTCGAAGAGATGGACACCTTCAGACTCTGTTGTAGGTCATTGGTTTTGGAAGTTAAGTTGATTAATCCACAAACTACTTCTGAAAGGTCCAAGGTTTTTTGTCCCATTGCCCTCATTGAGCTAACTATTTAATTTTGCAGGCTTTGGGGAGGCCTAAAATGCAAATTAATAGATTTACTGCTAGCATGCCTAGGTGCAGGTGTTGGGGGCATGCTCCTAAGTACAAACTTCTACTTGATTCCTAGCCCCAGTGAACCCTCCATGCCTCAAGTTGTCCTCCTTGCAATGTAGGACCCAACATCAGTGGGTCTGTGCTTTCTGATGGAGCCAGGGGAAGGAACTGAAAGTCATCTTCTAACCGTGTGGGTGCAGGCAAAAGGGGAGACGGTGACCTTCCTGTTTTAGCGCGAGCGTTCAGCTTTATAGAGAAATAATAATTACAGATGGCTTAGTAGTTTGGAGGAAAAGGCCTTGACACAATAAATCTCCCCAACTAGAATCTCTCCAGTGAGGAATCCCTGTACTAACGTTGGGAGGTTGTACCACAAGCAGAGTAATGCGCTAAACTATGAAACACCTAATACCGGCAGATTGTCTGTCTCTGGCTTATTTTTACAAGCCACAAAAATTAAGGAAGAATTTATGTCACGTCTGTAGCTCCAGTGGAAAGCAGGGCTGTGTCTGCTCACATATGGACGTTGATTCCCCAAGAACAAACCAAGGCAGTTTGTGCACGCGTGCTCCTGTCACTGCTTACCCTGCCGGGAGGACAAACTACTAATGAGCCCGGATCATGGGGTGGGTTTTTGCAAAGGATGGAAACGCTTCGGGTAAGCCTAAATAATCTATATTTCTAATGGACGGATCACCTTTTCTGAAACGGGTGTAGCACAGGGTGGTCTTTTGCACAGCTTGAGCTGTAGTGGAGTTGAGTTGCACAACTCGCTCGTAGTTGAGCAAGGTTTGGGTCTTCTAGTGGAGTTATCTTGCCTGTGCTATACTATCTAGTGTTCCTTAGGAGATGATAGGGAACAGCGATTGCTTTTTCAGAAGAGGAAACCGCTTGTGAAATCTTAGGCAGCTGTGCTTTTTATCCCAGTTTTTATTTGCGTAGCGCGAGCTTACCATTTTGCAGCAGCGTGGATGGTATGGGAGGTGGTAGGAATGGGAATTCTGGTTTCTGTTCAGTTTTAGAATTGTATTAAATTTCAGAAAAAGTCAACGCTCAACTAACAAAACTGACTATAATGTCCAATCCAGCTTTATGTTTGCTTTCTTAAAAGACTTCTGTAGACAACTTGTATACCTTCGTTGATAACAATGAAGGTAGCAGGAAGTCTCCCTTATCACTTTACGATCATTTTATTCAATGCTGAAAATGAAATAAATTCAAGATAAGCAGGTCTTCAGAAAAATCTAACTCTTCCTCACCTGTTTCTACAAAAATTCTTAAGGAAGTGAGAACTGTAAGAATTACATAAATATAGGTGTTCCCTGCTGCCTTCGTACTGGCTCAGTTTGGACTTGTTTCTTCTAAGGTACCTTGAGAGAAGTTGCTGTGAAGCCCGTTGATCAGTGCACATTGATCCTGCCTCGTACAGAAATATTTTTTTATCTCCAAACAAGTTACGGTTTGTGCTCTTTTTGGCTTTAATTGAGCCCAATGATACTAGTTTATGGTAGCACATTTTATTTTTGGTTTGCGGTATTTCAGTTCTGGCACCTAATATTACATCAGAAAAGAAATTTTGTGAAAAAGCAAACGGCCAAATACCTGGGAAATTTCGCCGTGCCTGCACGGAGTATGCCTTTTCAAAGCGAGCAGCGAGAATAGAACTCCTGTGAGCAGAAACAGCTCTTTCTGCTGTTTTGTAACTGTTTTCTTGACAGTAATTGCTCGTGCTATCAACAAAATGTGGCTGCTTTTTTGTTCAGAGGAAGGAGGGTGCAGAACAATGCACCTCTGGTTAATGGATTTAAATGCTCCTTGTTTATCAGCCTATAACAGGCAAGATTGTCCTCTCCCTATCCATAGATGAAACTGATGGTCCGAAACAAGAATAAATCCATCATGCCATAAAAGTAGTGATTCTCCATGGGGTAAGCAAGGAAGCGTTGCCTCTTTTCACTGAGCCAATACTGTGTCTAAACAGCGGAAAGAAGGTGGGCTGATGGAGAATGACAGGCGTCCCCCCTATGTCCCACTCTCGCTTCTCTAATCTCCTCTGTGTCCCAGATGCTTCCCCCATGCCGTTTCCTCTTCAGCTGTCCCATGCGATGTTTCTTACTCATCTTCTTCAAAATACATCGGCATGTTTTTGGGGATGGTGCTTTTGACATCATTTAGTGGTGGCCTTGTCAATCGGGATCTCAAGACCCAAGTGGTTTGGGTGTCATATCAGAGTTTTTGGTCACAAATGTAATTTCGGCTGCATGTAGCGATATGAAGAAGTCTCAGTTACCATCTCTTTTCATCCTGGAGTCGTATTTGGCTACGAGGTGTTGAGTTGAGAAGGCTGGTTTCCTTGCCACGTCGGGTTTTGAAAGTGGCGTCCCAGGTGGGGGCGTCACTTGAGCTCCAATGACACTAATTACAAGCACGAGACTGATCTTGAAATCAAGATGTTGACTAGATAATTGGATCGGAATTCAAATATCTTTGAAATTCCAGAGGGCCCAATATCCTGTATCAAATCTAATTGTGTAGGGGAAAAAAAAAAAACAACCCACCACCACAAGAGTTAGTAGCACAGAAGAAATATAGTAACAGTAGGTCGTATTTAACATTTGATGCTAAGATATAATGACACAAGCTGCTTTTCTTTAAGTGCTTTGTTACTAAACCAAAAATAAGCCAATACCCAACGTACCCTTGCTTAGCTTCTATAGAGCTCTGGTAATTAATACGTGATGATGCTAGGTTATTTGTCTTGTATTTCCAGTTGTAAAAGACACGATATAAACAACGGGTCAGAGTCAGGAGGTCTGCTTACGCACTGCTCCACCTCTCTGGAGTAGTTTAATATGGGCAATAAATATTAAAATGCAATTAAAATAAAAATATAATTTTTAATAAGCACATTTTAAGTGGGTTTTTCACATTTAAATCACTAGAGTGGGGCCAGCTGGGTTTTTCAGAAAACTGTGATGTGGCATTAAAAGTGAAAAAAAAAATCAATGATAATTTTATTTTGACCAAGTACGTTTTGTTGGGGAAATATTTTATTTCACTTCGCAGTTTTGGGGTTGGTTGGGGTTTTTTTTAGTACAAACGTGCACGGAAAAGCAGAAGCAGGGTGACAGGCTGGTTCTCTAATTCCATAATAACTCAGGTAGCCTTGTGAAGTCAACCCCATTGGAGAAACCAACCTTAGAAATTGGTCGATCAAATGCTACAAGCAAAGTACTTGTTTTCCAGTATTGAAGCTGGTGGTCTAGTGATCACAGCCAAGCAATTACAGCCCTGTTAGATAGCCTGACTAGTAGTCATTAAATAATTATACCTTTGATTAGCTGCTTTAACTGTTCGTTGCCTTTGAAATATGATAGTATAATTTAAAGCTTTTATTAAAAGACAATTTTTCTAGGTGGCTGAAAAGGATTTTTGTGTGTATATAAAAGACCCATAATTTTCTGCTTCAGATAATGAAAAACTGAGAAAAATGTTTCCAATTAACATTTGCTTTTGTCGATTTGAATCTTGTATGTTTATAGCGTATTGGAAATGCACTGAAATAGTTCAGTGGGTCCTTTACTTACTGCAAAAGTTTTGATGCAGAAATCTTACGGGGGGGGAAAATAATTAAAAACCTTTTTTTAGAAATGTTCCATTAAAAGAGCTTTTTTCCTTTCTCACAAGTAGAAGTATGAATGTGTTATCATTTTTTTCCCTTTCATTTGAAATATTCAAACCTGAATCAAAGCCAAATGTAATTAAGTATTAATGGGATTTGAAGTATTAGTTTTAGAGTGTTTTGTGGGTTTAAAAGAGAGCACTGGAAAGAATTCTAGTTTCAGAGGGAAGGTTGCGTTTTTTTTATCAGGCATAAAGTTTTACTTGTATTTGGGCTAAGCAACTTTTGCAACTCAGCACTTTTAGTAATTTCTTTTGATACCCAGCAGCTTGTTTTTCTGAGTATTCTGGTATCCAAAAAAGATCTATTAAGGGCTGTTACCATATGGAATCACTGGCAGCGGCTAAATCTTCTGTATTTCAGCTCCGTTATTTTAGTCTGTTGGGATATATGTCCTATTACTACCAATAGGAATTTTTGGGAACTTTAGAGTCGCATTGGAGTGTTTACTTTGGAAATGTGCTTTACTTTGGAAATCTGGTTTGATAGATACGCTGTATGTATTTGTTAGGAATTACAGAGAAGCAATGTACATACTGATAACACCCTTGCACTTTGGGGTTTTTATTTTAAAATTTAGTGTTGGTTAGATCTAGAAACACAATGTATCCGGATTATTTTACATTCTAAATGCGATATATTGATATGCCTAGTCTTCTTTTTTTTTTAATTAAAAACCCTTTTTGAGGAATTTTTATCATTACTTTTATCATTGCTACTTCTACGTAGGGTAAAACAGCATCAAGCCCCTTCGCAGTCACAGAAACAAGTTGACACGATGTAAGAATCCCCTCAGTTGCATCTTAATGAAATCATTTCAAGCCTCTTAATGGAAGACCGTGGAGCTGTTGAGCAAATCGCTGTTCTGCTGACCGCCGAGAAAGGGAAAAATCCCCAATCTGCCATTTTACGGCCCCTGCTGAAAAGCACGCCCGATGCTGAGCAGGTTGAAAAAGAGCAGGAGAGCTGAAGGGCAGAATCCTTTCCCCGGAGGGGTGGCAACTAGATGGTCCCAGAGTTTATCCTTAAATACCCCTCTGATTCTCAAGTTGCCTCTCATCCAGATCTTACATACCCCTGTTTTTCTGGATAAACATCGCGCAGGTATTCTATGAAAAATGTTCCCCTGGCCTGTGCTGTGGGAGAAGGTTTTCCCTTGTAGATCTTCGGGGCTTTTAATTGTTGTACAATAGGAATAAATAATCACGCGTCCTTAGGCGTATGGACGGTGTTATTTATTTTGTGTGGGTGATGATGAGATGTTCCACAAAATGAGCGGCATGCCAACTCCAGCCCCAGCCCCCTTCCTCCAGCATAGGTGAAAAGATCCTATTATTTCTGATAATTGATGCTGAGGGCTGTGGCGTGCCTCATTTAATCAGCCCTGTTCAGCATACTCTAGGGATGTAATTCATGCACACTTTAACATCCAACATGGCTGGCAAGGCTTGGACACACAACCGAACGGCTACATCATTCTTTAATCAGCTATCTGAAGACTATTTATCTAATCAACAAAGAACTCCGTCGCATGCAGCAGACCAGAGGTGACATTAACACGTCTGTAGTTTCTCAGCACAGCAGGGGAGGAAGATTTTTGGGGTGGGGCTGTAGATATTAATACCATCCTAAGAATAAAAGCATATTTCTGCTTATCCAAGTGTATAAAGAATTGAATTTGGAGCGAGTCAAAGGGGGTTAATGTGTTGGTTTGTGGAGTATGGTATCTTAAGCATCCTTAGAGAACTTCGTGGGTACCAAACATGTATCCTCAGATCACACATGGGTAAGTGGGCTTTCAAAAAACGTGTAGCTATTGCTTTTAGAAATGATGGCATGTGATTGTAGTGGCAGTAAACACATTCACTACAACGCTGAACTAATCAAAACCAGATAGGAAAAGGAGATTCATTAACACAGAATAAATAGCATCCCTATTAAAGAAAGCAAACACAGAAATTCTGTCTGCGAGGGGTTGGTCACAGATGCAAAGTTACTGCCTGAACAAATACAAAGATATGTGGTAATTGGGAGTCATTAAGTTTAATTGATTCCCAGTTACTTGGTCTCTTAACAAAAGGCTGTACCGAAGCCTAGTTTTCTTCGTATAACCAATTACCTGCTCTCCCTTTAAGATGTACACCTTAAAACATAGAAGCAAGCTTATTTTACATACAGCATATACATTAAATGAGTGTCCTCCTGCTCACAAAGTGGGGCATTCAGATGCATCGGCAAACAAAGGCTGGCCTGTGTCTCCAGGTGCAGCTGGATGTCCTCCCAGAGCTTCAGCCGAAATGGCAAGCTGTTACCAGCTATTTTATTGTAATGGACAGAGACCTAACATGTAATCATCTCCCACTAGATTTAAGTATCTTCTATTTATATTGGGGTTTTAGTGCTCTCTTTCAGTGGTGGTTGGATGCTCGAAGGCTCGGATGGCCATTAAATGACCTGCATAGCTTCTGCTTCAGAGTGCGAGCGTTCCAGTCCTCTTACAAACTGAAAAAAAATTGCAGATAAGCACCTAGAAAATTAAAATAACAGAATTACTGCCCCTGGTCAAGCGCAACGGGTCCGGTCAGTCCTTACAAAGCCACGGCAAGGACCTTCACGATGTGCTGTACAACCACAGGTCCTCTCTCCCTTTGCAGTGGCCAGCCTGTAGCTTTTCAAGCGTTGATTTAAGCAGTTTGATAAGGATCTTCATAGGAGAGCTGCAGTAGTAACCACTGCTGACCGTCCCAAGGCAGCTATGGATTTTTAAAGGTCCAAAATGTAGATCTGGAAGCCAAATGGTTCTCATGTGGTCAGTGAAAGAGAAGGGCAGATTGGTGGGATTAATATATTTTAAGAATAAGCAAGCAGGACAAGCTTGTTTGGAACAAACCCAAAAAGAGTAGGAGCCTTATTACCTTAACTCCAGAAGAGGTCAAAGCCTATTTTCTGGAAAGATGAGCTTATTGAATCAAGACGAACTCCTGAAAGGCTGGGGCTTTGTTGAGCCGGACTCAATGAATCAGTGCGATGGTTTTGAGGCTGGAATGAGGTTTATGAGTGGACGTTTTATGGACGGTTTATGAGTGGAGTTTGAACGGGCTTTCATATCATCTTGTGTGCAAGAAACACTGAAGAAAACACTCAGGGGTAACACAACCCCCTCTGAAACGACAGATGCGATAGCCTGATTTAACTAGGTGATCTTGAAGGTCCCACTTTAAGTTCCAACTTACACCATTTTTACGATTTTATAGAGAGGACGCCCATTGGAAAAACACTTATCACCAGGTAGCTGTGCGTTTTGCTGTCTCCGCTTCCCAGCTGCATCCAGAGAAACTGCTTGCTGAGAAAAATTATGCAAAAAGACTGTTTTCTAAGTGGCTCAAGCAAGTGTTCAGCCCAGAATATTTCATTATCTTGGTCTTCATTTATAGAATCATAGAATTGCCTAGGTTGGAAGGGACCTTAAAGATCATCTAGTCCAACCACGGCTTTTGTGAATTCTTGGGGTAAAATGCAAGTCATGGACCAACACCTGGGAAATCTTTATTCTTGGGTTTTGGTTGGGGGAGGTGGGATGGGTTTTTTTGCTTCTAAGTCATCATAGATGAGACCTGAATGAAGAATACTGAGTGTTTTGTCTTACACTGTTTGACTGAGCTGGGCTTTTTTAGGTGTTTCAATGGAGAAGTGGCAAGGGACTTTCTAAAAGTCTGAGCTCGCACTTTTCAATTATCTCTGAAATGCAAAGCTGGGATTAAAAATTAAAAAAAAAAAAATTGCAAGAGCGTCTTGGATAAGTAAAGCAGGAGTGAAGGAGAGAGAGGCTGTGGTTGTATATATACGCATCGTAATCCCTTTGATGGGGAAGGGCTTATCCAGTCCTCCCTCCTTGAATACAGGAGTGGCAGTTTTACCACAGCAAAAATTTGCAATTGCCTGTAAAAAACATTATGATGAAATTTAAGATAATGTTAAACAAAAAAAAACCCAATGAGGCAGTTTGATTAAACAAGCAAGCAACTGCTTGTTTGTCGGGCAGATGCAAACTCAGGATTACCCATTTCCAAAGGTGTAGCAGCACTGCCAGCCACTGCAGGTGACGTTCTGGTAGGAGAACAGAATGTTTTTCTAATTTCTACGTTACTGAGATGGGGAAGATTCATGTGTGGCTTTCTAGGGCTGAGCTGATGCATCAGTTTAGATAGTATGTGGTTCTTTCACAACATGTGGAGATTTTCAGCTAGCTGCTAAGTATGTTTCTGTTAGGATTGAACAATGGCTGACCTCTGTCCTAAGTGCTATAAAAAAAAATAATATCCAGGTGGCTTGTTGTAATATTCGACACAGTTACATGGGAATGCATCGTTCTTCCTTCCTTAAAAATCAGTCAGGTGGATTCCAGGTCCTCAACTGGTACATCTGAACCAAACGCTCCAGTAAGTATGCACCTCGCAACTGATGCATCCCATCATTGATGATGCAATTGAAAGCAGCTTCCTTGCAAAAGCTCAAGAAATCATTAAAAAAAAAGAAAAAAGAAAAAACAAAACAAACCCACATCTCAGGCTCCGAAAGTCAAATCTTTCAGGGTTGGGTGCTTTCTGATGTCTTCCTGTGGTCACTACTGGGAGGAACTTGCGCCGAGTCGAAGGTTGCCGTTCTCCCGGCGTTGTTTTGCAGTTGTTAAAAGCCAGACTCCGTGCTGTTGGGTGACAGATAATGACTTCTTCTTCTTCTAGTCCAGGTAGAGGGTTAGGATGCACAAATTAATTTGCCCAGCCAAGACAGGAGTTAAATCTTGGCAATCTAAATTTCTGGAGTTAATGAGCTTGGATAAGAACAGAAACCGTGCTGCTACTCCGTGTCTACATGCCGGTCGGGATGGTGGGGACTGCTTTGATTGCTCCAAGATGTTGTTTTTCTGTCGGCAGCGAAGCCAGAGATCAGGGCAAGTGTCAGTGTTAATAAAAGACGTTCTTGAAACATTATTACAATACATTAGACATTCAGATTGTGGTAGCACAACACACTAGACGGAATACCAGGTGCCGTTTCAGTAGAAGCTAAATTAAATACGCGGTGTCTTCTGGGAAGTAGTTGACTTTGTTCCAGATAGGTGACATTTCAGAGAGGTTAGTATCTCTAGTTAGAGGTACTTCTTGGTCTCTTTTTTTGAAGAAAGCAGGCTTCCAGAAAATACTTAAATCTCCCTTAAAGATCTTTCTAATTAGGGAGATTTGTTGCTGTTAAAATAATGAAGTAGATATTTCTTAGAGCTTTTTACGGGAAACCAGTTGAGGTTTATTTGTTTGTTTAAGTGTATCTGTACTGTATAGACATAGATATCCAGACTTGGCAACAAGAGCTTTCATTGAATTAACTTTTAAACCTGCAAGTGTTTAGGGGCCTGGAGCATCTCTCTGATGAGGAGAGGCTTGAGGGACTTAGGTCTTTTTAGTCTGGAGAAGAGAAGGCTGAGGGGGCATCTGATCAATGCTTATCAATACTTCAAGGGAGGGTGTCAAGAGGATGGGGCTGGTCTTTTTTTCAGTGGTGCCCAGGGACAGGACAAGAGGAAATGGGCACA
>JAOTQQ010000079.1:38855637-38878443 GCA_026546715.1 Gallinago undulata
TATTTCTTTCCTGAAAGGGTTGTCAGGCATTGGAATGGGCTGCCCAGGGAGGTGGTTGAGGCACCATCCCTGGAGGTCTTCAAGAGACGAGTTGACATGGTGCTTGGGGGTATGGATTAGTGTTGAGCTGGTGTTCTTTTAGGTGTGGTGTGTGGTTTGTGTGGGTTTTTTTGTTTGTTTGTGGGGGTTTTATATTGTTTGCGGGGGAGGGGGGGGTTGGTTTGGGGGTTTTTTTCACTGATTGGACTAGATGATCTTAAAAGGTCCCTTCCAACCTAGGTGATTCTGTGATTCTGTTAATAGTTTGTATTCCCATAGATGATTTAAACCCTCTTTGACTCTTCTTGCCATTTGGCCTTCCTAATCTTAAGGCAACCATCTTTCCTTTCGAAAAAATTGAGGTATTTCCAAAGCAATGTATCTTAAAATGTAAACACGCACATATGGTGGGCCTCAGCCTGCTGCTTTTTCTGCCAGGTTTTGCTTTATTTCCTTCTGTCCCTTTCTGCCTTGCCCGGGCAAGTCCTTACCCCTGGAGCATTTAGCATCACAAACACCAGCTCTCTTGTGGAAAGCTTAGGTAGTTTGCATCTTCACAAAGTCAGATGTTTAGGAGCAAAGGAATATGAGATGTTCCTGTCCCTCAGCTCTATTCAAGAGCCATCGATCTTCCACTTCAGAAGTCTCATTCTTCCTCTTTCTAGAGCTCTTTGCCTTTTTAGCACTTCATCGCAGCACTTTGTTTCACTAGGGAATTTCTGCCTTGTTGAATGTTAATCAGCAACATCTGTGTCCCACCAACCTTCTAGCCCACTGGCAGTCTCAGACTGAAGTTTTTAAGTCCTTTTTTTAAAACCTTCCCATCCCGGAGCAATAGATGAGGCAAAGTGCTCTTTGGGTGCTGGAGTTTTTTGCCCAAGGAGGTCCTATTTCATGTTTCAGAAGAAAACTGATGTTGCCTTTTCCCAAAGCATTGGAGTCCCAGTCCTGACTTCTGTCCGGAGACAGCAATGAAGGTGGTCAAATGGCTTAGGCAAACCTAGCTAAATTCCTGCCGCCAAAGGATTTTAGCTCTTCTAGTCTGACTGCTTAAAGAGCAGAGGAGAGGAGAAAGACCAGTCACTCTTTCGAGATATCTAGAGAGCATGAAATATCAGGTTCTTTTCTGCTGTAGAAGAAAATGGGGCGGGCTTCAAGAGGGAGAGTCTCCTCATGAGTTTCTCAGTCCAGGAGTCTGATAACTTGCTGTGGTGTAATTTGCATTTGAGAGCCAAACACTGAAGTACTGGCCACTGGGTGGCCCTGGGAAGCCTATGAGACTATCACAAGGTTCAATTTTATGTTCAGAATAGAAAAAAAACCACCCAAGGCTTTTAAAGAGTAGAAAAGATCTGAAGTTTTCTCGCTTTTGCTGCAACTCTTTGCAAGGTGCCTTTGCCCCCTGCTCCTTCTTTCCCTGGCTCTTCTGCTTCTCCCTTCTCAGCCCAACACATGCTAAACTCACCAGGATTTATTCTGGCCAAGCCTTTTCACCAGCTAAATCATGTCCAAAAGGATGAAGAAGATGGTGAGGAGGGTTTATTCCCCTGAAAGAGGTGTTCCAAGAGCCTTCACCTTCAAATCATCCTTCTGTTCGAGGTGCAAGTCAAGGTGGGGAGGAGGTTTTTAGAGAAGGAGAGAACAGAACACCTGTAAGAATATGGGCAGCTGGAAATTGTAATCTGGGCATATTCTATGATTTTAAAAGGTCATATTTTGTTTGATGCATTGTAACTAAAACAAAGAAGGGAAACCAAGCTTTATAGCACCTATAGCTGCATTGAATGGGCTTTTTCCTTCTTTTACTATCAAATTTGGATGTATAAATTATGGAGAAAAGCCTACCACATGCTTGTAAGTATTCTGAGCATCCCCCTTCAGAATTACTCTTAGCATCAGCAGGAAAAGTGAGCAGATTTTTGACAATCTAAAAAATAATTAGGGAAAAAACAGTTTGAATAGTTATTGCTTACTAACCACGTGTGGTTCTTTTCAGTATAAATCAGTGATAACAAATTTCAGGAATGAGATTTAAAAAGTGCTCAACTGCATATGAGGAGGGGAAGATGCAGATGGGAGCAGTGAATTGAAATCAGGGACATCTGTGACACGTAGTTTACAACAGCTTGCCTTTACTGTTGGTGAGTAGTGACTTCTGTAATCCAGCATACCTCCTTTTAAGAGCAATTTTTCACGTGCATGCGCTAAAACAGATGTCCTAAGTGACATCATGTGAGGTTTTTTCCCATAATCCATTGAATAATGGCCCTTGTCCAAACTCCTTGTTAGAGCCCTCTATTGCTCCATATTATCCAGTTCTCACCAGTTCTTCACTGGATGTCTATAAAGAGTTCAACATTTGCCTTTCCCAGTTTGCCACCTTCAAACTTAGCCGTGTGTTGTCAGGTTATTGGAATTTAAAATGCTGCCTTAAGAAAATGGCGTGTAACTTCTTGGTTATGGCTTTAGTGGACTCCAGTTGTACCGATGCTGTCAATTGGAAGTCAGTGAATATTTACAAAATTTATTCATTAAAAGATACAGAATCCCATGGGGTTGGAAGGGACCTCTGGAGATCATCTAGTCCAACCCCCTGACAATGCAGGTCCACCCAGAGCAGGTCCCACAGGAACATGTCCAGGTGGGGTTTGAATGTCTCCAGAGAAGGAGACTCCACCACCTCCCTGGGCAGCCTCTGCCAGGGCTCTGCCACCCTCAAAGTGAAGAAGGTCCTCCTCGTGTTTAGGTGGAACTTCTTCTATTCAAGTTTGTGCCCATTTCCTCTTGTCCTATCCCTGGGCACCACTGAGAAAAGACCAGCCCCATCCTCTTGACACACTAGATGTGCTTCAAGTATGCAGAAGTATTTGGTAGGGAGGCCAGGTTCTTAGCATTAGTTCTCTTGGAATAATTGGAAAAATATTAATCAGTATTTTTACTCATGCTCCTTTGAGGTCATTGCACTTTTTATTTTTTTGAAGATAATCATGGCCTTCGCAGGTCAGGGGCAGAGATTCCATTCCGAGACACATTTTGCGAATTTTAAATTATTATCTGCTCTGTTTAAGCTTTTACTGACAAGTCAGTATGTGGGGATTTTTAGCGTGTTTCAGATATACTACTGGTTCCCCCACTGGCAAGACACTGGAAGTAACTGGTGGAGGTGACCTGAAATGAGGAAATGAGTTTGTCATTATTATTTTACCAAGGATTTGGAAAGCATGGAAAGAGTTCTGTCTCACCTTGGTTTTTGGAGATCTGAAATGCTGTACATTCCTAGTGTAAGACTTGGTACGGACAGGAACTTTTCAAACAAAAGATCTGTTTTTCTGCTCAAATGAAATTAGATGGGAGATTTTGCTTGTTGGGGATATGTTTAGATTTCTAAGGACCAACTGAAAAATGTCAAGCAATGCCTTCAATGAAATGTGGGACTTTGCAATTATTATTATCTGATTTCATATTTGTTGTTCAAATATGACATGGCAAAGACAAGAAAAGGTTTTGTTTCCACATATTTTAACTGCCAAAAATAACTTTTTTGTATTTGGGTTACGTGAAGCAGATGAGAGTCTTTGGATGAAATTTCCCCAAATGGAAGGGGACACTAGAAATTAATTTTCTATCAGCTCTGAATGTTGTTTAGATTAGAATAAAAATTGTCTGCTCTTTCAATTAATCACTATTTTCCTGCTTGGCTTTTCGTGATAGCCTTCTACTTCTTTGGGAGGCCCAGGGTAAGGTGAGAAGAAAAGATCTGACAGCAGGGGGTAGAAACAGAAACCAACAAAAATTCCTCCCATATATCTTCCAATGCATTTGTTGAAATGAATGTTTGTGGGAAAGAGGGAGATCCATAAAAATTTAGATTTAAATAACACAGGACAGTGATAAAAAAGTGGGAATCTGTGGAAATGACTTTGAATTTCCCAGCTTTTGTCAGGTTTGTAACAACCTTATCATTTGGAGGGTTATTTTTGTGTGTGTGTGTGTCAGTAGAATCCTTCTGGCTTGTACACTAAAACTAGAACTACTCAAAGTATCACATTTTCATCTAAGCAATTATGTCCCTGATCTTACAGATTAAAACATGCCCCATAGTATGTTAGACGTGAAAGCCATATGTAGGTGATGATATAGATGGTTACTAAGGGAGTTGATACAGTTAGCGATAAATATATCGTACCTAGTTGCCTTTTTTTTTCTCCTTTTTCCCTTGTAATTGGCTATCCGTGGCCCCCAAGGAGGGGCTTTCTCCACTTCTTTCTCATCAGCTGCCCGCCACTGATTTTGTATTTTTTTTGTTTCTTCTTTTCTCTCTAATTAGAACCATAGAATCATAGAATCCCATGGGGTTGGAAGGGACCTCTGGAGATCATCTAGTCCAACCCCCTGCCAAAGCAGGTCCACCCAGAGCAGGTCCCACAGGAATGTGTCCAGGTGGGGTTTGAATGTCTCCAGAGGAGACTCCACCACCTCCCTGGGCAGCCTCTGCCAGGGCTCTACCACTCTCACAGTAAGGAAGTTCCTCCTCATCTTTAGGTGGAACTTCTTTGATTCAAGTTTGTGCCCATTTCCTCTTGTCCTGTCACTGAGCACCACTGCCCCATCCTCCTGACACTCTCCCTTTAAGTATTTACAAGCATTGATCAGATTCCCCCATCAGTCTTCTCTTCTCCAGACTAGAAAGACCAAAGTCCCTCAACCTCTCCTCAGGAGAGAGATTCTCCAGGCCCTTAATCACCTTTGTGGCCTTCTGCTGGACTCTCTCCAGCAGTTCTCTGTCCTTCTTGAACTGGGGAGCCCAGTGCTCCAGATGGGGCCTCCGCAGGGCAGAGCAGAGGAGCAGGATGACCTCCCTCCACCTGATGGTCAGCAATTCTTGATGCCCCCCAGGATGCCATTGGCCTTCATGGCCACAAGGGCCCATTGCTGGCTCATGGTCATCCTGTTTTTCACCAGAACTCCCAGGTCTTTTTCCTCAGAGGTGCCCTCCAGCAGGTCAGCCCCCAACCTGTACTCGAGCAACTCATATTTTTCTTTTTAATAAAGGTGGAAAGATATATCTTTTGAGGCCCCTCCCCCTCCGTAATAATTTTTTACTCCTTGAGGGTTTCTCAGGAGTGTTAGTATATCCATGGGGCAAAACTGACCTTTCTTTAAAACCTTCTAACTGTGCTTTTGGACAGGACACCTCCATTATTATTTTTTTCCCTGGAGCCAAAATCTTTATCAACAAACATTAACTAGGAAGTTTTGTCAGGCATTTCGTTGTACTAATCGTTTGTGTCCCTTTTCCTGTAGACCCTGACTGGGCCAGCTTGAATCTGGGAGCCCTCATCTGTATCGAATGCTCAGGAATACACCGAAACCTTGGCACCCACCTCTCCCGGGTCCGCTCTCTTGACCTGGATGACTGGCCCATCGAGCTCATCAAGGTGATGTCTTCTATCGGCAATGAGCTGGCGAACAGCGTCTGGGAGGAGAGCAGCCAAGGCCATATGAAGCCTTCTTCAGACTCCACAAGGTAGGCTTTCCTACTCCATCTTGCCAGGGCACGCGCCAAGCAGGTAGTATGGAATGCTGTAGGTGGCCAAGGCTGTAAGCTATGGGTGCATAAATCCTCATTTTTGGCATTGCTGTCAGAGGTGGTAGGGCACGGACTTTTAAATGGACTTTTATTTTAAAAGACCATTTATTGGTCTTATATATAAAAAGACCAATATGGACTTTTAAAATTCTCCCCTGTAGCAGGCCTTGTAAAAATTATTGTGTGTATATGTCTACAGTGTATGCCCAGGAAGGTGGTGCGCTAAAGGGGGATGTGGGTGTCAAAAGTTGAGTTATTTTTTCACTCTTCGTGAAGGTTTCCTCAGCAGCTCTGGAATCATGGGGTTTTTTGTTCACTTGGCTGACAGACAAACAGCAGGAGATTGAAGCCTCCCGCCTGGTTGTTCCTCAATCTAAATTATCATGTAATCCATCTCTTTGTTTCCGTGAGCCACCAAGTTCCTGGCTCTTGGACTGTCATTTTGTGCTTAATAATCTGCCTTCAGTAGTTCAAGCTCAGCCAGGAGCTGGGTAGCTGGGTACCTGGCCATCAGGTCTTTGGGTTCTCATCACGTGTTGAAAGTCCTGCTTACCTGTGGGCTTTCTTATTGGTGTTTTTTTTTAGTGTGATATATCTCCAGAATTGCATTATAATTGTCTTAGGGTGAGCTCGACAGCCTGCATCCAAGCGCTGGCCGGTCCCCAGGTAGCAAATGGAGGTTCAGCTCTTGGTGTTTGCCCTCCTGCATAGGAGAGAAATCGGAGAGAATTATATTCTGATGATGTTTATGTGTGTTTCTGGATCCTGCTTTTAAATTCCAGCACTGCATCAAGTAAAATTATAACCTGGGAGCATAGACTTGGGCCACCTCCTGCAGCGTAGGAGTAGGTTTATACTCTTGGCTGTAATAAAAGTCAACTGTTTCTTATTGCATTATTTCGTTAGCACTGAAAAATGAATTTGTGGTGCCACCTTTGGTTCATCTTCGAGAATGAAGCCACTACATTAATCAGGTTACTTAGATGAATGACTATGCATATAAAAACGTTCAGGGAAACCTACACAGAGATTTTGTCCGTACGTAAAGTGCATGTCTGCTCCATACCTGTGTATTATTGGACAGCTAATTTAATGATTTCATCAGATAGATTGAAATGAACTTACTGCTGCCTTTGGGTCATTAGTGTTGCTTTAATCCAGAGATCTTATATTGTTGCACCTAACAAATATATGTAGCTCCGTACTACTGAGATCAGCTGGAGAGAGATACCTCAATTCTAAATACTTTTAAAAGGAAAAGGCATACATTCAATTGGATATTTTTTAAAAAAAATATTATTTTAGTACACATATAATAAAGATACTATAATGAAAAATCTAAAATACACATGACTCATGAAAAGAGTGCCATGCATTTGAATTAAATTATTCAGCTTTTTATGTTTGGAAGTGAGTTTTACTTACAGAAAATCAACTTTGTTCTCTTTGTATTTCGTGCTCAGAGATTATTTTAATTCTTCTTTGTTTCTGTACATCCTCATGTTTGTACTCAGCTGTTTATGTTTGTCAGTGACATAATGGCACTTTTTTCCCTGGGCTCTAACATTTTTGAACAAAAGGTATAAAGATTCGTGTTATGTATATGCATTTCCATCTCCATGTCCAAGTGCATGTGATAGAAGAGCTGTTAGAAAAAATAGAATTAAGTGTATGTGCAAATTTTCCCACAAAGAAATAGCAATCTTGGGTTTGCTACTCCCATTTTTTCCATTGTTTGCAGCAGGGATTGAAGTGATATTTTTCCCATCAATATCCGAAGGGTCTCCTTTTCGAAAGCGTGCTTTACTTTGGTCTCTACTAACATAGTCCTTCTCTCAAAGATGTGGCAAGAAATACTTTCAGGTTTTCTAGGTATAAGTTATGCGTTACATTTTCTCACTGCTGTTTGGGGTTTTGCATGAGGAGTCCCATCAGAAGAAACTAAAATGGATCTGAAGAGGGATTAAACAACACCCCCCCCCTCTTTTTGTTGTTGAGGAACTGAAGGGGGAAGAGGCAAGAAAGGAAGAAGTAAGAAAAATGACTGGGGAGCTGAGATTTGGAGAGCTGGTGGATGAGGGATGGAGGGAGTGCAAGGATATTTGGAAAGCAAGGAAGAAAGAATCATTCTGAAGGGGAAGGGAGGTGATAGCATGTGTTCTAGGGCTGTTCCTGCCCATGTTGGTGGGCTCTGGGATCAGCTGGAGTCTGAGAGCTGCTATATGCTCCTGCTTCGATGAGGTCTCTCCTCAACAAACCCCCATTAGATGAGAGCAAGAAGTACTCCAATGTTTTCCTCCAAGTCTTTCCTGAATTTTTTCATGTCCCTGTTCCCTTCTGTGGCTCCACTTATGCCATCTGTCCCAGGTAGTGCTGCCATTTTCAGTTCCACTAAATATATCAATCCACCCTCCATGGCTCCTGCAAGCAAAGCATTGAAAACACAAAACCAGAAGATTTCTTAACCATTCCCTCATCAAAGCCTTAGCACAAAGCATCAGTAAAAGACCTTAGACAAATACAGTTTTTTTTCACATTTCTTTATGCTAGGCATGTCTCTTAACTCTTCTGTCCCTCCTGTGCCTCCCCACAAAGCACCAGAAGTTGCCAGCACAATTATGGACCTTCTGTTAATAGGCATTTGTAGAGGGGATCAGACATACGTGGGTTTCACCATTTTAACTTGTTGTCTTTCTGTTGGAGATGAACCCATCAGTGGAAAGCCACAGGCTTTGGGGGGGGGGGGGGCGGGGCGGGGCGGGGAAAGGATTATTGACTGCTTCACAAATACTGAATCTTTTGGGCTGGGAGGTTTGAGGAGCTTTGACATGCAGGACTAAAAGGAACCTGAAGGTCTCGAACATGGCTTCAAAAGCAGTGGCTTCAGCTTTGGAGAAGTCTGCACTGACCACTGAATCGCTGCAGTGGCATCCCATATGTTTCTGTTGAGTAGAAGAAAGGGTGGAGAGACCCAAGGAGAGCAATGTTCTGCAGGAGGGATTGTCGAAAGGCCACGACATAATTAAGGAGTCGTACTCAGGAAAATGTCACCAATATTTACAAGAATAGAGCTAAACCAAGCTTGTAAGTAGAGCTTGCATTTTTAATTTTATACATTTAAAAATAGGTGGGAGCTATAGCAAAATTAAACCACATAAAACATACCATCCTGCTGTCCTTTCCTACTCCACTCAGATTAAGAACTCGTTCTCCAAAAAAGTCGTGGGGGAAGATAAACCTGAAAACATGTTTGGAAGGTCAGAAAGGCTCTCAGACTGGAGGAGGCGAACTCAAAGCCTGAGAGTTCTGGAGTTACTCCTGTTGCTTTCATCAAGGTACAGAATCACAGAATCCCATGGGGTTGGGAGGGACCTCTGGAGATCATCTAGTCCAACCCCCTGCCAAAGCAGGTCCACCCAGAGCAGGTCCCACAGGAACATGGCCAGGCGGGTTTGAATGTCTCCAGAGAAGGAGACTCCACCACCTCCCTGGGCAGCCTCTGCCAGGGCTCTGCCACCCTCACAGGAAAGAAGTTCCTCCTTCATGTTTAGGTGGAACTTCTTTGATTCAAGTTTGTGCCCATTTCCTCTTGTCCTATCCCTGGGCACCACTAAGAAAAGACCAGCCCCATCCTCCTGACACCCTCCCTTTAAGTATTTATAAGCATTGATCAGATTCCCCCATCAGTCTTCTCTTCTTCAGACTAGAAAGATCCAAGTCCTCAGCCTCTCCTCATAAGAGAGATTCTCTAGGCCCTTAATCATCTTTGTGGCCCTCTGCTGGACCCTCTCCAGCAGTTCCCTGTCCTTCTTGAACTGGGGAGCCCAGTACTGGACCCAATGCTCTAGATGGAGCCTCCCCAGGGCAGAGCAGAGGAGCAGGATGACCTCCCTCCACCTGCTGGTCACACTCTTCTTGATTCCCCCCAAGATGCCATTGGCCTTCATGGCCACAAGGGCCCATTGCTGGCTCATGGTTATCCTGTTGTCCACCAGGACTCCTAGGTCTTTCTCCTCTGAGCTGCTCTCCAGCAGGTCAGCCCCTAACCTGTCCTGGTGCAGGAGGTTATTCCTCCCCAGGTGCAGCCCCCTACACTTGCCCATGTTGAAGTCCATCCTCTAACATTAACATGTGCCAGGTCTCATCAAGTCCGAGAGGCTGCTTATGGAAGAAGCAGATCTCCAGGTCATTTGGCGCCTCCGGACTGAAGGAGATACCTTGGATGGCCCCTGGCTTGGAAGGGGAAGGCAGTGCAGGTTATGGGATAACCATAGAGTAAAACAGTAGCAGGAGGCAAAGTTCAGGCTGAGGGTGTTGCTGTCATTCCAGGGGGGGAAGGCGGAATCAACACGGGCTCCCAGCGAGCAGGAGAAGTGGGCAAAGTGGCAGCAAACCCAAACGCAGGCAAATAAAGGTGGGTGTGGAAGGGAAAAAGGGGACCAACTGGCCTCTGAATAGCAGCGTCTGTGGGTCCCTGATTAGGTCAGCTTTGGAAGGCTGGTAATTGGTTTCAGCAATTACCAGCAGCCCTGAGAACTGCCGCTCAAACTTCGGGAGCTCTGTGACAAATTGAAGCTGACTGCTGGTGAAGGAGTATCGACTTCCCATTTCTAAACAGGGGGATCATTAGTCAAGAAAAGCATCTTTTAATTACTCGCAGTAAGAAAAAAGAAAAAAGGGGGGAGAGGGGGGATCTTTCAGTATGGATCCTGCAACAACTGCCAGGCTGGTTTTTGTTTTTTTCCAAGTGTATTCAATATTAAATTTATTGTCTCGGAGGGGAGGGGTTGAGCAGGGAGAGTTTGCCTGAGGTCCCTCCTTTAGTAACGCGGGTTTAATTCCAAGTGAGAAGTCAAATTAGAGTAAATCAATGTTGCAACAATTAACTGGGTCTGGGGATGAGATCAGGATTTTCCTCTCTAATTGCTATTGATACTACTTAAGCACGCTCTTAAAACATTGATTTGGAGTGGTGTGACACGGGAGGAGCCCAGTGGGGCAGGAGCAGGACTGTTCCACAGAGGAATGTCGGAGAACATTTGGAGATGTGGTGAAACCAGCTTGGGGAGTCTGCACCTTGTGTCACCTGGGCCTTTTGCACTGGTACGTAGATCTGCCAGATACTTAGTTTTCTTCTGGATACACCTCACATATTTTGCTTTCTTCACGTGCTAGTCTTGCCCATGTGGCTTCTGGTTTGCAGATTGGCTTGCCACCATCAGTGTCCTAAGATGTTGTTGGCTTTTTCCAAATGAGACAAGCTGCCACCATCCCTCTGCCCACTCCAGGAGATGATTATCTGCTCCTTGTCCCTCACCCTCTTTCTCTGAGCTCCCAAGGTCACCACCTCTGTCTGACTGGGAGTGCTGGGATGGATGTGCCAGCAAAAAGACCACCTCCTCCAACTGGAAGCTGCTGGCCAAGGAGAGGGAGGGCAGCGTGATCCAGGCACCTTCCCAGCCATGCTTTTTGCTCTGCTGAAGTAATGCTGAATATTTCCATTAACTATGTGCAAACCTTAAAGTTACCTTAACCTTGAAAGACACCGTTTTGAGAACATTCATAAATGGGAAGAACCTCCAACTCCATTAAAAACGTCTTTTGAAAGTGAGGGGTGAGTGGTTAGTAGCTGGAGCTCGGGCATGGTTTTAAGCTCTGCCACAGCATCCCCAAGCAGCTGCTCTTTCAAACGAAGCTCGGAGGTAGTCTGTTTGCATAGCGGTCACCCTGTTTATTCTGGTTACCAAAGCTTATAAGAAAAACAGAGAGGTTCTTAGCACTGTCTGAGTGAGAAGTTTGGAGCTGGGAGCCGGCAGCGCTGGGAATTGACTTTCACCTTCCAACATAAGATCCAGTTTGATCCCTTGCTCACTAATGAACTGAATTTAATGGTGTCAGAAAAAAACATTATGCAGCTCGACTATATTTAGCAGGCACTTAAAATCCTAAACTGAAGGCCTGGCTTGCCATTTCAAGGCTAGCGTCTGCTTATGCTGAGTGTGCACTGCTTTCTGGGGGATAACAAAGCGAGTAGTTAAGATCCCGGTATCATATCCTGAATCTTGGAAGGATGCTCCGTTTCGTATCTGTCTCCTTTCTGGTTCCTTTTGGCCATCAGATGGCTGTTTTAGGCCCGTTGGTCTCCGATTCCTGGCATAAGGCTGCGGCGTTACAAATAAGGGCCCGGGGGAACGGCAGTACCTCTCCATCCGCAATTGTCAGGACTGGTTTCTTAGCAGTTCTTGGCCTGATGAGGTCAGTGTTTTGTGCCTTTTGAATGCTCCTACCATGCTCGACACCTTTCCTATTTCAGGGGTTGGGGGAAGGGTGTTTTTTAAAAAATAAATAAAATAATTTAAAAAAAAAATTTATTGTGAAGGGCTGACCAGAACCCATCTGCAGTTGGGTGGCATCTGCTCCCCACATGTCACTTCCCTCATTAACAAGCAATTGAATTAATTAAATGCTACTCAGAACACGCATAACAAGCTACCGGCAGTGTCCAAATTAGCACTGATAATCAAGGATGATTTCCTTTATTATCCTGCTAAGTGGTGTGCAGGCTCTGATCTCCCTGTCTGCCCTCATCTATTTACATACCCCCAGCTTCTGCCTTTAGAAGCTGAGGTTATCTTACCTAGTTAATTTGCCACGATCACCAAGCATGGCGGATTGATATTCCTGCCTCTGCTGAAGCAACCCCCCCCCCAACCCCCCCCTCCTTTTTCTCCCCCTTTCCTTCCTCCCCAAGCCTGGTCCTTTGTATCTCAAGCTCACTGATAAATTAAAAGCCACCCCTGTGGTCTCTCAAGTGAGTAATAGAGGCAGAAATTTCATTTTGCAACTGGCTGATTTAATGATCCAAAGGGTAATTAATGGCCTGATTATCTTAATGTTAAATATGTCCGGCAGCAATTACTGTGACCTCCCGCTTGTCAAGGTCCAGGCTATGCTCTTCTTTCAATTAAGTTCTCTGGGGCTTAATGGTATGAATAAACTCCTCTGATTCTATCATTCCGGACTCTGAGATTTAAGCGAGCTAGGGGCTCGTTTGGAGTTTTAATCAGCCCGTCTTCTACTTGAGCGATCAGAGTTAACAATTATAACAAGGACAGTTTAACTTTCTTTCTCTCTCTCACCCCCCCCACACACACACACTTCTGCTTCTTTATTTTTTTATATTTTTTTTTTTTTAAGCGCTCGGAGGGAATTTTGTTGGCCACAGCGGCGGCTTTGCTTAGGCTAGTCTCCCCCTATATAAATTATCATGTGAATGCCGCTGTTTTTTCCATTTGACAGCCTTAATTAATTGGCATGGAGGGGCCCAAAAATGACAGTGCCACTAATTGCAACTCCAAGTCCGTTCCTGTCACCGCGGCACGCTTGTCAGCAGGGCATGCCCCGGCTCCTCGCCACAGCCGGACTTTGTTGACGTTTTCCATTTCAGTTTTCACATCTCGTCGGGGAACGTGATGGGATGTGATAGCCCAAGATGCGCCTTTGGGTTTTCCGGGCACACAGCCGGTGTAACGAGAAGGACATGGGCTGCCAAGAAAGTTTAGACAGCTGGGCTTCCGCCGAACCAACAGCTGCTCGGGGACTTAAGGTTGGGCTTAAAATATTTCAGCAAATCCGACGAGCTGGGGGAGACTTTGGGAAGGATTTTGTTAAAAAGAGAGAGAAAGGGAAAAAAAATAAATGTCACAACCCTGAGAGTCGTGACTCACTCCTGATCTTTCTGATCTTTTCCTGATCCACAGCGAGCAGCACATCTCCCAGTGAGCTGGGGTTATATTAGCTCTGTTTTGGTCAGCAGATATACATTTTCCTCATTATCTTTATGAAATAAATTATTAGTACAACAGCATTGCATTCTGAAATGCACACATAAATAAACAGAGTGATTCATTGCTGCTACTAAACTAAAACCTTTCCCCATATGGCTGTAGAAATGAACCGTGCTAGATTGCATGGTTTCACACGGGAGTCACTGGGATTGTTTTAAAATGAAATCTAAAAAAAAATAAAAAATAAAATTTGTCACTTACCAGTAGCTTCCAGGAAACGTGTCTAATAAGAATAAGTGAGGCAAATGAAATGTCAGCTTGGGTGGTGGCTGGTCAGATTTCACCATATTTGGAGACCTCGGCAGCTCAAATGAAATACCCCAAAGATAAAGGTTAGTAGTAGCACAGCATATTTTATTGTCCTTGTAGCTGCTTGGCAGACCTTGTCGTCCAAGAGCTGATCCAGTAAAACACTGATGCCTATGTAGAGGCGTGGGAGATGCCCGGATAATTAAAAATAAAAACAAAACAACAAGGAAAAAAAACCCCTTGACCCCAGTTGTCCAAGTTAATGAGCACTTTAGATAAAGTGCTCCCTGGTTCAACCACATGTTTCTTATGTGCAAATCTGTCTTTGATAAAATCTCAAACACTCTGTAAACAGAAGCCTCGTTTGCAATTATTACTATAACTGTTATTCTTCTCATTGCCTGTGAAAGAAAAACCTGCAAGGGAGAAGTATTTCTGTCTCCTGCGCTGCATTAGACCTTTTGTTAAAAAGCAGAGGTGTGAAAGCCACAATACTAATTTTTTATTTTTTTTAAATCTAAATAACATGGGTACTACTTTTTTAAAAAAATCTCTGAATATTTAATTTGCACATGTATATAGTCCTGACACATTGCTCTGTGTGTTCATACCTCGTGTGGACCATAGCCAGGCAATGTGGGCGCTGTGATGGGGTATGTTATTGACCTATATAGCCTGTAACCAGCAGAGATTTCCAATTACACTCGGTTTATAGTATGTCCTTTTCATCTTGCTTCATCTACCTTCTGGAGAGTTCGCCCAAATATTGCTGATGTAGCCTATAGAGCTTTTGGAGAGAAGAGCCAAAGAAGTTCTCATTGCTTTTGGCTTTATCTCATTTTTCCTGATGACTCTCACATTAAACATGCACCCATCTGCTGTTCATCCTTTGAAAACTGTTTTTGAAGAGGAGAGAGGAGAGCAATATGTTTTGGCCTTGTTTTGATGCCTGCCAGCTAAGATAACCTCCTAGCTAAGACACCAAGATTCTTCCTCAAACCCAGGTTTTTTTATGGGTATGGTGACAACACAAAAATGAAGATCAGCATAGTGGGCCAGAGGCAATGGTCAAACCTTGAATACTGAGCTAAAGATAAAAAGATGGCCAAGGTCTTCAGGGGGCCTTGAAATGGAGACAAGTAAAGGAAAAGGAAGGGAACAGTCCATATTTTAGCAGTTTGCAAGTCTTGTGACATTCAGTGGGTTTTTTTTTCCCATAACATCACCCCAGGAATTGTTGAAAACATGTGCCCGTTGCTTTTGAAGGTATTTTTCAGTGTTGGTAAAAAAAAAAAAAGAGAAACCCACTCTGAATACACCCAGAAGACTTGAAGAAAGACATCTTTGAGTTTATTAAGCTTACAAGTAAAAAATATTTTAAAAGCAAAAAAATTGCTTGAGGACATCTTGCCTCTTGAAGCTTCTGCAGTAGGACAGGTGATAGAGGCTGAAGTGTTTTACCTTGGAGGGACAATCAACTCAAGGTACCTTTATTGTGCTGATATTTTTGACAATTTTTGGTTCTATTTTTGTGTGTATTTGGCTACCACGCTGAAAAGCACCTCAAGAAGAAGTTGGTGAGCTGTTACTCTTTGGGAAATCCAGAATTTCGAGTTCAGGACCCAAGCAAGGAGGGTTTCTTTCTATTGTAAGAACAGTGATGAGTTACAGAGTTAGGGAGATATATTGGGAAAACAGTATTTGTAAGTCAATCATCAGCTGTCAGAATGAGTGATTTATTTTTGGTTTTTGTTTGCTAGAATAAGAACTAGTCTGTTGGCTGAGTGCCTGTTGTAAAGGTCCCAAAACAGTGTAGGATCTTGGCTTCAAACTTAACTTTTGGGTTAGATATGGACTGATTATTTCTTGTTTTGCGTTAGTTCTCTTCCAGACACCTAGCAGAGGTAGACAGCATCTCACGTTTGAAAACCAAAGTGTCTTCAGTGTGACTTCACATCTGCTTGGCCGTAAGGCACTTGAAAAGGTCAATGCAGAACTTCCCAAGAGAGAGAGAAGCATCACTGCCTTTAGTAGAAACTACTTGGGCCAATGTTTAACTGCAACAGAGGAATGGAAGGGATTTCCATTTTTTCTCATTTCAGATGAGAAAAAAACATGGGTGTTGCAGCCTGCTATCCATCTAACTGCAGCCCAGGATCATTGCAAAGAGACAGGTCTGTAAGCGAATGCCGTGTCGCAGTCCAGAACCCAGCCCAGGATGATGGTTAACAGTGCTGCAGAAGCGTGAAGATGACCAAGATCGATCATTTTCTCCAGGGTCTGGGAGAGATTTGGAAGCTTTCTACTGAGAAAGCAGCGTCAGGCTTGGGTGATGTGGTTTACGTGCCATCCATCTTTCCCTCCCCCCACTGAGAACCACATTTTTCCATCTTTTCCCCCATATTTATTCAAGCCTGAGTCCGATCAGCTCAAAATCTATAGCTTTGGTGCATTACAGAGGTTTTTTTTGGTTTGACAAACGGGTCTCTTCCACCCTGTAGTGTGCTATATCATGGTGGGCCTTCGTGGCCAGGGGTAAGGGAGCAGATGGACGTAGATGAAATAAGATGAAATAACTGAATTTGGGGTACAATGTCGTGCAGCCTTACAGTCAGAACTCTGATATGGAGCAGGTGCGGTGTAGCTGAGTATTGAAAAAAAAAAAAAAACAAACCTGGAACACCACCAGAAACTTGATTTAAGCTCATGTGCTCCTTCTTTTCAGGAGTTAGCATCTATCAAATCTCATGGTTTTTTACTGGGAGGCCAACAGATACTTTCATCACTTCAGAAGCAACTCCTTGTCCAAAACCACAGAAATGATGAAACTTTGCAACAGAACATTTGCAGGAGAGTACATTTACATTAGCTAGGCTTACTTGAACCCTTTTTTTTTTTTTAATCATTTACACTGAAGTTAAGTTCTACGCCACTCAGTGTGTGTGTGTGTACGTATCTACTACTCCACAACACCCGAGGAATAAAGATTAAGAGTTTCATCTTAAATACGGCAAGCTAAAAGCAACTGAAAAATCTACTGTATAAAGCATTGGGCAGCCTTACGAAAGCAATCTTCACCCTCACTGTCTTTAATACTAGCTGTTTAATCAGTTATTTCCAAAAGGAAAAGCATTTAACACTTGCGTTGCTATCAAAATTCAGGTGTTTGTGAGGCTGAAACTTGCAATAATGAAAAGGCCAAAAAAAAAAAAGCTCTCAGCTATTACAAGGTCCCTCGGGTCATATCCAAAGGCTTGTCCATGAGGTGCATTCAACTTCAGAAAGTACTGTAAGTCAAGCACTTGCTGCTGCTGAGGAGCTCAGCAGAGCTGTTTAGCTGGGAAGGGAAATACCCAGCATGTTAAAAAGTACATATTTTATTTAAAGAGATCGTACGTAAAACATTTTCTTTTCATTTGAAGTTTTTCTGTGTGCTTGGTGTTTAGCCTGGTCTTCTCAGTTCTCTTGCCTCTGAGGTCCTGGCTTGTCTCTCTGGACATCAGGCATCATCAACCATGAAGCTGCCTTAACTAAACATAGAGTTCCAATCGGTTGCTGTACGTGGGTGTGAGAGCAGTTACTCTAAAGCCAGTTGGTGCTGCTTAAGCTTTGTTATATAAATTATTTTTAATGTTTCTGCAGTTGTGGTTGGATACAAGGACAGACTCTTGCTGGTCGGGCTCAGAGTGTGGGAAGGTGGTCCTCACATCACTCGGGCTTATCTCAAGTTTACGGGAAGGCTGTGTTGTGCGGGCAATAAGCTTGGAGTAGCAGTCACTAGTGATGCTGGTAATTAAGTTCCTTCATCCTCTCTTTCGGGGGATTGTTTTTGACCCTTTTTGGCCTTTGGATGGCGGATGGCTTTGTCTGAGCAGAGCAGAGCAAAGAGCGTGCCTAAAATCAGCAGCGGTGATGCTTAACAGTACTCTTGAAAAAAAGAAGGCAGCGCCTTGCCGTGCTGCCAGTGGCTTTGCTGGTCGGTGACACTAGGCACAGAAGCAGCAGCATGTCTTTGCTTTGCTCATGGCTATAGAACCTGCAGGGCTCCATAACAGTAACTGGGACCAACTTTCTCTCTTTTGTGATTTTCCCCCCCCCCTTTTTTTTTCCCTTTTTTTTTTTCTCCCCCCCCTCTTTGTTTAAGACTGAGCTTTGTTTCGGGCTCTGCGGGAAGCTGGTAGCCTATGGCAAGGGACTGAGGAGATAAGACTTCAGTAAGATAACTAAATGAAAAGGGCAGCAGTGAAAAGATGGTGCTGGCTTTTGACTGGACTGAAACTCAATGCACGCATCAGCCCAAACGCGGTTTCCCCACGGCTCTCAAATATTCTCCATTTGCCAGACAACGTGTACTTACTGCTGGAGGTGCTGGGAGGGGAGGGGGGAACCAGTAGCAAATCCCCCACCCGAAAAAGATAAGTGACCAGAAAAATCAGAGCATCGTCACTCCGGCTTGAAAGTAATTATATAGCAGGTTAAAAATGCGTGGAGGTGAACGCAGGTGACAAATTGGAGCTTTTGGAGAGTCGGAATGAGAGTGAAATGAAATGCCTTACTGTGCCTATTAACTGGATTGTGCAGACAGTGCTAAGTCCCGTCGCCGGAGCAGATATTTTTTTTTTGTGCCAGTCTACAGAGCCGTACAGTAGTGAGAAGGAGCCATCTCTTAATAATTGGTAAGCCTCAAAAGGGTACTGACGGAATGCGCTTCAAAAAGTCTTCACGCTGAAAGGATGATTATGTCATGGCCTAGAAATCTTCCAGCTAACTTTTCTTTTTCCCCCAAAGATTTACATTTTCCTGGTTTCTCCCGGGTCAGAATTTATCATGCTGGTTTTTGTTGTATTTTTCGCTTCCCTACAGCACCAGCCAGACTTGGAAAACCAAGGTGCACGCACCATTAACACTTTTAAGACTGCTCCACATGTGGAAAGAATAGGATTGTGTGGCTGTGGACTCAAACTGAAGGATACCTTTGGCCTCCAGCTGGAGATAATATCCTGAAGTTGACTTTTTTTCTTGGCTCATCTCAAGAAGCGAAAATTTGCAGCTCTAATCCTTTGCTAATTACGTGCCTGCACTCCTGGCTGAGTCTTTCCAGACCAGATCAGCTTTGGCCACTTGTGCAACTCCTGCGGCTCAAACCAGCCATAGGTATATCCCAGAGGTTGCTTGGGCTTGGCCTGTTGCATTAAGGCAAGAAAGAAGGTAAAAAAGCAGCTACAGAAATCAGCTATTTGTCCAGACCTCGAAGTCGAGAGGGAACAGGAGTTTTAACGGATTTAAAATATTATTGGAGTTGCAATTTTGAGAAGTAGGCAGAACTAGTTTGGGTTGGTGTAGACAGCCTTGGTTTCAGCTGGCTTTTAAGACACATAAGCCATACAGCTTGTCATTGTCACGTCGGGAAATAATAGTCGTTCCCTCCAGTAAAGTAAGTCCTGTGGCCAGTTATAATATTTGGTCGGATCTTTTCTTGTTTGCTTTCTCATTTAAATAGAAATCCACTGCCACTAGCATTTTGCAGACAGATATAGGGTTTTCTCCGTGGAGCCAGACTGTAAAAGATCGATGAGTTTACATGTTTAAGACCCCCAAAAAATAGAGAAAAAAAGAAAAAGAGTAAAAGAGAACATCCCACAGCTTCAAATGCAAGGATAGGAGCTGTGCGGAGGCAACTTGCTTTATACTTTCAAGAGTTCGCCAACCTCATTGCTTAGCTTCTTGCTCTAGGGCAAGTTAATTAAAGCCAACGGAGAATTTAAAATTGGGAAGGGGGAACGTTTCTTAATTATGTTGTGGAATTTCTCTCTAACTCGTGTCTTTTGAAAACCCAGTCTTCGCGAAGCCCCTTGCCTGGGGCACCCCATGCAGACCAGCCCTGGGACCGGTACAGCTGTGTGTAGCTGGGACCCAGGTTTGCTGGTGCCTCCGTGAAAGATATTTTGGAGCATAGATAAACTCAGCTGCATAAGGTCCCTTTGAAATGCAAATTACCTACTTTGTATGACCAATGGAAGTTCAGTTACAAATAAGTCACCAACATTCTGACCATCTAAGGAACCTGAAGGTACCCAGGTCCATGGAACCTGATGAAGTCCATCTGCAGGTCCTGAGGGAGCTGGCAGATGAAGTTGCTTTCCATTATATTTGAAAAGCTGTGCCAGCCTGGTGAAGTTCCCGCTGACTGGAAAAGGGGAAATGTAACCCCCATTTTCAAAAAGAGAAAAAAGGAAGACCCAAGGAACTACAGGCCAGTCAGTCTCACCCCTGTGCCGGGCAAGACCATAGAGGAGATCCTCCTGGAAACGGTAAGGTACGTGGAAAATGAGGAGGTAACTGATGACAGCCAACATGTCTTCACCAAGGGCAAGTCATGCCTAACAAATTTGGTGACCTTCTATGGCGAGGTTACAGTGTTGGTGGGTAAGGAAAGAGCAACTGATGTCATCTACCTGGACTTATGCAAAGCATTTGACACTGTTCTGCATAACATCCTGGTCTCTAAATTAGAGAAACATGGATTTGATGGATGGATGGACTACTCGGTGAATAAGGAGCTGGCTGGGTGGCCACACTCAAAGGGTTGTGGTCCATGGCTCAATGCAAGTTGTAATGAGTGGCGTTCCTCAGGGGTCAGTACTGTGACCGGTGCTTTTTAACATCTTGTTGGTGACATGGACAGTGGGATTGAGCGCACCTGCAGCAAGTTTGCCAATGACACCAAGCTGTGTGGTGCAGTCAACACGCTGGAGGAAAAGGATGCCATCCAGAGGGACCTGGACAGGCCCATGCCAACCTCATGAAGTTCAGGCCAAGTGCAAGGTCCTGCACCTGGGTCAGGACAATCCCAAGCATAAATACAGGTTGGGCAGGGAATGGCTGGAGAGCAGCCCTGAAGAGAAGGCCTTAGGGGGTGTTGGTAGATGACAAACACATGAGCTGTCAGTGTGTGCTGGGAGCCCAGAAAGCCCCCCCGCATCCTGGGCTGCATCAGTAGCAACATGCCCAGCAGGTGGAGGGAGATGTTTCTCCTTCTCTACTCCACTCTGGTGAGACCCCACTTGGAGCAATGTGTCCAGCTTTGGAGTCCTCACCACAGGAAGGACATGGACCTGTTGGAACGGGTCCAGTGGAGGGCCACCAAGATGCTCAGAGGGATGGAGCACCTCTCCTATGAGGACAGGCTGAGAAAGCTGGGGTTGTTCAGCCTGGAGAAGAGAAGGCTCCGGGGAGACCTTAGAGCAGCCTTGTAGTATCTGAAGGAAGCCTACAAGAAAGCTGGAGAGAAACTTTTTAAAAGGTCATGTCGTGATAGGACACAGGGTAATGGCTTCAACCTGGAAAAGGCTGGATTTAGATTTTAGATATCAGGCAGAAATTTTTCACTGTGAGGGCTGTGAGCCACTGGAACAGGTTGCCCAGAGAAGCTGTGGATGCCCCATCCCTGGAGGGGTTCAAGACCAGGCTGGATGGGGCTTGGAGCAACCTGGTGTGGTGGGAGGTGTCCCTGCCCATGGCAATAAGGTTGAAACTTGATGATCTTTAACATCTCCTCAGACCTAAACCATTCTATGATTCCATCATTTTGCATTTTCTTTGTGTGGATGTAACGTGATCTACAAGGGGTCTCAGGGTGTTTGGAAGGGAGGTGTGGAGAAGCAGACAAGACTTAGGGATGTGCAGAATGTGCAGTGGGAATGCTTGAAATCAAACGACAGAAGAGAGCACACAGAAAATGATTTTTCTGATAAAGTTTTGGGACTCATGAAATTAATATATGTCCAAATATGGTGTTTTAGCTGGCGTTTGTTGTCACATTTGCAGTTTTGTGGAGCCAGAGAGATCATTGGATACCAATGTACATGTTAAAATGTGCAGTAAGAGAGAGAGGAGAACATGAGATGTCACGGTGTAGATTTTACTGTGAGCTTCAGAGAAGATGTTTCAGTAGTGCAAAGAAAATGCTCTTCCAAAAATGACCAACGTGAGAGATACTGTGTTAAGAGGCAAGTCCATGTGGTATCTTGGGGGAGCAATCAAGAGGTGCCAGACCACGTCACTGCTGGAGTGGGACACATAGGAATCAACCTGAAGGCTTTCAGGCCTAAAAATGGTATTGACAGCGCAAGAGTAGTAAAAGAAGGAGGTGGTTTTGTTATTCCTCAGCTTCGAGACAAATAACTTTGACAAATGAGACAGAGCTTCTTGACTTACTAACGCACCACAGATGAAGCTCACCAAGCAAGAGCAGGACTCTGTGTTTCTGAGGAGGGGAATGGGATGCAGTGCCCGGCTCCTCTGCAGGGAAACTGGTTGAGTTTTCAGTTAATCATGAGAATAATTTGTCAAGCGGTGTTTAATGGACATCTTATGAGTGTGTATGTGGGCAGGAGAGCTTGTAAATTTGAATGTGCCTATTTTCTTTGACAGCAATCAATAACCATGCTGTTTATAAATGCACTTTGAGAGGTCTTCTCAGACATTTTATGGTCGGTCTGGGCTCTCATATCTATTAAAAAAGAAATGACAAAGCAGAGCAGGACTTCTGTGTTTACAATCGATATCTCGCTTTTGGGGGTTTTTTTCATGCAAATAGAGAAACTGCAATATGTTTTTTTGCTCAGGCCTGTTTGTCCTGCTCAGGGCAAGGCAACAGACATGGTGAGGAGGGTTGGATTGCAAAGTAGGTGCCAATATCCACATCCACACGAGTGTTTTGGTCTGGAGCAGGAAAAGGCATTAGTTTGGTTCGTGGGATGGTCTCAGCACACACAAATGTGATTCCCTTTGGAAAAACCTAACTAGGAGTTTTACTCTGCTCTGCTGACACCTCCCCTGGAGCACTGTGTGCAGGTCTGGAGCCCTCAATAGAAGAAGGACATGGACCTGATGGAGCGGGTCCAGAGGAGGGCCACGAGGATGCTCAGGGGGTTGGAGCCCCTCTGCTCTGAGGACAGGCTGAGGGAGCTGGGGTTGTTCAGCCTGGAGAAGAGGAGGCTCCGGGGAGACCTAATAGTGGCCTTCCAGTACCTGAGGGGGCTACAGGAAGGCTGGGGAGAGCCTGTTTACAAAGGCCTG
>JAOTQQ010000079.1:38928091-38940457 GCA_026546715.1 Gallinago undulata
CCCCCAAAAAAAAAATCCCTTTGCTGTTAATTCCTGCCACTGAAACTTGGGCAGCTTCTCCAACTGGGGGGTGAGGGGGGGGGGGTGCCCCCCATCCCTGTGCTCAGATATCTGGGTCAGTTTATCCTTCCATGTTTCCAGCCAACATCTGAAACCATTCTTTTCTTGGCAAAAAGGATTTTTTTGGTGGGGGGGTGGAGGGAGGATTATTGCTTTTGGGCCTCGGCGCGGTTTCACCGGTGAGCCCTTTCTCTGCCTCCTCGTCCCCATCCCAGTGCAGCTTTTGGGGTGGCGAGCCCCATCATTAGGGGCATGAATTTTGGGAGTTGTTCCCCCCACCCCTCAGTGCTAATTTTTCTGCCGAAAAAACCCACATTTATTTATTTCCCCCCCCCGCCATGTGTGAACAAACAGGACAGGATGTGGCTTGCCGAAGAGAGGGGGTAACGTGTGTGTGTGTACCCGCTGTTTTTTTTCTTTTCGGGGGGGGGGGGGTCGAATAGGGGCCCATCTCTGACTTTAAGGGACTGGGAAAACTTTACTTCCATGTCTCGTTTCCATACGTGCAGCGGCGCAGGGCTTGGTTTTGCTATCCCTCTCCCCCCTCATGGATGCTTCGGTTCTTTCTCTCCCGTTTATTTTTTTTCTTTAATTTAAAAAAAAAAAATATTCGTTTTTATTTTCTCCCTTTCTTCCCCATCCCTATTGCCCAGCAGGCAATTGGGCAGGATTGTGACCCCCCCCTCCCCCCCCAACTTCTCTCTTTTCCTCCTTGCTCCTTCCCACCGCGACAGATGGAGCCTCCCCGCTCCCCCAAAATCGGCCGTCAGTGTCCCCCAGCTCCTTCCAAAACTCAACCAGAGAGGGCTGGAAATCCTGGTGGAGAAGTAAAAGCTTTGATTTAACTAGAAAAGTGAGGTGGGGAGGGGGGGAGTGGGTGGGTAAGGGTCTTGGGGGTGAGGAGGGGGGGAAGAGAATCATCTCTTTTCAGGAAACCACTTGAGATTGCGGAAAGGGGGGGATAATTAGGCACGGTAATCTGGCAGGGCATGGAAATGTGTACCAACACCCAGCTCCTGCAGCTGTTTTTATTGTCAGCCCCTCTTCAAAATTTGCCCACAAACAAGTGCCTTTGCAAGACGGGAGTATTATTTCAGATGAGAAAAGCCTTTTTGTCCGGGCACATAATTAGCTGATTTTTTTTTTTCCTTCTTCTTTTTCTTTTTTTTTTTTTTTCTTTTCCCGGAGGAAAAAAAAAACAAAAACAAAACCCTCGGCCATCTCTTGATTGTTGGAGAAGCAACTGGAGCGTGATTGTGCCTGGGAAGTGTAACAGGAGGGAGGGAGGCGAGGGGCAAGCAAGGTGGGGAGCCCGCGTCCCACGGAGGGACCCCCACCACTGGTGGGATGGGACAAGCCTTTTCCCAGGGGATCTAAATCCGAGTGTGGGGCAGAAATCGGTGCTTCCGAGGGGACGAGCTTGGCTGGTGGGGCAAGAAGCCCTTTTTCCCCACCCCCCTGCCCCAGCCTGGGCCACGGCGTGGGTGCAAACATGGTCCTGCGTGGCCCTAGCTCAAAATGTTGCACCCAAACAGGGAGGCTCCTGCTGAAGAACAGTTCGTTTCTGGCAGGATTTGCCCTAAAAAACGTTTCCAGGAAAGGAGCATCAGATAGATGGAGGGATGCTTGAAGCTGGGTTGACAGCTGGGTGGAGAGAGAGCATGCTAAATAGACCACCATAGGCTTCCTCCCCCCCCCCCCCCCCAAAAAAAAATCTGGATAGTGAAGAAGATACAGCTTTTTGGAGCAAAGAAGCGAAAATTGGGAGGAAAACACTGAGATGCTGGAACCCTCCAGGGCCTGAGGCCGTAGGGTGGCAGAGGTCAGAGAGCATCCCTCCACATGGGATGGCAGCTTGTTTTCGCCCCCCCCGACCCCATCCCTGCACACCCAGGGGGGGCTGAAGATGCCTCCAGCCTGTTTGGAAGGAGTTGTGCTGTGGGTGTCCATCCTCCCCCCGTGGGTCCCGGGGAAGCTGTTATTTGGAGCAGGGAAGATGCTGGTCCACCGAGAAGGGGTGCGGGGGGTGGTGGTGGGGGGGGCACAACTTATTATTTTTTTGCTAAAACCAAGGACTTTTTCAAAAGCAAATCTCATGCTCACGGGGACCCTGGCGAGGTAATTCATGCAAGACCCTCTGCCTTCACCAGGGAAATTTTTAATTGCGTGGGAAACGTTTCCAAGAGCATCTCAGCCGACTGCGCTTTTTATTTCTTTTCTATTTTTGCCTTTTTTTTTTTTTTTTTTTTTTTTCCTAGGAAGGGGGGGTGTGGGCAAGAGGGGAAACCGTGAACAAAACTAACACCACCCCTCCCCGAAAAATCAGTGTGTACTTAAGGATGCAGCTGTGGTTGCTGAACTCCAAAATGCAGCCCTGGCTCTCCGTCCTGTATCCCGCTCATCCCCGCAGCCAAGGGGAAGGCAGGGGTTATTTTTTTTTTTTTTATTGCGTGGCTGTGGATTTATTTCGGCATTTTTTGGGGGGCGGCGCGGGGGGGGGGGCTGCAGGTGCTGGGAGTAAGTGGAGGAGTAGGATTTGGCCGCTGCAAACACACCCCCCCACACCCCACACCCCCCCATCCTTTTTCCCCCTTCTGTTTCCAAGCAGGGAATCCCTCCACCCCCCCAACCCCCTCGTTCTTGGTTTAATCCCGTTAAATCCTCCGCGTGTTCCCATTTGAACCCATTTCGGGCTGGGAACCCGGCTCGGGCAGGGAGCTGGGGGGACCGGGAGGATGCCTCCCCCCCCGCCTCTTCCCGGGATCATCCCGCATCCCCGCCGCCTCGGCTCGGTGGCGGCTCCGGGGAGCGGAGGGTTCCTCTCCCGCAACTTCCACCCCACGCACGGCAGATGTGCTGCTTATATTTTTTTTGTTCGTTTATTTAGGATTTTTTTTTTCCATTCCCCTCTTTCCCCGTTTGTGTTTTTCTAAATTCTTTTTGTTTTTTTAACAAACTTGGAGCCGCTCGGCATTTTCAGGTTAAAAAGTAAAAAAAAAGAGGATAAAGGGTAGAAATAACGCCGTACCGGTAAAAAAAAAAAAAAAAAAGAGAGAGAGAGAAAAAAAAAAGAAAAAAAAAAAAGAAAGAATTTGGCTTCGGTAATCCCGGTTCATACCCCAAAATTCTTTGGGATGAAGGGAAATAGGTTATCTTTATTTATTTATTTTCCTTCTGATTTGATACGTATTTAACTAACCCGAATCCAAATATTTTAAGAGCGCTAAAGGAAAGCTTCATAAAACACATCGGCACTGGGAAAACCACACGCACACACACGCACTCCCACTCACGGCTTTTCTCGGAATATAGTTGAGAAATCCGCCGGTTTAAAAATCCCGAATAAAAGTCTAAAATATTCCCGGGTCAGAGGGGCACCGTCTCATTAAAACCAGCGCGGTCCTGAAACTGCACTGCGGACATTAAAGTGCAGTATTTTTCAATTAGAGCTGACGAATTCAATCAAAATTCCATAGATTAGGATGAAATGAGGCATGGGTCATTTACAGGGGAATTTAATTGCAGAGCCATTAGACAAATAGTATATTTGCCATTCTCACATGATCCATCATTTTAGACATCGATAGAAGGGAAACTGCATCTTTGGTGTAATACCAGCAGCGCTTCCCAATCTCTGCCTGTAAACACTCCCTGGCCCCGCAGCTCCTGATTATATCTGATTTCATTTAAAGCCGGGGGGGGGGGGGGGGAGGGGGGGGAAAGAGGGGGGGATTATAAATGTTCCCGCAATCAGGTTCATTAGGACTTCAAAAAAAAAAAATCACCCTCATTTCGGATTTCGGGATCGCCCGCCCCGGCTCTCGCTTTTAAAAAATAAAATTATATATATATATATATATTAAAAAATATATATAATATATATAAACAAATGCTATTTCACGACCGGGGGCCACTTGATTGAGGCCCCTCTTCAGCCCCCAAGCAGGTTGGAGGGAGCAAACCCGGCTTGCCCCCACCTGGACACCCCCCCCCCCCCAAACCCCACACCCCTTCTGGTCCGCGCAGCCTCCGCGGAGGGGCCCGATCCTCTCCGCGGCTCCGGAGGGAACCCCGGCTGGGAAAATACCCGACGGGTCGGTAAAGCCTTTTAATTTATTTTTTTTATTTTGGGGGGGGATCTCCTTAATTCTCCCCGGCCCCGGCTGTTTAACCAGCTCCTCGCAAACAGAGAGGTGCGCGTAATTTTTATTATTTGGAAATTATTTTTGTAGCCGCTGCCGTTTTTTTGGTGTGGGTTTTTTTTAATTTTTTTTTTTCTTGCTGCGGGATGAAAAACCAAGACGGACCAGCCCCGCCACAAGAAAAAAAAAAAAAAGGCGAGGAGCGAAGGTCTCTGACATTTTTTCCCCCCCTTAATAGCAGCTTAATATTAACCGTCCAGATAGACTTCCGAAGGGAAAAAAAAAAAAAGCCGAAAAAAAAAAAAGCCGAAAAGCCTTCATTTCACCCAAATGTATGGTATGCACAGCGCTGCGTTAGCTGCCTCAGTAATTTAATTGGAACGAAACGTGAAAAATGTGTCATTTTTTTGAAGAATTTATGCATCGCTTCCTGGAAATCTCATTGTCTTAACTAGCAGCCTACTGTGTTCTGTTTAGCGGGCGTAATCGCATTTTTATGTGGCTCCGTATTATAAGTTAATGTGACCTCCCAGTCTTTAGCTGCTGGGAAAAAAAAAAAAGGAGAAAAAAAAAAAAAAGGAAATAATAAAAACGATCCTTTCCCATAATATCTGCATCAAAACAAGGCGCCGGCAGGAGGAAAAAAAAAATTAAAATATGTGTGTATATATATATTTTTAATATATATGTGTGTTCATACGTGGGTGTACATACATATATATACCCCCAAAAGCTGCTTTGCCCTCTCGCCAAACTTCTCAATCCAAGCAGGGGAGCCCGGAGCCTCATCCCGCTCTCGCCGCCGCCGGTACCGAGGGACAAAAAAAAAAAAAAGCCCGAAAAGTAATTTTTTAAAAAATATTTTTGCCCCCTTTCTCTGTGTTTTTTTTCTCCTTTTTTTTTCTTTTTTCTTTTCTTTAAATTTTATTTTATTGTCCCCCCCAGACTTCTGGTTGGGCCCCCGGTGTCCCTTCCCACCCCACCCGTCCCCGCATCCGGGGGGTACCGGCCCCGCTCCCTTCGACGGCCGCCGTGCCCAGGGCGCCCCCTGCGGGTCGCGGGTGGGCCGTGCAGCCATTCCCCCGCTTCCCACCCCCCCACTTTCATCCTTCCCCGGACCCTTCTGTGTCCCGTCCCCCCCCGCCCCCATCTCTCCCCCAGCCCGTCGATGAGGCTGCGGTTCCCCGGCACAGACACCCCACCCCACCCCGATCCCTCTTTGATGTGCGTTTCCCCCCCCATCCCCCCAAATGGTAGCCGCAGGATGGGGAGCCGAGGTCATGGAAATTTTTTTGGGGGGTGGGGGGTGAGGGGGGGAAAGGATGCGATCACCTGGTGGGACACTATCTCCATGCAAAGTGTCCCGATAGAGATGTAAAAGGCACCTTCTTCTAGCTCAGGGGCCACACAAAAGATGAAAGGCTCATTAGAGGCACCAAAATTTAGAATTTGGCTGGTGATTCAGCCAGGTCCTGTGTTTTTTTTTTCCCCCTAAATCCTCTTTAATTCCCCCCCCTTCCTCCCTCTCCAACCCGCTCTGACCCTGAAGGAAAACAGCCACTAAAGTCGTGAAGTGCCAGGTCTCATCTCAAGGTGTCCTGGAGATTTGGGGTGGGTCTTTGCCATGGGGCTTTGGGTTGCCACCGGGCTTCCCAGCCCCTCTTAGAGTAAGCCATGGGCACGGAAGGTGCTGGTCCATCCCTTGGACCACGGGGAGGAGGGAGGAGAAACAGAGGGACTGTGTTATCTCCCCCCTCTTTGGAGTTACCACCTCCACCAGTTCCTGGTGGCTTCTCCATCCTAAAATCGATTTGGGGGGGCTATTTTACAGTCTGGAGGAACGCCACCGGGTCTCGCATTCTGCAAGGGGCTTCCGTGGTGCACCTCTGCTCCCAGCTCGGCTGGGGAAATTCACGGGAAGGATCTATCCCAAGGGATTTTGGTTCCCGCGGTAGGCTGGGTTGAGTAGAAGACGCGCACCCGAGGAGCCCCGCGGCTTCGTGGGAGCATCTTTTGTAATGAGCAGTATTTGGAGCCTGCAGCAGGCTTGTAACGGCCACTAATCATTTTATTACTCTTTAGAATCTATTTAAAACGCAATGGGGAGGGAGATCCAAAAAAAGGGAAAAAAAAAAAAGAAAAAAGAAAATCTATACAAAGTTACAGCCAAAAGCACATTTTTGAGTCGGTGTTATAAATCCCTGAAAAAACAACCATCGATCACCAAAAAGGGCGGTTCCTTCATCCCCGGCTGATGGAAATGGATGCTCCCAGGAGAGGGAAGGTGAGGGAGGGCAGACCCCCGGGGGCTGGGCTCCTCTGGGCCCCTTCAAAGCACGACACCTTCGGGCTTGAGGAGCAGGTAGTCGTGCAGGGGCTTGGGCACGGGCAGCGAGGGGATGAGGCGGTGGCACTGGCTGCCAAACTCCTTCCGAATGGCAGCACGACACAAGTGCTGCAGGGAGCGGGCTGTCCCCGCCAGCCGGAAAAAGGACTCGTAGAAGAGCTGGTGCTGCTGCAAAGGGAGAAGAGAGAAGGAAAAAAAAAACAAAAAAAACCACCCATGACCCTCAGCTAGAGGTAACCTGAGGAGGTAAGAAACCCTGCAGCGCCTGCAGCGGCGTTTGCCCCCCAGGGGGGTCCCGTGCCCAACGGTGGGTTCTGCTGGCCAAGGCGGGATGAGGGAGTTCTTCCCGTGGGGACGATGCTCTCGTGCCCGCTGGCAGCAGCATCCCCCGCAGAAAGGCTTAGAGCTGATGCGAAGGAGGGACCTGCTTGCTTCTAAGAGGGAAACAGCCCCAGCTGGGAATAAAAAAACAGGTCTCCCATCCCCTGGAAAACGCTTGAAGAGCTTTATCTGCATTTTTCAGCTGCCGTCAAGCTTGGCCCAAGACCTGCAGGGCCAAGGCAACCCTCCAAGATCGCTCAAGGGCAGGCTGGGGACAAGCTTTTGGAAACCAAAATTAGTGGTGTGGGCTCCTGGGTCACTTCCAGCAACTGGGATCGCAGGCTGGGGGCAGGAAGGGAGAGGGGGGGGGGTTGGTGTGGATGGAGCAAGAGAGATGCAAAGCAGCTGGTAGGAATCAGGAGTGCAAGGGTGCTCTGAGACCCATTCCTTTCTCCCCCTGCCCTTGCCCCAGGTGAAGTTTGGTTGGAAAAAAAAAACAAACCCACCCCAAAAATGCTCAGTGGGTCAAAAACCCCCTCCCTGGGGGCTCAGCCCTTCCCTGGGGCCATCTCACCTGGAACACCTCCTCCGGCACGGCCTCCACCCACTTCTCAGAGACGCAGATTTGCGAGTAGGAATTGAAGAGGACTTCAATGATCTCTGGCACGGCCGCGCAGGACTTCAGCACCTGGTTGTGGGTGGAGGGTTGAGGCTGAGATGCATATCCCAAGAGGGGAAGAGCATCCACATGCTGCAAGCTGAGGCTCGTCCCACCCCACTGGATCATGGAATCATGGAATTGTCGGAGTTGGAAGGGACCTTCTAGAGACCATCCAGTCCAACTCCCCTGTCAAAGCAGGGCTGCCCAGAGCACACCACTCAGGGCTGCATCCAGGCGGGGCTTGAAGGTCTCCAGAGAAGGGGACTCCACACCCTCCCTGGGCAGCCTCTGCCAGGGCTCTGCCACCCTCACCCCAAAGAAGCTCTTCCTCAGATTGGAGTGGAACTTCCCATGGTCCAGCTTGTGCCCATTGCCCCTCGTCCTGTCACTGGGAACCACTGGAAAGAGTCCGGCTCCATCCTCCTTCAGCCCACCCTTTAGATCCTTGTCAGATTGATAAGGTCTCCCCTCAGCCTTCTCTTCTCCAGGCTAAAGAGTCCCAGCTCTCTCAGCCTTTCCTTATCAGGGAGATGCTCCAATCCCTCCAGCATCTCTGTTGCCCTACGCTGGACTCTCTCCAGCAGTTCCCTGTCTCTCTTGAACTGGGGGTCCCAGAACTGGACACAGGATTCCAGTTGTGGCCTCACCAGTGCAGAGCAGTCGGGGAGAATGACCTCTCTCCACCTACTGGCCACACTCTTTCCTGTGGAGCCCAGGATCCCATTGGCCCTCTTGGCCACAAGGGCACATTGCTGGCTCATGGATAGTTTCCTATCCACGAGGACCCCCAGATCCTTCTCCTTGGAAGTGTTTTCCAGCAGGTCCACCCCATCACGCGGTCCAGCCTGGAAAGGTCCCGTGGCTGAACGAGGCAGGCACAGGGTTTGTCCTGACGTGCTTTGGAGAGCTTTCTCCGTCTGTAAAGCAGTGTGCCCCCTTTGCCTCTTACTTAGGTTTTTGCCTTGCGTGTGATAAGCCAGGATAATATTTTCTTTTACTGTTTGATGTAAAATCAATGGAACGCAGAGCCATAAGGCCGCTGCACTGACAGCTGATGTACCGAGCCTGGCACTAACATCCCCAGGCAGGGAAAAAAAATAATATAAAACTCCTCCCACACCCACCCCCCTGCTGGCTGCATCCTGCCCGCTTTTCCCCGCTGCCATCCTCTGTGGGAATTTTCCTTTCCATCCTTCCCAGCAGCACCACCAACCCCGACGCTGTGCTCCCTTCTCCCTGCCTGGACTGGGGAAGATCTCCCAAACCCTCCCAACCCCCTCTCTGCTCCCCACCCCTACCCTGGAGGTGTTTTATTTCCCCACCCCAATTGCAAAACCCCGGGTGGGATTGCCAAAATTACACATCCCCCATCCCAGGCGGGAAGGGATGCGATAAGGGCTGATTTTTCGGGCATGGGTGGTGGGGATGGGGTGGTACCTTGACAAAAGCGGGGGGCCATATCTTCTGGGAGCCATGGTTGAGCAGCAGCTGAACAGCAAGGTGGGGGCGCAGCTCCCTCTTGAAGGGGGCGCTCTGCAGTGCGCAGCCCAACGGGGAGATGCCATTGTAGTCGATGGCGTTGACGTCGGCCCCGCGCCCCAGGAGGAAGGATGCCAGGCTGGCGTTGGCTGCCCCGCAGGCCTTGTGCAAGGGGCTCCGCCGTGTCTCGTCCCGGGCGTCCACATCGGCGCCGTGGCTGGTCAGCAGCCGGCAAAACCGCAGGCAGCCCTCCCCAGTACCCGGTGCCCGCCCACAGAGGATGCTCAGGGCCGTCTCCTCCCGCCCGCTGCGGGCGTCCACGCAAGCCCCGTGCCGTAGGTAGAGGCGGGCATGGTCGTAGAGGCCGTGCCTGGCCGCCACGTGCAGTGCGGTCTCCCCGCCATCCTCACTGGGCAGGTCAACAATGGCCCCGTGTCTCAGCAGCTCCTTGGCGCACCTGCAAAGAGATGGGGAGGCTCGGCTGGGGGGGTGGGGTGGTGCACCACCTCTGTGGGTTGGGTTTTGGGGGAGCGTGGGATGGAGTGGGAGCCGTGGGGATATGGGTTGGTCAGCCTGAAGAAGAAGAGAAATCAAGTCAAGTCAAGTCAAATCAAGTCAAGTCTCTCTCTGGGGAGACCTCATAGCAGCCTCCCAATATCTGAAGGGAGCTCCAGGAGAGCTGGGGAGGGACTCTTTGTCAGGGAGGGCAGTGACAGGACAAGGGGGAAAGGTTTTAAATTGGAAGAGGGGAGATTTAGATTAGACACCAGAAAGAAATTCTTTGCTGTGAGGGTGATGAGACAGTGGAACAGGTTGCCCAGAAAAGCTGTGGCTGCCCCATCCCTGGAGGGGTTCAAGGCCAGGCTGGATGGGGCTTGGAGCAACCTGGTGTGGTGTGAGGTGTCCCTGCCCATGGCAGGGAGGTTGGAACTCAATGATCTTTAAGGTCCTTTCCAACTTTAACCATGCTATGATTCTATGAATAATGGGGTGGGTGGCAGAGTGGGGCGAGGATGGGGATCAGGCTGGAGCTAGGCTCCCATGGGAGTTGTGGCACTCAAAGATTTTGTGAGGGAGCAATAGAGGCTGGGGAAGGTGACTTTGTGCCCTGGTGCCCACCATGGCAGTAGCAGTGATGGCAGTTTGGACAATGTCTCCCTCTTGCTTTTGACCAGCATCATTCATGGATGGTCACCTCTGACCATCCAGGGTCCCACCATCCTGGACCCACCAGGGAATGGTGACCCTTGTCCCTGCTGTACCAACTGTTGGGCAGCACTGGGAGAGGTGCCTGTGGTTAGCCATGCCTGAAGAGTCTGTCCTGAATGGTGAGGGTTCTGGGATGCATCCCTCTAGCCATGATGAGGACACATAGGGTTGATGAACCCCTTCGTGCCATCCGTCTGTCAGCTGCAGTTTCATCTCCCAGCATGGGTGCAGCCCTGGGGTGTTATGGAGACAATCTGTACAATCCCACCCTTTGGCTGACAAGAGCTTCTCAGCTGAAAACATCCTCAGATGTTGCCTCTACTTGTGTCTGTGGTGGGACTGCACTGACATGGAGGGAAACCCTTGGTAACACCTCTCTGCAGCAGAAGAGCTTGGTGTGGGTTTGCTTGGGTAAAAAATGAATTCCTTTTCTTCTGGTTAAGGGACTCAAATACCTGTGTTGGGTTCCCACCCCAGAGAGGACTAAAGGACCATGTTTTCTACCTGTCCTGAAGAGAAACAACTCTGAAGATGGTTGAAGTCTGCAGTAACGAGTTTTGTCAGCTTGTTTGGCACCTGGTGATGATGGAGCAGTTCCCAGCAGGAATAAATCAAGGTGAGGAACTCTTCCCATCCTAAATCACTGTTCCTGCCTCTCCTTTCACCTCACATCACTATGTGTGGTTGCAGAGAGGGGATACTAGTGACTGTTGGAGCTTTTCACCTGCATCCTTCTGACAGCAGATGAGGGTAAAAGATGCCTGGTATGTCCTGATGGTATGCATTTTTGGTTTTTTGTGTTTTTTTTTTTGGTTTATATGTGAGTAAATGGATGTGATCAGCTAGTCTAAATGAATTAAAGTGATTGCTCCATTTTCTGCTGGGGCCAGCGTGGCTCTGTGTCACCACCTGGGCAGGGCTGATGGCAGCTGGGTTAGTCCGTGGGGCTGAACTCACTGCTGTGGCACGGAGGAGTTCTCTTTTGGAGTGGGAGACAGAAAGCAAGACCTTTAAAACACGGCAAGCTCATATTTCCTAAGAGATGCTGCCGGGCAGGTGGGAAGAGTAGTCCACCAGGAAGCCTGGAGTCTAGTGAGGTTTATCAACCCTTAACTGTCCCCTCCCTAGCTTGCCTGTTTTATTTTCCTCTGATAGGATTTTCTTTTAACTCGGGTATCACCCAGAGCCCTCAGAGAGGTTCTGGGCAGAAGCAAAATGAGGGGGAGCTGTGGGGGAGTAGAGTAGAGTACCCCTTTAGCAGGAGGGATGGGGAAGAAGAGGAGGAAGGATGGTGCCGGGGCATTGCTGTTTTTTCCTAGTCCAGATGAATGCTAACATGTGGAGAAAATAACAATTAAAAAAAATAGCAATAAGAGTAATAATCTACTTATATCTTTCTGGATGTGCAGCATTATCCACCCCAGGGTTTATTAGGAGCTGCTGAGACATTCACTGTCTTTGGCGGTGCAGGATGGGCAAATACCTCCTTGGGCTGCTTCCCCTGTGCTCATCAGGTCTGAGTTTGACAGGAAAAAAAATCCTACAGGATCTGTGGGGACAGGCTGTTTCTGCAGCCCCTGCAAGTCTAATGCTCCCAGATACTGCCAGCTCATGTTGGACCTCGCTGGAGGGATCTACTGGGGATGCAGTTGTGGGTCAGCAGATTGAATGTGGGGTTGTGCCAGACCCAGAAACCCTCAGATACTTATTTCACAATGCCCGTTTTTTTTTCTCTAAAACGTACTGGATCTCCTTCTCAAGAAATGCCTTGTCTTGCCATGGGTGGATTTTTGGCACTTGCTGTCTGCTGGTTGGTAAAATTTCATTGGAGAGGGTCTGTTGCTGGAAAAAATCACACTGTGACTTGGTCGTGTTTACCAGTCTTGTCCGTCCTGGATGGCAGGGAATTTGTAGCCCTAATTATAATGACCCTCTTGGGACCTCTCTGGGTTGGCTTAACCCTAGTGTCACAGTTAGCTCTGGCACTAAAATAACATATTAGGGGCAAACCAAGGGACCACTCTGCAGGGGAAAAAAGGGAAAAAAAAATGTATTTCTGACAAGGGTGCAAAACATAGAATCATAGAATCATTTTGGTTGGAAAAGACCCTTGGGATCATCGAGTCCAACCATCAACCCTACTCTAC
>JAOTQQ010000079.1:38953372-38974757 GCA_026546715.1 Gallinago undulata
GGAGAATAATAAATGTTTGTTCCTGAGATTACAGTTTCTAAACCTCTGGATCCAGCAGGGGATTGGGCTTAATGGGATCAGAGCATCATTTTCAGCGTGCCTGGGTCTGCTGAAGAAAGGGTGGGTGGGATGGAAGAGCAAAGCAAACACCACTGCCACCCAACAGGCTTTTCTTTGCCAAAATGCTACAGGAGGTAGGAACAGAGGAGACGGATGAGCACCAAGAGCTTCAACAAGCCCTTCTCTTGGTTTCACGCCATCCCGTGCCGTTTTTGCTCCTGAGCAAAATTAGCTTTTGACACCTGAATGTGGAATGTATTTGTGAAAAGAAGGTATTGATGAATCAGAAGATGTGTTTCCCCAGCACCTTAACTAGAAAGTTATGGAGATAATTGCTTGCCCTCTGGGACACAGAAGAACAAACTCAACTATCCCTCATTGGCTGTCTCCATTTCTGGGGGATTGATTTATTCCTTACCAGTGGACACATCTGAACTTTGCTTGTCAGCGTTAATTAGTGGGGACTCGGCCCGATTCATTATGGCTATGACCTCTCCTTGGCACAGCTGCACTTTAACGAGAGAGCCATCTGGTTTGCCTGCTCGACTCGGCCTCGGTTCCTGCCCCCTCCATTCCATCACTGGTAGGGTATGGGCTGGAAATTACAGGTTGCTGCCATGGTGGGATGAGGAAGCCAGTTCTCAGGGCCTGGCTGAGGCACCTGAACCATCTGTCATGCCGGTGGTGGGGCTGAGCTGTCAGATCATTGCCCCCACTGCTACGTCTCCTGCCCTCCTTGAGCTGTGATGTCGAGGAGCTCAGCTGAATGTGGAGGGTGGCCAAGCAAGCAATGCGGGGGGGCGGGGCTTTGGGCTGCCCCCGAAACCCCCCTGCAAGAGGCTTTGTTGGCAGGCAGAAAGGGGATGTGTTGACTGCCGGTGGGGCGGTGGCATGTCAGGGACATCCCAGGATGGGGAGCTTTGTCTTGGTGATGGATCAGGGATGGCTTTGTAAGTCTAAAATGACTCAGGGCAGGACCCTGCTTGAGGGGCTCAGGGATGGAGGCATCTCCTAGGTGGGCTGGGGAAGGTGATGCAAGGATGGGGCAATTTTGGGGGCCATAAGGTGGCACCACAGTGTGCCCATATGCATGACCCCTCCAAACCACCCCAATGAGTTGCTCCCAACTGTTTCTAGACGAATGTGGGTGGGGGCACGGGAGGGCCACCAGGCCAGCACAGGCTTCCATTGGTTTTGAATCACCAATGATGAGACCTCAAATTTCAGGCTAGCTGGGTACATTTTAGCATTTCTTCCTGCCTGTCATTTCCTTCCTGAAGGGCTCTAATGTGGCAGAGCTTTTTTTTCGAGCTGTCTGAGCACACCTTTAATTAGAGCAATTATGGGTGTAACTTAGCCAAATTTTGTGCTGAGTGTGGGGGGGTGCTATTGGCTCTGCTGGCCAAGGGGCTCATTTGCATGATTTCCCTCTCCTCCTCCTAATCCTCCAGTCTATTCACTGCTCCAATTACTCCTAATGAGAGGACAGGATTGCACCCAGCCTTTAACCTTTTGTCAAACTTTCATTGGGGCTTGGCCCATCACACTGTCTTGGTCTTGATGGCTAACGCCTAGATTTCCTCTTGCTCTCTATGTGTTTTTCCTCTTGTTTCAGCCCATTCTCTTTCCCCTCTGTCTTTTTTCCCTTCTTGGAGTTCCATCTTGAGTTCTTTTTACTTAGAAAGCGAAATTCCCACTCCATTGAGGAGCCCTTGGGTGGGCAGGTGTGGTGCCGCCTTCTCCTATGACTCAGGATGCCAGGAACTGGGACAAATAACAATGTGCCTGGAACTGAAAGCAAGCACCTCCAGTCCTTTTCTGTAAGAGTTTATTACCCTGAAACGTGGATGGAAATGCTGATGGAGGTGGCTGGAGCAGCCTGATTTGATGCCAGACCTGAACTTGGGAGAACTGGGAAACCCCTCAACTGGTCCAAGATCAACCCTTACCCACCAGACCCTACTATGGTTCCAGGGATGGCCAGAGGCTGAATGAAGACGGATGGAAACTCATAGCATGAGGGAGGAGGAGGGGCTGCAGGTGGAGGAGGTCCTGTACCTGCACCCATATCTGGCCCTGCTGCGTGTGGCAGCTCCACAGGTGGCCACCCTTTAGAGGGCTTTTCCTTCTTTTCATGAATAGGTCAATGGGGCAGCAAGGATCTTACAGAGTTCCTCATACCCCCTTGTCCCACGTGCTCAGGACCTGCCTTCTCACTGCTACCATCAAAATGATTTTTTTGCTCCCAAAGTGCACTTTGGAAGGAAACTTCCAGAAAGGGCTCTAACCAGTGCTAGACCCAGCTGAGATGCTGTGACAGCTCATGTGGGCACCAGGACCTCACCTTGGACACCTGCTAGAGAAAACAGTAGAGGAAAATCAGCTGAAGCCCCCAGGTTTATGACCTGCTTGCCCTTTGGCTTTGCTGGAGACCCGTTGCAGCAGCTGAAATGTGTATCCTGTGATGAGAGCAGCAGGTGATTTGTGTTTCCAATTTTCAGGCCCCTGAGCTTCTCAGGGTTTATTAGTTGGATATGGGCTTTGGAGGGTTTTTTGGACCATGATGGGTAGAGCAGCACTTGCAGTCCTTTTCCTTCACGCTGGCCATATCTTAGCTATGTCCATGCAGAAGCTATGGTCTTTCAAGGAAGAGGTGAGTTCCTTTTGTTTAATGTTTTTTTTTTTTTTTTTTTTTTTTTTTTTTTCCATGATGTTGGTCTCTGGCTTCCTCACTCCAGTTCCTTGTTCTCTGTTGCTTGTTTTGGGCTGTGATGGTGTTGTTGCCTGGACTGTGAGATGTTCTTCAGCCCTTCCTAGCGTTTGCATTGATCCTCGTCTTCTGCTGCTGGCCACCATTTCCCTGTTGGAGAAACTGAGGCAGGATGGAGGTAGGAAGTCAGAAGAGGACAGGAGGGAATGTCTTTTGCTGTTGGCTTGTAGCTGCCCTACTGACAAGCCTTATTTCATGCCTCTTTTCCAGTTTGCTGTTAGGTGCACTGAGTTGTCTTGTTAATGCTGATTTTCTTGCTAGCTTGAGCTACTTCAAGCAGGGATATGTTTAAGGAGAGGAGCATCCCAGGAATGGGAAACTGTTCAGCATTGGCATTGTTTGAAGTTGTGGGGAGAAGATCAGGGATGCGTTCAGCCTCTTTTCAGAGGACTAGCAAAATGGGAAAGGGTGGGGAGTTTGTGTTTCCCATCCTTTGGTTCTTGGCAAGCAAAGCCTGGTAATGCCCTGCCCTGGGACAATACTGGTGTCCAGGGGTAGGACAAGAGGAAATGGGCACAAACTTGAATAGAAGAAGTTCCACCTAAAGATGAGGAGGACCTTCTTTCCTGTGAGGGTGGCACAGTCCTGGAAGGGGCCGCCCAGGGAGGTGGTGGAGTCTCCTCCTCTGGAGACATTCCAACCCCACCTGGACACGTTCCTGTGGGACCTGCTCTGGGTGGACCTGCTTTGGCAGGGGGAATTGGACTAGATGATCTCCAGAGGTCCCTTCCAACCCCATGGGATTCTGTGTAATACCTGGTTGAGGAGGTGGGCCCAAGAGTGGGGTGTGAGCCTCTCTCTACTCCCACGCTGGTCCAAGCCCTAATATTTCCCACCCCCTGGCAAGAAAGGGGACTCCAGCCAAAGGCCGTGATGCCACTCAAGGTTGCGCTCGGTGCTTCTGAAGGAGGCAACTGTCCACAAAATGGGTTGGTGCTTGTTTGCTCTGCAAAAAAAGACCCTGGCCCCTCTTCCACAGCATCCTCCCAGGGTAGTGTCCTTCAAGCACAGAGCTTGGAGATCAGCTGGAGCTGTGTAGGCGCTGTGCCTTTGATGGCACCATGGTGGCCTCCAAAAAGCTTCCTTGGCCGGGGACATCCCTGGGTGATGAGCTTGGGGGTCCGTTTGGAGAAACCCCCTCTCCCTTGAAAAAGGACAGCCCCGTGGTTGCCGTGTAAAGCTGAACAAGAGCCTTAAATGATTTGGGGATTTTATGCAGCTTGTTATCTTAGGCGTAAGGTTTTTTTTTGGTGGGTTTTTTTTTATTATTTTTTTAAAAATCCCAGCAAGAAATAATCCTCTTTTTCTGGTTGGAATAGAAATGGCTTGATGCCGCAAGGCAAAAAATAAAAGGAAGCTCTACCTGGCGCTGTGATGATTTGCAAGGCTAGTGAGAGACTACAGAAGGCATTTTCAAATAGACTCCAATATTTTCAGTGCTTAAAGAGGGCCCGACTACGTGACACCTTTTTTGAAGCCCTGATTTACAATGGACCCAGGCTGAGCGCATTATAATTTGCTGTGCGAAGTTCCAAAGTCACAGTACTTTCAATAATGAGGATAGAAACCCTAATATGATGAGACTTTTTTTTCTTTTTTTTGGGGGGTATTGTATTTAATGAAAAGCTAAAAATGTGCTAATTTGTGAGCCCTGTTGTGGTAGTGGTGTCGGAGGTTTTTGAAATGCATTACTGACTTAGGAAGTATTAAGGAAAAAAAAATGACATTTTGCTACTAGCAGAAAAGTCAATTATAATGTTTCCACACTTTAGAAAATTGCTGATGCAGGATGGGAGTTAATAGAACAGTCAGCTTCACTTTGGATGGTGCAATTTGGGGGAGAGAAATGTCATTTATTTTGGTGTGGTTTTTTGTTGTTGTTGTATTTTCATTTTTTATTTTTTTTTTGATGTGGTTGGACTCCATCTCAAGGGTCCCTTCCAACTGTGAGGATTCTGTGAGAAATAGCTGCCCTTGCCAACTGGGCTCTCGACAGAGCTGTTTTCCATCTCCTGGAGAAGAAAACAGCAATAAACTTTTCCGAATCTCCTGCGGAATGGACGTGTGGAAGTTCAGGAGGAGATGGATGGGATGACTTGCTGTGATTGCCAGAGCTTCAGCACTGGTTGACAAAAATAATAATAATAATAGTAATTTAAAAAAAAAAAATCCCAGTGCTGGAGGAGTCAGCTTTCGGGATGGCAGCAGTGCTCCCGGTAACCCTATCTCTAAATCAGTCTGTGCAGGCTTGCAGGGAGAAATAGCTCCTGCGAAACTGGCTGGGATGGGAGACGAGGGCTGGCACCGCTTCTAACAGGAGTTTCGGTGTCTGATTTAAAGGGCTTCGGCCACAGTGGCATAACTTGAGTGCTCGGCATCAGCTGGGGACCTAATAATACCCGAGGCACATTACAAAAGCATGACTTCATTGGTGGCTGCTGCTTTTTACTCAGCAAGGGCTGATTCTCCTCTGCCCTGGGGGGATGCAGCCCTCCTGCCTGGCTGTGGGGGACTGGGGATGCTCTCGGTTGGCTGTATCCCTCAAAGAGCTTGCTTCCTGGGAGATAGAGGCACCTCTGGCATGGATACCACCAGGGATGGTGCCTGGGGTCTGCAAAGAGACGGGGGGTTTTGTGTGTGTGTCTTCCCTGGGGTGTTTGGTGGGGACTGTGGACCAGTGTGGTGGTGATGCTTTGTGATTTAAGGACCCACTTGGTATCTAGATCCACTTGGTTTTTCTTTTTTTTGTCATATCACCAAGTGCTATGGTAACCTGCTGCTGTTTCTTAGCCTTACTGATAGGGTTGGTAGAGAACTGGTGGACATCTCATCCGCTCCATGCCTGAAATCTTGATTATGGCACCTCCTTTTTTCTTTTTTTTTTTTTTTTTTCTCCCCCTGATGGCGAACTGGTAGCAACTTATTTGCAACTGGGTCAGGTGGGTCCAGGCCCAGTCTCTCCTCTGGTTGGTTTGGGTGGTACCCAGTTAGAATCATAGAATCATCTAGGTTGGAAGAGTCCTTCAAGATAATCTAGCCTTGACCATCAACCTCACTCTGACAAAACTCATCACTAAACCATGCTCCCCAGTTGATGGGGACTAGGGGTTATTGGTGTCTTGAGGAGGCGAAGGTGATGTGGGGAATGTGTAAAACAGGGAGGTGGGCAAGAACGGCTCCCAGGGTGCTGCTTCTGCCTTGGATGGGGTTGTTCTCCTTGCCCACCACCCAGGACCCCACAAAGCTGGCACCGAAACCTGGGTTCCTGCTCCCAGCATGGCCTTTGTGGGCTCTATTTAAAATGCATTAAACTCCAGAGAGCAGGGTTATGCCAAGACTCTGCTGCATCTGGGAGAGGGAAGTCGCACTTTGCTCCCCCGTCCTTGGCTCTACCTCCCCAAGTGTTTCAAAGGGGGGGTTTCCACAACCACTTGGTTGAAGCAGAAAGATGAGCGAACGTGAGCACTTCTTAAAAAGTCATGTTGTATGTAGTTCTCCTGGGTTTGGAGGAAGCAATTAAGCCAATTAATTTATTGGTAAATTATCTTATGATGAAGTACAAAATAACTGCAATGAAACACTGACATTCATATTAATACCAAATTAGTTACTGTATTATGACTGTTCTTACAATGAATGCCCAGTAATTTAATAGTAATGGGACATTTAAATAATTTAGCCGATAATTCTCTAGATCACTTACATATATAAATGAGCATGACAGCTTCTTTTCTCAACTTTGCCAGTGCCTCTGGATTACCTCCCACAACCAGACCAGGAATCAAAGCAGCCTGGTGTCCTGCTCCTCCATCCCCCCAGAACTCACCTCTTGCTGGAAGTGAAGCAGGGAGGACAAGGTGGAGCAAATGGGATATTTTTTTTCCCTCCTTATGGGATTTGGGGATTGCCGTGGCTGGAAAGTGGTGTGTAATTTGCTCTATGGCTGGGCTTAATGAAGCCACAATCCTTCTCCTTCACTCCCCCCTCAACCCTGTGATGAAAGATCTCTGGGCAGAGATGCTCAACCTATGCCTGGTAGAGCATCTCTAGCGGTGTTCCTTGCCAGGGCACTATTAGCCCCCCAGCAGGACGGGCGTTGGGAGATCCAGCCAGGAGATCCACTTAATTGAATAGTTCAGCCATCAATGCTGAAATAACTGCGTGTTGGCTCTGCTTGATGCAACGGCTTTGTTTTCAAGCAGCTGGAGTTTCTGTAATAATTAAATAGCTTTCAAATTGCTCCTCGTTCTTCCCTCCCCATCCTACCAAGAGGACTCCCTAAAGGACAGCAAGGGCTAGGCAGCTCTGCTTTATCACCTCTTTGTCACTCCCCTGCACCCGTGTATATATATATTTTTATACGTACACCAGCCATGGCTTCCAGATCTGTATGGAAAAAAAAAAAATAAAGAAAAAGAAATGCAGTTTACACTGAAAGCAGCCACAATTGCAAGCTGCATCTAGAGGTTAAATTGCCCCAGTGCTTATTTCCTTTAAACTGGTAAATACTGGAGGAAAAACTGCAGGTTTCTGCCCTGTTGAGCAGAGCTGGGGCAGTTTAGAGGTTCCTGTGTCAGGAACATACATGGAGTCGTGCCCCGGAGATGGATGTTGCCAGTCAGCGTGTTACTTTGCTATTGAGATTACACTGAACCTGCTGAAATATTAGTTAATGGGCTTGCTTACGTCCAACCTCAATGCAGTCTTTTCATCACATCACGATCTGCTGTCAAACCTGTTGTGGAGAGGAGTGTTCCACTGTCTGCAAGATTAAGGACAGAATTATCCAAATTAGTTTTCTCGCAGATGAGAGCAGGGATAAGGCTTTTTAATGCAAACCCTGCTGCTTCTTTGCAGCCCAGAGAGCCAACCCCATCCTGGGCTACATCAGGAGAAGTGTGGCCAGAAGGTCACGGGAGGTGATTCTACCCCTTTGCTCTGCTCTGGTGTCTGTGTCCAGCTCTGGAGTCCTCAACACAGGAAGGACATGGATCTGTTGGAACAGGTCCAGTGGAGGGCCACCAAGATGATGAGAGGGATGGAGCACCGCTCCTATGAGGACAGGCTGAGAGAGTTGGGGCTGTTCAGCTTGGAGAAGAGAAGGCTCTGGGGAGACCTTAGAGCAGCTTCCCAATATCTGAAGGGAGCTATAGGAGAGCTGGGGAGGGACTCTGTGTCAGGGAGTGCAGTGACAGGACAAGGGGGAAAGGTTTTAAATTGGAAGAGGGGAGATTTAGATTAGATACCAGGAAGAAATTCTTTGCTGTGAGGGTGGTGAGGCACTGGAACAGGTTGCCCAGAGAAGCTGTGGATGCCCCATCCCTGGAGGGGTTCAAGGCCAGGCTGGATGGGGCTTTGAGCAACCTGGTGTGGTGGGAGGTGTCCCTGCCCATGTCAGGGGGGCTGGAACTCCATTATCTCTAAGGTCCCTTCCAACTCAAATCATTCTATGATTCTTTGGGAGAGTCTGGCTCTCATCGGAGAGGATGAAGTTGAAGAGTACCTTATTTAATTGGGGATGCGCTGCCCCATTTGTGAAGCCAGCAGCCCTGCTGGTAAGTAAGCCTCAGCAAGGCAAGAATAAGGAAAGGAAAGCCAAATTCTACTGCCAAGTAGATTCTCAGGGCACGCACCAAAATGAACTCCACCTGACTGCTTGGCTTTTTTTCTGCTTATTAATTTTTTCTGCTAACGACCACGTATAGGAATGTCGTGGTTTAGGCCATGGCGAGTCATCCAAAGGTGAAACAGTGCTGGTCCTCACGTGGCTGTGTAAATATTCAGTTTGTGGTAGATTGTGTTAAGTGTCTTATAATCCATCCCAATTAAAAAGCAGTCTTTATAGCTGTAATAGTTTTATTGAGAACTGTAACATATTAGACTTACAGATAGATAAAGCAGTTAGTTTTAGGATATGAAAGTAATGAAAGACATTAATGTGACATCAATTTTTAAGGACAGTTACTTGCTGAAATAAATGAGTGTAGCCTAAAAGTTGATGGCATGTTACAGTCCTAAGCAACGAACCTCTCTGCCCCCTAAAATCTCGTAGCATAAATAATGCTCGAGCAAGTCAGCGGCCATTAACTCGTCATCCTCTGAGAGCTACATGTCACATTGATGTCTCACCTGGCTTTTTAACTTTTAAAAATTTGTTCAGAAAGGAATTCTCTCTCCTGGAGAAAAAGCTGGAACTTGAGGTGTGTTACGCTGAAGTGTCTGCTTTCCTAACGTCTCCCCCTTCTCAGTGAAGTGGAGCCAACACCAATATCATCAGATGCAAAACTCTGAAGTTACTTTTTCTTTTTTCCTGTAGTTCCTTCTTTTGTTTTTCCTTTTCCTGCTTTCTCCCTCTCTGCCAGTGCTCTGATTCGGGCTCTACCCAGTGGTGTCTTGGCATACCAAGCCTGGAGAATCAAAAAAAGTAGGTGTATGCTTTAATAAAAGTTTAAAAAAGGGAAAGATCACTTCAGAAACTTTTTACTAGTACAACGGAGCATTCCTTAAAAAAACAAAAAAAAAAACACCAAACAAACAAACAAAAAAACCAAACAAAAAAAACTCCACACCACAAAAAACCAAAACAACAACAAAAAAACCCCACAAAAAACCAAAAAACCCAACTCTTTAAATCCTGGCTGGCTGGAGAAACAGAAATTGAATCCTCAGACCTCTTGAGAATGTTATTATCACAAGAAGTATAGCAATTGCTTTCTTGAAGAGTGTCTCATTAACAGGAATACTTAGCTGGGCCACTCGCGGCGCTCTGGTTATGGAAATGTTAGAACTTCTATCATCAAGCCTATTTCCAAGGTATAAAACCTCTTGTCAAAACCCCCTCTGGTCTGAAACTTGGCAACAGACGGAGCACGTGCTTCTCGTGGCTCTGCAAATCAATCCAGACAGCTTTTATTTCGATGAGAGGGTTTAAGAAGCAAAGCAAACCCCGACCATTTAAAAACCTGTTTATTGCTTTTAGATGCCTGTTCACGGTCCTGTGGCTTGTAAATGATTTTTATTATTTTTATTTTCTAGAGTTGCTCTGCAAACTTGCCAAGCTCCTGGACTGTAATGTCAATGCAGCAGCTCTAGGCCACGTGAAAATAATGTAAAGTGAAGGAAAAAGCGATGCTTTAAATTTAGTCATGTGTGGGGATTAGTCTTTCCCCATATCTATGCGCAGGAACCTTTATCAACAAACTCCTGCCTCCAACAGAGACTGAAATGCCTCTGGGTGTTGACATGATTGATAAAATGCCTTCCTTCTTGACTGTATTCATCCATGCGCTGCTCTGGGAATGAATGTCATACCTCTGACTGCAGACCACTATTTAATGCCATGACTGCGTCTCCCCTGCCCTTCACCTGGCCACCAAGTCATCTTCAACCTTCCTACCAGGGCAGCACCCCACAAAGTCCGCTTTTTCCACCCAAAATGCTGCCTCCAGCTTGAGCCTGGCAAGGCTACCTCTAGCGATTTGCCTTGCCAAGTTGTCCAGCGCGTGTTACAGACAGGCAGCAGCAAGAGAAGCTGTCGGGAGAAGATGCGTTGGAAGTCTCTAGTGAAGGAAACCCCTTGATGTTCCCCTCCCGGCCCCAGATGGTCCTTCTTGGTGTCGTGCTTCTGGGTTCCCAGAAAGGGGCTGATGACAGGCCCCCTATTTGGATCTCTTGTCTCGCAGACTAAATACTGTCATCAGGTAAATGAAGTCTGACAGCTGTCAAATGTCCAGCTGGCTGCTGGGCAGCTCTAACACTGTGATCTCCTCTCTAATTGCCTGAATTAGCTGAGTACCCCTCCTCCAAGAACTCCACTGATGAACCTGTCATGCATCCGCATCCAGATGGTGTCATGGGAGGTGTCTGGGAGCAGTCCCTGGGCTCCCAGTGCAGTGGCCTGGGCAATTGAACCTTGCTGTCCTAAAGATATCTTAGACCAAGCTATGTGTTTCTCCTGTGGCAGGAAGAATGGACACATCTGGGACGGGATGGGGCAGGGAGAGGTCTGGATCTTCACATAGGTGAAGGATGAGAAGGACAACGTGGTGGTTGTGACTCTTGGCTCAGGGAGGAATTGACTTCCCCAGTAGTAGCCAGCAATCAAGCAATGCCTCTGGTGTTCCATGGGGCTGTAGAAGTTTCTATTTCTCCCCCCCAAGGTCTGTTGGCCAAGGTGTAACGTTCTCCAGACCTTAAGTGGGAGATAGCAAGCTGTGGATGGGATTTTGTTATTCTTTCTGGGAGTGTAGCAGGGTGGAAAGCCCTGTTTGGCAGGTCATCTTGCTCTGAGTCGCTGATGAAGGACTTCGCTGCACAGGGCAGGAGGAGACTTGTGAAGTCTTCTCTTCCTCCTTCTTAGTGGATATATTTCGAGGCAGAAAATTAACCCACTTGTTGGGTAAGGGCCGCTTTTGACTCTTCAGCTAGCAGAGCTACGGGGGATTAATGAAGCTGGTTCCTCAGACTTGGTTAAAATACAAGTAGATTTATCGCTAATGAACTGGGATGTGACTCCTCAGAGTTAAAGTGTTTTCTTGTTGGAGGAATGATGTCCATGGTCTTTGATATGAGTTTTCTTACATATTATAAGTGTTTTGCACCAGTCAGGGCTGGGCAGAATTAGTGTGCTAGTCCTAGTCGGGCTGCCCTTGGCTTCTCCAGGATGACCGTTATTGCCCTGTAAGGATTTGTATCAATCAGGCTGGTGCAATAATTTATAATTTCAAAAATGTGGATGTATAATTGGGGCAGGAACTTGAGTGAATTGAATGAAGAAATCACATTATCACAAATTTTGCATTATTTATATTCCTTTTGGAACACTGGCAGAATATAAATGTCACATGGGGAGATTCATGTTTCCAGTGACTAGAAACCCAAAGATTCATCAGGGTGCTAATCGTTGCTTGGAACAGGGCATTTTAGCTGCCCCGCTTCAAAAAAAGGAGAAAGCAAAGCAACAGAAATGGTCCAGGGATGATTAGAGGATCAGGAAGAGGGGCTTCTGGGTGAAAGGGATGGAGATGCTGGAGTCAATTAATGTGCACTAGCTCTCATGATTCAGGGTACAAACAGATTACTACTTGGAGCTGGGAATTACAGTGGTGTGTTTTTTTTTTTTTTAATTTGCTGTAGCACTGAACCATTAAACTTTCCCCGAGGAAAGATACTGGTTTAGATAAGAAGCATGAGGCAGGGGGGAAGGAGTAATTTGCCAAATATCACAAATGCTGCCTATATTGAGTAAGCCAAATGGCTCTAAATGGATACTGGAGAGTATTCAACGGGGCTGGAAGAAATATGCACTGTCATTAGGTTAGCAGTGGAAGAAGACTTGGACTAAGCTGCTGGAAGCTGCATCCTGTTTATTGTGCATGGCACCGCGGGGATTCCAAACCAGAGGGGACCCAAAGAGCAGCAGGAAAAGGAAACCTTTTCAGCCAGGAGAACTGGATAGTTTATAAGGGGGTCGGGGTAGAAAGTGGGGGAGTAGGGGACTGAAAAAGCTCTTTTGGGGTCTCTTGGCTTCAGTACAGAAGCCCTGTTCCATTTGGAAGCCCTGGTGGGCTGCCTGCAGCTCCTCGGGACGGTTCTCCTGGTCAGTGGCCAAGGCTTTTACCAGCATTTAGTTGGCTTGAAGTGCCTTAGTCAAGCGTTGTGCCGTTTTTTGGGGGATGTTAGCGCTGCTAAGCTGAAGCATTGGACTCCAAGTCCAGTTCAGCTGTACCCAGGCTACACTGGAGAAACCACAGTGCCTAAATTGTAGACCTCTACTTAAGCCTGGCAAACCCTTCCTGTGGATAGGAAAACCAAAAGCAATACAGAGAAAGCAGAACTAACCACTGTGTAAAGATAATCCTAGTCTAGGGAAAGAAAGAGCAATGATTACTCTTAATAATGTGCAAAAATTAGCTGTTTGCGGGGTGATTCGTGGTAGATTTGAAGTATGTGTACGGCATTTCAAACACACTAGGTTTTGCTATCAGGATTTTATAGCCCTGAGAGTGGGGAGAGGGATGGAGTTTGAGGCAGAAACTATTTTATTTATTTATATATATTTTTTTTTTCAAACCCTGAAATGAAAACCCTTATAAGAAAATTCTTGTTTGAAATCTAACATGCTGTAGCTCTAGGCAATCCTGCTTCAGCAGGGGAGTTGGACTAGATGACCTCTATGGTCCCTTCCAACTCTAATAATTCAGTGAAATAATTGAAAATAAGGACGTAGAATCTGATGTGCCACCCCGTGGGCCTTGCACGGCCAGGTTACTTGCCTTCTTGAGATAATATAGCCAGGCCTGCTGAACGTGTCAACTCTGAAATTAAAAAGGACCGCTGCGTTGTACTAGTGGCACCTCTATCATTTCTGGGTGCACCTCAAGGCCACCCTGGTCCAGATGAGCTGGGTGCAGGCAGTAGGTTCAGCAAAGCAGACGTTGCTGCCCGTAATAATGACTGTTTGCCTGGCACAGCCCAGCAGCCCGGGCTGCCAAACATCCTAAAATGGGGGAGGACGGGTGTTTGGTGATGTCTGCCGAGCCATACATCATCATCCAACTAGTGACGTGCCAACCCATCAAGCAGAATTTAGCAGGTTCTCTGGGATTGAATTGTGCCTGGACAAGGACATGGCAAGGGATGATGAAAGACAGCCAGTTAGCATAGCTCTTAATGTCACCTTAAATATTTCTTCCTCCTCTTTGTACACCGGGTCCTGCCTGGCGAGAGCAGTCACGAACTCGGCAGTCCTCAGGGGCTTCCTGGTCATCTGCAGGAGGCGTAGCTCGCTCAGGACAGCTTGGACCGCCTGGACAATGTGTCCCGGGGTGAAACCATCAGACACTTTGGCGAGGCAGCTTACATTCAGCAAGTCGGTGATTGTTCCGCCGTTCTGCAGGATGATGCGTTTCCACAACACTGCTCGTCGGGACCCAGGAAAAAAAGAGAGAATGCCAAAGGCACGCGTTAAGGAAAGCAGGAGGAATGGTTTTGCATCTCGAAATTGAAACAGGAAAATAGGAGTTATCAGTTAGGAAAGCCAAGATTCCAAGATTTTTTTCTTGTTGGCTGTTTCTTTCATTTACAGATTTGTAGCACAGAGGCCTTTAGGCACATCTGTTCTTAAACCATCAGTGACCATTTATTGGCTACCAGTCCTACTTTCAGAAAGTCCTGAAGGACACGGGTATGTGAGGTGGATATGTGTGTTAAAAATGGAAAGAACTATTCAAATAGTTCAAAACACAGGTGTATGTATGCACAGAAAGAGAACTCGTCCCTAATATTCCCAACTGGGTGCGTAGAGTTAAGTACCTATATTAACAACTTGGTTTTTATTTCTGTGACCCTGAGCACGGGTTACTCCTGCTGAACAGAGGGCTGCTCTGGGGACTCAATGTCTGGTTTTGGAAGCCAAAGGTTCCCAGCTATGCAGGCACGTGTTGCAAAAGCCAGGTGTAAATTCCTGTGATTGGCATTTTGCTTGGTAGTTAAACGGCGAACCTGTTGGTATCTCTTAGCTGTGGACCTCCGTGACGCGAAGGTTTTCTCAAGGTTTGTGAAGTGCCTGAGGTTTTGCTTCCAAAAATAAATAGGAGCAATAACATCTTTTGGTTTATCCTATGTAAAGTAATGGTCTGTCTTGGAGAAATTTAGTAAAACTTTCATGCCATTTCACCATTCTTTCCTTTCAAAGCCTTATAAGAAAACATTTGGGAAAAGTAAGTATTATGCATAGAGATTAAAAAGAGGTTCCCGAATGAGACAGGTGATTTGAGATTTGACTATCGTGTGTTTGAATGCTCATATGTTGTAAGAAAATGTCGGGTGGGAAGTTAATGGTACTGGATGTTGGGGTGGTTGGGTACTGGAGAAAACCCACCTTGTTCTGCCTTCAGCCACCATGTCGATACGATGGAGTTGTGCCCATATCTCTTTACTACATTTTTTGCTCGGGCAAATTGTGATCTTCCACTTGAACTACATCTATGCTCAATAATTACTGGCTGAGTCAAAAAAAACAAACCCAACCCCCCCCCCCGATGCACACAACAGTGAGCCCTGCTTCTGTGCAGCCACGTATGGTGTGCCATAGCTTCTGTTAGAGATGGGATGATGTGTAATACGAGGTACTTGACTTGCTGGGTGATTAACAGCAAGAAATCATTAGAGGCTTGTGAACATCCCAGTCTGATGGCTCCCATCGTATATTCACTGTTTCCATCGGGCGTAGGCTTGGAATATTCTGGTTTATAACAAGAGGAAGAGCTGCGGTAGACAGGTAGCCATGGCTACGAATGTTTGTCATGTCATGGCCTTGCTGTCAAAAGAAGTTTCTTCAGTTCTCAAATTGGGTGCCAGGCCCTGAAAATTGTCAAGATTGGAAGGCAAGTGCTCCGTGCTCTAAAGGTCATATTTCCATTGAGCTTCCATGAAGCTAAAGAACTAGCCAGACTGTCTCAAATGGGACAATGCCAGAGAAGTAAAGCTATGAGTTTAATCTGCTTTAAAATGTTAAGAGCTAACTCCTTTTTTTTTTTTTCTTCTCTCTCTTTTTTTACTCCAAACTAGTGGTAAGAATCCCAGAATGTGATAGTTCAACCCCCAGAAGTGCACACAGCTAAATTCAGCTGCTATCACTTCCTTTCTCTAGGTCTTTCTGCAGTAGTTCATTCCCATTATTAAGCTTAATTAGGAGCATTTCTTCCCAGTCAATGCTGAGCTACTGCAGACTTCAAGGTGATTCAAATCTGAGCACAAACTCAGGTGCCTGAAAGTTTGTGGTTTTTTTTTTCTACCTGTGAAAATTTGATCAACTTTATTAGTTGATCCCATAAAAAAAAAAGGGGGGTTTTGTTACACGCTTTGACTCTCAGCATATGGGGGCCTCAATGAATTTATCAAACTCTGGCACCACTTGATAGACTAGATATACAAAATCATGAAACACGTTGGGATGAACTCAGTGTGTGCTAAACAACTCACAAAGAAATGTCAATCACCGTGGAACAGTATTTCAAATGCTTCTCCCAACCTCTACTTTTATTACCTGATCTTTAGGGTAGCCTGTATCAGTATTGTCTAAACTTTCAGGAGTTGAAAATTAATTGCAAATTCACACCTGGCATAGGACTTGAGGGTTAAAGTCGGCCCTGAAGATAATCGAGACAATTTTAAACAGTAGCAATCAACAGAAAAACTTGAAATACTTGCCAAATCTTGAAGCGTAGTCAGGCCTAGGAATCAGAATAATTTTTTGGTAGACTTTGCAGAAAGGTTTAAGATTAGCGTCGAAGGGACGGTCGGTGGTTCCCACTAGCAGCACTCTATCCTGTGCCTTCAAAGCCTTCAGGAATTTAGGGAGGACCTTTTCCAGTCGTTTTGGGTTCATCTTCAGCGGGTACATGTAAATACAAGGAAGAAATAGTTGTTATGGATGCTGACAATGTAGAGTTAATAAGGTGACGTTGTATGTAGCTACACTATATATAATAGGATTTTGTGCCTTTTTTTATTAGTCTAGTTATATTTAGGACAAGCAGACTAGATGCTCAACCTAAGTAGAAAGCCTCTGTCTTCTGAAAGTCAGGTAAACACTTGATTTCTGCTTATGTATGTGTGAGTTTGTGCTAGTGCCTTTCACTTTTGAATCTGCTGGACCTCCTATCAAAAAGCAGGAAGGAAATAACTAATTTAAAGAGGGGAATCCATTTCAGGGAGAATTATTGCATGGACCTGCGTACCTGATGGACCTTAACAGAAGGAAAAACTGCCAGGCATGTAACCACATGTGGAATCCTCCCAGCTCCTGGATGTTATGATCTACCGAACCCTACCTGTGGGTTAAATGTGAAAAATACACTCCCTTAATTTTTGCTGTGATTGCTAGCTTGCTGAGGCTCCAACCTGAGAACACAATCTCTTTGAACTCAGGATTCACTTCTTTGTAATAACTTATCATTTGACTTTGAAACAAATATTTAATTATTATTTAAGAAAACAAATGAGTATTGAGCAAAACCTGTTGTTAGATAGTTATGTTTGATAATCATAGAATGGTTTGGGTTGGAAGGAACCATTAAGATCATCTAGTTCTGACCCCTCTGCCCTGGGCAGGGACACCTCCAACCAGACCAGGTTGCTCAAAGCCTCATCCAGCCTGGCCTTAAACAATTCCAGGAGTGGGGCATCCACAACCTCCCTGGGCAACCTGTTCCAGAACATTGTTCAAGTGAATGTAGTTTGGAGAAGCTTAATCAAATTGTTGTGGTGTCACTCTACTGTTAATGAAACTGAGTAAGTAACTGGGCTAGGATAGTGTATCAAAAGTCTAATGACTTGGAAGCCCCTTTTCAGAAATGATTGAGACTTAATATCCAAGTCACCGATGCTCGCTTGAAAACTTTACTCTCTAGATCACCTTGGGATTTTTTTTTGTTCTATTTTTTACTATATAGTAAGCATCTTCCTGAGAAACTTGAGCTTCCATTTCAAATCAGCCTTCCTTAATGCTGATAAGGAAAAAACCATGTCCTGCAAACCTTCTCATCTGAAAGCAATAATAAACACCCCTGAATCTGGGTCAATTTTTGTGATCCAATTTTTCTGCTGGCTGCAGGAGCAGACAGCTGACAGAAAGGGGACAAAGCTCTGTTCTTTGGAGTGAAAACTACGGAGGAGGGCAAATTGGGAAATCAATAAGAGATCCCCAAAGCCTTCAGGTAGAGTCACACAGTTATTTTCTAGCTGAACTTGTGTTCAAGCTTTCCCCCTCTTCATGTGTATTGGAAGAAAGTACAATGTTCTCCAAGATGTTTTGAGGCATCAGTATTACTAAAAAAGTGAGAATTATCAAATTATTTTAGGCTTGGATGTGTGTGGGGTAGAGGAATCCCATCTCGATGGAATGACTGATAGAAGATAATAGTTACTTGAAGAAAGACATTGTGTTTTCTGGGCTTGCACTATGTTTTCTGCTGGAAAAACTAGCTTTTAGATGATGCAGAGAAGTTTTAAAACAATCATCTGACTTCAGTTTCACTTACTTGTGAAAATAAGTCCCAATTTATCCCCAGCATTTAGAACACCTTTTTTTTTTTTGAGTGACAAATTATATTAATGGGTTCCCACTGACCTACAGCTGGTTACAAAAAGCCAAGCCTCTTTTAGGAATTAGCTCATAGGAATCTTAATTTTAAAATGTTAAATGACTGAACCAGTATCAGAGACCAAGCCAAACACTCAGCTCTCGTTAAGCCCGCTAAACCAGACTGGCATTTATGTGTCAGCAGCTCCTGTTGTGCTTGTGAAACTCATGTGTGTCCATAGCACACACGTTTCAGGGATGTGTCCTGAAAGATGATAATAATATCTCCTCCGCTTTTAAAAGAAGCATGTCAGCAGCAAGAAGGGCTGTTGAAGAGCCAAGCTGTGATTTCAGCCATTGTGTGGACCCCAGCTGGTGAAAAGTGGGGTGAATTATGAAGGTGACCCCTATTTGTTTGACTATGAGTAGCTGAGCTGCTTGCACATCAACCTTGGCACCTGGGTTTGCCATGATGTAATTGCTACTTGACTGCTTTGCATCCTTTTGGGACGACTGGAGAGAGACAACTTTTCTAGAGGGTATTTGAAGAATTTGAGGCTTGTTTGTATCAGGTTCTCAGTCACAGTTCCATAAATATTATACTGGGATGAGCGAAGTGGCTTCCACTCACTTTGGCTTCTGGGGGCCGAGCTTAGCTCATCTTCCCCAAAATTCTAGTGAATGGCTCCCCAGGCTTCCAGTTGCCTGTCCCTCCTGTTTCATGCTCTCTGGCTCCAAATGTTTTTTGTTGTTTTTTTGTTGTTGTTGTTTTTTTTTTTAATGCTGTGAACTATCTTGGACGTGAGTGACTTAAAGCCTGGAGCCATCCACTTCCACCAAGAACACAAGGGACGTTTTGTTAAATACCTGCAGGTCTTGGAATGTGATAGCAGAGGCAGAGGTGATGCCCCCACCTACGAGTTGGGCAGGAGGAGGAGGAATTTTTTCCACACTGGGGGCTACTGTAGCAGACAAATATAATGAGTATTCCAAGGCATCTTTGGCCCCTAGTCTTAATTTTAATCCCCATCTGCGCTTGCTGTCAAAAATTTGAGCCAAAAAAGGTTCCCTTTGGGTGTGGGGACCACTAGAGGGCATCAACCACTGCACACCCGTCAGTTCATACAGCCTCCTCCGAGGTGATGCTTCATGGGTCTTCCAAACTACCAGGCTTATGTCCACCCCACCCTCTAAATGGACAGGACTTGCCTTCAGGGAAAAAAAACAAGGTCTAATTTTTTCAAAGGGAGCTCTAAAAGTAAAATATTTGGCAAGCAGCATGAATCTAATCAGGATTTGCTGTGAATCGCTGTTTGCTGCCTGTTGGGCAGTATTTTTAATTTTCTTTCAAGTGGGGAAGCTGCACAAGGGAGGAAGGAATGGGAGGAATGGCAGCACGACTCCCGGATGCCCAAAGAAAATAACCTGTAAACATAACTATTTAACGTAGGCTCTTTGTTTTCACCGTGGAAATTTATCCTTGTTACTTCACCGCTTGCTTTGGCTCTGTCCAATTTCTCAAATTAATAGAGCTGAACAATTTAAGCTCATCTTAACTTTGAGTTTCTTGCCTCGTATTTTGAAATACTCCATTATTCTTTCCTACTTTTTGGTGTGCTGATGAGCAGTGACTGGACTATTCTTAAATAAAGCAAGTCTAGGTGTCTAGGAGAGAAAGGTGACCTCTTGGGGGCTCTTCAGAAGTCACAAGACTCTTTTTAAAAAAAATAATAAAATGCTGGTGAGACAAGCTATTATCAAGCAAGCTCTGGCAGGTCTGGATTTACTGGTATGCGCTAAGCTAAGAAATATGCTTGTCCCTTTGTGTCAGCTGTAATGCAAGAGGAGAAATTATCTGTAGTGGAATAAGAAAAGGAGCACCTCACCTCTTCTTCAGCTTTCTGTGCCGCTTTAGAAAATATTTTTTCTGTGTCTCCAATCCACACGACTGAAGGCTGCAAGTGCTTAGCCACCTAAGAGAAAAAGGGGGAGAGAAAAAGGCAAGAAGTTGATTAAAATGGCTACAATTTCATAGCTGGGTGCTTATAGCGATGCTTCTGAATCCATATTTCAGCAGTTAAAATTTGCCTGGTTTATTTATTTTTTTTAATTTTTTTATTCCCTTCCCCTCCCCCCCCCCCCCCCGCAGAAGCATTCAGAGCTGAGGGGCAGCACTGGCTCTGTGGTCTGGGCACATCAACTCACTTCTAGTTAAGAATCCAATGTTAAGAACCGAACCAAACTTTGCTACGCTCGTGTTGCCTTTCTCACCCGAAATTCAGCCGCGGTTCAGCAAAAGTGAAGCCCGGCCCTGGAGTTCAATGGGAAATGATGGAAATGCAGGATCCCTCCCCATTTTTCCAAGGGCAATAGAGATGGGGGAGACCTGGCTTTTGACTAAGAAGATTTTTTTTTAAGCAAACCAGGTTGATATGCAATCATCTGGTTAACCAAATAGCGTTTAATCTGCAGTTAGCCCAAGAATTAGAATGGAACTTGTTAAATTTGAAGGACGGTGGGGATGGGTGGGAGGTGTTCCCATCCAAATGGGCTTTCCAGCTCCCACATTGGAGGCACTATACCTCCGCTTCACAGCAGGATGGCAGCAATGCTACAGGCTTTTTTTCGCATCTCGCTGCTCTCCCGATCGCTATAGAAACGCTGCCGGGGCTTTAGAGGCTCCGCTGCCAAATTTTAATCACTTTTCCAGTGGCTCCCCGAGCCACCCTCACTCGCTCAGCAACAGAAGGCATGGCTTGAGGAGTCAACGGGCAACAAGAGAGAGAGAGGGTTCTTCTGTCCTGCTCACACCCCCACCATACCCCTGCTCCAGGTGGACGCTTCTGGGGGGGGAAAAAAAGCCTATAAAATGGATAGGTTGTCTACACCATCAGCTCCAGGGTCTGATTAACAGCCAGGGCAGGGAGAATTAAGTCGTGCTGCTGTGGTGGGGTGAGGTGGGAACAAATGCCATCTTTGGCATGTGACACACTATTTGTGGGTAACTTGTCAGTCCTAGACTACGCCAAGTGGTACCTCCAAGTTCAGTGTGGTCTCATTAAGGAAAAAATGAGCTTTTTTTCTTTTTGAAGGCAGGAACTGAAGATGCTTAGCATTAATAATGAGGATTTGGAAAGTGAAAACATTTGCATTGTGAAAGATAGTATAAAAACCCTGCCAGAAACTGATGTGTGGACCTACGCAGTTGTGTGACTGTGCAACTCAAGGGACGACTTCTCAGTCAGCGTATTGAGTATGTAAGTTGGAATGAAATGACTAAGTATAATTGTACAGCAATAATAAGGCTAATAATAAAAGGGCCAACAGCATCCTCGCCTGGATCAAGAACAGTGTGGTGAGTAGGACCCGGGAGGTGATCGTCCCCCTGTACTCGGCACTGGTGAGGCCCCACCTTGAGTACTGTGTCCAGTTTTGGGCCCCCTACCACAAGAAAGACATTGAGGTGCTGG
>JAOTQQ010000079.1:38984539-39024624 GCA_026546715.1 Gallinago undulata
GTCAGGCATTGGAATGGGCTGCCCAGGGAGGTGGTTGAGGCACCATCCCTGGAGGTATTCAAGAGATGAGTTGACATTGTGCCTGGGGACAAGGATTAGTGTTGGATTGGTGTTGGTTTGGGTGTGCTGTGAGGTTGGTGTGGGTTTGTTTTTTGTTTTTTTTTCATTGACTAGATGATCTTAAAAGGTCCCTTCCAACCTAGGTGATTCTGTGACATTCAAATGAAGCAGATGCCTGCGTTATTGCACCAAGCTTTGCTTTTGGGGAGCTGAGAAATGCCCAAGAAGAGCCACAGAGCATGTACAGAAGAGCCCAAGCACCCGTCTTTCTGGAAGGGCAGGAAGAGGGGAAGGAAAAGCAGTATGTGTCTGTCTTCTCTGCTTATTTTGCCAGAATGGGAGGCAGGGAGATGTCAGTGAAGGGGACAAGTAGGCAATGACACAGCCTGGGGGAGGACATGCCTAGTTAAAATCTTCCCCAAATCCAGTCAGGTAATGGAACAGGATGCAAGGGAACTATGAGTTCCTTGGGGAACTCATAGTTCCCTTGGGGTAGGCACTTCTCGCAAACTCTTCAGAGTTTGCTTTTTGCCGTCCCCCAACTAAAATATGGGATAGGCTTCTTATTAAAAGCAAGCAACTTGACCTGGCAGAGCTGTGTTAGATATTCCTGAAAAGACTGCGTTTTAGTCCCAGGTAACATCAGCCAGCTTGTAAAAGGTAAATTGCAACCTTCGCCCTTCTCTTAACTTGATTAATTTTGACCACAGGAGCTTGCTTTTTTTTTTTAGCTATTATCCTCCCCGAGTGATTTCCTTTTATGAGCTGCCACTCTCAAACTGTGAACAGGCAAACAGAGACGGTACAGGGACGCGCAGCGTGGTGCGAGCTCCTTTATGCACTATTAAAATGATACAGCCTTCGCTCAGAAGGCTTAATTGAAAAAAACAATTATACCGCAAAACGCTTTAGATCGCCATTAATTGTGGAAGCCAGGAGGAATGCACCACGTTCTATCCCTCCTGGTAATTTTTGCCATGTTCTTACCTAATGGCAGTATTCCGTACAGGGCTACCAGCTGTCTGATGTCTGCGAGGGAGGGCATTGGCTCTCTGTCCACCTGCCGAAGCACCGTCCCCAGGTAGCAGCACTCACCTGGAGGGAGGATCATAGAATCAATCACATGGGGTTGGAAGGGACCTCTGGAGATCATCTAGTCCAACCCCCCCACTGGAGAAGGGTCTCCCTAGAGCAGGTACCACAGGAACTTGTCCAGGAGGGTTTGGAATATCTCCAGAGAAGGAGACTCCACCACCTCCCTGGGCAGCCTCTGCCAGGGCTCTGCCACCCTCACAGGAAACAAGTTCCTCCTCATGTTGAGGTGGAACTTCTTCTATTCAAGTTTGTGCCTATTTCCTCTTGTCCTGTCCCTGGGCACCACTAAGAAAAGACCAGCCCCATCCTCCTGACACCTTCCCTTTAAGTATTTGTAAGCATTGATCAGATTCCCCCTAAGTCTTCTCAAGGCTAAAAAGACCCGAGTCCCTCAGCCTTTCCTCATTAGAGAGATGCTCCAGGCCCCTCATCATCTTTGTGGCCCTTTGTTGTACCCTCTCCAGCAGTTCCCTGTCCTTCTTCATCTGGGGAGCCCAGAGCTGGTCCCAGTGCTCCAGATGGGGCCTCCCCAGGGCACAGTAGAGGGGCAGGATGACCTCCCTCCACCTGCTGGCCACACTCTTCTTGATGCCCCCCAGGATGCCATTGGCCTTCTTGGCCACTAGGGCCCGTTGCTGGCTCATGGTCATCCTGTTGTCCACCAGGACTCCTAGGTCGTCCTCCTCAGAGCTGCTCTCCAGCAGGTCACCTCCAACCTGTCCTGGTGCAGGGGGTTATTCCTCCCCAGGAGCAGCACCCTACACTTGCCCTTGTTGAAGTTCATCACGTTCCTCTCTGCCCAACTCTCCAGCCTGTCCAGGTCTCTCTGGCAGCACAGCCTTCTAGGGGTGTCAGCCACCCTTCCTAGTTTTGTGTCATCAGCACAAGGAAGGAGTAAGCATGTTCTTAATAACAGTGACACTGCGTTGTTATAAAAGGCATAACTCAAGCCATGGGAAGAACTACGGCAGGACACCGACCCAGCACCGCCAAGGGACTGGGACTCCAGCAGGGCAATACTGCTGTGTAATGCAGCCCTGAGAAGTCTGAGAAGTGAACTGCAAAGGAAAAATGAAGTTTAAATGTGCCGTGGACTTTCCATTCCAGACTGTGTAAGGTGTTCGGGAGAGCAGTCGGTCCCCAGTAACCTTTTAAAGAAACTTTGTGGCGAAGAATCATTAGCAGCACCATAAATCACGCTGCTGGCAAAGGATTTCTAGACCTGCGATTTTTGCAGGGCTGGAATCCCGGTGAACCCCGCTCTATCAGAAGGATTTCAAAAAGGGAGGGGGGGGTGGGGAGGAGCTATTTTAACAAGCCTCTTCCCTGGCTGCATCACGTCTCGCCTTCTCGCTGTGTTAGACGTTTAAGCGTGTCACCTAATCATCTGATGGGGCTCTTTGCTTTGCAGTTCACTTTTTTTTTTTGTTAAACAACCCGAGCGAACCAAAAAAAAATAATTCCTGACATTAGAAACAATCTAATCTTGCCTCAGCTCTCCTTTCAGAGCCATCATCGTGTTGCTCGCCTTGTCCAAGCCCCCAAGGAGACACGTTGAGAACAAAGACCCAGATGACGGGCAGCAACTAAGAAAACTAGTTGTGACAACTTAGTCAAGGATTATTTCTTAGCGTAAAAGGGTGAACACCCCCTGAAAGAGAATAGTGTATTATGTTTTATTGGAGATAAAAAGGGAGAGCGCTAGAGCTCTCTGGAGCAGAGGTGAATTAGCAGCGGCCAAGAGAGAAACTGGAGTTGAGATCTGGGGGCAAAAAAGGCAGACAACTGCCCCCTCCCCTCTGAAGAATAAAATTCATTTCAGGTTCTATCTTTTATTTAAGGAGAAATAATAAAAAAAAAAAGCCTGCATAGGAATTAATCACAGATTTAATTAGAAGGCATCAAAGGGTTTAATTGCAACTGAACATAAATCACAGTGGATATTCTCTGACTAATTTAGATAAGGTCACCAAGAAAATTAGTTCAGTGATGTCAGTTTGTCATAGTGGGGGGGGGGGACGGGGGACATTTTGGTGCTTTTACAGGCCGTGTAGCACAATTCCACTCTTTGTCCTTTCCCGGGGACACCAGGAATGAGTGACCTTCCTTGGACTTCAGCCCTGTAAGAGTGGAGCAGATGACTTCTCCTTTTCTGCAGGCTTTGCCTGTGTCCTTGGAACCCTAAAGGGGGAGGTTTGGGTTTTTTTTTGCTATTTTAAACAACACTGAGGTTCCAAATCATCGGCCAATTTTAAATGTATTCTCCGTGTTGTTCTAGTAGCCCAAGAAGCAGGATTGAGTTTTGAGTGGGGAAGAGCTTGGGTTGCTCTATGCTGCGGAGGAGCCAAGGCTTCAAGCTTCAGGGTCAAGGGAAAGTGGCCCAAAGCGATCTCAGTCTGCTTCCAAGTTTGGTGTTACCAGCTGTTAATTATTATCCAGTGGCTTAAGATGTGCTTTCGAAACATCTGTGGTAGGGAATGTTTGTTGGACAAAAGTGACCTCGACGGCCACTGGTTGGTTGGGTGAATGAAGGAATAATGAAAATCTTCCCCTATTTTGTGATCTTTAACGAGTATAAAATAGGTGGAATACTTGTTAATTCAGCCTTCAACGGAGCGGCCAAAGACTCCAAAGGCTGTAATTGGTGCTTCTGAGATTTTTTTTTTAAGTATTTACAGGTGACGTACGAGAATGCAACTTTTCTGGCTCAGATACACGCTGTACTGACAGTCAGGGGCGTGGTGGCTTCTGGATGTCTGTAAGTTCAAATAACAGTGGCTTTTGAAACAACGGAATTTGGGGTTTTTGCTGCTGAAGTTGCTGTGGTTTTGCCACGCGTGACCAAATGCTTTTGGAGATGCCAGACCCCTGGGAGGCCTGCAAGGAGGGTTTGTTTGTTTTTTTTTTTTTTCTCTGTGTAGAGCACGGGCAAGCGTGTCTGCAGCTGCAGGTAGCAGAAACTGGGGGAGAAGACTATGAAATGCAGAAGTAGGCAGAGACATATCTTCCTCAAATCAAGGGGCAGATACGCCTCAAAGTGCTGCTTAAAGTTCAGGGGCAGTCAGGGAGGTGGAGGTAAGGGGGCCAGTCTTCTCCTGAATGAACAAACCGGTGAAGGTATGATTTTTGCTGTTGTCTGGAATATTCTGGATGGCTTGTGACCTCCAGTCTGACAGGCTCGCACTGCCTTGGCCGTGCCTGGTCAGGGCTCCTTAAAGGATGTCGTCCTGGTTCCACCTCAGGGTGGCTTGTGACATCTGGAAAGGTTGAAGGCTCCCAAGCGTTAGTGCTTGGAGCTAAACAGCGGCTCTACAAAGAGGTCCTGGTTTCAGCTGCAGAAGCGAAAGGCACCAAACACCCTGCAGAAACAGACTTCATTTGCATCCACTGTGTTAGAGATTAAAGTCAGAAAGTCCTGAAAGTCTAATTAATCTTTAACTCTTCCTTGGCTGGAAACGGGGGTCAGTGCAACATTGAATGGCTGGAGGTTAGGTGAAACTGAAAACCACATTAGCTGTAAAAAGTGTACTTTACCAATGTAATCGGAGAGATTCACAGTCTTGGCTTTTATTAGCAATCCTTCTTCCACTAGTTCTCTGTACAGAGAATCGATGGTCCTATAGGCAAGAGACATCACTCAGAGATTCAAGGGAACTGCAAGTAAAAGCTTAGTCCTTCAATAACTGAACAAGCTTTTGAGTTATTTATGCTTCCTCAGCTTCATAAATGTATTTTGTAGCTCAGAAGTAAAGGCAATTAGCTCCATCGCTATGAAATCAATAAGTACAGTTATGGCAAGGAATCTTCTTTTTTTTTTATTACCTCCCACACTGCTCGGCTCCCTCTCACACCAGTTCCATCACCCATTTCCAGGTGATGCAAGATCAGTTATGACTTGTGTAATAGACTCATTCATTAATATCAATTACTGGGAAATTATTTTTAAATGATATAATAATGGCAATCCTAACACTACTATACCTATTCACTTAGCTCTCCAATTAGTAGTAATTAATTAATTCTTCCTGGGATTTATTCTGTTTGCAATAGACAGCCGCATCTGGTCAGGAACATACTGGGAATGACTCAGGTGGAGCAACCAGTGGTCCATCTACTGCAACGTTAGGGTTATACTGGCCAAAGGAGGATTGGGGGAAAGACAGAGTGGAAACTAGGGCATAATTTCTCCAGTGGAATGGTTTCTTCTCATCTCCATCAGTGGTAAGAAATAGCTCCCAGTAATTGAGGATTTAATACATTTACACTTGTATCCAGTTTTCTATTGGTGTGGATGTTCTCCTTAGTCTCTGTTTTGGAGTTCTACCTAAATATTAATTTCAATGACATTGGGTTCTACAGATTGATACTGCTTCAAGAATTACATAAAATGAATAAGCCTGTTGGAAATTATCTTTATATTGTTAGTGTAAACAGTATCGATTTGAACCTTTCTAGGTCTTTCACTGTTAGTGCACTTTTCATGTCCTTTCTCATCAATATCTCAGGACTTTTTTTTTTGTCGCCTATCTTAATAGGGACATTCTGCTATTTCTAAAATAAAAATATTTAGTAGTAACTCTCGGCTGGCTAATCAAACCGTATATATAATTTGAGGTCTGCAGCCCTTTTCCATTTCAGCTGGGAAGTTTTATGTTGATGCAGTGTTAGTGGCACAATTAATATAGGAGTAGTAATAAAGAAATAGTTAATTTAATGCACCTTCAACAACGTTGATTTTGCCACTCTGACTCTTGCTTTCATTCTCAGTGATTTTTATGTTGGAGTACGCATCATAAAACAAGCAGAAGGCAGAATGGGATGAACCTGACAGTTCTGTTGGGAGCATGACTTCTACTTTTCCTGTCTTATTATCTTTACCATGCAAGCTTAATGATGCATGCCCTGAGTCTCCTCCAAGTAAGCGTGATGTGATCAGTCTCTGTTGACTAAAGCCTACTGTGCCCCCTCTGCCATGTCAAAAATGAGATGAACCTGAGCTTCTCTTGGTTCTTTCTGAAATACTTCCTCCTTCCCTGCTCACAGGGATGAGCCAAAGCATCGGAGACAAAAATCACAGAATCCCATAGGGTCGGAAGGGACCTCTGGAGAGCATCTAGTCCAACCCCCCTGCCAAAGGAGGTCCACCCAGAGCAGGTCCCACAGGAACGTGTCCAGGCGGGTTTGGGATGTCTCCAGAGAAGGAGACTCCACCACCTCCCTGAGCAAATAAACTCTGATTAAAAGCCAGCTACTAAAAAGCTTGTGTTCTTAAGTGGCTGGATGTTTTATTAAGTTTATTTATAAGAAGCTGGTATGTGTAAAGGTAATTTTAAAAGCACAGAATATAGGCATGCTTGTTAGACTTTGGCACTTGCAAGAGAGGTCATGCTCTATTCTAATCCATGACCTGTTTATTTTAAATATTTGCTTGGAGAGTGTTCTTTTTTTTTTTATTTTTTTATTTTGAAGTAGGTAAAGAGCTAGTTATGCGGTGTTAGCACCCAAATGATCCTGGTCCAGGTCTTGCCGTGTGTATCTTACACAAATGAATTTGTGTAAGATAGTGATTGATAGTGTGTGTGTTTTTTTTTTTTAATTTTTTTTTTATCATCTAGGCTTTTTATGATGCTTATATCTGTCAATAAAAGGGTTTTCTTTACAGCAGGGCTCCTGATGCTGGTAAGCGTAGTGATGTTGAGGTGCCCCCCGTGTAACTAAAAACTTAAAAGGGTTGATGGCGCATCCAACGCAAAGAGGATGCAGCCTCCAGTTGTCTGAATCTCAAGTAAAGACGTTCCTTCTTTACCTGTCAGGAGTTAGATCTTCCTCCATCTCAGATATCTTTCTCCTTGTGGTCATCTTTTTTTTCTGAGGACCATAAAACCAAGCTGCAGTTATTGACGTGAATATATATATATATTATTATTATTTTTAATGTACTGAAGCAAAGTGAGGGCCAGAACAGCAAATGTTTCAGTATTTGAACGTGGCCCTTGTTACAGCTGGACCAGGACCTGAAACCAACCTTTGTGAGTCTCTGACCAGCCTCCTACCCATCAGATATCCTTTCTGCATTACTTTTTTTTTTTTTTCCCCTTAATGCCTTGGGGAGGAAGCTTGAAAAGGTCAGAAAAACATGACCTGCTCTTCTTGTGATATTTTCACCTTGCTCTCACTATGGGAAGATTTTATGACTTGGGCGACTAGTTTCTTTACGTACTGCAAAAAAAAACCAAACCCCATGAAAAACATAAATAAGAGAGATGTGAATAAGTAATGTCAAGTGCCTCCATTAATTACGACTCTCAAGCCATAAATGTGGTTAGGGATAATTAGTAGTGGAGAGGGCATAATTAATCCACGTTAATGCCCACCACTGGTGTCCACGCTGAAGTTCTGCAGAGCACTTCAGAATTAGTTTAGTGGAACTCTTTAGACAGTGACATTTATGCACTATGGGACTTCTCCAAACGGCTTAAACTTAGGCATGTGCTTAAATGCTTAGTTGATAAAGACAGCTTATTCTTTCCAACAGTTTGTTCGCTTTCCTGGGAGCACAGTCGTTTACTTGTTTGTTTTTTTTTTTTTTAATAGTGAATAATTCTGCAGAGCTCTAGAGGCTATGTTGTCGAGGGAAAAAAAATATCCTGTACAATTAGCTGGCAAATGCTGGGGTTTTCCTTGAATGGATCAGCAACATTCAGAAATATATTAATTTAAGGTTTTGGGGGACAGTTACAATATAAATAACCTACGGTTCAACCACCTGTTAGTGTTTACAATGCAACAAATATAAGCTAGATGAGAAGGTAAATTAAATCCCAGAACTATACGGACACGCTACCTGGGAAAAGGTGATGTTTTAAAGTCTTGGATTAGAATAATGCAAATAACTCTGTCTGTGCAGAACTACACCTCAGTTTTTTTTACATAAATAATCTTGGCAGCAAATACTTGCTAGAACGTGCCACTGGGGTTTGGTTTTAAAGAAAAGGAGTGGGAGGAACAAAACATGTGCCATGCTGTTTTAACAACTGAGGAAATATTGAGACTGTCAGCAGTTTTTCTGGCGTTCCTCCGGCTTTATCTCTCTAACCTTTCTTCCAACAAGCTGGAAATTAGGTATCGTGGGGTCTGACTGGGAAGACAAGCTCATTTCCACCTATGTAAAGACACTAAGCATATGTTGAATTTATTGGCCAACTGATATTGTCCTCAAGGCAGCTTCCCCAATAAAATAACTCAAGAGCAAACAAAAAATGAACTATGCAGGGGGAAAAAATGTGTTTTCCTAATTAACATCAGCATTTATGGGAAATCTGGCAAACTCTGAGATGTGATAAGGGGAAATATGAATTGTAGACAATGGCTTTCCTCCAAAATGTCTTACTGGGAACTGCTTTTATTTAGAAAATGATAAAGTTTAATGAATATGAACACGCTCATCATTTATAATGGAACTTTCTTTCTTTCTATCTCTGAAATGTCAGTCTAGCTTCTGTGTAGCCATCCATTTACTCAGGTATTTTCTGCTTTGGTAAGTCACACGTAGTGAAGTGCATTAGTTATTAGTTGGCAGATGACAGAAGACTATCTTCCGTGCTCAGCATGGTGTCTTGTCTTACTGTCTGGGCTCATCAAAATGTTTTGAGTAGCTCAGAGGTTGCTATGAGCAAACATGGACTGATTTGAGAGCAGGCTCTGGAGCAGAGAGTCCCTGGCACCAGAAGGGAAGAAGGTAGCCAAAAATGTCTCATTGAGGGAACCGTTCCACGTTGGAACGGCAGGACCTGTGGTCACCCTTTGGCTGGGATCATACGGGTCCTGCTGCCATCAGCTGTCCCCAGCTACAGCCACCAAGCACGTGGAAAGTAACAACAGGAAAGTACTCCTGGGGTTGAAGGAAGAAGACGGTGTATAAGCAGCAGTCTATGAAACGTGGGTTCCATGGATCATGCGTGATGCTTGGATGGGAGGCAGAGCAAGTGCGGATTTGCTCCAGGATCAAGAAGTCTTTTCTGGCAATGCCAAGATACAGAGAGCATCTTCTGATACTTGTATTTAAAAGTCCTTAAACGAAGATGTTCCCGCCGATTATTAAGCTCTTGCTAGATGAGGGGCTAAATCTGTGATCCCTGTTGGATTTAGCTACATCATCCAAAGAGGTTGCAGCCCCTACAGCAGACTGAGAGCTCTAGGTGCTTATGTCCATCAGCTACAGAAAATCCAATAGGGGTTGTGAACTGCTGTGCTCAAATCCAGCTGTTCCTCACCTGTCTTTTGCTTTGCTCTTATCAAACCTTCAGACTGATGTCAATATTCTTGTCATAGTCATTGCTAAAGTTAATCTCTTGTGGTCTTCTTTGCTTCTGCTCGGCTGCATCAAAAAGGGGCATCTAAAGCTGCATTGAGATGGTAGCAAGGCCTATTTCAGAAGCAACTTTTACACACTTTAGGCTCCCATGTTCCCTTTTTTTCTGTTGTGTTTTTTTTTTTTTTCTGAATTCTGGCCATGCCTTTGTGTATGTGTGGGTGTGCTCACTTGCAAGGGGTTGCTTTACCTGCAGTTGGATTGGAAATGAATCCCTGAGGGAGCTGCGCAGGAAAAGCAGCACAATGGGCCTGATAAAAAGCACTCTGATAAGCACTCAAATGTAACTTCCAGGTCAGTAACTGCAGAGAACTGATCTATTAGCTCTTACGTTGGGTGGAAAGCCAGCTGAAAGCAGCTAAGGTCTGTGGTGGTTTACTTGGCTGCAGATTCCCAAGAGAAACACCCTTGTCTGCTAAGCCTGTTGGGTGCTGTGGCATCCATCTAGAAGAAACACCTGTAAAGCTGGTGGAATGTGCTGAGCCACTTAAAATAAGAAGCTTGGGCTGTCAGCAGAAAGGGGGTGGGCTCAGAACAGCAGCGTTTCACTAAAAAGTTTTGCGCTGGCACAAAAACGACACCAACGTTTCACTTCAGGTACTTCATATCAGGTTCCTCTAGGCTGGGGTGGGGACTTGGACCTTTTGACTTCTCTTTGCCAGCCTTCCTGGGCATCAGTGCCATATCCCTCACTAGGAGTCAGTCTCTTTCCACATCCTTTCTCAGACTCTTTTTACACGGGTGCTTCAATCCCAGCTTGCTGATCCATGGCTGGGCAGACGACAAGCCACCACTGCATGTAGTGACAGAAAAAGACAATTTACGGCAGATCCAAACCATCTTCCTTTGTTTCTGTTGTATCCTGCGACAGTCAGCAGATTAGGAGCTTCCTGGAGAGTCCAGCACAGTGTGTCTCTTAACAGGGACACTTGTGCTCTATACCCTATCAACGCTGGACCATAAAGACAAACGACGGTGGGATAACATGTGGGGTGAGATGCTTCCAACGTGAATGGGATAACATGAATAGGAAACGATAGCGGCGCGGCTCGTTGCATACTAGGTGCAATCTAATCAGTTTTAAGTCTTTTCAGACCAGCCTGATGGTCTGCAGACCCATTGGTAACGTGAAAAGCAATTTGTCCTTCTGCCCAAAATGATTCTTCCACAAAGGTGGCAAACGGGTGCTTTATCGCAGGAGCGGTAAGGGCAATCCTTGGTGGGGTGAAGTGTCAGCTTTGAGCATTAAGTGGTATTTGAAGGTTTGGGAGCCAGTGATAAACTTCAGCCTAAAAAGTACAGTGCATGGAAATAAAGGAATGGTCTACACATACTCCTGGAGCTGTTAAATTTCGTCGCTGTAGGACCTGAGACATTTAAAACGCTGACTGGGAGGGAGCAATTAACTTCCTTCATGCTTTCCCTTCAGAGTCCTAATTCCAAAATATCCTTGCTGAATTCCCCACAAAAGGGACTTCTAAAGAGGTTTTCAAACTCTCAAATTATTTTCTATGGATCTGGCAGACTTTTATAAATGTGGATTTTTCAGAGATTTGGGGGTTGGTTTTTTTTTTTAAAGTTGTAAATTATTTATCCTAAGGCGTGCTTGACAAGGCAGAGTACATCTATTCTGCGCACCTGTGGGTAGTGACTGTTCCTTGACAACAGGAAAAGTCCTAGTGATGTCTTCATGCAAAGAATGTAGAAGAGATCCCTCCTTATTACAAAGGGGGTGGGCAAATGTGGCATTGGGAATTTGGGGTAACCTGCCCTAGACAGAAAATTCCACTTGTCAGAGTTCACTTAGAGGGGCTACCTTGCTGCCCACTCCCCATTGGATCTCTCTGAAGAATGCTGAACCCTCCTGAGAATGCTCTTCTTTGCAGAACGTATCTTTTTAGGCAAAAAGTTCTAGGTGGTGGTGTAGGTGTTTTCATAGCTAGAGTGAAAATCCAAACCCACTGTTATTTCACGTGGTGTAGTTGGGGGGAGATGCATGGGACCCAGGATGTGACCTTGAAAAACTAGAGGAATTTTTGCTGAATAACAAATTAACAAGCTGCTTCCAAAACTTTCCAGATCACATTACTCTTTCTTATATGGGCCAGATTTTCATAATGCAGATCTGAAGTCTGTGTGCTCAGGTACGTAGGCACTGTGTTGGTTTAGGGATTGAGATACTTATGCAAATACTAATTAGCAAAAGCTGTTGCCAATGCCAATTGAACACTTCAAATAGTTTTGCACAGGGAAAATGTGTTTTGACTAAAACTGGATATCTTTTTCCACTCCGAACCCCTAAAATAGAACAGTGTGATTTTCTTTTTTTTTTTCCTTACCCTACCAGATAAAATCTTTAGGGAAACTTGTATTATTTAATTAGTACTTCTTTCACATGTGGCCCCCCCCCCCCCCCCCATTCTCTCAGGCTACTGGCACAACTTGGGAAAACAAAAGTTAAATAACCTCCCTCCACCCAAAACCACTCCTAACGCTATCTAGTGAAGGGGGGGAGAACCCCAAGCCCAAATCCTAACATAAAGCTTTGTAATTCCAGCGTGATATTTTGAAGCAGTTCTGACCAGCTGATCTAAATGCATCTGCCCATGACAACTTTGGGAAGATTGTTGCAATATTTTGGCTATATATCTTAAGCCTCCCTATTTTTGAAACAGATTTAGCAATCCAATCGGTATCAGCTCTCAGAGCTACTCCAGCCTTGTGTGATTAAATTGCCCCTGAGTTTGACAGACGAAAGAGCATTTTTAAAGATAATTTGAGTAGAAGAACAGCAAGTATTTGCATGCTAAAAGGATTATAGAAATGAAATAAAACATGACATTAGGGCTGGCTATTTGCCCTGAGGATTTTTCAGTGGATTGAATGGTAGGGTCTATAAGCGTTGAGTTATTTTGCACTGACGTGATCTATAGGTTAAACGCTTGGGTAAGGAACTAGGGGAGGCCACGAGCTGTGGGACTCTGCGTCTAGTAATGCTGCAAAATTGGATGTGAACACGTGTGCTGTCTTTCAGTGGGTAACATACATTAAAAATATCATATGTCTTTAACCTACGTTTAAATAAACCTGGCTTAATTGCAAGTTCCCAAACCCTTCAGTGATATGGGTTCCCAGCCCCTTCGATGTGCACCTGCCTGTATGTTATCTATGTGTTAGAGAAAGGTTACACCAAAATATTCAAAGTGACCCCTTTTTTTGTTTTTGGTGTACAGTTTTGAATAACCAGTCCTCATTTAGGAGGAAAACAACCAGCAGCTGGAAAACTTACTGGCACCCAGATTCCATGCCTTCGAGCTCCAACAGGACAGGTTTAGACTGAACATTAGGAAAGAATTTTTCACAGAAAGAGTGGACGGGCATTAGAATAGGCTGCCCAGGGTGGGGGTTGAGTCACCACCCTTGGATGTGTTGTAGAGTCGTTTAGATGTGGTGTTGGGGGATATGGTGTTGGGGAGAACTTTGTAGAGTAGGGTAGATGGTTGGATCCCTACTTTGTAGAGTAGGGTAGATGATCCCAAGGGTCTTTCCCAACCGAAAGGATTCTGTGATTCCTTGGAAGACTGTATTAGTCTGAACCTGTCACCCTAGAGAGGGCTGCTTGGATTTTCCTGTTTGATCGGATTTCAGGATTTCAAAAGAGTGTGTATTCTTCTTGAAAATCTGCTCTGTCTTATAATGATTTTTCTCTGGAATAGTTCAGCTTGTCCTAAGTGATATTTATAAAAGTTAACAAATAATAATAGCTAAAGGAAAAGGCCCCGAAGAAAGCCACAAGTGAATAGATTTTTTTTTTTTTAAATGCTTCTGACTTGAGAGTCAGTAAATGTTTATGGTGGACATTTTCATATTGGCATGTGTGAGACTAGGGTTTGCAGTGAATGCTAATGTATCTGGGTAGAAAATTGAGATTTACCTTGAATTCTGCCAACTTGCTGCTCTCACCTTTTCACTTTTTCTTCCTTTTTTCTGTTTGTCACTCTTCTCTCCATCCACAGCCAGTTTGAGATTCTCCAGTTTCTGTTGCATCAATTCATCAACCTAGGCAGACAAAAACACAGTTGAACCCAAGTCTTCTGTTCTGCCACACTTCAGGCAAAGGTTCAGTGAGACAAGGGTTAAAGCAAAGAACTGATAGTAGGGAAGGAGACAAGGTCTATGCCAGGGCCAGCTCTTATAGCTGTAGAGAAATATATACAGGCAACTATACGTTATTAGTGTCCTCTTACTAATGTAAGCACACCTGCATTCTGATCTCTTCCTCCACTTCTTCCCGTTTCTCCTCTTTGATCAGCTCTGGGTCATGATCCTGGAGAAAATCCCATCCCTCGTCTCTGTTCTGCCAAATGGCTGTAACCCAAAAGAAAAAAAAAGAGGAAAAACAGTTATGGAAGCCATTGGTTTCTCCAATTGCTTCTAGAGGCAAAAAATAGGCAGTTGTAGGCAGCCTTTATGAAATCATTATTATTTGCATGAAAGTAGTAGGCTCTACAGACCCGTGTCAAGTTCAGACCCCTGTTGTGTTACGGTCTGTGAATCTAGAAGTTAACTTTGTTCTTTGCCTCGGGCTGTAAATTGGTACCAGACTTCAGGAGGACAACGGGATAGCGAGGTGGTCATTTTCTGGTGGTAAAGTGCAGAAAGCCTGGAGTGGTGTTCACCTTCAAGGGCAGGTAGCATAGAATCATTTGGGTTGGAAAGGGACCTTAAAGATCATCAAGTTTCAACCCCTCTGCCATGGGCAGGGACATCTCCCACTACACCAGGTTGCTCAAAGCCCCATCCAGCCTGGCCTTATCATAGCGTGCCCAATGTTGGGCGTTCTTATTCTCTCCACTTCAGCGGCATCGAGCTTAAATCTTTACTGGGAAGAAGTCAAAGATGACCCCTGTCTGTCAGAACATGATCTCTTTGTGTGTCTCTTGGCTGGCATAATGAAGGCTTGGGGACCAAAGGAAGGTGTTTAAATTAAACCAGGAACTTTCCTCGTTCTCTCCTGCTCGGTCAGCCAACGCTAAGTTCAAGAGGCTGTAACCTCATGAATTAGCCTTTGTAGTACTTAACAGGAGGTTGAAATACTGGGCCAGGAGCACTGGAATAGGCATAAAATCTACACCGAGCCCATGGAAACGGGAGTGAAAGGACAGAGAGTCCAACAGCAAGAATCTGCATCCAATCCATGAGTGGCCACACAGAGTTTTAACTCCATCTGGGGAGTTTTAAGCTGGATGGAGTAATTGAGCAGCAGCCCAAGTCTTTTCCAAAAAGACTCAAGGCCCACGCGATATAGCACCTTGATTTCTTAGTGTCTGCAAAGGATAAATAATAAGGAGACCTAACTCCAGGAACAAAGCAAGCTTGTGCAAACTGATGATTAAAAAAAAACCCAAAACCAAACCACCCTGCTTATGAGAAAGTAGGTAATGACCCTAAAGTGCAGTTCTTTGTTTTTGCTGAGGCAAAAAGTTTGGAAATAAAATTAAGCGAAGTCTGTCAAACTTGGTGCGGGTCTGAACTCTCCACTCTTAGCAAAAGGCACCTTTTTAATGAAAACTTCTCTCTTCTTTTTATGTTTTTTTTGAGCTAATTTGAAGGAGGACAATTCATATCTCACATTTCCTTGCATTTTAAGCCACAATAGACCTGCTCTGGCGGCGGGGGGGTTGGACTAGATGATCTACAGAGGTCCCTTCCAACCCCATATGATTCTATGACAGCTAATCTCCAGCAGTATGTGCTAATTCAATTTCCAGATGATTTCAAACGACAGCTTTCCACATAGGGTCCTGTAGGAACCTGTTTTGTACAGGGAGCTCTTTCCTGTACCCGCTGCCATTTCTAAGGCACTATAAATTCAGGAAGGTTTTTACGGAACCCGTAGGACATCACTGAAGTTGTAGCCCAGTTAATATAATATTGGTGGCTGTCTCCATCCCCTGTGGATTTACGTGCAGAGTATTTGTGGCTTTACAGACAAGGAAGAGTTTTTGCAGGTAAGCAGTCTTAATTGCATAACTGGAAATGGTAGAGATGGAGAAGGAAAGGGGATATTTTTGGTAACGAGGAAAGAAACTCAAAGGTATAGATATTAATTTCTTTACATGACTTGCAGGTCATCAGATGGCGTGATAGGTGTCATATAATACTTCAAGAGGGAGAGCTTGTTTTGCCCTAGTTAAAAGGTACCTCCTCCAGGGTTACCAGCCTGGAATTTCAGCCTTGGGGAAAGGGTCTATTACGTGGGAGTTTTGTGAAATTTTTAAGCACTTTCCCAACTGGGTCAACAGGTTGCAAGCGCTATGTTTTCACAGGAGTGATAGGTTTTAGATATTTATTTTTTCATAGAGGGATCCATAGATTTTTTTTTTTAAATCTTTTTTATAAAATTCTGTTTTCATAATTGTTTATTGTCATTTTGTGAGTTGATTAGCAGTTAATATCCACCGCAGGCAAACCAGTGACATTCCCCACAGATTAGGCAGCTGTCTCTCATATTAGCTGGCAGTGAGTTTTCCGAGGGCTATATTAGCCACTAGGTTAGAGGTCCCTAATTTTAGAGAAGAAATCAATAACTCATAGGTGTTAGATGCTATGTTGTTCTTCTATAGACCAAAAAAAATGTTTCAAAGTTATTTTTAAAGCAAGGTCAGGAGGCTAAGGATGTTGTGTTTTCACTGGCTGGTCAAAAGAGCCTGGTATTTTGTTACAGAGGGGGTCATCCAGCCACGGGCACTATTTTTGCTTGTGTGTGTACGCAGTGCAATTTATATTGGCTCTTCTAAAATAGCGCATGCTTATCTTTGGATTATTTTATATGCATACCTCTCCAGCTCAGGACTCGAGACAGTCCAGCCCACTATCGTGGCTGCTAACATCCCCAGTCTCTGCAGACCAGTAGGCAATTTCAATATCCCTGAATATCTAATAATTGAGATAAATATATCTGAAGCATGAAGCTTCTTCAAAAATGACTACTTTCAGGCCCCCAGAAAAAAGATTTTGATGCCTGGTTAAAATACATAACAACGTGACAACACCTTAGAGTTTGGGCCAGGGGGTATTTGGGTTGAATTCATAGAATCATTCAGGTTGGAAAAGACCCTTGGGATCATTGAGTCCAATCATCTCCAAAGTCATCATCTACAACCATCTACCCTACTCTACAAAGTCCTCCCCTACGCTGTATCCCCCAGCATGGCGTCTAAGCAAGTCTTCAACACATTCAGGGATGGGGACTCAGATATTGCAACACCGAGCAAGTCAAAATTCCCTGTATAATGGGGGAGATGGCACATTGCTGCCTTACAGCACAGGATACTGCAAAAAATAAAACCCAGGAAAAGGAAGGTAATGATTCAGACTGCTTATATTTGCTCCACACAAACTCCAGCTCTTCCAGTGTACAAGTAGGTGTCACTCAAAAACTGGTTGTTTCCAACAACAGTATATAAAGTGGTTTAGATAGAACTTGTTAAACGTAGTTTAGCAACTAGAAAAACTGCCACATAGGGTTTTAGGAGAATAAAAAGACTTCATGAATTCCACTGAAGTTCAGGTAGTAGCTCTCGCTTGATAAAGGGGTGGAAAAATCTGTAGCTGAAATGCTTAGATCTTTGTGAAAACTGATATACATAGTTTTAAATTTTTCGGTAACCTAAGAACAAAGGAAGCAATTTCAGGGGATGGCAATACTTTCTTAATTGTAAGTGTTGGGGTGTGTATGCCAAAACAAAAGTGTTTGTTGTTTGGTCAGCTATCATTTAGGTGTACTTTAGATGCTCTCATAAGGGTTTTTAAATTATTCCATTGCAGCATCTGATATAAACCTTTTTTAATCAAGCTCCCTTGCTTCAATGATGTTTTCAAGATCTGTGAGCTAAAAAATTTGAACTTCTGTGCAAACTGTGATAGTAACTGGGCTGTTTCTACTTAAGAATAAATAAAAAAGTTCCCAGTGTAGAAAGACCAAACTCAAACCTCTCTTTTTTTTAAACAATTACGCTACTGAAATGAAAGCAGGCTAAAATTAAAAATACAAGAAACTGCTTACACTGTTCTGGTCAGAAGTTGTTCCAGACTTGATTCTGGAGGTGTTGGAGAAAAAAAAAAAAGAATGTTATCTGTGGCCGGATTAAAAGTAAAATTATTCTAAACAACCACCAGGGAATATTGTGATAAAGGGCGTCCTCAATGAAAAGCACTAAGTGCTTGTGAATGAGGCAGGGGACTATGCTGCCTGGAGGAATTAACAGCTGTTTACTAAAAATAAATATGGTGTCGAATAGACTTGGTTTATTAGGAGAAAAAAAAAACCAAACCCAAACACCTGAAGCTTAACAGATTCAGCAGTTTAATAGATACCTAAGGCACAAATGCAGCCGTGCTTGGAAGCTTGCAGTGGAGGGTTTCTGGTTGTCCTCTGTGCAGAAAATGGTTCCTTCTCATGTGGCTTTAGAGCTACGGGAGTAGCTGTCAGCTCTGGCAGGATGGGCTGGAGATGAGCATTGGTGTTTAACTTTGAATGCTGGGCTGGAGTCTTTATTGACCTCAAAAGGGGACTGCCTGTGCTTGACCTACCTGAGCATGTTATTGGAGGTCAAGAGTGACCAGTACAGAATGGGAAGATGGAGGTACTCACACTGGCTGGCTTTAGGTCTCCAATTCAGGTGCCTGAGTAGGGTCAGAGGCTCCACGGACAGTTAATAGGCTGCTAGGTTGCCATTAGGAGGCCTCGTGAGATACACGGGAACACAAGACCCCCTATTCAGCACTCATCTTCATGACTAACCCCAAAAAGTTACGTACTTTGAGCTCTGCAAGTATCTATCTTGTTAGGAGGGGTAGTACTGCTGTTTAGATACAGTTTGGGTGACAAAAGTGGCCCACACCCTCTTATAAGACCCCTGACTTGTTATTACTAGAGATAGTCGGGAAATTTAGGTGTCATTATTCCTCTTTAAACTAACCTATTGACCTCTGGAGTGTTTTTGTTCCTAACGCTTGCTGGATGGGTACACTGGTCTTGCTGTTTGCTGGCTTCGTGTTGTGAGGTGCCATTTCATCCTGAGTGCACAAAAAGCACAAGTAATCATGGAATCATAGCATGGTTAGAGTTGGAAGGGACCTTCAAGATCATCAAACTCCAACCCCCTCCCATGGGCAGGGACACCTCCCACCACACCAGGTTGCTCCAAGTCCCATCCAGCCTGACCTTGAACCCCTCCAGGGATGGGGCAGCCACAGCTTCTTGGGCAACCTGTTCCAGTGCCTCACCACCCTCACAGCAAAGAATTTCTTTCTGGTGTCTAATCTAAATCTCCCCTCTTCCAATTTAAAACCACTCTCCCTTGTCCTGTCACTGCACTCCCTGACAAAGAGTCCCTCTCCAGATCTCCTGACCAGGAGACCTTGGGTCTTGGATTCTTGGCCAGGTAAGGTAAGAAGCATATGTGAATTTGATCCTTATATCTAAAACTATTGCTAACTTCAGTGTGGTTCTGGTGTAGCATTCCAGAGTAGAACCTGGGACTAAAGAACTCCTCTTTAGCTATAAAGCTGCTTTGTGATTTATAACGTGTAAGAAAATCCTAATTGTTAGAAGTAATAAGTCAGGCAAAACGGTATTGATGTATATTTAGCAAGTTCTTTCTCTCTGGCAGAAAGCTTGATGCCAGTAACTTGTCAACAAAGAGAGAATAATGGAGATTGCTCATATTAGGAATTTTAGCAAGCCACTAGCTCTGCGGAGTGGGGAGCAGAAAAGATATTTTAAACACTTGTTTGAGAGTAGGACCTGCATGGAACAGAGCAAAAGTAAACCCTGAAAGCTTTGATCAAGCACGGTTTCCCAGCAGAGGACTTCGATTTGGCTTCTCTGACCTCTGGGGTCCTATAGAGCTGTTGCTTATAGTTCACGAAGTGGCTGCTCCTTTCCATTTCAGACAAGTACATGACTTCCACAGGCAATTCCAGCCCCAGCAGAAGTGGCTGCTAATTCACTTGTGTCCAGGGAGCACACTGGGGACAAGCGTTTAGGAGACAGACAACAGCACCAAGTGTGGAAGAGAGGTGGAAAAGAGTAAGATGTCCTTTTGTGAAACCATTTTTTTTTTTTTAAACTTGAAAAATCCTTACTTTTGGATACATTCTCCAAGTGAAAAAAGCAGCCAATCTCCTAGCTATAAGTTTGAGTTACGTTTGTTAAGCCACACACATTTTGACTGAAGCCAATGTATTCAAATTCCAGCAGCATTTCTCATGCCTCTGCTTGAAAAAATGATTCTCATATTAAAATACGTAATAAAAAATAATTAGCTGTAGACAGTAGGTGAATGAACCCATGGACACCTTCCAGGAATGAATGACAGCATAAAGATTTATAGGAAGACGACAAAATTGATGCTTTTGGATTATCTGATATTCAGAAGTCATTTTTGTTTCCCTCAGAAAATGCAAAGAAGCCCCCACATGTACATCAAAGCCCTTTGGTTCTAATTTGACCACTTTCACTCACATAGAAACATACCTTCCTGTACAATTAGCTGTATGATTAGCTCAATGATGTTGAGAGACTCCTAAAGCTTGAAGGTACCGAGAGATTCCCTTCCTAAATACCATCTTACCTAATGTCCTCATTTCTATAGTGTTCCACAGTTTGGGCGGCTGCTCAGGTTGACCTTATAGAAACGGCATTCAGATTAAGCTGAATTAGAAGAACATTCCAGCTGTAATTGTTATCTTTTCCTACTGACCTTTGTATTGACTGTTTCCTTCCTCCATTATTGAAAGGAAATTACTGGGAGCCATTTTCCAGCCTTCATCCTCTTCCTAGATTGGGGAAGGGGGGGGGTGGTGCGAAAAAGAAAGATGGGAATATTAATACGTAGAAACTCTGCAAGTATGTAAGTGTCATAACTTTCATTGGATATTTCAAGATTGGTTTTCATTTGAGGAATAAAACGGCATTGTTTTGATAAATAAAATACTCCTAGCAGGCTAGAAAGAGGTTTTACCTTCTTGAGTGAATAGGTGTCAGTTCATTAGGTTACAAGAATTAACCTTAGGCTTGTTTGAACATGTAATATAGGTAGGCGACTTGCAACACATAAATGAAATTACCTTGTTATTTTTCAGTTACTCTTATTCTGTGGTTGCTCCCCAGAACCTGAAAGGAATTCCCAACTTAGGGGTAATTCCAAGATGTTGAAACCTCATTTTAATTTGTAATCGGAAAGAAAAATGGTGATCTTTGTGTATCTTGCAAAACAAAATATTTTGTTTCAACTTTATCAAGACACTTTGACGCTTTCCTGTGTGAAATAAATGAAACTGACATGTTCCTGAAGTAGTTTAGTTTCATTGAACCAGTATTTCTGATGGAAAAATTTGTCAGAATATGATGAAACGTTCTTCACACTGTATCAGTCATAAGTCCTCCAAATGTTATTAAGGTAATAGTTATTAATGAGAAATTAGATCACTTTTGGGGGAGGAAGTGAACGTGGATTTATGTGAGACAGCACAAGTTGCACCAGGCTTTGGTAGCCAAAGTGTAGTCTGTAAGCCACTGGTTATCAGGAAGATAAAAAGTGCAGTACCTGGAATAACTTAAAACGAAACAACCCCCTTAAATATGCCTCTGTAATTAAGTGCCATTGCATACCTACTAGACATAGTTTGGGCCACGTTATGTGAATTCTTGAGTATCTATTTTTAATTGAAGCATTATTACAGATCAACATGCAAAACCTAAATACATTTATCCCTTCTACCCTATGCCTTATCTGAAAGAATCGGGAGTTTCTTCACTAAACATCGAGATCCTTTTTTGGTAAAGCATAACCAATTGTTTGAGGATTTGACACCCAGCACTCAAATTCTCAGTTATTTTAATGTATTCTCAATTTTTGCAGGGTGTGTGGTGTTTTGAAATTCATGCTTCATCTCTTTTGCAGTAAGCAGAATATCTTCCTTGAAACATTCTCCCATGATATTTTATAGAAAATTATTAAATCGTGATATTCTAAGAGGAAACACTGATAAATGCTAACTATTAGAAACTTAGGCAAGAAACCCTCTCCCTTAGAACAGCCTAAAAATGGGCTACTCGTTTTTAGCCTCTTAATAGCGTAGGACACATTAATGTTTCTTTTATTGTAACCAATAAGCCAATAAATAATTTTAATTACTAGCGTCAACGATTTTATACGCTGATGTAAATAATGCTGTTGTGTCGGTTTCATTGATTTTAATCAAAAGCAGTGTTTCAAGGGTTGCAGAAGGTTCTGCAGTCCCTCTTGCCTCTATTAACAGCAGTAAGAGCTGCCGTAACGCCAAGAACTTCTTTTCCTTTGAAGTCAGTCGCTGTGTTATTTCTCTGCTCAGTTGATTGATCCCACGCTGGAGCGTGCTAAGACACCTCGGACCAACAACACGCCCCTCAATCTCAGCAGAGATATGGAAATAGCACTTTGAACCTATTTCTGAAGCTTTCCAAAGCCTAAAGCCCACACAAGGTGGTTCTCCTTCAAGAGTGGGGGAAAATTTTGAACCGACTCCATTGCGTGCTTTTGCTACGGAGATTTGGCTAACAAGTTTCGCTAAGGACAAAATGCTCCTCAAGTTGTGCCAGGGGAGGTTCAGGTTAGATATTAGGAAATATTTCTTTCCTGAAAGGGTTGTCAGGCATTGGAATGGGCTGCCCAGGGAGGTGGTTGAGGCACCATCCCTGGAGGCGTTCAAGAGATGAGTTGACATGGTGCTCGGGGATATGGATTGGTGTTGGGTTGGTGTTGTTTTGGGTGTGCTGTGGGGTGTATGCATTTTTTTGTTTTGTTTGTGGGGTTTTTGTGTGTGTGTATGTTTTTTGTTTTTTCTTTGTTTTTTCTTTGTTTTTTTTTTTTCTCCATTGGTTGGACTAGATGATGCTAAAAGGTCCTTTCCAACCTAGGTGATGCTGCGATTCTGTGATTTTTTTTTTTTTTTTTTTTTTTAAATGCTTCTGGGTGAAATCCAGGGATGCAGAGCCTTGCTCAGGTTGGGTAAGCGAGACAGGTTGCTGGGTGAAGCAGTCCAGACTGGTCTAATGGGTTCTGCTATTGAAAAGAGGGATCATACAGTGCTAAAGGATTTTCTTGGTGTTTTTTTTTTTTTTTCGGTTAGTTCCCGCTCCCGCCCCCCGCTCCGACTTAGGTGCCCAATGGGAAATTAAGTCAGCACCTCACAGAGAAAAGAAAACAAAGTTACTTTGATACAGAATATGCCTTTTTGAAGATGGCTATCAGACTTTTCAGAAATATTTAGATTTCCTTCTGGGATCAAACTTTTGTTTTCTTTAAGAGCTGAAGTTAAGAGCAGGGCTTTTTATTTTTCTGCCTGCATTACTATGACTTATAGCCTATACTTATTTTAATAAGAGTCCTGCTGTTAGAACTTTTCCAAATACTTCTCAACTCATCTTAGATGCTATTTTTTCCCCCGTCAGTATTATAACCTTGGAGAGAATGTTCCCTTTGTTCTTTCTCAATGAACCATAGAGAACCTGATATAATGGCTCAGAATTTTACTTGACAGGACTTGTGATGGCTGAAGAGATGAGAATGACATGAAGTCATAAAGCCCCAGAGCTCTGGCCTGTTATTTCACCCCATTTCAAAACAACCTTGCAGAGGCTGTGAGATTATTTTTTTTGTATTGCTGGTTCTTATCTAGTGAAATGTGCAAAACCAACAAGGAATCAAATTTATCCTGTGAAAGTCAGGGGTTTTGAGCAGATGGGTGAGTTGCCATCTAGTTTCAAAAGCTCAGGTTGAATTTGGCATTTTTTGTATGCTAAACATTTAGCATCTCACTTTGACTTAGACTGAGGTGTCTGGGGCAGCCTCTTCCATTGCCTGGGTGAGCCCAGAGGCAACACTGGGCTTTATTCTGGGCCAGCTGAGTTGGGAAGGAGCGAGGACAGGACAAAGGTAAAGCCATTAAGAGGACACTCTCGTGAATGCCCCCCCCGATGGAACTGGGCTCTCTGAGATGCTACAGGTTTCTGTAAATGTGAATGACAATGGGTTTTAAGGTCTCTGACCTCAAAAGCTTCTCTTAAGCTCTTGCCTTCATACATGTACTTCATCTGATCTTTCACTTAGCAGTAATACTTGTTTCTAGAAGTCACATTGACAGTAAGCAACTTGGTATCAGTGTTGGCTCCACTCTGCCACTAACCTAGTTTCCTATGGCCCAAACAGTGGTTTAATCTGGCAAAGGTGCCAGTTAGAAGTTAAGGCTTAGTTATCTACCTCCAAATTAACTTAGACCTAAGCTTCCTAAGTTCATGTAGTTTAGGTTCCCCACTAGCTGTTAAGAGAGCTTTGGCCAGGTTGATGGATGTTGTCCAAGAAAAGCATCTTTTTTTATTATATGGCTGGTCCAGGGTTAGGAATTTAAAATTGATTTGTGGAAAACTTGCAGTGAGGAGTAAGCTTTGCCCTGGAAAACTCACCCTTCTCCTCCACGCACTTGGTGAGAGATTAATGGCCCTTACTAAAAAAATAAATAAATATATTGTTTCAACTTTGTTTATACTATAAAGTAAATGAGAATCAAACGTTGCTGCTTCAGCAAAAGCCTACAATTTTTGTTGCATAGCTCACTTTTAGAGATGCCCTTTGGCATTGCTGCTCTGTTTCACAGGTGCTTTCCTTGATGAGATTGCTCCTGAAAGAATTTGAAAGCATACCTTCTGTGAAACCAGTCCTTAGTATATCAAAGATTTCGGGGAACATATCATACCTTAAGTGCCGTCCGCTGTGACTTGAAGCAAAGAGTTCATAGCCTGAGAACGTGGACTGAAAATGCACAACTGCTCTTTACAGGCTTAGAAACCATTGGCTTGTGGTACAAAAGATGCAGCTGGCCTATATGGAACTGTACAAATTTAATTTGAAGCGCATGTGAGCTCTGATGAAGGTATCTGACTGACCCCAAGGGTCTAATTTCCTAGTTCGTGCATGAAGGGCTGGCACTAAGTAACTTCTCTGTACCCAACACTAGGAGTGGAAATGCTTGGTTAGACAGCCGAGCACCATTTTGTTGTCTGCACACACACAAAAAAAGCAACAGTGCTTTTAAAAGTGCATGCATGCTGGCTGGGCAAAGTGTATTTCTTGGGATAAAATGTATTTTTCCACTCATCTGTGTCTCTGACAGTGTGCACCTACATCAGCTCTTCCTACTGAGCTGAGTCATTGCCATGGTCATTCCTTAGATAGGAGAGCGACCAGAATCATCAAGATAATGGGAAGGCTGAGAGGGACTGGCCTCAGCCAGTTCTTCTGTCCTCTGAACCCACGCCTGAAGCCTTAGGGACCAGTCTAAGGCAAATTAATAGCCTCTGCCCACACTTCGGCTTTGTCTCCAAAGACTTACCTTCTTTCCAGTTTTCTGTGTTTTTTTCCCTTTCATTTTTTCCTTCCCTCCTTTTTCTTTTTTCTCCTTTTCAGCTTTTTTCTGCAAAGCCATCTCTCTTTTGGCAGCTAGTTCTGCGGCGACCTGAAAGAGACGGAAACGAATGTGAAGAGCTGGCCCAATACTTTCGCTTGCAAGGTGTGTTAAAAGTGTGCTGTAAGAGCTATGAACCAGTGTGTATTTTTTCCTCCCTTGCTTTCAGCCTTCCGACATTGGAGAAATAAAATATCCAATACACGTTTCTTGAATTCCAGAATGGCTGATCATTACAGAGAAGTCCTTTTAATTTATGCTGAGGGCACTCCCACCTGCAAACTTTAACATAGGTGCTGACTATCCCAATAAATCATTAGAAAAGAGGTGATTTCTGTCCCAAGCTGCTAGGGCTTTTATGGAGTAAGACCAATTCCTGAAACCACGTAGATGCATAATATCCTAATGACGCACAACTTAAAGTTCCCTCTGGACTTGGACTCAGATTATGAATTTTGTCGTAGTGTTTCTAAGTCAGATTGATTTTTTTTATTTTTTTTTTAATAGAGATGGATTTTTGAGAGATTGCCCTGAGGCACCTCTAATTTCACTAGGTGGCTCGAGACTGAAGTTGTTCGAGGGGGTGAGAGAGACTCAATAGAGATGCTGTGACCAACTCTGACAGATGCACAGGGGTTGCCCGGCATGGGCAATCATACAGCTACAGCGATTGAAGACTGGACATATGAAGGGGAACAACGATGAGGGCTTTGCTTTGCAGCCAGTGAGACTTCATTAGTAGGTTTCCCCAAGCATTTCAGTATCTTACGTTTAATTAAATATGGTAATTTAAACCCCAAGCACCATTGGGTCATATCTTGCGGGGATAAGCGGTGAAGCATTGCGCTCCCCAGGAATATATTAACAGATTGACTAGAGTTCAAAATAGGTTTTTAGTGTCCCAGCAGGTCTTCATATCCAAAACCAACAGAGCTAATCAAAGTCTATCCTTTGCTGGAGCGCTACTACCCTGCCAGAAATCCAACTTTGTCATCTCCACCCTCTGCTCTGACTGCCTACCAAAGGGCAACCAGAACCATTTCCAGCATCTCAGCAGTGGGTTTATCCAGCACAGAATCCCATGGGGTTGGAAGGGACCTCTGGAGATCATCTAGTCCAACCCCCCTGCCAAAGCAGGTCCACCCAGAGCAGGTCCCACAGGAACGTGTCCAGGTGGTTTCTGAATGTCTCCAGAGAAGGAGACTCCACCACCTCCCTGGGCAGCCTCTGCCAGGGCTCTGCCACACTCACAGGAAAGAAATTCCTCCTCATGTTGAGGTGGAACTTCTTCTATTCAAGTTTGTGCCCATTTCCTCTTGTCCTATCCTTGGGCACCACTGAAAAAAGACTTGACCCATCTTCTTGACACCCTCTGTTTAAGTATTCATAAGCATTGATCAGATCCCCCCTCAGCCTTCTCTTCTCCAGACTAAAAAGACCCAAGTCCCTCAGCCTCTCCTCGTAAGAGAGATGCTCCAGGCCCCTCATCATCTTTGTGGCCCTTTGTTGTACCCTCTCCAGCAGTTCCCTGTCCTTCTGGAGCTGGGGAGCCCAGAACTGGTCCCAGTGCTCCAGATGGGGCCTCCCCAGGGTAGAGCAGAGGGGGAGGATACCTGTAAGCAGCAGGATACCTGTAAGCACACATGTGATTGACAAAAGGCTTTAAGCAGTGTCTTTGAGTTCTACTGAGCAGATATTTATATATCTGGATATTTATAATCCTAGCTCTGGAATTGCTTATTTATGTGTTATTTATACAGAGGAATGGTATTGAATGGGGTTAAATAGACTTTCTGTTCATGTGAACCTGTTATAATGGGACTAAATTGTTGAATTGTCCTTATACTTCTGCCTTGTATTTGTCTTGTGAGACAAGATGCGTCCTTATACTTCTGCCTTTTCCACATCAGATTGATACACCTTCTCCTCTACACTCTGTTGGTGCAGCTTCTCCAGCTCTGCTTTCACCTCTGCTCTAAGCGGCTTCATAATTGCAGAGGACTGGGAGCTGGGGTGAAGCTGGCTGTGTACCTAACCTGGAATAGTTTGTACTCTTCTAAACAGAACCATTTCCCCTCCAAGGCTAAAAGAAGATGCCTGAAGAATCTGACAAAAGAAGAGGAAAGAAAGGGAAGGGCAGGTAAAGGTTAGTTTGAGATACTAAGAATTTCACCCACATTATTATAATACTCTTTTTTTTTTTTTTCCCCTGAAGAAAACTTCATCTGCTTTTATTTCCACTATGTCTTCCTAAATTATTTTAGACTACCCTTTTCTTTGCTAGGTTGCCTCTTTTTGAAATGATTTTGATAGCACTTAGAAAACTCTTAATATTGGGGCGGCGAATGTGCATCAGTAAGAACAGATGAATTTTAGTCTCTTTTTTTTTCTAGTCTTTCTGTAGGAATCCTGTTGTGCTGGTGCTGACTCTTCCGCAGTAATGCTTTCTTCCGAGGCTGAAAAGATGTTTTTCTCCAAACTGATACACCACAGAAGTCAAAATAATTTATCTTAATTTTTTTTTCTGTTCTACATCAGTTCAAGTGTGTTTCCAAACTCTTGGAGTTTCTGGGGAAAAGAGAGGGGCACTCAGACTGAGCGTAGCTCATGAATGGAAATGCCTGATGTTGGTTTGTGAGCCAAGTATACGAAAACCCCCGGCTGCCAGTAGGACTCCCTCGTGTCCGATGTTCCTCAGCCATGAAAAGCTTGGTGTTGGCTCAGGCAAGCTGACACTTGAGCTAAAATGTTCTTCCTCAAGAATAAGCCCTTCCCTCATCCCTTGAAAGACAACTTTACTCCAACCTCTTTTATTTATTAGCATTGTGGGCATAAACGAACGGAAATCCAGCATGAAAATTTCTAAAACAAGTAACCAGAATAGCATGGAGCACAGGAAAAAAAGGTGAGCATGACAGTAGGCTCTCTAGCTTACTTCTATTATTGAGAAGCACACGTGGTATATTTTCTGTCAGGATAAAAGTATGTTTGCAAAATGCTGGATACAAAAAAGAGCAACACTGGAGCTTCTCAAGCCCTCCTCTGACACTTTAAAGCTACTTGTGATACATTAGTTTGGTAAAAGTAAATAAGATATTTGGGGGGTGTGTGTGAATATTGAAGTACTTGATCGCATAATAGCATTTTACTGTCCCTACCTGGGAAATAGTCAGGTGTATTCCTTCAATATTAACTAACTATTGGGGATGTCTTGTAGATAGATCTCTTCTATCTACAATGAAATGGATTGCTGGGATTCATGGGGATCTTTAGCTGTTGGTAATTATGAATACTAATTAGCAGCGTAGCATCGTACGGAGTGCCAAGCAAGGATCAGGAGCATATGTTTGCATGGCAAAACTCCTTTTCTCACTCCTTCTCTAGATGCTGCTGGATCAGATACTGCCATTACAGCAACGTGGAAATGACTTTGTCCTCTGTACAGCCACTGAATGTCCCACCAAAATGGGGGTAAGTAAGCATCTTTTTTTATCTAATAAGCGACTTACTATCGGCAGCGAGGGGGAACTGTTTGCTAAATGATAACTCTCTTGGCTTATTTTCATGGTGATGAGTCTTAATGAATTACAGGAAGAGATCATAATTTTGTTGGCAGCAGTATAAGGGCAAAGCTAAAAATTGTCAGATGTGATGATTATCTTCAGAGCAAAACAGAAAAACCATTAGGGATAGACAGCTGGAACAGATGCAGGGAGATTACACTGACATCTCCGAATCTTAACTTTCTCTTGAAGGGTACGTAAAGTAGAGAAAAGCTTCTTTCCAGTAAAGAGACAGTACATATTTTTCTGATGTTTCATCAAGTAGTTTGCTTTGGGATTTCTCTGGTGTACCTTTTTGAAAGGTATTTGTAAAAAGTCATGAAAGCAGTTTGTGCAGAAGGCCAGCCACATTACAAAGTCAAGTAAGGTCAGAGTTGTCAAAGGATAAAGAAATATAGAATATATAATAATGCAGCAATGGTTCGTGAAGTGATTAATTTGTATTTTATTTTCCCCAAAGTGTCTTTACCTAAGTCTTATAAAATGCTCACTTTTTAAATACAGCTGGGTCTTGATTTTTCACGGAGTTTAACTTGGGAGTAACCAACCCATTCACAGAAGCTAATATATACAAAGAGGTGAAATCTTGTCTCCCCTGAAGTCAAGGACAAAATTCCCATTAACTTCAATGGGCCCAGGATTTCATTTACTATGTTGCCCAGTAGACCAGTGTGGAACAAAATCAGTTGCCTTAGGGATTTTTTAATATGCAGGCTGACTCAGAAGAACAAAAAAACACTTTACTTGTCTGACATTCAAGTAAAATCATGAACGCACTGAACTTTCTTTTGCCAACTGCATTCTGAATATCTGTTAAGGTTACGTGAAATGTATTCTGCTCTTGGTTGTGCTGGCTAAAATGGGAGGGGAAAAAATGGGCCTGAAAATCTTGGAAAATCAGATAATTGCTAGTGAAAATTTCCTGGGAAAATAGATGTGTTTTTTTTTCTTTCAATTTCTATGCTTTTAGCTTCCTTTATTTATTTATTTATTTTATGCAAAGAGAAAGCAGATGCCCAGGAAAGACAGCAAAATAGCTGAAGGTAGGAATTCAAAGACAGGAGGAGGACAGGAAGAGTATATTTCTCCAGGATCTACTACCATACCCAGTTTTGCTCAGCATAATTTCTTGTAATGTTTTCTTTCCGAGTTGTGTTTATCCTTGTTGGTAGCAGATCTAATTAGCCTAAAGTCCCCTGAAGCCTTCTCCTGCAATAAGCCATACTTGCTGGGTGGTTCCCCTGCTCCTCAGAGCAGCCAACAAAGCCTTCTTGACTTTGGCATGTGTTTCTACTTTAGTAGCTGAAAACTTAACCAGTGGGTCTCCTTCACCCTGTCTGGGGCTGAACAACAACGTGGCTTAGATAGAGGGGCCGGTGGGGTTGACCTTAGCATGCTCTGAACTTGGCAAAAACCTGCGTTTTACCCTACCTGTGTTAGATCATCTGTTGCAGGCACCTAATGAACACAACAGCTTGTCTCAACAGGCAAGCTTTAAGGACCACAGATGTCAATCTTTGAGAGCTTAGTTTTCCTAGCCCACTGGTAGCCACCACGCCTGGTTCACCTGGGGGACAAATCCCGCTCTTGTGTGCAGGACTTACTGTTTATAACTTCCCTCCACAGCTTCACCGTCCTCCTAGGATCACTGTGGGGAGTGGAATTGGCTCCAAGTGCCAACCACTGCCTTCCCTGCTTGAGCTGGTTTTGTTTTCTGTGTGTGACACCCAGAATCACAGAATCTTCATGGTTGGACAGCACTTTTGAGATCATCGAGTCCAACCATACAATACACACAAAAAACCAAACCACCAAACAAAAAGAACGACCAAACACAAAACAAAACACCCAACCCAACAATCTTGGGCACTAGAGCATGCCCTGAAGTGCCACCTCTACACGTTTCTTAAATCCCTCCAGGGATGGGGACTCCACCACCTCCCTGGGCAGGCTGTTCCAGTGCCTGACCACCCTCTCGGGAAAGTCATTCTTCCTGATATCTAATTTAAACATCCCCTGCCCCAACTTCAGACCATTTCCTCTGCTCCTGTCATGATTTCAGTCTAACTACATGGATTTTCCAACAGGAGAGCAACTCTTTGTAGCTGAGCCCTTTTTTTCTTTGCTGTCTCAGATATTTATATGTCTGTAACTTGTGTGCCTGAGCAGCTTCTGCCAGGACTAAGTAGATGCGCATCCCAAAGGGGAACAAATTGGCTACATGAGTTTGTGATTTTTACCTTGGAAGAAAACAATCCCTTCATCTGTAGCAAAAAGCTCTTTAACTACAAGGCTCCTGGAGTTCTAGAGGCCATTGTTATGAAAAATTACTACTTATATAAACTGATGTGTTTGGGGCCATTCCTTCCCCAATCCCATTGTCCTTTCTCACTAGAGGAGTGACAGTACCTGTTCTGGAGTTTTTTGAGAAAGCATTGCCATTGAGCCGCCTGCCTCTTTAGTAGGATAGTCAGGAAACTTGCCTATGATGTGCCTGTGTGAGAAACAAAAGACAGAAAAGGAATTAAAATCCATAATTGTTCACCTGGTTGACAAAGATGTTAGATAGTGGGGAAGCATACCCTCCTTCACCTCTTATTCAAAAACAGAGAGCTGGGTTGCTTCCTATGACAGTGGCTTTTTGTCCAAGAAATTAATTAAAATGGTTACCAGCCTGGCTCTTGACCGGTGGCCTATCACAGATTGAAAGTTCTTAAGGAATTTCTTAAGATTGTGCATCATTTCATAGCCAAGAGACTCAGCTTAAAGCCTTTGTGTTTATAGCTCTACTTGCTGCTTTCAACTTCCAGCATTTTAAATCTGTTTTTGGTCCACAAATTCCAGATTGTATTTTTGTTTCTCAAAAATTTTCCAACATAGTTGCACAACTGGGTGGCGACAGAAGCTGGGGAGGGGGAAATTTAAGGGCTTTGTGGTAAGGTATCATGGATAGCATAAATAACATAAGGTGCTTCCAGAGCTTTCAGAAAGATTAAAAGACAAAAATAATAACTACAGTCCAAAGGCCATTTATAACGATAAGACTCTTTCACTTATTTCACCTCTGCAGCTTTTTGGATTATATCAGTAAGATTTTTCTCTTTCTTTGGTAGTATCAGGAAGATTTGGTGTTCCAAATAAAACTCTGATGCTGCAGAGAAATACTTGTGCTACTTTCAAATAGAATGGTAACCTTCCCTTCGAAGGAAACTTAAGTTGGATGCCCCATCCTTGGAAGTGTTTAAGGCTGGATGGAGCTTTGAGCAACCTGGTCTGGTGGGAGGTGTCCCTGCCCATGGCAGGGGGTTGGAACTAGATGATCTTTAAGGTCCCTTCCAACTCTAACCATTCTATGATACCCTGCTTCCTATCAGCAGGCAGGTGTCAGCCCTCTCCAGGAAAGCAGGGTTCCATCATGCCTAATGGTTACTTGGGAAGACAAATGCTGTAACTCTGAATGTCCCTCCCAATTCCTCCTCCTTCCCCCAGCTTTATATCCTGAGCATGACATCATATGGTATGGAATATCCCTTTGGTCAGTTGGGGTCAGCTGTCCCAGCATGTTCTGGGCATACTTAGTTTGGAGAAGAGGAGGCTGAGGGGAGGCCTCCTTGCCCTCTACAGCTCCCTGAAAGGAGGGTGGAGAGAGGTGGGGGTTGGCCTCTTCTCCCAAGGGAATAATGACAGGAGCAGAGGAAACGGTCTGAAGTTGGGGCAGGGGAGGTTTAGATTAGATCTCAGGAAGAATGACTTTCCTGAGAGGGTGGTCAGGCACTGGAACAGCCTGCCCAGGGAAGTGGTGGAGTCCCCATCCCTGGAGGGATTTAAGAAACGTGTAGAGGTGGCACTTCAGGGCATGCTCTAGAGCCCGAGATTGTTGTGTTTTGAGGTTGGTTTTTTTTTTGTGTGTGTGTGTATGGTTGGACTCAATGATCTCAAAGGTTCCTTCCAACCATGAAGATGCTGTGATTCTGTCCCAGCTGTGTCCCAGCTTTTCATGCACTCTCAGCCTACTTGCTGGTAGGGCGGTGTGAGGAGCAGAACACTGCTTAGCAACAACCAAAAACATCAGTGTTTTACCAATGTTTTTTGCATCCTAAAACCAAAACATAGCACTATACCGTCTGCCAGAGCCAGTCAACTCTATCCCAGCCAAAACCATGACACATTTTTAGTGTCATTTTTTAAAAAAATCTAGTAAAAATGGGGTTTTGGCCTCAGAAACCTGCATCGTCTCGTTTATTTAATGATAGATCGTATTTCATTTTTTAACACACAGCCAGAAAATAGCTCAATGTTATGTTAAATGCAATCTTGTTTTAAATGCTGCTACATTTGGGCTAGGGTTGCTGGCTTAGAGCAACAAATGTCTCAAAATCTGATATCGAGGCTGTTCCTACTTTACTCATGCCAGCTGGGAGTAAGGAAAGGCAATATGCACTGTGGGTGAAGAATCTGTTTGGAGTCTGTTGCCCAGTGAATGTGGTATCAGTGCCAGCTTTCAATATTTATTAGTGTTACATTCGGTATTTGTACTAGCTTTTCACTTTAAAATCATTTGCAGCTCTTGGAGATGGAGATGTTTACCCTTTGGATATGCACGATGAGCATATATCTGAGCGCTGCAGAAATTCTATCAAATTTGGAGTTGGGTTCCAGTTTGTCTATAAATCTGTGTTTTCTGCATGATCCTTCTGCAGCTGTTTCAGATGGCATGGCTCATCCCATCCTTTTTGTAGCAGCTACAAAAAGTGCTTATGTTGAAAAATAGCTTCAGGTGAAGATAAGGTAATGCCGGTCTTTTTGCACAGGAAAAGCGTCAGTCATTTATGAGGTCAATGGTCCTGGATCTTTGGTTGAGGGCAATGCAGAACGTACGTTCCCATGGCCACCAGTGACTCTGAGAGCAGACAGCTACCACACATTTCAGTCAAGCTAATTCTTGAGGGGCATCTTGTTTTGGGACTTCATCCTTTCCTGCGTACTGTTGTTTAGCATATTAGTGGCTGTGCCGTGGTCGGGGAGCAGTGCTCTGAATTCTGTTTCCTTATCTAACCTCATGTGGGTTTTCCTCTTCTGGGTTTAAATGACTACAGCTTCAATCTTGTAATGCCTGGAAAGCGTGCATATGCATGACCCTTACAGACAAATTCCTCTCTTTATGAAACCCCCCGAGTTCAAAGGTTAAACCAGGGACCTCTTTGGCCTGTAAACCTGCACAGAAAAATGCAGTCATTGATCTTCCTGGTCAAAAGTCCATTTCAAATGTACTGAATCTCAATTTTCATTCCTTGTTCACTTTTACAATATTCTACTCGGAGATATCACACAGGATTGTCTCGTGCATTTGTCATAAGATGCTAATTTGGATTCAACTGGACCTAAACTGTTTTGTCTAAGCTTGTCTTATAGCTGTTGATAAGGACCCTCAAGAGGGTTCCATGAGGCACGTCCCACGTTGAATAGAGAACAGGTCTTGAAATAGGAGGATCTTCCAAACAGGAAGAATGATTTTAAGCTTGCTTTGCAGTTCAGATTTGTTCAAATAATTTTAAACTGCCCTTCCCTTTTGCAACTGTAAAGAAATGATGAAGTATTCATAATTAGAGCCAGTTCTAAGGCAATAATACTAAAAGAAAATTAACCCAGGTGGTGTAAAAACTTCCTCCAAACTCAAGCCTAGCATGCTGTTTTGCTTTCTTGGAAGCATAGAGGACAGCTTGATGGTGGAAATCCTTGGTGGCGCTAATGACACAACCATGCCATAAACCAAGATTTAGAAAAGGTGGAGCTGCAGAGGTTCCCATAGTCAGCAGCTAGCCTGAAAATTAACTGGGGTGTAGAAGAGCATTGTACCCGCATCTGTGTTGTTTGTTGACTCCAAGAGTTGAGTTGCAAATACATTCACTGTGGTCTAGCTCATGAAGAGATCACTGGATCTGAATTTCAGACTGGTGTTTGTTATTTAGATTGCTCCCTTGGTTGTGTGAAGAAAAGAAAACTACTTGGTCTATATTTTCCCTAATCTGCCCAGCATTTATTTTCAATATTCATAGTACCATGACACTTTCTTTGCACATACAGCACTGTATTCTAGCTGACAGATCACCCACAAAGTTCACATGCCCTGATGCTCTCTTTGCGCATCACTGAAAAGGGACCACTATGCAAAAACTAAACTAGTAGTCAGGAAAGTCCAAAAGTCTTATTGCGTGTTGATGGGGAGAATGTAAAAAAAAGTTCTTGATAAGAAGAGCATTGGAGCGTGTAATATATTTGAGAGACATGGTACATGTCAGAAACACCTGGTTCTGAGGCAAGTCAAAACTCAATGAATCTGTTACTTATTATTTTGCAGGGGGGGGAAAAATATCCAATTGTGCTTTTCTGGCATCTCATAAAAATGTGCAAATGCCAGAACTGGAAGAAGCAACTCTTATTTTCAACATGAGTGCCGACAACGTGTTAAGGGCTACAGGCAAGAGCAGAAGCAAATACTATTTGATTTCACGTGGAGGGTGCAGTTCTAGTAAAACCATTTGCCTAAATGAAGGAAGGGAATTTGTAGGAAGCACAGCAGTTTGGTAGGACTGGACTCGGTGGCTGCGGAGAGTCCAATAAGGAGGAGATGGAAAGGTAGGGCTAGGAAGAAACCTCCCTCTTGTGAGACAGACTCCAACAGCAGCCTAGGGAAGCCCTTACAGACTGAGGACCCCAAAGACTGCTGGCTGCCTAGTCTGCAGGCAAGGAGCTGAGGATGGTTCTTGGGGGTGACCTGCTCCCCGTTGTGTATTCAGAGCCCACGGAGCAGAAAGATGTGTTTGGGAGCTTTGCTTGCGCTGCTGCAAAGCAAACTGACAAGTGCCAGAGTTGGCGGTGGGCAAAATACCTTATATTTAGGTCAGAGCCACTGCCTTAACAGGACTACTAATTGTTTCTGTGCTGCAGAGGACATTGTTGAGGAAGGGATCTTCAGAAACTTCATCAGAAGTTTCTGCATCAGAAATTGCGATGTGTGAGAAATCCATTACTTTTTTTTGTTTTTTTGGAAAGTAGTGAAATCCCATCAATGGGGGCACAGCCTGGATTTGGTAAACAGCTTTACAGAAAAGCCATCTAATTGGAATAAATGGGGGCCCTAAATCTGAATCAAACCTCCTCAACCGGAAGAGCGAGGGGATGAACAAAGATGGGGGGGTGAAAAGAGAACATCTTCCACTCCCAGCTAAGAAAGAAAAGAAAATCTGATGAGATTTTTGTGCCGTTTCTCAAGTTACATTCTGTTCTCTGGTTCACTGCTGCTTGCTCTCCCCCTTTCCAAACCCTATTCCTCTTACGTTAACTTAGATCTGTCGAGTGTAATTGAAAAAGTACGATCTTTTTACGGTCTGCAATGCAAACCCTTTTGTCTCCGAATGCGTAGCGTTGCGTTCCGGCTCTTCTGGGCTCAATTTTTGTTTTAGCACACAACCCCCAGAAATGTCCAAGTGCTAACAAGGTTCGGACGGTTCTTTAACATCTCCAAATCGTCACCAGGACTTGGTGTGAGTCGGTACGATTGGCAGTCTGCTGTGGCACTTCAATTCTGACCTATAAAATCAATTCCTTGTCTTGGAGATGACCCTACACAGTGCTTGTCTCATTTGCTGCTTCCTCCTACCCCCCCCTTCATTTCAGGAGAGTCCCCATTTGTTTCTTAAGTGTTTCCTCTTTATTCCACGTCGCTCAGGGATGGTTATAGTTAAGGCGAAATACGGCTGCTGACTTATGAGAACACAGCACTGATTTAAACATTTTGTCTGGTAACAGACTCAACAAGTTACTACCTACTCTGTCTCTGGCGTGGTTTTACATATGTTATTCTTTCTTTCTGGCCATGGCTTCTCTAGCTAATTGCATAAAAGGCCTTGTCAGGAAAAATAAAAAATTGTTCTTGGGAGGAAAAAAGTGCATTTAACTCTTTTCAGGGTAAGAAAGGATGTGGGCCATGTGCAGGAGAAAAGGCATGAATGATGGCTGTAAGCTCTAGGCAGAGAGACAGCAGAGTGTTCTGCACAGAAAAGGAACAGAAACAAAGGGCAAGGGGGGACCCTTTAAAGAAATAAACCCCTTCTTGTTTTGCAGTTCTCACCTTTTTCTGTAATCCCACCTGATATGGGTTCTCTCAAACTACTTAAATAGCAGTGTTGGTTTATTTTAGGTGTCTTTGGTGAAGCATTTTCTTTCCTTTTGTGTGTGTCCTTTCATCAGTTCTTTGAAAATCACTTTCAGAAAAAAATAACCTGGGCAAATACAGAATTACTTACAAAGCAAGATTAATTTCCACAGGCTTCTTGTCATCTTTAACGGGTTTGGACACAACCATATCACAACTTATGTTTTATCTAAGGTCCTGATCCTTCAAGTGTTTGTGCATGTGATAGTTATGCATGGAAGTAATTCATGGAGTGACCTGCAGGGAGAATTGTTGGGAGGATTGGAAAGTTTATTGTTCTGGATAAATATTTGGCTTTAAAAATTTAAGATGGAGTATTTTGAGGCCAACCATGTGCAAGAAGAAACATTCCCACATACAAATGAATGTGAAAGGTTTGTGGGGAAAGGTGATATCCTTTTATTACCGTAGCTATCATAATTAGAAACAACAAACGCTCTTTTGGGTACCCAATTCCTGCCTTAGATCCGAAATGGTAGAAGTATCTTCAAAGCCAAGTTTTAGTTGGGAGTAGTTGTTGGAGGGGACAGACCTGAACGTGGTAATTCTCACTGATAGTTTTATTACATCTTGTATCATTGGCCAGGAAAGGTAGACCTTTGGCTGACCCGGTAGAGTTGTTCTTAAGCTTCTTGAGTTCTTAGAGTGAAATAGTCTGTTCTGCTTTGTCATAAAGTTATTTTGCTTTTTCAGGGACCCTCCCAGTCTTTTAAGGATAGCAATGGGTAATTAGTGTATTGGGGAAAAAAAAAGGAATCTCTGTTCCCTTTCAGACAGACTTAGGCATGAGCCTTCTCTGCCAGTACCCCTGGTTCTCCTGTGTCCTGCTGTAAACCATAGGGGGGAAAAAGGAAGGAAAAAGACTTTTTGACGTATGGGTACCTTCAAAATTCTGACAAACTATTCCTGGTTTAAAATTGCAATAGGTTTTTCTCCTTGAATTGAATCAGAGACACGGGAAGGTAGCACTGCAAATTACTGCTAAGTTTTTGAATGAGAAAAAAGGCAATATAGGCATGAATGATGCCAAGGAAAACCAAAAAGATTAAATTAACAGTTCCAATAATAGCTTCAATTAAAAAAAAAATAAAAAGAGGAAAAATCAGAAGAAAAATCTGGCAATATCAACACTCACAAAATGTTCTGATGCTCGGATTTTGCATGTCCCTCCATACCCACAAAAATATTGCCAGAAGTTTTCTCAGAGCTCAAATCTGAGTTAACTCAGGATTGGGAGAAATCGCATCCTGACCTATGTAACTGAACTCCTTTGCAAGACCTAATAACATCCAACCCATACTGAGACAAACCTAGAGAAGACAAGTATTAAATGTACCCAGTATAGCATAGAAATGGAAATAAGGTTAAAGGGACTGGAAAGCAGATTCCTAGAGGGTTATTTAGGGTTTTTTGCCTCCTGAATGCAAAACAGTCTTGGGCAGAGCTGCTGGCAAGTCTGGAGTGAGGCTCCTTGCAGTAACAGTAAAGGGCATCTCCTGGTAGACCCAAGGCCACCTGGATGTTCCCTTCGAGGGAATGTTTTTTGAGCTATGAGCAGGGCACGCTTTGGTGTCACACAGCAGTCTCTAGTCTGCAGTATTCCTGTTCCTCACCTTGTTAGTGAGGAATTAATCAAATCGATTGTATGAACTTGCGTTGGGGTAAAATCCTACTTATCAGAAAAACAGGCCAGAGAGAACCACAAATCCTGCCTTTTTGCTTCTGCGAGAGCTTCGGAGCTCATTCAGCACCCATGTTTTTGTGGTTTGGAGGTCTACGCTTCTTTCAGTGCCTGTCCTTTTTCTTCTGGGACTTGTTCATCACACCATGTTTACCGGAGCCTGTGAAGGAGGCCTTCTCTCGTCAAGCGCTCATCTGCTTTGGTTTTCTTACATCTTTCCATTCTCTTTAGAGCCAGGTCAACAATACAGAAGCTGGCTCAAAGAAACGTCAGGTCAAATTCCCCTTACATTTACCAAATTCCTTACCTTTGGCCAGCTTACTCTGCCTTCACAGAATACCAAATTCTGACTCAAATTGGCAATATTTCCTGGGCTTAGTATTAAACTTAAGAGACTGAAACAATTATGGCCGGTTTTAAGCAAGATTACTTTAACTCAGACTAGAAGCTTTGCAAGAATAGCTTTCCTGCAGAGTCAGCCAGAGGGAATCAACAGTTCTTTATTAACACAATATGAATTCTGTGAAGAGGAAAATAAAGCATGTGATTTTTTATTTTTTTTTGTAGTGAGGCCAAGCCAAAAGAAATAACTTGTCCTCCAACATCAGAAGTTTCTTTGGGATTTGGAGTGAAATGGACTGTAGAGAGCATTTTGTCTTCTTGGATAAACAATGATGAGAAATCCGAGCGATTGCTTTTGCTTCTTAGAAGTCAAGGTGTCAGTGAAAGAAGCCAAAATGCATCTCTATGGAAGGTGGGGGGGAAAGGGCTGTAAAGTGGGCATGGCTGCTTTAATAAATAGTTTTGCCACAGCTCATCACTTTAACCTGAAGATAAAAGCTTTGGGGAGGGTGAAGAAATGGTGTCCTGGATGGGTTGCCCATCTGGAAAAGGACGACTTGCACCCAAGCTCTGCGTCAGCTCTCTCAGGACTTTGCCCTCCTCTTGGTTCTGAAATAATAATACGCTGTGTTTCTCCTGCCACCACCTGACTGTGAAAGGTGCTTGAAGTATTTCAAGGGCATTAGCGGCATTAGCTGATTAAAACCTTCCTGAAATGACTGTGCACTTCCTGAACCTATTGTTCGTATACTGGATGGATGGATGGATAGATGTGTGCATGCATAACAAAGTCAACGTGCTTGGGGTATGTGAATCTCCATACACGTGTTATGCAGCATATGCATCCTTTACATATATGTCAGGAAAACTGGGGACTAAGAGGCTGAAACTGAACAGAGAAGCTTCATCCTTTGATCTGCCCTTATTTAAATACTGGAATAAATATGGTAGGGCACGGAAGAGTAATATGTAGCCTTTTGTGTTAGTTGTTAAAACAAGCCAGCCTACCTGATGGAAGTGGGGTAAAATAACGTGATTTTTATCTGGTTTGCAACTGCTGGCATTGCTTCAGCATGAAGAAGATGGGTAAATCTGAGGTGATAGTGAAGGTGGCTCCAGACACAGAACCACATAGGGTTGGAAGGGACTTCTGGAGATCATCTAGTCCAACCCCCCTGCCAGAGCAGGTCCCACAGGAACGTGTCCAGGTGGGGTTTGAATGTCTCCAGAGAAGGAGACTCCACCACC
>JAOTQQ010000079.1:39024724-39044486 GCA_026546715.1 Gallinago undulata
CTCCCCAGCTCTCCTGTAGCTCCCTTCAGATATTGGGAGGCTGCTCTAAGGTCTCCCTGGAGCCTTCTCTTCTCCAGATCTTTCAGCCTGGAGGAGAGGTGCTCCACCCCTGGGATCGTCTTTGTGGCCCTCTGCTGGACCGGTTTCAACAGGTTCATGTCTTTCCTGTGTTGAGGACTCCAGAGCTGGATACAGCACTCCAGGTGGGGTGTCACCAGAGCAGAGCAGAGGGGCAGAATCACCTCCCAAGACCTGCTGGCCACACTTCTCTTCATGCAGACCAGGATGGGGTTGGCTCTCTGGTCTGCCAGTGCCCACTGCCGGCTCATGTTGAGCTTCTCATCCACCAACACCCCCAAGTCCTTCTCCCCAGGGCTGCTCTCCAGCTATTCTCCACCCAACCTGTATTTGTGCCTGGGATTGCCACACCGTGTGTTCCTAAGTTTTAAAAAAGGCGACCACATACGCTCCTCCGTACTTCGCTGCCGCTAACGTTCTTGCCCCCTTCAAGAGATCCAGCTCTGTGTGCTTTGCCAGAGTGTTTAAATGAACTATTTAATGATAAATCCGAGTCAATTTCATGCATATGAAAGCGGTCACAGTGCTTGATTTTTCAGTGTTCGTCCCAACTGGCTTGCGTAGCCTTATTTGAATAAATCACAGTCAGGTGTACACAGACTGTAAAACCAGGAGACCTCCCATTGAAGAACAGCGCAGAGAAATCCGTAGATAAAGTTAGAGATGTTTACAGACTCCTGGTCAATGCTAATAACCAAATAGCTCCGTAGCAAGAAAAATGCTTTACAATCTCTGCTTTGGCAATTAAAAAAGTGTGAGAAAAGACAAGAAGAAACACTCCAGATGAGCTCAGTTAGGAGCCAGTCTCAGGCTGGTAAGGCTAGTAAGAACATCCATTTATCTACATCGTTAATTGAAAAACCCAGTCATCTCTGCAGTCCAAGAAACACATTGTAATGCCTTGAGATGCCAAGCTCATTAACTTCTAGTTCTGGGAAAGAAAAATTGGCTTGCTGTACTTTTGTTACCTGTTTAGTGTATGTCTCTTGTGTAGGTTCTATAGTCTACCCAAAATGGCTGAAAATGGGGGAGGTCTAAGAGAGTTGCTGTACGGGGTGGCAGAAGAGGGGGACGCTTGGCTGGTGACACACGGGATGGGTCCTCTGGGAATATGGAACTGGACCTGCAGCCCACTCTCAGCAGAAGCAAAATGCCCAAAGGTCAGTAATCTCCTTCTACTTAAGCGGCGTAACAGGTAAATTGGTGTGGGAAGCGCAATTTGAAGGTTGAGACTAGAAGGGCACTTGAAATTGCTAAATTTTAAGCCTCTTTTTTTTTATTTTTATTTTTTTCAGTACTGGAGGTATAAATGTATTACTTCACGGGCCTGTTAGAAGATCAGTTGTCTGAAATGGACTTAATATAGGATAGCAGAGCTCCCTGGAGCAAAAAAGCTAAAGATTAGGTTTGGATAGGGATGAAATATAGGCACGTATACGTGGGAGAGGCTACAATCAACTGCTCCCACCTTCACTCCCACTAGTTCCCAGGTCTCCCGCAATTGCAAGCCTTGCAATGCGTAAAGAATAAAACTATGCATGTACACATGATTTCCCCAAAGAGAATGAAGGTGAAACGACGTTTTTTTGGGCATAGCATTACCCTCGCTACAGCAGCTATCGGAGCCGAGCCCGGTGATGGGAAGCACATGTATGCAGTACAAAAGATGGCAGAGCTCCGGCTCTGGAATTTGCTCCCTTGGAGCAATTGTATTTTGACTTGGAATACTTTGAGGACTCCTGCAGCTACACAGACTTATAGTCATCCTTTAAACCCGTTATCTTCAAAATTAGCTGCTGCGTCAAGATACTTTCCAGAAAAATCAGCAGGGAAGAGCCAGTCTCCCCTGTGTGATGGGGAATACAGAACAGGAGAGAGAACTTTCTTTCCAGGCCACCAAAGGATTACTGTATCAGTAAGACCCTCTAAAAAAGAGAGTGGGAAGCACTTGAATGGATTTTAGTTAAGGGTAATGCAGTTTCCTGCAGGTATTTATGCAGGTATTACATAAATATCTTGGTAAATAGCGAACCAGCTCTTTTATGGTTCTATGCTCTTTGGCCAAGTCAAACACTAATGTATTTGGTACCATCTTAATGGATGCTACTATGTCAACATATTTATTTTGTACAAGTATAGCCTAATGAGAACTAGCAACCCCTCTTACATGCACTGTTAAATGTCTCTGACTCAACCTAGGATGGTAACTCTTAGTATTGCTCTTTCACAAGTCCTAAGGATGCCTGACACGGCAGACAAAACACAGCTCGTTTGTGAAGCTATTAGCTGGGTGTGTTTAAAGTAAATGACTATAAGTAATTAGATTTCCTGTTGTATCTGCACAGGACTGAAACGCAGCATGACTTATAAGCCCTGGACTCTGACCTGGATAATAAAAACAACCTGCCTGATGGAGTCTGACTAATCTGCCCTGCGCTGAAATTCTCAGTAAAACTGAAACATATTGACTCCACACGGAGTGGATCAGACTCGGGTTTCAGGCAAGTTCTTGTTCTGCCCGCAGAAACACTACCTCCAGACCTTCTCAGGGTTCAGGCAAGATGCAACCCAATATAGGAGTTGGAGGGACCACCTTCAAGGCTAACTTTGCCTTGGGAGGAGTTTACCCAGCTGCTTGCCAAACCACGCAGGACACTGGCCACCTAGCGAAGGGACAGTTTGGTGCTCTCAAAGGAAATAATCAGCTCAATGGAAAAAAAGATGCCTTGGTCCACTATGGAGATCTAGAGGCTGATGGGAGGATAACCTGCTTCTGCTGCCTGTGTCCTCCTTCCCTCCCAACTCCTCATCATTTCTGCTTACCCCTACTGGAATTTGAGTTATGCCCCTTATTGAAAGGCATAAACTCATTCTGTTTAAATGCTTCTGGATGTTTTATTAACCGCCTAAGGATCTACTGTCACTGAAGCTGTGTTCTCAATCCTAATGGCACCTTATGGCAGCTGAGTCTGTGGTGGGTTCTCCTTCTCTGGAGACATTCCAACCCCGCCTGGACATATTCCTGTGCAACCTGCTGTAGGTGGACCCGCTTTGGTAGGTGGGTTGGACAAGATGATCTCCAGAGATCCCTTCCAACCCTACGGGATTCTGTGAGTCGAACTGTGTATTTGATATTTGACTCAAAAAAAGAGTTGTTTTGTCCAAGGTGAGGGAGGGCAAGGAGAAGTGAGACTGGAGGGGAAAGGCTCTCAGCGGTGTGGTAGATACTACACCAACTTCCAGCATAAGCCTGGATTTTCTATGCTTAGATGATGCAGGTCTCTTGAGCGTGGAATTCACTTGAAATTCAGCACTTAAGTAACCTGTCAAGAGTTTGTTAAATAAACATGTCGACACGTTGAAGCCGTGATGCCCCGAATCAGTCTCAGCACTCTGCTGCTACAATCCCCACTACGTAAACTCTGAAACACCCACTGCCAGTGAAAACAGTGAAATGACTGTTATTTCAGAATTAAATATCTCTCTCTTTTCTCTTGCAAGAAAAAATAACAGGCTTTTATTCACTATCACATTCTCAGCCATAACTTGCATGCCTTCATCATCTCCACAGCCAAATCTGACTTCCTGACAATTGAGTCTTTTTTTTCATGTATCCACCTGAGCTTGCTCACTGGTATAGCATTTGAGGACTGCTCTTTTGTCTTTGCATTGAACACAATATTTTCTATTAGCCTTTGGTTCTAACTGCACCTATTTTTCAAACTGGTAACTTATAGGAGTTTTTTCCAGTTCTATGACGCTTTCATCCCTCTTCTGATTCTGCCTCTCCAGCTCCTCATGACTGTTTCTGCTGCCCCTTTGCTCTGCTGGTGTTGGTCCGTGCCATGGTTCTTTTTTTTTTCCCCACTTGCCTCCTTTCTTTGCATTCTACAGAGCCAAGGCTGAAAATGTCTTTTCTACCTCCTCTGCTTGCTTCTCCAAAGAGATCATTCTGCGGAGCAAGGGCTGTAGCTTGGGCGCCACTGCTCTGTGCTTCACGTTCCTTTTTATTCTCCTTACTTCTAAGCTTTTCCTTAGTCTTTCTCTTCCCAGAATACCCCTCAAACACCTCTCCTCTGCCAGGCACTGGCTCTTCAGTGCCTCTCTGTCCTTCCACCAGGCACCAGTGGGACTTCTGTTTCTTTTTTTTCTCTGCCTGTTTCTTGTTCCCGTATCCCAGCAGATCTTCCTTTGCTTTGCTGTTGGAAATGGGGAAGTGGGAAAATTGATTCTTCTGCCTGCTCTGTATTAACTCACTGGAGAAGATACCTCTCCCTATCACAGTGGAGATAAAAAGAAAAACAGCTGGGCTAGGTCTCTTCCCCTTGGGATTCATTCCCTTTTTCCTTTCTTATTGATTAGGACTATGCTATGCCGGTCAAACCAAGAATAGATTAGATGGCACAGCGGACCTCACTGGGCCGAGGTATGTATGGAACTGGATTACTGGAACAGAAACCAGCTCTGAGGTGAAAATCAAACCTAGTTATCAGTGTTCAACACCCCATTTGTCTGTTCCTGCCTTCAGAAATCCTTCTCTGTCGCATTAGGGCTCCGGTTGAGGAAGGTGCTGTGTGGGAGAACTGCAACCTAACGCTGAATCCTCGGAATAGCATTCAGCATTTTCCAGAAAAAGCCCAATTCAGTCTTTAAAGCATGTAGAGCTGTCTTATAATAAGCTGCTGGCAAGCGTGAGTCCCTGAATGTGTAACTGATGTTTGTGTCCGTGTAAGTATCTATGGCAACAACTAATTCTAATGTTTGGGAAGTGTCCTTGAGAGAGTATTGGTGGGGGGTTTGTTGTGTTATGTTGGTAACACTTAGCATTGGCAGACTTTTAATTCCTAAGTATTACTATAGATGGGTATGAGTACTTTAGGAAAATGAACTAATTAGTTACAAGACTAATTTTTTTCTTTTTTGCAAATGGGACCAACCCATACTAAGGCTATTTATTTCAGCTGATTCCAGACTTCTAGGCATATAAAGGAGTGAATATTTTTAGGAGCTTTAGTGCTAAGCAGGAGGCTTAGACTCAAGGTCAAGGGACTTTCAGCCTTGGGTCTGAAAGTGGGTCACTTTCAGCCATTTCAGGAAGGCAGAAAAGGGAATCTAACCTAAATTGGTCAGTGTTACTTCTGCAGAGCTACGAATCACAAACGAAGTCAGGAAGTCATCCTACAGAGCAGTGCTCGGTATGAATGTGCCCGTAAGAAATTCTTTGCTGTGAGGGTGGTGAGGCACTGGAACAGGTTGCCCAGAGAAGCTGTGGCTGCCCCATCCCTGGAGGTGCTCAAGGCCAGGCTGGATGGGGCTTTGAGCAACCTGGTGTGGTGGGAGGTGTCCCTGCCCATGGCAGGGGGCTTGGAACTGGATGATCTTTAAGGTGCCTTCCAACTCTAACCATTCTATGATTCTATGTAAGAATGGGGCTAGAAATGACGAGCTAGACAGGACAGAGTGACTTGTTTGTACTAAGAGAAGGTCCTCTAATTTTGTCTTGCTGAACAGCAGCTGTACCCCCAAATACATGCACTGAGGCTTATTACTCTTGGACTTGATGGTCTTAAAGGTCTTTTCCAACTTAGATGATCCTGTGATTGCAAGACCTGCCTCCTCTCATCTGGGGCTTCATGGAGGATGTCTCTCCTGTGTGTTCAGTTGTGTTTGCTGTTGCTCCTCTTGCATTCTAACCTCTGATGATTAACCTTATCCTGGTTCCTGCCTTGCATGAACAGCTCTGCGCACTCTGCAGTGCACCAGGCAGGGACCGACAACACTAAAACAGCTGTACTAATTTTCCAGTTCTGGTTTTAGCACTTCCTCAGTGTCGCTGCTTGACACTACCCATTACAAAGCTCTATTTCTCAGTTAATCATGGGTTTGTCAAGGTGTTAATCATTTGGGCTGAAAAGTCTGTATTTCTTATATAGACATTCTGTATTTAACTTATATAGGTTTGAAAATATTGGCCCATGACGTTCAGGTTTTTCCAAGGTGGAGACTAGTTAAAGACATAATTTTGCTTATTATGTCTTTATTATGTCTTATGTAAAGAACAGAGAATGTCTAATTGGATCTACCCTTTTTCTCCCAAGATTTAGAACAAGGAGTTGCAACTTGCTTTTGGTTTACCGTCACCAGAGTGGTTAGAGCTTTACAGGGACTGAGATATGGGGTGGAGAAAGGTTAAATCTTTTCTGGGCAGAGTGATGTAGAAGCAAGCAGGTTGAGGAGAAAAGTGGAGGAGGAGAAGCTGGTCTGAAGAAGAACCATCCTTGTTAGGGCTTTGCTAATATGTGACCGTTCAGATCTGAATGAGCTTTTAATGTCGGTAATGCGTAACGTGGCAAGAGGTGTGCAAGGCAAATCACACCCCATGAAAAGATGAATATGTGCTTGCAGTACTCAAAGTTCTGAACATTCCTGCAAGATGGGGCTGCAGCAAAGCCCCATCACCAGTAGAAAGCCTATGATTGAGCTTTTCACCAGAAAAGCCCAACGCGCCACAGCACTTCGTTAATTTTCCCTCATCTTGCACTGCTGGTGAACTGTTTGGAAAAGAAGTCCTTGGGGATCAAGAGGATGTGCTTCTACCCGTCTGCAGCACCTTTGAAAAAGCCCTGATACTCATAAACTTGATCAGAAACAACAGTTAACCATGAACCCCCTGGAAGTTGATGGCAGTCTGCTTAGAATAAAGACTTAGCTGTGTTAAACAGTATCAGGATCTGAGCCTATTTTCTATAACAGGCAGAGAGTAAGCATGCTATCAGAGAAAGGGAGATTGTTCCTGGGTTATGGAGAAAGCTGGAAAAAAACTCAACGCCTTTTTTTGTCCCAGCCACAGTGCCCAAGTCACAGAAAGAAAGCAAAGGCAGGGATTGGGAGAATAAAGAAACACCCACTATAGGAGAAGATAAGGTTTGAATCCATCTAAGGAAGCTGAAGGTGTACATATCCATGGGACATGATGAAATGCATCTGTGAGCCCTGAGGGAACTGGTGGATGAAGTTGCTTGGCCACTATCCATCGTATTTGAGAAGTTGTGTCAATTCAGTGAAGTTCCTGCTGTCCAGAAAAGAGGAAACCTAACCTCCATTTTTAAGAAAGACCTGGGGAACTACAGACTAGTCAGACTCACCTCTGTGCCTGGCAAGATAATGGAGCAGATCCTCCTGGAATCTCTGCTAACGCACATGGAAAATAAGGAAGTGACAGCCAACACAGCTTTCCTAAGGGCACATCATGCCTGAAAAATTTGGTGGCCTTCTGCATCACAGTTTGGTGGGTAAGGGGAGAGCAACTGACATTATGTACCTGGATTTGTGCAAAGCATCTGGTACTGTCCCACAAGACATCCTGGTCTCTAAATTGGAGAGGCATGGGATTGACAGATGGACCACTTGGTGGATAAGGAATTGGCTGGATGGTTGCACTCAAAGTATTTTGGTCCAGCTCAATGTCTGGTTTCCCAGAGATGTTGTGGATGCCCCACTCCTGGAAGTTTTCAAGGATGGGGCTTTGAGCAACCTGGTGTGGTGGGAGGTGTCCCAATGGCAGGGAGGTTGGAAACAGATGATCTTTAAGGTCCCTTCCAACCCAAACCATTCTATGATTCTGTGATCATTCAGGCAAGATCACTAACAACTTTGTGATTTGAGGTATCTGAATGTCCATCTGAAAGGAGACAGTAGCGTTTGGAAAGCTGGTGAAGGTGTGCTTACGTGCAGTGTTGGTGCACTTGGTGATGAAATCACAGTTCTGTTGAAAACCCCTTGGGAATCTTGATTTGCACCTGAGATATTTTAATAATCTTTTTGTTCTGTAAGTATTTTGAAATTTTGATAGTTCAGTGAGTGAAATTAGGGATCCGCAGCAGAGTCCTTTGCATATGTTTTTAATCATGGTAGAGAGGCAGCAATCATAAATTGAAGTGTAAATTCAAGGAGCCTTACGAAACTGGAAATGCAACATATTTTGGAGTTAGCGGTGATTTAGAAAGCAGAACTAGCGATGTTATCAGTGTGTCTCTGGAGACCTGACACCAGGGTTCAAACGGTCTTATCGTTTCAGATACCCGCCACTGAGATTTATCTGTGTTTCACCAAGTATGAGAAATATATGAATACAGGGGCTTCCGGCTGATCCCCTCAAAAGCTAGCAACCCACCTCCATTAATGTCAGCACACTCATAAATTTTGAGCGTGCACCGAAGTAGGCAACCTCTGGCACCGCACAGAAGCTTCCAGAGGTGTCTCCTACCTCCTGTAAATCCACGGACACCCAATAAAGTAGATTAACTGCAGATGGACTTAATAAGAGCTGTCCCTCCTTTGGAACTGGAGGGACTCACTCTTTTAAAAGAGGACATTGTGGTGTTCCCATAAGCAAGACAGGAGGACTGAAGGTTTGTGTGTTTGTTGGTTTTTTGGCGTTTTTTTTTTTTTTTTTAAATGGCTGTCAAAGCTAGATAGTTGATTGCAATCAATGGGAAAACAGGTTGCAGAACTGTGGGCTCCGCTCCTCCCCGCTGTACACAACCCTCTTGTTTATGATAACTTAATTTTCCCTCTGTTCAAAGAAACCCAGTGGGCTGTTTGCTCTGGTACTCCTCCGGTGAGCCAGGGATGTATTTGCATTCCACTCCCTTGCTCCCTCCAGCCCTGAAGACGCCTGCCAAAATTACTCAAAATTACTCAATAGAGAACTACTCAGTGGAAGCCTTTAAGAACGCGTTTAGGAAAGGCTTGAGCATTACCCATTCATGTTTACAGCTCCTAATTACGTTAATTAATCAGTCTTGCACTAATTGTTATGATACAGAGATTACTGCCCTTGCAAAATCTGAAGTCGTTACCTCTGTCAAAAAAAAAAAAATCCACACCAAAACCAGAGGTGAAACTATTGACAGAGAAAACAGACATTGTCTTTTCTATCCCTTTCTTGGAGGCTTTTTAACAGACAGGCCTTGTCCCAGTATGAAATACGCTAACTATTCTGAGTCAGTTGATTGGGAATATGTCCTTTGTGGAAGAGATATTTTGGCTTTTTCTTTTTTTATTTTTATTAATTTTCTTAAATAATACTGTTTTTTCAGCTTTTCCTGAGCTGGCTTTGTTGTTTACAGCAGACCTGATGAAAGAACAACATGGAAGTCTTATTACTTTAGCCAACACTCAGGAAAGTTGCCCACTCACTCGGTTTGTATTCATATTTCTGTAGTTTTGCAGGAAAACAAAGTATCTGGGCAGAGGAGGACACCCAAGCCTATGCCATCCTTTTTCAGAGCTTCCCCTCCGCGATTCAGAGCTTGCCTTCTCTCTCCCAAAGAAAACACCAAGACTCGGAATATCTCTGACTCAGCCTGGCTGAATATAAGGCACCAGATACCATAGAGGCATTTTTTGGTAGGTACCTACAGGAGATATGCCCTTGCAAGGGTGGCAGGGAAGAAGGGAATGCATTTTCCAGAGTAACGGGGAAAGAGGACACTGTGATTAAGGGGCTGGTGATGGCTTTAGTCCATTGTGTCCCAAGGATTTGAACATGAGCCAGCAGTGTGCCCAGGTGGCCAAGAAGGCTATCCTGGCCTCTATCAGGAACAGTGTGGTGAGTAGGACCCGAGAGGTGATGGTCCCCCTGGATTGGGCACTGGTGAGACCCCACCTCGAGGGCTGTGTCCAGTTTTGGGTCCCCTACCACAAAAAAGATATTGAGGTGTTGGAGTGGGCCCAGAGAAGGGCAATGAAGGTGGTGAGGGGTCTGGAGCACAAGTCTTATGAGGAGAGGCTGAGGGAGCTGGGGGTCTTCAGTCTGGGGAAGAGGAGACTGAGGGGAGACCTTCTTGCTCTCTCTAGCTCCCTGAAAGGAGGCTGTAGAGAGGCGGGGGTCGGTCTCTTCTCCCAGGTCACAGATGATAGGACAAGAGGAAACGGCTTCAAGTTGTGCCAGGGGAGGTTCAGGTTAGATATGAGGAAATATTTCTTTCCTGAAAGGGTTGTCAGGCATTGGAATGGGCTGCCCAGGGAGGTGGTTGAGGCACCATCCTTGGAGGTGTTCAAGAGACAAGTTGACATGGTGCTTGGGGATATGGATTAGTAGTGGGTTGGTGTTGTTTTGGGTGTGCTGTGTGGTTTGTGTGGGTCTTTTTGTTCGTTTGTGGTTTGTTTTGTTTTTTTTATTGGTTGGACTAGATGATCTTAAAAGGTCCCTTCTAACCTAGGTGATTGATTCTGTGATTTCCAGACTCGGAGCGCTTCTGGCGGGTTAAGAGCGCGTATGATGGAGTGAGACGGGACTGAGAAACAACTCAAGTCTGGATGGACATAAAGCACCAATTCCTCCAAACTAGAGCTGAGATGGTACGGGGTGGGTGGGGGGGGTGCCACGGCTCGGGCGCTGCCCAGGGTGTCATTTGTCTCTGTCCTGTTGGCAAGACTTCGATGGCTGACGGATTGCCTTAACGCGAGCCTCATAAAAAAAAAAAAAAGCAGTGTGTACAGGGTGTGAAATGTAATACGGGCGGCACCTGACACAAGTGAATACTTTCCCTATTCCGTGGAGTTTCAGTGCTAAAACCTCTCTCTCCATCCATCTTCCTCTTTCCCCACCCCCTGCTACCTAGGGAGCCTCGCAAACACGGGTATTGGCAGTAAACTCGGCTCAACAAAACAGCCTTGTCTGAAAAAGGGAAATATAATGCGATCGCTTCCGATTTCTTTCTCTCTTCCTCTGCATCAAAGCCTGGGCTGGCTGTCAGGAATGTTCAAAAACGAATAAACGAAGCGCAAGAACCCCCTGCTTCAGAAGGAGTCTCGTTCGCTCACCGTGAGGCATGGCCAATCCTTCTTCTGAGAGTCCTCAAGTCAGCAGGCAGAGCAAGAAGATCATTCAAAGCTAATCAGGAAAGTGTAAACCTATTAGGAAAGCACATTTACCCCTCGCCTCCTCCTTCCTCCAGAAAACCCATCCCCAAATCCGTGGGAATAACACATAACGTACATAAAAATTGCTATTACTTAGATCCCCTGTTATTAGGTCAGCGATGCCACTGATGAAATGCTCCCCAGAGCACCAAGCAGCAGCATATAAATCCTCCAAGAAATTCACAGCATAATTTGTTACAGCTAGAGGGCATGAGATACATTACAGGAAAGCCTGCGTGTTAGACTCTCCCCTGTGATTCTCGAGGCTATCTCTGGTAATAAAAACCTCATCTTGATTTCTTACCCTTTGTATTGATTTCTGTCAGAGAGGACTTTTCTTAGGCGAAGATACTACTATATTTTTCTGTATAATAAGGGGATTCTTCTCCCTTCTTTCCTCCCAACCGTTTTTTTTTTTAATTTATTTTAGGGATGGCTCCAAGGAAGACTCTTAATTTGGGAACTGTTGGTATGTGCAGGGGGTAGAGAGCTGAGAAGATGACGACGACGTTTTTTTTGCATATGCAGCGCAAAACCCTAAATGTGAAATCAGAGAAAAATGTTTCTGGTCTGGAAGAGTACAGGAAATTGAAGCTAAGCCCCCAGCTATAGCAGCCGCTATATTTTAATATGGAACTCTGTTGTTAATGTAATGGATAGAATCTGTGGGAGTCACATGATTAAAATCCAGACTCGGATGTATAGAATCGTAGCAACTGTTAATTTTGGAACGTTTGTACTCCCGCTCCATGAATCATATAGCTATCTTGAAAAGAAACGGGAGGCCTGTAGGTATACTGCATGATACTTTTTTTCAAAAAGCTTTCCCCCCCCCAAATTATCTTTCTTTTCTAGGATGGTGCGTAGGGACAAGGCCAAGTGGAAATCTAGGAAGCTTCACGTGAATAATCTGCAAGCCAAAGACGAACAGCTCCACAGAAGTCAATACAGATAAACAGAACGATGGATGGTAAGGCTGTTAAATACTCAGTGTTATATCAAAAATATTTTGCATTCTCTGCAGTGGGATTTCTATAAGTAACTAGTACGTTTTCATTTAAATCTGTTCCTTTGGGTTTTGCGTTATTTTGCTTTTTTTACAAACTGCCTTGATAGGAAGCTGTCGTGGGTTTTGACAATACTGAAGTTATGCCTGTTCCCTTGTGCAAAGAAAGTGGTAAATATTTATAGCAGTTCCTACAAGTGGAGAAATTTAATACCTGCTCGTTGCTTTTGTAATCTAATAGCAGCTGTGCTGAAAGACAACACCTGCCAATTGTATCTCCTATCACATCCTTTTCCACTTGAAGGATAAAATATGGAAGTTTGGGTTTATTATTTTTTTGGTAGATACAGCAAAATTTATTCAAAAGAATCCTTGTTCCCCTTTAGCTATCTGTTTATTTAATAGACTATGGCAAATGGTAAACTCTGTCAAAAAGCCTACTTAAAGAATAATTTATAAGCTACATTTAGCTGTTGATCTTGTAGACTGGCTTAGTGGAGAGCCAAAAGATATCCTGGCACGTAATACTTAAGGTAAACCTTAATGCTTTACATCTAGCCACTGTTCAGCAGGCCAGAGAGGAGAAGAACCCAAGGACACAACTCCTGCTACTTCTGCAGCATCTCTGAACGTGCACCACACGGAAAAGCTTGGCTCTGTGTGCTACACATGTTCCCCATGTGTAGAAATTTGCAGATTTATTTATATATATATATTTTTAACCTATTTTGGATGCAAGTGAATATGCCTATAGTGAAAATTATTTTGGTCACTCAAATAGAGGCCTCCCATGAAAAGCAGGATGGCAGGCAGCTCTCTGGTTCTTCTTAGTCCGATAAATCACTGCATCACTCAGCCGGATTCAAATTAACTAAAATAGTGGGTGATGCCTAGCCTTTGCTGAAGCTGATGGCAGCTTTCTCACTGGCTTCACTGGGGGCAGAATTTTATCTGTGCTCTATCAAAATGGTCTAATTTAGTTTAAAACTGCTTCTCGGTTAATTAAATTTTTTTTTTTTTAAAATATCAGATTGTTTCAGACGGGTGGGCAGAGACGCAGCCCTGTCTGTGGTTTTTCTACAAGGTTGGAGGGGAGCTGTTTTCTCAGTCTCTCAGCTGCAGCAGAAGGACGTGTCTGACTAAAGGCTTGTCTCTAAGCAGTGTTGTCACTGATTAACTCTGCGTGGGTGTATCTTAGTCCCATTTAACACAATCACTTGCTCAGGAAAAGTATACCCATAAAGCTGTCGAAGATCAGCTATTGTGGTGCTTATATTCAAGCATCTGCTTTAATCTTTGCTAATTTTCAGGTCTAGATGAGATTCGATGCTACTGAACCTGGCTAGACCAGACCAGGCAACTTAACGGTTAGCTAAAGAACTCCTTATAACTTGTTTAATCACGTATTTATACGCTGGGATACTGACCACGTCTGCCTATAGCCTTGAAGTCTATCTTAAAGTTGGGCCTGTGGGCACATCTGGGATATAAATGGAGCAACAAGGTCCCATTTTACGTGAAAGTGCTGCTGAATGAGAAAGCTCAGCACTTACACTCCACCTTACATCTTCAGTGTGTGTCATAGACACAGGAGACTGAGGTTGCTTTTACATTAGGTAGCAAGTGTTTTGATGAACTGCTCGTTCAGCCGTTCCTCTCCATCTCCCCTGATGGAACGATGGCTTCGGCTTCTTCCGAATGACCCCTTGGATCGGTCGGGTTCTCGGTTGGCTCCGCTGTTAAGGGTCTCCACGGAAGGGATTTGACTTTTAATAGCATCTCATAACAGCCTTTAAAGAGGTTTATGGCTCAGCCTTATTCTGTAGGAAATTGACTGTTCTCTGTTAATCTCCTAAAGAAACGTCCTTATTGGTTCGCACAGAATTTCAGCTAGCTCTCCTCAAGCTCTAGAGCCAAGTTAATTGGACACGATTGACCTATGTTAGAGAATTACTGTTAGATGAGTAATATTAAGCAAAGGAAATAAGAGCTTTCTGTACCTCGGAACACACTGGGAGTTGCGGGGAGCGGCAGGAAATGGCAGTGTGCAGACTGGGCCCTAGGAACGGGGTTGATTTAGGGAATGGGAAACTGCTTTGTAATTACTGAGGTTTGTAGAACCAGCAGCTCTTTCTAAAGGAGAGCTAGATGGGGTAAAAATAGACTAGAGCCCAGAGTGCTTATAAGAGGCAAAAGTACAAGAAAGAAGAGAAACAGATCGTGGCAGACCTGTGAGACTGCTATTTTTATGATTGCCATTTTTTCCCTCTTTTTTTAACAAATGCTACACTGTCATATAGCTACCAAAACCCAAGTAAAGTAGCCAGGGAATAAACAGAGCAGGATTTCACCAGAATACATTTGTATTTCCAAGTGGAAACTGCATGCTGAAGGCAGGTCCGGTACGCTGAGAAAAGGCCGAATGATTAATGGGCATGACACTAGTCCACAAGACAAATATGAGCCCTGTAATATCACCAAGCAGCTCAAGACACAAAAGCACTGGAAGTGTTTTTGCAGAGCAGTTTTATGCAGAGCAGCTCAAACCTTGCTGCTAAATCCTCGAACTTCTGGGTGCTGCTTCCCAATTTACTTTTACGTACAAGCCCACTGGGTAAAACCTAGAAAAAATTACCTATGACGTAAAACCAGTCTATATTCCTTAGTACAAGGCTTTTACAGTATTGCCATATAAAATTGCCAAAATTAAAACTTATTCAGCTAAAGGAAACTACCCGAGAGAACTATGGGTGTCAGCACTCATCTTAAAAACGTCTAAGTATGGGCTCAACTGTACAGAGACGCAAAGTTTTACTGAGCTCAGCAGCAATACTTAAGTCAAAGGGTAGTGTCTAGAAGGTACTCAAGTACTTGGGGTTCATGCTGGCTGCGGGGTAAAACCCTTGGAGGGGTGGGGGTTGGACTAGATGATGTCCAGAGGTCCCTTGCAACCCCGCGTGGTCCTGTGATTCTGTAAATGGACTTATTAAGGGCTAAGTGTTTATCGCTGCTCACCGGCACTCGATGAAACACCGGCCAATCTGATCCTGGAGAGTTTCCTTGATGTCAGGCCCCTCTGTTTCTCTCAGCTTGTCCTTGACGAATACCTCCTCCTGTTTTGCCTTGACCTCACCTTGCAGGGCGTCTGCTTGCCCGGCGTGCATCGGCAAACTACTTGTGGCCTTTAAGTGAGGAGGCAGGCTCTGAAAAAACGACAAGAGCAGAAAACAAAAGGTATGGATTGAAAGAAACTTTAATATTAACTGGAATGCCAGGTTGACAGTGAATCCAAGCTTTAAGCCTTAATTTATTTGTGTGAAGCCAGGAAAAACACCCTGTGCTCATAAAAAGTGCCTGGATGCACACAATGGTCTATTGTTAGTGTTTCAGCATTAATTAACAACATTGCAATGTACAAAAACAACCCTTCCAGCGTGGGATCCTGCGATTTCAATGAGACAGGTGAGAAAGCTGCTGTTCTGCAAATGCTAGCTTTATCCATGTCAGAAGGGTGCCAGAGATTTTTTTAATTGAATTTTCAAATGTTTGGACTTCCCATTGATACTTTTTAATTAGCCAGTACTGTTTTTAATTTGCTCACTTAAATTTTTATATGCAACGCTTGGTCAGTGGTTTCCTGGTATTTTGTTGCAGCTGGTCATATTCCTTTAGGAAATCAACTTCCCTTGAGGAACAACAACAGCAAAAAAAAAAAAAAAGTAATAAAATAAACAAACCCCCAAACAGTGTAATAAAAATCGTAGCTCCCCAAGTTTCCCATGATTTGATAACCTTGGCAAGAAAGACTTCTAAGCCAGTTTAAAGTCTTATCACGCCTTCTGCTTTGTGATTGATTTTACATGTGTACTTTGAGAGAGAAAAATGAAAGTCTTTCTGGTATGCAAATACAGAAGCATGAAAAATACCATCTGCGTGGGTGGTCTGAAACTTTGCATTTTTTAGTTTGCAATGGTTGATAAAGTTAAGATGTTCCCAGTGTTTTACGAGCTACTGCTACCTTGTAACTGTAGAGAAAAGTGTATTTTAAAAAATTAACATGTAAATTAGCTTCGGGTTTTTTTGCATTTCTAGCAGAAAGTATTTTCCACGTACTTGGGAAGCAGTAATCGTATTATCTGATAGCGTGTGACAAATTTAGGAGTGGAAAAAGGAGAAAATTTGATTATCTGGTTTTGTGGTACAGTGTGTTTTATTCTTCAGAGTTGGTGACTATTTGAAATACCGGTGGCAGCGTATGCGAACGAAAGCCTAGGACTGTTGGTTTGCACGAAAAAGACCTATCTATACTATTCTGCTCTGGCTTTCCACCTTCAGAATGTATAGAAATTGTCCCTAAACCCGCAGATCTCAGACTAATTTAGTAATACATTCTCCTTGCTCTGGTGATGCATGTTCTAGTGTGCTCCAAGTCCCAATTCCAAAGGTCTCCCACAAAGACAAAAAAAAAAAAGCTTCTATCAAAGATTTGGCCAGCTTATATTTAAGATCTGTTATTCAGTGCTTTTCCATGATTCGACCAGGTTCCAAAAATCACTAACAAGTGCCAAGCAAATCCGGTTTCCGAAAGTACATGGTGGGATTGCACAGTATCCAAAGTAAGCGCAGAGGCCCTGCTCAGGAAAGCAATTTGCTGCTTTCCCTGCATCTGCAAATGTGTGACTCGCACTCCGTTAAGGAACTGGTCAAGGCCACCAGAGAGAAAATATTCAGGAGGAAATAAGAAGAGCAGCGTGCTTTCGAAAGGCAGCTGCGCGCGCTCTCTTCCTGAACACAGGACCCAAAATGCCGCCTTTCACTCTGAGATGTTGCCTTCGCTCCTGTTCCAGTTCCCACTGGAGTCAAGTGTTTCCAGTCTTCACCTTCACCAGCACCTATTTTTAAGTACCTGGAGCACTGTGTCCAGCTCTGGAGTCCTCAGCACAGGAAGGACATGGACCTGTTGGAACAGGTCCAGCGGAGGATGCTCAGAGGGATGGGGCACCTCTCCTGTGAGGACAGGCTGAGAGAGTTCGGGTTGTTCAGCCTGGAGAAGAGAAGGCTCTGGGGAGACCTTAGTGCAGCCTCCCTATATCTGAAGGGAGCTACAGGAGACCTGGGGAGGGACTCTTTGTCAGGGATTGCAGTGACAGGACAACGGGCAACGGTTTTAAATTAGAAGAGGGGAGATTTGGATTAGATACCAGAAAGGAATTCTTTGCTGTGAGAGTGCTGAGGCACTGGAACAGGTTGCCCAGAGAAGCTGTGGCTGCCCCATCCCTGGAGGGGTTCAAGGCCAGGCTGGATGGGGCTTTGAGCAACCTGGTCTGGTGGGAGAAGTGCCTGCCTATGGCAGGGGTCTTGGAACTGGATGATCTTTAAGGTGCCTTCCAACTCTAACCATTCTGTGATTCTATGAAGTATGGCACAACTGATATTAACGCTTTTTGTTTGTAGTGTATTTCACCTGGATTTCACTCTTGTCTGCCTTACAAATATTAAACGACCCTCCGAATAGCCGGATGTGACAGTGTTCTCTCTGGGGTCATTTGGAAACCAGAAGAGGACCCACAAGGCTTGCTACCCAGATGTGAGATCTAGAAACGAGATCCACTTCCCTCGGGTGCTTTCCCACTCAACTTTTTGCTTTATTACAGGGACTGCTTTTCTGGGAAGCTCCCACCAGAGTACTACTGCCTAGAGGTTTGGGTAGCAGGGCTGCTGCTGAAGACATGAGCCAGCTTGAGCTAGCTCAACTCTTCCATGTTTCCTATACCGCCATAGCACAGCCTGAACAGACACTGCATTATGCACACAGGACAACTGACTAGATTTCCGAACTAGATGCTCACCAGGGCAACATGGGAAAGAGCTGTTTCATTTAGAAATATGTTTTCCAGCATGTCCTACTGAAGATTTGTGAGAAGATAAGGGAAAGAAATCTGGGAGGACAAGAAAGTGGCTGAACGAGTGTTTCCACAAGCAAAGGTAGTTGTGGTGAATGCTGATGATGTCTCACTAGGTGGGCAGAAGTTCCTCCATCCTGTTTCCTTTGGGCAAGAAACCAGTATTTGAGCCTCGGCGCAAGGGGCACAAGGATATCTCCAGCTTTAGTGAGGCTGATCTGCAGCTGGTGGAGAAAGACAGGCTTCTCTGCAGCACGTATCTGAACCTTCCAGGGCGAAATGTCATGAGATGGCTCACCAGATGAACAGCTTATTGGTGCTGGGAAGGGGCAGTTATCCTTCCATTCTAACTGCTGGACATGTGGTTCCTCCCTTCTCCTGCATACGGTCTGGCCCTCACCTGACCCTGCAGTGAACCAGTACATCTCTCCACAGAAGCTGAAAATAATCCCTTTTATCTCCAACCCCACCCCGGGTTAATTCTCTCTTCATATAATGAGGTCAATGAGCCAGCCAAGGAGGCAAGTGAAGGTCAGAGCCACAGCAAGGTAAGTGGTTAGCAAGTGTGGGACCAGAACCACATGGAGAGCAGGATAGCCCATGCAGCAGCACACACAGGAGAGCTCCTCTTTGCCACCTCTGAACTTTTCCTCCCCCTCTGAGCTCCTCTCCGCTGAGTCCCGAGGGGGCTACTCATCGCTGTGAATTTACTCCTAGTCTGTATCTCATCAGTACGAAAGCTAGACAAAGTAAGAACTGTTTGAACTGGCAAGAACATTCTCCACGTGAGCAAGACCAGAAGCAGAAGTTTTTTATCTCTACAATACAGACCGTATCTACCCTTGAGTCCAGACTTAAGAAGCTAGTGTGGACGCAGTCCAGGCAGCTCTAAACCAGCTGGCTCAGATGCTGGTAGCAACAGGGCTACACAACATGCTCTGGTCTGCAAAACCCAGACAAGCCCTGAGTAAATATTTGTGCAGCTACTTTTCTGAGCATCATACAGTTATCACTGTATCTGCTGATACTAGTTTATGAGCTGCACTGGAAGCCCTAAGGCTGATGTACAGACGTAATCTTGTAGAACAGCTTATGAAAAGAATCTCTGTTGTGTTTTGCCCCCCACCCGTGGTTTTTTTTTTTTTTTGCATTTGCTTTCTCAAAGACTGTTTTACTACAAGAAAACATAAGAAACAGGAGCAGCTTCTACCCACGAGAATCCAATTACCCACCTTTGATAACCCGCTAAAGAAAGGAATGAAAGAGAAAGATAATAAGACTCTATGCTCATTTTCCAGTCCTACTGAATCTATATTTTTAAAATATTAATATTTTCTAAAATAAGCTATGTGGAAAAGGATTTACTCATTTATATGGAGGAAGAGGCTCTCGCTGATGTGAAATGTGCTGTTGCTTGACTGCTTCCACAGCTGGGAAAGTGGAGCTGGCTCACACCTAGATGGCCAGATAAGCTGGGGAGGAGGGTAGATGTTGGAGGAGAGCCCAAAAGATAGCAGGACATAGCAGGTACAAGAAGACACTTGATCTGAGTGGGAGCCGGCGCTGCCAGGCAAGCTGTTGTGATGAGCAGCAGAGAGATAGGTTAATAAGAAACGAGATCCTCTGCAGGTGGCCTAGTGGTGGACGGCCAGTTGCCAAAGGAAGGGCAACGAAGAACCTCATGAGGTTCAACAGGGAAAAGTGTAGGGTCCTGCACCTGGGAAAGAAGGATGTTAGGCACCAATACAGGTTAGGGGTGGACCTGCTGGAGACAAGTTCTGAAGAGAAAGATCTGGGGGTCCTGGTAGACAGTAAAATGACAATGAGCAAGCAGTGTGCTCTTGTG
>JAOTQQ010000079.1:39044991-39080474 GCA_026546715.1 Gallinago undulata
ACATGCTCTAGCTCTGGGCAATCCTGCTTCAGCAGGGGAGTTGGACTGGATGATCTCTACAGTCCCTTCCAACTCTAGTAATTCAGTGAAATTCAGTGAAACCAGGGGCTCCTCCTGTAGGGCAAAGCTTTGGCAATAAGAGGCTCCAGCTCAGATAGATGAGGGACGGCATGAAAATGAAGAGCAGACCTGGCTGTGATAAATGGGTCCTGAAGGACTCGTGGCCGGCTAATGTGGAACATACACATCGTGTCCTGTTTCAGAGTGAAGACCAGGAGGCTGACGTGTGTCAGGAACCAAAGGCTGGCTTCTGTTCTGGGAGAGGAGGAGGAGGCAAGCGCTGATCAACAGTAAGAAAATCATGTTATTAAATTACTTAAGCCCACAATACAGGTGAAAGTACAACTGGCCTGACTTTCCATTTCATTACTCTGAAATCAATGCAGTTACATAAAAAAAAATAAAAATTAAAAAAATGGAACTTGAGGAAAATAAGGCTGAAGAAACATCAAAAGAACTTACATGTACATGGGCTAAGTAAAATGGAGGCTACCTTAAAAACTGCTTCCCTGGCCTGTAAGAACTAATCCAAGTGTATTAAGGAACAGCTCGCTGCTGGCCAGCCTTTGACCCATGCCTTCCAGGATTGTGGATCAACCTTCCATTTGTCCGCAGGCTGGTTCTGGAGCTCCAAAGAGTTACACAGAGACAATACGATGAGTGATGCTTTTATCGCCCTCTATACTTAATGTGCATGTTAAGGAAGACAAAAGCCAATTTATTTCTAACATCACTTCTCTCAGCACCGCTAATGTTTCTGCTTCTGAATCAAAGGGAGGCATTCTACAGTAAGACACTAATAAATAGGCTTTCCTTGGGGGAAGAAGCATTTTCCCATCTTTAAGAAATTTTTTTTTGGCTATGTGAAATTCAAATTTGTTAACTTGCCCTACAAACAGCAACTCATTTAGAAACAAATTACAAATATTAGATGGAGACAGTGAACTTGATAATGCAGCGCTGCCACATCAGTTGTAAAATAATGCATCTTAATGAAGGCTTCCCATGTGAATAAACCATTATATTTACAAGCTTTTCACAGTTAATGACCCAGAACTGGATAACGAAACTCACATTTTTAGTGTGGTCCTCTGTCAGCAAAAGTATACATATTAATAATTGATGTTGCTGTAAAAATAGGACACAATATGAAGATTCCTGAGTTTGTGGGAAAATAGGACTACATGGTCCATTAACTTAAAATGCTTATCTAATGTTTGATGGGCTTTGTCTTTAAAATCCTTGTTGAAATTAATAAGGCAAAATGGACATTTGTCTAAAAGAGAATTTTATTCCAGCTCATCAGTCAGAAGTATTCTGATGAGCGTGCTCTTCAATTCTTCTGTTCCTCACTCCTCCTCCCCCTATCCTCCCTTAGGAGAATGTAGGTTTCATCAAAGTGGAAGACCCACCAGCAGAAGGAAGGAAGAAGTTCCCTACACCTCCCAGGTAAGCCAACAGGATGAAAGTCTCTTGTACCTTCTCCCTTTCCGACTCAATTGCACAGATCACTCTTCCCTAGCTTGAAAAGCCTGCCTTTCTGCTTAGTCAGCTCTTTCCAACACAGACTGCTTTTATTGTTCATTATAAAACACTTAGAGGTGTGCAGGCTGGCTGAACATGCTTAAGGCTACAGTTCTCCATATAGGAGGCCCCATGCTGTGGAACTAACTGCTCTTCAATTGTTCCATTACGACTGCACTTGGAAGGAGAGAGACAAGTCTGCATTTCCATGAAATAAATACATTTCATTTGACTTCAGAGTTTTAAGGCTAATACTCATACTATGCCTGAAAGGTAGATTTACGGCAGCTTTTATTACCGGGTTCTTAATTTAGGATGGCTTCTTCCCTTAGACCTGAGACAGCCTGGCTGAAACACACACCGAATGGTTTTATGGGGCTTCTTCAGTTCACATTCTGCTATTGTCCTTATTTGTGATGTTTAAATAGGCGTACTAGTTGTGTAGTATTTTGCTGCAGATTGCTTATTTTCAGAAGTAGTGTAGCAAAGTAAGTATTTTTAGTAGTCACTTATTTTCACCAGTAGTGAAAGTGAGAATTTTTAATTTTTTTTTTTTTTTTTACTTTTAGACTATACAGGCAAGTAACTCCTTACAAGCAGACTAAAGGAATTTACCATGTAAGTAGCTGAGATCCTGTTCTTTGCTCACGACTGTTATTCTACTGAATTTTAAAAAGCGATCCAAATTATCTCTAAAAGTTTAATAGAGGAGTTAGCTATGTCCTTGCTTTCCTTATATTTCCTCAATATATTTTGCCTGGCTGCAGGAAGAATGTATTTTTAAGAGGTCTCTTGTCTCATGGAGATTGTAGTCATATAGGTTCCATGGTACACAAATGGTGATAGCTGCATCAATTATATGGCTGAATTGCTAAATTAGGTACAAAAAAGGAACAACTAAGCAGAATATATTGCATTCATTAAAGCTTCCCTACTATATGATTCACTTCAGTGGCTTTGCCAATTAAAGTAATTGTCATATGCATTCAAACAAAGCATTTGTAATAAGAGGCCTTGTTAGAAAAATATTGAAAATGGCTGTTTTATAGATTTATATTATATATATAGACATACAAATATTGACACGCAAACTTTTTAATAAGATAAAATTTGAAGTGAAGAAAGCATTTATATTCATGACCATATAAGTTTATATAATATGGGTTATGTTTATTTTCAATATTATACCTGGGCATGATGTCAAACTTCTGCTCAAAATGGCAAGTATGTTTTTTGGACTCTGAACTGCAGTGATTTCATTGTTAGTGTGACTCCAGCCAATGAAAGCCAAATAATTTAGCTGGCTTCTTGCTTCCCAGCGTCTATTTCAAGAATAAGCAAGTTTAAAAATTCTATTGAAAACAGGAGAGATTAGTTATCACTGTTTAGATGTATACGTATGCCCGGTGAAATAACATATAACCTCGTGCTGACATCTAAACGTCATCTAGGTTGCAAGTAAAACAAAAGTCCTTTTAATCTTATGGTTGATAAAAACAGGCCTGATGTGTACCACTGTTGTAACCAACCACTTTCAAGAGCTGAAGAAGTATTTTAAACTTCGCTCACTTATGGATTTTGCGGTTTGTTAATTCCCATATAGTATTTATTTAGCCCATATAGTATTTATTTATAATGTTTACACAGAAGCCTATTTTGGGATATGCTAATTTTTTTTTTTTCCCTGACTGGATGAAATGAATTATATTTATCAGGAATTCAAAGAACAAGGAATGTTTGGCAGGCTGTTTTCTCAGATATAAATAAAAGCATTATCCAAGACAACGTGCCTAAATTAGGGTATGTTTAAAAGAGGTAAGAAGGAGAGAACAGTTGTTTTATTTCAGGCCACGTAGATCTTTTCATGTGAAAAGGATATAGAAGAAGGAAGAAGGGTGGAAATATTATAGGAGAAAATCATAGATCAGCATGTTGTGTGCCACTTTCTCTTTGGTAAGGGTTGAAATTATGGAATGGAACAATGTGAGAGCTGTGTAACTGTAAATCAACACGTGTATCCATGAGAGAAGGTGTTTATGTGTGTACGTGTCCAAAGCATACAGGGCTGAGTCCTATAGATTGTTTAGGCATGTAGAGCATCAATGGCTCCAGTGGGATTGATTACTTGTGCTCGTTAAGTGAAAACATGAGCAAGGGGATGTCCAGGCTTTCAAAGTTCTCCTGCCTCAAAGCTGCAACAGTAGGATGAGCCCCTAAACTGGGATGCGTTTTGTCTTTTTGTTTTTGCATTCCTTGTTCCTAAGCTTTTCCTACCCTTCCATAAATCGGTTTGATTGCAAACTGTTTATCCCAACAATTTACCTTAAAACCAGCTCTTCCTTTTCCCAGCAGCCCGTGTTCTGAGATGGTAACTTCCCACGGGGTCTCCCCTGTTAGGAAACTCTGCTAGCAAGGGCGCTGAGTGTAGAGCCATTATTAGACTGGGGCTGGTTTGCGCCACCAGTCGAGGCGGTTGCCAAAAACCAGTTCACACATACCAGTTACACCAGAGCTAGTTTGCTCTGAGCAAAATGAAACCAGCATGGCAACCTCTAAGTGTGTCACTTAATGACAGGGAATGTCAGAAACAGGCAAGTGGAATTATGCACCAGTCCAAAAAACTGAAAAAGACGGGACATTATTATTGGGCTTTGATGGTAAAATAGAGCATGAAAATATAGGTTTGTTTGGGCTGCACATGCATGTTTTCAAGACAACTCAATGTGGGTTATTTTTGCAACATCAGAGTGGTCAGTGTGGCTTCCACGCAGAACTATGCCTGGAACTATTCGTTATAGTGGTCACGCTGGAGCTGGTAGTAAACAGCATTGTGGCAGTAACGTGAGGAAGATCAGGAAACGGGTCAGGATACAGTTATCAAGATATATGTGTTCTTAGTGAGGCTAGCTTCTCTTTACAAATTAAAGTGGTATTACAGATTGTGATTTATCGGAGATTTAGTAAAACATGTGCTGAGGGAACCATGCTGTTTCTGCAATTAAGCATTCATAAATAACAATAATAATAACGAAGAGCCTTAACTTCTGAGCCAACAAAAATCTCTGGAACATAGGCTTCTACTCTGTCATTGAGCAAAAGATGAAACAGAATCACATTCCTGAAAAGATACATAAATTTTTCTGAAGTAAGCAGACAGTAAAGAAAATAATAGTGAATTAAGTAAAAGACTGGACAATTCCTGGTCTTTGTTGTACATATTCCCATATTTTTTTAGGCCAACACAACTGTTTTTTTAAAAAACATCCCACCCTATTCAGAAGTTCAAATGGACTAAGCAGTTTTGCAAAGCAGTCTTCATATGAAAATAACATAGACATTTTTAAAATAGCTATAATCATAAGAGAAATTATATTTATTGCAGCAAAAGCCAAGTCTCCTTTGGGATGGACTTGGAGTAATGGATGGCTAGGTCTTCTAATTTATCTAAGTCGTGCAGCATTAGAAAAGCAAATTCAACATATTTACACATGAAGATCTGTGGTCATTTTTTAGAGGCCTGACGTGATCATACATCAAAGGGACTTGACCTTTGGAGCTCACTGCCTATCTATCAGTGTGAACCAATGCTTGCTTGCCACTCACTTCCTTTGGAGACCATGGAAGGGAATGTAGCATGAAAAGTAAAAGGGAAACACAAACTGGGGAATTTAAAAGCACTAGAAAGATGAACAGATTTTTTTTTTAAATTGTATTTAGAGGTAGCTATTTTTTCCCTCCATCCTTTGATTATAGACTTGATAGAGAGTAATGAATCTGAGTGCAGAGTTGCAAACATCAATTCTCTTGCTCCTAAATGCAGGTCAGGAAACGAATACACTGCATGTGTTTGATTTTAATTCCCTTCATCCCTATGATCATATGGATTTCCTCCCCATAAACTAGGCTATTTACATTCTAGTTTTCAGTTACTCCTACCATCAGCCACCATGAAAAGAGTGCTTGGCTGTGAACCCTCCAATAACTGATACCAGACTTCGATTTCCTTCCTAAAACTCTAGTTCTAAGACTCAACAGAAACCGTCATGAGATTTGATAGAAAATGATGCCTTGTTTTGCTAAAGGTATAATTTCTAGTTTGTTTTCAGTACATCCCAAATATTCACTAGTTCAGGTTTGCAGTAATTAAAATCTCCGAGAATTATCTTTGTCTTAAAACAGAGGCAGAATCGACACCAAAAGCTCTGTTTAGTTATGCTGGCAACATTTGCTGTTAATGACCAGCAATAATGAAAGACAATAATCCATAAGGTACTATCTGTATTTAATGTGGCAAAACTGCGGTAAATGTGCATGTTACTTTCTAAAGGTAAGATTATAAGATCATTCTTAACTGATCAATCTTAACTGAATTTTAAGAACACTCTTAACTGATGATACGTTTCTCGGGTGTATGCTATAGGCACAATTAGTTTTCATAAGCCTATAACGTAGCTAAGGACAATTCCACAGGGGTGAGTACTGGGTCCAGACCTGTTCAATACATTTATCAGTGACCTGGATGAAGGGATGGAATGTACCCTCACAAGTTTGCTGATGACACAAAACTGGGAGGGGTGGCTGACACCCCAGAAGGCTGTGCCGCCATCCAGTGAGACCTGGACAGGCTGGAGAGTTGAGCAAAGAAGAACCTAATGAAATTCAACAAGGGCAAGTGTAGGGTGCGGCTCCTGAGGAGGAATAAAACCCTGCACTAGGACATGCTGGGGGCTGACCTGCTGGAGAGCACCTCTGAGGAGAAAGAGCTGGGAGTCCTGGGGGAAAACAGGATGCCCATGAGCCAGCAATGTGCCCTTGTGGCCAAGAAGGCCAATGGCATCCTGGGGTGCATCAGGAAGAGTGTGACCAGCAGGTGGAGAGAGGTCATCCTGTCCCTCTGCTCTGCCCTGGGGAGGCCCCATCTGGAGCACTGGGACCAGTTCTGGGCTTCCCAGTTCAAGAAGGACAGGGAACTGCGTGAGAGAGGAGACAGCAAAGGGCTATGAAGATGATTAGGGAACTAGAACAGCTTATGAGGAAAGGCTGAGGGGCTTGGGTCTTTTTAGTCTGGAGAAGAGAAGGCTGAGGGAGGATCTGATCAAAGCCTATGAATACTTAAAGGGAGGGTGTCAGGAGGATGTGGCCAGTCTTTTTTCAGTGGTACCCAGAGACAGGACAAGAAGTAAAGGGCACAAACTTGAATATAAGAAGTTCCATCTAAACATGACGAATAAGGTACTTCAGTTAAGTACTCTGAGGGTGACAGAGCCCTGGAACAAGCTGACCAGAGAGAGAGGTGGTAGAGTCTCCTTCTCTGGAGACATTCAAACCCCACCTGGACATGTTCCTGTGCAACATGCTCTGGGTGGACCTGCTTTGGCAGGGGGGTTGGACTAGATGATCTCCAGAGGTCCCTTCCAACCCCTACCATTCTGTGATTCTGTGTAATTCCTTTACTGGGTAAGAAAATCATCCAAATAGTCTGTGAAAAGCAGAAAGCATGTTTTAATTCAAAATAAAATATTTAGTTTATAAAATATCATCTGAGAACTGTAGAACATGGAGGTATAAACAAAGCTACCAAACATAGAGCAGTGATGAATGTTTCTGTAATGTGACGCTTTGAAGCAGCTTTACTAGAAATTGGGACAAGGGCTGCACTACCGTAGCTGAAGTTGAAGAGAGATGTGAGGCTTGATACCCATTCATGCCTAACGAAGGCACACAAAGGACTGGTGGTGGCCAAAAAAAATGTCAACTGTAAAGAGTTTATCTTCTTGCTAGGGAGGAAGATGTTGGTGGGAGGAGGTGATGTACCTTCGCTGACCATGGGAGGAAAGCATCCTTTCTTCTGGAAGGGGTGCTTTCATTTTTAACTTTCACCTCACGCAATCTAACTGACCATGAACAGCTGTTTACTTCCCTGTACTTCTGCAGTATGACATGAGGAATATTTTGCTTATTTCCATGTGGAATTATGGAAATATTGATTTATTAATATGGCAGTTTTAACGTCCCTTCTCCCTACTCTTGACATATACATACACTGGCTTGCAAAGGGTTGGTAGAAGAAGCCTTTGCTGCTTTAATTCTACTTCAAGAATAAGCTCAGGTCTTGGAATTATGAATCAAAAATTGATTTAATAAAATTTCCTTGCTATGTCACGCCAGGGTCAAATTCCCTAGAACCTGGGGCAAATTCCACACTGCCTGTTTCCACATCTGCCATATATATTGGGCTACATATACACAGCACATACACATGCAGCATAAGACAAACTGTGCTACTTCTGTGCCATCTATCATTTCAGTTCAGTTCTGTATTCCTTAGAGGCTCCTTTTATAATATCAAGAATCTTAGAAATTAATTTCTCCTCTTGCTGAATTACAAAAGTCTGAAAAACAAACAGACTGTGGCATTTTATATTCTCTAGGCAGCACCACTTACCATCCCCAGAAATATCATTTCCTCTTCTCTCATTTTCTCCGTTTTCTTGCGCTGGATATATCCACGGCAAACCTGAATTGTAAACAAAACTCTAATGAGATAAATGGGCCTTGTTACAGCTTCCTTTATGGTGGCAGACACAGGAAAAAACAAATAGAGGAAGGAAAGGCACAATATACAATTGAAACTATTACTCTTTAACAGGTTGCCATCTGCTACATTTTTTTTTAAAAACAAATTCTGAGGTCTATTATCCCTTCGTACTGGTGTATTTAGATTCTAAATACAATATCAGCAGGGTTTAAAAAGTATTTAGACTAACATTTAGACTGAGCTCTTGCTCTCATCAGGCTGAGTTATTGGAATAATTCATGCATAAGGACTTTTTCTGGAATTTAGCAGCTATCTCCCTTTCTCATCTTTTCAAGATATGGAATGAATTCTTTCCCTGGAGATCACAGGAAAAGGCATGAATTCCCTGAGATGCACTGGATTCCAAAGGGATGCCAGAAAGAGCAACTAAGGTCATAAAAATCGGAATGGAAAAACAACATGTAGGTTATAAAGTCATCCCATGTTGCCAGTGCAGGACTGTTTCCGTTGATCTCGTGTGTAGGCTCCTGTCTCATTTTCTTAAGTGGTTTAAATGATCTATTTCACCTCGCTAGACACCCTGAAAGCTATCATTTCAGAATGCTTCCCACCCCATAAGCTGCATTTCTGTCTACTGCTGTTCTTCTAAACAAAACGCTATTATTTGGTTCTACCAGAACTGTTGTTAAATCAGAGATTTCACCTTTTGAATGCAAGTGGCAGCATCATCTGGACTTGGACCCATCTGGATCTCAGGCTTAGTTTGTCCTGCTCTCTTCTCTTCAAGGTAAATTTGCTTCATGAATGCTGCTCGATAACGGCCTTGGCGAGCCCGTTCTGCAACCTGGATCATTTTAATGGCTTCTTCAAGTGTCATGGCCTTGACAGGTTTCTTCAACAGCACAGCCAAAAGAAATGGACAAAGTTTGTTAATTGCCAACCTCAGCAAATGAAACAATGAATGAACTTCTTGCAGAAAGTTTCTAAAACAAAAAAAATCCCTGCCTCCAACAGCAGAAACTTCTGTCTGAATGCTATCTTGCAATATCTTGGAAGTTTGCTATCTTGAGAGTTGTGTTTTTCTGAGGACCTTTAGGAGAAAGTGAACCTGACGTGCTGATGGAAAGCCTGGTGCTATAATGGGATGCAAGGACGGCTCTATATGGCTTATGCATCCCGGTGAACTTTATCTGTTGGAGAAAAAAAGACATACGGAGCCATAGGACGTTGTCCTATTAAAAGGAGAATTTCTTAGGCTATGGAATGCCTTCCTTTTACTTTTCTGAAGAGCTGAGTTTCTGGATGTGCTGTTGGGAACCCAGCTCTCTTACTGAATGGAAGCATAGGCTGTTCTGGGCCAGCCCAGGCCCAAATAGAAGGGGCTTGGGGAAAAATATATCAGAACAGTGCAGCTGGAGAGAGGGACTCCCTTTTCTCACTCCTAACTCTTGTTAACTCCTTGTTAACCCCTTATGCTCCCCATGGAAAAGTTGAATTATTGTCCTTTCTTGACGCTAATGCCCCGACTGGAGACAGGTCACATTTAATGCTTCTCTATATATTGTGTGGAGCTCGCTATACTACACGTTCAGCAGGGCTTTCTGTAACAGAATTAGACAGAAGGACAAATGACCTGTCAAGCAGGCTCCTCTGATGAGCTCCACCGTTTTTGATTTATGTTAGACTGCTTGTAAAAGAGCTGCCACCAAGAATTTAGTGGTCTGTTACGCAGCAGTCAGGATTCCCTGAGTGTACGTGGCTTGCTAGGGTGTGTGCAGAAGTGTTGACAACCCTCTAGCAATCCCGGCGGTGACTGAACTGGAAGTGCAGCACAGGGTACTGGACTCGTACTGTGTGAGATTATTTCATTTGTGTTCATTGAACCCCCAGTTCCAGAAGGACAGGAAAGGGAGAGGGTCCAGCAGAGGGCTACAGAGATGATGAGGGGCCTGGAGCATCTCTCCTATGAGGAGAAACTGAGGGACTTGGGTCTTTTTAGTCTGGAGAAGAGAAGGCTGAGGGGGGATCTGATCAATGCTTATAAACACTTAAAGGGAGGGTGCCAAGAGGATGGGGCCGGTCTTTTTTCAGTGGTGGCCAGGGATAGGACAAGAGGAAATGGGCACAAACTTGAATAGAAGTTCCACCTAAACATGAGGAGGAACTTCTTTCTTTTGAGTGTGGCAGAGCCCTGGAAGAGGCTGCCCAGGGAGGTGGTGGAGTCTCCTTCTCTGGAGACATTCCTAACCCGCCTGGACCCCTTCTTGTGCAACCTGCTCTGGGTGGACCTGCTTTGGCAGGGGGGTTGGACTAGATAATCTCCGGAGGTCCCTTCCAACCCCATGTGATACAGTGATTCTGTGCTTCTCTTGTGGCATCCTGGCCACAGTCGTGTCCCCTGCCAGAGCCCAGAGCACAAGAGCCTCGTGCTCCCAGGTGAGCTGGCTTCACACCAGATCATCTCATCTGTAAAGGACGCCGTACTGAAATAGGGTGAGTGCAGAACTGTGGGGAAACAAAAAGGCTTCAAGATGTAATGTGCTGAAACAGCGAGGCTCCACAGACCAACATCAGAGAGAGCAGAGAATTTGCCTGAGATTTAGTGTGGAGGCCAAGAGGACCCACAGCTGCCCGTTGAAAGTAATCCAGCAGGGAGCCTGTGCTCTGTCTCTGCTTCTGCCTGACTGGTGCTGTTTCTTTCCCTGGAGATTCTCTGGTGGAGAATTCAACGCCTGGGACAGTGCAGCAGTTTGACTATGTGGTCTGACGTGGACTGTCTCTTATGGTTATAACCTCTATCAGTCTAAGTCATCCAGACAGGTAGGCACAGTCGCTTATTTCAGGAGGTTAGCAACGACTGCTTGCAGGCGACGCGCTACTTCCCAGAAATCCAAAGTCTATCAAATCCAGAACAGTCTTCACCGGAGTGCTCGTGCACTTCTCTGTAATGACTTTTGCTCTGCCAAAACTCAATTTTCTGCTCCTCCTAGCAGCTGCAGCTCTGTAGCTGTACAGCAGAGACTGCAGTCCTTTTTCAGAGGTTATAAACAGCTAAATACTAACAGTTGTGCTGACCCGATCTCTGAGTTTTGCCTGTTCCAGCAAAGAATCCTGGTCCAGTAAAACTTAAGCCCAACTTTCAGTAGGACTAATTATGTGATGAGAGTTAGCTAGACAAATAAAGCACCTACTAAACTTGGCCAAAGTGCTGCCTGACATTCCCTGACACTCTCACGCATACATAAGGCAGAGTAGACTCATTTTGGTCTTAACCAGGCTCAAGATGGGACTGGATATTGTTACAGAGCAAAATTGCATCTTACTTTTTTTTGGGTGCCTTATCTGTAAACAGAGTTTTACTTCCTAACTGCTATAAAAATACTTTCCACTTCAGTGGCTCACACGTTCAGACATGTGGTCATAAACTTAAAAAAAGTTAAGCATGCTGTTGTGCAGGTGTGTTGTGTGCTTACCTGTGTTTGCAATCCAGCATTAAGCAAAATCTCATCCAGGATTTTCTCCCTCTGCTGCAGGACTTCCAGATTTTCTTTAATGAAATACCTTGGTATAGGTACTTCTATGTCTTCCTAGAGGGAGAAATAGTAATGAGATGCTTTTTAGAACTGCATTAAAATCACGTTATTTACCTTTACAAAGCAATTAAATAGGACTGAGATTGTTGAATATTTTGGAGTGTTGGGGAATTCGACCTTTTTAACAGCTGCTATTAAGGCTTAATTCAACAAAAACAAATAAATCAACCCAGTTTCTGAACCACGGCAGCCCAGAAATCTTTCTTTTTATAATAGCTCAATTATATTATCAAACTGTTAAAATATTTGGCAGGGTTGCCAAAAATTTAAGCATGATTTCCACTGAATTGAATACCTCTGGTTGTATGATCATCCCACTCCTTTTTTCTTTTAATCAACATGAGAAATGGGTTTGTTCTCTTGCATTTTTCTTTAGCCATTACAAGGAATCAAAGAACAATTCTGTTCATCTACAGGTGTTTCTACCAGCAGCCAAACTGTCCCTGTTTGTGCCTGTGATACCTCAGTGACTTCTCAAAATCAGGTCTGATTAGAAGTGGTTGTCTTAAATCTTGTTTTCATTGTTTAAAAGATGTCACTGATTCCCATTTCTACTGATTCTTCTCCTGTGGAATTTCACTCTTACTGAGAAATGATGAAAAAAAGACAGAGACAGGCAGACCAAAAAATTCCCTGAAAGTTATGATGCTGTGGAGTGGTATAACCTGTTCTTTGTACTAACTGGAGACAATTCTTCAAAAATAATTACTGGCAAGTATATTTCTTTAGGGAGGGGAATGTGTCTTCGTAGGTCTGGTCTGTACCGGTGCCATGTTCCCTGTATAATGGGAACTTTCAGGAACTTCTGGAGTTCCCTGGAGGGATAGGGGGAGCCAGGCAGGATAGTCGTGCTACTTGTGAGGAGTTGCACAGTCAAGTTACACAATAAGTTGTCCCCAGTTATATGTGGATAACATAGTCCTGTTTGGCCAAGGAGCCTAAGACAGTGCAGCATCAAGTCTTGTAACTATCAATGCTTTCTCTTCTGTCTGCTGTGGAAACCGGTGGGGTTTGACCTGCTCAGGGAGACCTTCGACTCGATTCTTTGCAGCCTTGGGTGGACAGACACAGAAAAGAAAAGTGCTGGCTGTAAAGAACAAGCACGGCACAGGTCAATGTGCTGCCTGTGAGCCCCAAGGCCTTCCAATATCGTCAGCGAGAATTTGCGAGGAAGGCTGTGGCCAATGAAAACAGCCTCTGTGAACTGCCAGATTAAAGATTTAATTACGGATCCCCTCAGTCGCAAACTGTGCAGACCGGGACATCCCTGTTCTAGCAGCATAAGAAAGCTTCCAAGCCGGACTGTGTTTTTATCCCCCATGATTTTATTAATGCAGAGGTCTCGTCTGCTAAAGTTCCTATATATTTCTATTGTTTGCACTTTCTAACATCCTTGACTGTTGATGGAAATGACGATACATTGTGCTTTAAGAGGATGGATTACAAACCTGGCTGTCTTTAGGCATAAGAAACCAAGTGGTTTGTCCAGACACACTTGCATAGGGTGAGAGGGCTTTTAAGCCGCCTGGTACCAATGTGTATGTCAATGTAGGGATGCCGAGTATATCTGATGTCTAACCTAAGCTTTAATTACAAACGACTCTGGGCTGTGACTTTCACTGACTGGAAAGATCACAGAAGCATAGAATGGTTTGGGTTGGACGGGACCTTCAAGATCATCCAGTTCCAACCCCCCTGCCCTGGGCAGGGACAACCCCAAGGTTGCTCAAAGCCCCATCCAGCCAGGTCTTGCGATAAGATCAAAACTATAACACTGGGGCTGGAGGGAGAGGGAAGTAGGTGAATTACTTCTCTTGATAACATCTTTTTGTGGCCCAGCATTGGAAAGTTAGGTTTGAGACATTCATCCTTAAGTCAAATTTGCAGCCTTGTAGCCACTCCCAGCTCCACGTGGGATTTTGTATCCAAATGTCTTTACAGTTACCCCAGGAAATGCAGTGACTGTTGGAAGGCAACTGTACAAAAACATGTGGCATAGGACTAAAGAAAGATGAGGCTTGGCCTTAAGATGACATAGTAAAAAGCATGCAATATCATTGTAGAAGATACAAAATCAGACTACTCTGTTGTGTTCTCTGCCCACAATTGTGCTGGATTTTAGTCCATGATAATGTTGTGAAAGGAAGGACTAGAGATATCCTTTCCGGGCAGATTCTTTAAGAAAGAGAAGTTTTTTGTGGAGTACTGGCCAGTCATATATTTTTGTAACCAAGAATATGTGATTATTTTAGAAAAAAAACCCTATAAAACTGAATTCCTATCTACTATGGAAAATAATATTTTCAATGAAAAAGGCTAAAATCTCTTTGGTGACTTTTTTTTTTTTTTAAGGTTGGTATGTCAGGCCTTCTTACAATTAAGGGGTGGTGCAGGAATTTGAATTTAAAAGATGTCAGACATCACTCGTCAATTTTTTGCTGCAGGTGGATTTACTGATACATCATGAAAACAGCAGCACTTAATGATTTCAAAATAAACTTTTAGGGATCAGTTTTCCCGGGGTTGTGTTTGTACTCTCCGGCATGCCTTGTCATAGTTTAAAATAGTTCTCTGCTGTGATTAATGTAGAAGGTAAAGAGCTGGTGCAAATTCATGGCAATTACTATCCCAAAATTGCATAGTGAAATACGTGTGCAACTGAAAAGAGGAACATGTTTACAAATCTCAAAATAATGCTATAGGGGTATTAGGCAATTTATCTCAGGTTATAACTGGGATGTTGAAAATAGCAGCAATTTCAGCTCCAACTCTTTTTTTTTTTTTTTTTTCTTTAGAAAAGCTGTTAGCAGCGGTACCTAAATTTAACAATAGGTGGAGCTGTCTGCGAGAGAAGTAACCCCCTTCTTGAAGCCAATTTTTCATGCTGTTTTTAGAGCGCAGCTTCAACAATTTTGCCTTGTTGTCACATCCATCTGGTTTAGTGGGCTTTCTGTCAGGCTTTTACACCAGGCAGTCCTGAACTCTGGAGGCTGAATATGCTCCTGCCTCCTTTACAATACTAGATTTCTTATTTTAGTAGGTCATTGTACTACAAACTAATAGACCAGACGATGCAACTTTTAGCATTACTTGTAATCTCTGCTAGAGGCCAGAGGCCAGGCTGATTCACAGTGATGCAAAGTGGACTGCACCTTGGTTATCAGTTGCCCATCTTCTACCTAATCCCACACTAAAATTAGGCTGAGTCACGCTGCTGTAATTAACAGTGAAGCTGCCTAAGTTAATAAGGCTTCATGTTTAGGACATGTGCAAGTGAAAGATCTACAAAGGATGGGCTGCTATGGAGATGGAGAAATGCAACACGCTCATCAAGCAGGTCAGCTTTTAAAATCTTGCTGCAATATCTAATGCTCATCACTGATCAAATATACTCTGACCTTTAACAAAAATGTTTTTGATCACTCAGTATACTAGTGAACATGCAGGAAATTAAATTACAGGGTGGAACTTCACAGACTGCAAGTAAATGTGACTGTCTTTAAAATACAGGATAGGCAAAATTCCTATGATTTTTTTCATAATAGAGGTAGACCTACCGGGAGAAGCTTTAGATCTTCCAGGATATTGTCAATGTAATGAAACTCTGAGTTCTCCAGCTCCACCATCTCTTTTTTCACCTCCAGGATCCTGCCAATCACACCATCTAGCACTTGCCGGATCACTGTCCGCTTCTGATGGTGAACGAGTTGGTCATGGGCCGTCTCCAAGTTTCGGAAGATTTGCATGTATTTGATGTAGGAAATGGCTAACATCTTGAATGCTTTCACGCGGTCCTTCTCTGGCTGGAGGAACTCTTCTCTTTCTCTCTGGAGCTGGATGTCGAGGTCTTTCTGGGTATCTGTCCACATCTTATTGTAAGTGCTAATTGAAAAGAGGAGACGTTAACCTGACATGAAAGCAAGAGTTAGCACACAATGATGCCAGGGATTTATGTGCATGGATTTCTCAAAAAAGCAAGCCTGGAAATATGAGCCATTATATTTACAGTGTATTTTAAAAACCATTAGCAAAAGTTTCTCTTTTTGATTGTTTTAAAAATAGGAATCTTAAAATGCTGGGTTTTTAATGAAAGCTTAGAAGTTAAAAACTCCATCCTTAATATGTCTGAAACATCCTTGAATGCTTGAAGCTACAACCCCCAATAGTGCCACAAGTTTCATTCAATTGTACTAGTTGAGAAGATGGTTTAGTAGAAGAGGTGTCTCCCCCCAAAGCACTTATGGGGGGTGAAGGTCTCTTTTAGGTCTCTTCGTGTTTGGGATGAGGACCAATTGATGTTTCTAAAGTGTATGTTGGTTTTCTGCCTTTCTGAAGTGGTTGCTCAGAGGTAATTTTAGGGTAATGGCGATATTGGTGCCAATGCTAAAGTGTAGCTGCGGGCGCTATTTCAGACGTGAAGTGAAGAAAATGAGGTAGTTCATTTCTATAGCAGCAACTGGTGGCACTCCAAATAATTGATAAATGTCTGGTCTAGTGGCTAGGAGACTATGTGGCACGGAAGATGTCACCTAAGGCCAGCTGCATTTCCAGAAGTGATAATGCTGTTTACTTGGTGGTTTTGATAGGAATACGTGGAGCTCTGATAATGGTGCAATCTAGACCCATCCAAGTGCTCCACCTTGCTATTGCGAGCTGCTCCTAGAGCCTCTCAAAGAAGGACTGAAGACAGTAAAAGTCCCTGCCAGCTTTCGATGAGCATTCAGAGCAGACCTCTTGGTCAGAATGACTCAAGACTTGTGCTGCAGTGGGGTGGAGAAGAAAAAAAACCCAGCTCACAAGCAGCCTGAGCACTGGGAGTATGCTGCACATCCAGGATGCTGCCAGGACTCCCTGCAGCAGTCAAAAAAAAAAAAAGCAACCCACCAACAATCTTAACCCTGCTATTGAATTTGCGCCATTAACTTTTAAAAGTGCATATTATAGTTTTCAGCTGATCTGAGTTTCTGCAGGATGCAGCTGGTCTTGCTTTTCCTAATGCCTCTGCAGCCCACCCAGGTCCTTCCCCTTTCTTCTTTCCTACTTCATTTACATCCCATTGCACCACCCGAATAGCTCAATTGCAGCAATTAACCCAGGTGCAGGAGATAAACAAAATAAAACCAGCAGAGTGGAGAAGGTGGGTATAAACAAGACTGGTATTAGTTTTCACCTAACTGCTCTGCTGGGTGATCAATGGGAGTTTTTTGCGAGCTTCCTCTGGTGTCAGGACCTGGAAGAACATTGGTGTGAGGTGTTGAGGTTCAGTAAGTCCAAGTGCCGGATCCTGCCATTTCGGTCACAACAACCCCAGGACACGCTACAGGCTCGGGGTAGAGTGGCTGGAGCTGCCCAGCAGAAAAGGACCTGAGGGTGTTGGTGGACAGCTGGTTGAATATGAGCCAGCAGTGTGCCCAGGTGGCCAAGAAGGCCAACAGCATCCTGGCTTGTATCAGGAACAGCGTGGCCAGTGGGAGTAGAGCAGTGATGATGCCTCTGTCCTGGGCACTGGTGAGGCCTCACCTCGAGGGCTAGGTTCAGTTCTGGGCCCCTCACCACAAGAAGGATCTTGAGCTGCTGGAGCGTGTCCAGAGGAGAGCCACCAAGCTGGTGAGGGGTCTAGAGAACAAGTCATAGCAGGAGAACTTCAGGGAACTGGGCATGTTTAGTTTGGAGAAGAGGAGGCTGAGGGGAGACCTCATTGCCCTCTACAGCTCCCTGAAAGGAGGGTGGAGAGAGGTGGGGGTTGGCCTCTTGTCCCAAGGGAATCATGACAGGAGCAGGGGAAATGGTCTGAAGTTGGGGCAGGGGAGGTTTAGATTAGATCTCAGGAAGAATGACTTTCCTGAGAAAGGTGGTCAGGCATGGGAACAGCCTGCCCGGGAAGGTGGTGGAGTCACCATCCCTGGAGGTATTTAAGAAATGTGTAGAGGCGGCACTTCAGGGCATGCTCTAGTGCCTGAGATTGTGGGGGTCTTTTGTGTGTGTATGGTTGGACTCAGTGATCTCAGAGGTCCTTTCCAACCATGAAGATTTGTGATTCTGAGGTTCATGGGGCTTTCCAGCACAGAAGGGAACAGCGTGGTATTGTACTTACTTGGCTGTGCCTACTCACAGACCATTGGGTAGTGGGGGTTTTATAAATCTCTGAGGAAGCCTAACCTTGTAGGTTGTCCCCACAACCATACTGCTGATTTATGGCTGATGGGTATCCTCGGGCTAGAGCATTTCCAAAGAAGCTTATTGCATGGGAGACAACTGATTGTACCACAAGGAGAGCTGACTCCGTGATTGTCCACTCCAATTTACAATAACCTCCCTTTCTGCCTCCTCTGACTGAGGAATGTCAAATGGTTCCTCCTGCTGAGCCAGCCGATATCGAGTTTCTTTTTTAGATTTTGAATGACTTTGTGAGGGAGGAGGGAGACGGGAGTGCACTAGCCTTTCAGAGCATGTTAACGTAAAGCAATATAGATGGAATATAATTGCTTTCATAAAGCATCTGTTTATCAGATAAGCATTAAGATGATTGCAAGCAAGCTGCTGTGGGTCAGATGTTAAGACTATGGATAGTATGGTATGTTTTTAGCTTTTGTAGCAGTGACGTTCGGCGTAAATGAGGGCAAAAGAAGGGACAGGTCCACTGGAAAATGAGTATTGAAGGAATAATTTGACATGGAACAGCTAAATTTCCAGCTGTGTTAAGCTGGGTACCTACTGCGGTCAGGGTGACTGATACTCTAATGGCCCTATTTCATTAGGCATGTCATGAGGAAGAGCAGACACTGGATAACTGGACAGTGCAAACAGAAATTTGATTTGAGGGTTTCTTTGGTTCACCCGTGCAGCCATTTGTTTCCCCTCCCCAAAACAGGGTTAAAGTAATTGTTTGGGGTTTTACTAATGTCCAAATGGGAGCCCTTCTGGAGAAGTCTGAAGGGATCAGATGTGCTCGGTGTTGATGGCCCTTTCTGATGGCAGAGCTGCTATAACCCCGAGGAGCTCTTCAGCTTTGGAGACAAACATGTTCAAGGGTAGTCAGAAAAAGTAATGCACGTCTTCAAGGGTATCTGTTAAAAGCAAGGACAAGGGGACAAAAAAATGGACAGGATCTGACTTTTCATGTCTGTTAATCAGACAGCATGCAATCCCTAAACCCCTATTTCAATTTTTGCCTATCTATTTGCTCAGTCTCCCTTTGCATTAAGTTGTAAAACCTCCCAAAATCGCTTGCACGCACTGAAGCCTTGAGTGCAATGGCTTTTTATTTACTGTTACTGGTTCATCTCATAGGCTTGATCCTGTTCTGTAAAGGACAGGTCATGAGCTCCATCTGTGCCTGAGGATGATATTGAATCAGAATTAGATTGGATTAGAGCATCTAACTAGCCTACCAGTGCAGGTAACCAGCAGGGCTGAGCATAATTTTCCCATTCAAGATGTAATATTATTAAATCCTGTAAAAGAAAGAAGTCTTTCTCAATCTCTGTGTGTGTACAGCAGTATAAGTAATGCTGCAAATTGTCATAGCAACTATGAAATAGGAGTGTTGCATGAAAAAGAAGCAAGGCTGTGATGAGATGAGGAAAAAAATCACAAAAAGTGACTTAACTTCAGAGCCCCCAGAGTGCTTTCTGGCAACTTACAGCTTGGAGGAAAGATAAGGCTTCACCTCCTAACCAATGTATCTACTCTTCTCTTCATTCCTACGAAGTAGAAATGGAGTCTAGAACAAGGGCTTAAGAAGACTTCTTTTGCCATAGCATGACTTCTAATTTGAATCTTGCTTTTATTGCTTAAAATAAAGCCTGATCTCCTTATTTAGAGTGAAGCTTAGAATGTCTTTTTCTGCTCAAGTTATAAGGAAATGTTTAAAATCCCACCAAATTATGCATTGCCTCATTTTAATATTCTAGGGCCCACTAACTCAGCATGTTTGCTTGACTCATCTCTTCTTACACTTAGCAAAATGGATTCGTTTTGCATATAGCTGAGGTTAACCTGCTTGCTTGGGTTGAACTGGTTTTGAGACTTCAGCATGCCCTTCTTGGAAGGATTTGTGCTGAGCATGCAAACTGTCCCTCCGATCACTCTTGAGCCAGTAGTGGAAGCTGGCATCAGTGGGGTTACCTTTGTGTGCGTCGTTTTTCTTTTTGCCTCCCCCTGAACTGTCTTGGGTGTTTTTATTTAGCTGCCAAACAGAACACTATTTCTGTTATTCCAGGATGTGGCACAGTTTGCACTCCAAGCTTGTCTGTCTCTGGATTTGTATATGGGCTGAACTCGGGCTATTTTGATGCCTGGTTTTTCTGGGCTGTCCTCCGAGAACAAAAATATCTCACACTTTCACGTGCCAACAGAGTGTAGTACGGCATGGGCCCTGCTGTTTTTTTGGGTGGATGAGCAAGTGTAAGGAGATGGAAGGGAAAATATTTGACTCTGACTTGGCCCAGCTCTCTTTACCTAATTTGGAAGCCCATTTGATGAAAGGAGTGCTAAAAGGGGTGTGTTTAAAAACATTTCTGAAGCATCTACACTGTCACTGTGAACTACCTGTGTTTCTTCTTTCACAGAAGATGAGTTTGGCTGCGCTGGGCCATCTAACGGGGAATGGAGAAGCGGGGACGTGTGTGCTGGAGAGCTCCTGCAGGCACAAGGAGCCCAGCAGGTATTCACCAGTGGGCAGATGAAGCCAACAGTCACGGAGCAGACAAGAGGAGACTGAGACATGGGTCGAGAGACATGGAAGTGTGTGCATGGGCCAGTCCTCAGGGTCTCCTCTAGACACTTGGGGCTTGACAGGTCAGCCCATTGTGCTGAGCCCTGGGTGAACACGGGGGAGGGAAACCCTGCCCTGCAGCCTCTGTAAAATAAAGAAACAAGAGACAAAGGTTGGGAGGGGAAAGTGAGGCCCCTGAGAGGAAAAGGGGCTTGCACAAATGCTGCTGCTTGTCTTTTTTCCTTCACTCTTTCTAAAACTCACCAGACTTAAAATGATGGCTGACTTATTACCTGTCCCCCCTCACTACAACCCGCTCAGGGATCGCATGGAGACTGCAGGGCTCAATATGTTATAAGAGCAGGACCCCTCCTTTTCTTTTTTCTTATTACAGACAAACTTTTCAGGGGTTGGAGGGGTGCAGACAGAAACAGAGATCAGTGAGGCCTTATAGACCAAATTGACCGAAAGGTTGTCTGAAGCACTTTTTCTTCTAAAAGCCTTCAGTCTGGAGCAGGGCTGACTCCTGGGTCGGAGCTTGGTCAGGCCTGCCTTGCTTATTAAATACGATTAGGCTTATAATTACGCCAAACTTACTAGTTTGTGGGGAATGTAACGCAGCTGGTTGACTTCCCTAAAGCGTGTTTTCTCTAGCCGTGACGTTTTACAGAGTTTGAAGCACTTGGGGAAAAATAAATGGTAAACCTCGACAGGCGTTGGTTGTAACGGGGGAAGAAAACGTGCAGCCTGATGGCACTGTTAACATGAGCAGCTCGATGCTTCTGTCATCTTCAGTGGCACTCTTGGGTACTGTGACAGAAAGTCTAGGCAGAATTTTGCTGTAGCGTGCTCCAAAGGCCATCCTTCCGTCTGTCAGGCTGCAGCTCCTGCCTGGGCTGGAGGCTGCCCTTTGCTTTGGGGAGAAAAACAGCCTCTTCTCTGCAAACGGTATTCCTTCTGGCCAGGGAAGATGGGGAAGAAGCTTGAAAGGATGGGGAAGGAGAGCTTTGGGAACTTGCATCGGATTCCGGTGTGGCAGCAGATATTGTAGTGAGCTCTTTGTTGAGAGCTGGACAGCCAGAGCTGAGAAGCCCCTACCTACTCAAGCTCCAAGCAGCATTTGCCTACGCAATGCTTGACTGGGTGCGGTAATGAAGTTCATTTCAGCATTAATGTGTGTAATTTTCTTTTTTCCTTTCCTTAGGAAAGGAGAGAGCGATCACCCACCCCAGCTGCCTGCTGTTGCATGCATAAAGGGGAAATGTGTGTCTGGGTGCTGCTCTGCCTCTGCTAGCATCAGGAGGCTTTAAGCTCAAAGTTAACACAGTCTACTCAGCTTCTTGAAAACTACAACCTTTTCTTTTTTTCCCCCAGTTTTCTAGCAGAAGGGCTTCTGGGATATTTCCCCTGACAACACTTTTTCCCAAAGGAGACAAGGTACGAGTAATGCGCGAGATCTTTCCCTACCTGCTCGTTAGGGATGAAGGGAGGCACGGGAGGGAGTTGCAGTTTTTGAGTCCCGGTTGTGATCATTTCGATTCTGTTCCTGTTTTCCTGCTTTAACATAAGCAGGATGAGACACACTAATGCTCATCAGGGGTGGAAAGAGAGGGGCAAAGATGAAATCTGTGAATGCTTGGGAGATGTATGAGAGAGAACATGCTAGGAATGCCCAGGAGGAAGCTAATATTTGTGGCGTTTGGGTGGAATTTGAAGAATATGGCCTGGGGCCACGTGCTGAATGAGGGGATAAAAAGGAATATTCAACAACTACCCCATCGCTGAATGAGGCTGTGGCCCTGTGGGAAGAAACTAAGAGGTGATCACAGCATAAGAAACTGTATCATAATGCAGCCACGTAAAGCGTGAGGGGAGAAGAGGGAATTAAAAATTGCACTGATGTTTTCTTACGTTTTGGGTTTGCAACCTTAATGTTCTTTAACTGAGCATTACAGATATAATATAAAATACACAGCTCTCCTTCGGTTGTTTCTGTCAGAAGCAGAAAGGGAGATGCTAAAGATCTTGCCTTAGATTAATATTTAACTGCGGACTTAATATTTAAGTTCCATTTGTGACGTGAGATTAAATTTTAAAGCTTTTTGATTGTTTAAAGCTCCTTGGTGGCAGTGGCAAACGTCTTGTAGCTGATTAAAACCTCGTACAAATGGTAGCAGTGCTAAGACCGAGCATTGAACGTGTCTGGACTAGGGCTGCTGGGGCAAGTTAAGAAATTACTGGTCAAGATCCTACAGGCCAAGTAAATGGTAAACAAATTCATAAAAGAGGAGGAAGCGCAGCAGGAAAACATAAATGCAAAAACTTCTATGTAGATCTCCTGTTCAATGTCTGGAACAAAACGTACATCTGTATGCAAATGATGGGGTTGGAGTACTTTAGGAAGTGTGACACGCTCAGCACTTCTTAATCAACCCTAGAGCAAATGAATGTAATGGGCATGCTCTCTCATGAGCACTGCGGCTGCCCTTAGAAAATGCCAAGCACCTCTGGGACGCGTGACTTTTCCTTTGGCTGGCTGTTGGATTTTACTGACCCTAAAAGAACACAGCTGAGTGCTTTCTGAGCGTCCTGTCTCTATCCTGATACAAAGCTGACTGAAGGAGTGGAAGTAAACGCTTCCTTGAGCTTTAGACAACACCTCTGTTATAGAATCACAGGCCTTGAGGATGGTGCGTGTAGCAGCTGTTCTTCCAGATGTCTAAAAAGCAGCTGTTTACCTCAAGCTCAGAAAGAGCTATGTGCTGTGCAGCATTTCTGTACGGTACACAGGATGTGACCGGAGAGTATTGAAAAATCAGTGTTATAGACTCGACTGTGACTTACTGATTTGTCTACCTCTTTGTGGGATGGAGTCTGTCTTCCGTGTGACTTGGCATGACAGGCAGCCACCCCCCTTCCCAGCCAAATAAGGTAGTGTCCCCTAAAATACTTTTGCCCAAAGTACCAAAAGTTCTTTCTCATAAACCCCATGCATTATCAGCTCTTTACTTCACTGCCTTCAAGTCAGGCAGTCTGTTATATGGCATTTTTGTCACATGGCTTTTAAAATACTTTTAATTTAGCATGTTTTGTGATATGCAACCAGGATAACCTCACTACATATAGTCATGTAAGAGCAGCCTTGGTAACTTGACAACCAACTCAGCTGTACCTTGCAAACCAAGATAGCCCAGGACCAAAGGAAAGCATGCTCCTATTTTGTAACTATTGGCACTGATTGCAACTCACAAGGCTGTGAATAGTAAACACCAAGATAAATGGTTTTTTTAATGGATTTGCCAGCACTGTCAACCCCAACTATTTAAAAGTAATGAAACTAAACCATTCAGGCTGTGTATATTTAGTTAAGAATTTAGTACTTTTTATCTTTCTTATGGCTTGGAAGCATTTTTTATTCCCTTTTTTTTCTGTTTTAAATTTTTTTTTTTTAATAACGGATGCTGAGATTCTCAGGTGATAACCTGAATCCAGTTGTTGGGGCAATAACGAAAAGCACAGACTGTCCAGAAAACTTGGTACACTGCCTGAGGTGTGGAATACGGTAAACGAGACGGTTGAGTTAAGCTTGTGACTTAACTCAAGCTCTGTAGATGCAGTTGTTGATGAACTTTAGTATATTCAGACTTGTGTTTATGAAGGACTGGATTAGTCCAGTTATAAATGTCATGCTGTGCAGAGCTATAGAGTGATTATAGTTAAATGAGCCAGGCAGCATCAGTGTCACACTGGAGTCCCTTACCAGCATGACTACCTCATTTGGAAACAGAACTGTGTAGGGTGGGTTTTTTTTGTGTCATGTGGTGCGGAGACGTGTATCATGTTTATATGGGTTTGCTGTTCAATGCTGGCAATGCTTTAGGAAACGCTAACGAGCCCCATCTCTATTAAAATTAAACTGAGTTAAGCCAAACAGTTGAGGCACAAGTATTTTCCAACTGCACTTAATTCCTTTGGTATAAATCTAACTCAACATAACAGCAGCCAGAATTCAGACACTCAGTAGGAATGGCAGATTCTGCATTAACTTTCCTGGAAAAAGATCAAACATTAGTTTTGTAGTTTGGGGTGGTGTTTGGACACCCCCCCCCCTTTTTTTTTCTTTTAAACAAAGCAATTTACCTAACTGTTCATTACTTTAACTTCTCTTAACTGAGCCACCATAAGGCACGATTAAGTGCTGTTACAAACTAAGGCCTACAATGGATTAGCTGGGGACCTAAGCCAAGCCTTCCTCAAATTTACGGCTGCTGGAGGCTGTGCCTGGACAGAGCCCCCAGACAGTCTCCATTGTGCCCTTGGTGATGTTCTATTCAATCCTCTCAGCTCACCCTTCTCTCACAAGCAAGCAGCAAGGCAGAGGTGCTGGGGTTGGGGTCCAGCTGGGACTGCCGATGCACTGAGAGGCAGGTGGGTGGAAGGCTAGGGTAGGAGAGACCCACCTTGGAGGTGATGAGGAGAGCTGCTCTAGTTCTTCTGAGGGGTTTGACCTGGCAAAGAGGTGGGAGCTTGGAAAGAGGACACTGAGCAAAAGAAACAGAACGCTTTGAGAGTGCTACCACTGATGGTAGAGAAGACCATGGGTATGAATCATAGAATGGTTGAGGTTGGAAGGGACCTTAAAGATCATCCAGTTCCAACCCCCCTGCCATGGGCAGGGACATCTCCCATCAGACCAGGTTGCTCCAAGCCCCATCCAGCCTGGCCTTGAACCCCTCCAGGGATGGGGCAGCCTTTGGGCAACCTGTTCCAGTGCCTCACCACCCTCACAGCAAAGAATTTCTTCCTAATATCTAAATCTCCCCTCTCCCAATTTAAAACCATTCCCCCTTATCCTGTCACTGCACTCCCTGACAAAGAGTCCCTCCCCAGGTCTCCTGGAGCTCCCTTCAGATATTGGGAGGCTGCTCTAAGGTCTCCCCAGAGCCTTCTCTTCTCCAAGCTGAACAACCCCAGCTCTCTTAGCCTGCTCTCATAGGAGAGGTGCTCCATCCCTCTGATCATCTTGGTGGCCCTCCACTGGACCCATTCCAACAGGTCCATGTCCTTCCTGTGTTGAGGACTCCAGAGCTGGACATGGTACTCGAGGTGGGGTCCCACCAGAGCAGAGTAGAGGGGCAGAATCACCTCCCTCGACCTGCTGGCCACACTTCTCTTGATGCAGCCCAGGATGGGGTTGGCTTTCTGGGCTGCCAGTGCCCACTGATGGCTCATGTTGAGCTTCTCATCCACCAACACCCCCAAGTCTTTCTCCTCAGGGCTGCTTTCTAGCCATTCTCTGCCCAACCTGTACTTGTGCCTGGGATTGCCACATCCCAGGTAAAGAAGCCAGCAGAGGCTAGCTGTGCTCACCAACTGCTGGGGCATCAGCGTGGATGTTGTCAGGTTTGATTAGGTCCACCGGCAGCCACCAAACACTTTCCCCCCCTCCTTTCCAAGGTACTATTATTTTAGTGCACTTGAGCAAGCCCCATCCAGCTCAAAACTGGGAACAAGAGCTGCCCCAAACTGGGTTGGCCGTGCCCAGGGTTTTGTGCTGCTGGACCTGGGGGCAGAAAATGGGGCAAATACTGAGGGATATGGTCAAGAAAGACACTCAACTTTTGGCTTCCCAAATGTGCAGCGCGGTGGCAGGAATGCTTTCTTACTATAGGGGCCTTGGTGTCTTGGTGATTATTTCTGGAGAAAAGGGGCTTGGTGTTCTCGAGTAGGAATAATATTAATATTGGCCTCAGCACCGCTGAGGTTGAATGGTTGCGGGGCCCACTCCCGCCCTCTCCCCTCAGCCCCGCCGCTGCGGCCTGCCCCGCCAACCCGGCCCTCGCACCAACGGCCTAGCCCCGGCGGAACCGGTGGCACCGCCTTTCTCCCCGGTTTGTCCTCTCTGGCGGTACGGGGAAGCGGAGTGGTGGTGGTGAGGAGGTAGCGTGTATTTTTTTAAAATTTATTTATTTTTACCCCCTTTCAAGGGCGTTTTCGACCGGGCACTCCTCACCCCGCCTGGCTCCACGCCCCCCCCCCCCCCCCCCCCCCGGGCCCCGCGGTACTCACGCCTGCGACATGGCGCCTAGGGGGCCGCTCCTCTGTCGCGGGGCTGCCTCCCCCTCCAAACGCCGGCACGGCGCCCCGACACCGAGCCGGAGGCGGCCGAGGAGCCGGTCCGGCCCGCCCTGTGCCGGCAGGTTGGCCGTGGCCCAGGCAACCCGGCGTCCTGCGCCGGGCCCGCCGTTACCGCGGAGACGGGGCGCGGGGGGTGGTGGTGAGGAGAGGTGGTAACCCCCCCCGCGCTGCTCGTTCTCCTTTTCCTGGGGGAAAGCACCTTATTTACCTTTATCTTATTTTCATCCGTTTTTCTCATGTTCCCAAAGTCTTGTCTCAATTGCATTCACGTTTTTCCTCTATTTTTTTTCTTTTTTTCTTTCGTTTCTTTCCCCAGTACCTACTGAGGCAAATTTCTAGAGGTTTTCCATTCCCTCACCTCCTCAAACCCAGGTTTTTAAAATTATTATTATTATTCCCTCATAACAGCTGGCAACCTGCATTGTATTTCTGCCACCAGATGCATCCCCAAACTGGGCACATCTGTACACCAAGGATGTCTGTCTCCATCCTACCTATTGGCACTTCAGCACAGGATTACCCCCCCTTTCCCCCTCCCCTTCCCACCCCCTTTTTCCCCCCCTTTTCTCCCCCCTTTTCCCCATTGCCCCCTTCTTCCCCCTCTTCCCCCCTCTCTCCCCCCCCCCTCTTTCCCCCCTTCCCCCCCCCCCCCCTTTTTTCCCCCATTTTTTTTTCCTTTTTTCCTTTTGACTTAAAAAATCAGCAATGGGGGAAACAGGAGCACATTGTGATACAGCCTGTAAAATCCCACCCGTAACTCCGGAGCCCTGGGTTGGTAGGGGGCTGGCTTTGAGGGGCGATGCAGCTGGTTTGCCTCTTTGTAAATGACGTCTAGCCGGCAGCGAAGCTGGAGTTTTTTTAAAAATAATCATTTTAATTTATTGCTTGTGTGCAGGGTGAGAAGCATCCCTTGTAGAACATTAAAAGGCTCCTTCATTAAAAGGGGAAAAATCAAAGCTAGTGAGGCAGGGTTATAGCCCATCACATTTTTTTGGGGGGGGGAAGGGGGGGAAATGTGCTCCTCCACAGAGCGAGTGGTGAAGGGAAAAAGCAAGAAGTTTGGGACAATGAGTGTTTTGCTAGTGTTCACATTTTTTTTGCCATAAATCTCTGGGTGTCTGTGTTCCTTTGCTCCTCCCCTCCACCTTCCCTTGAAGCCCCAGCTTATATAATTAGGTGACACTCTTGGCTATCAAGTTTTAGAAATAAAATTTTTAGTCCCTGTGGTTTTGGAGGAAAAGCTTGAAAATGTCAGCCTTGAAGAATCAAGACTGTAATAAAAAGCATCTAAGGTGTATTATTTTTTGAGCCATACAATGGCTCTGCCCATCTCGTGATTTCTTTTGTGTTTTGGATCAGTGAGGGTTTTTTTAGGAGTAAGTGAGCTTGGCTACTTGTTGCTTTTTCTTGGGGTGGGGTGTCGGAAAATGGCGTAAAATCAGCTTGTAATTCACTGTTCATATGAAAGTGGTTCTTCATGCTGGTGCAGCTTACATCAGAAATTTGCCTGCTTCCTTTCGGTGCCTGTTTCTCATCCATCTACAGGTCGAGGGGGTCTCAAAAGCAGTAATTAACTTGTGTTTTGTTCTTCCTTAATGCTTTAACTGAGCCTTTGCAGCTCAGATGGGAACCTCATTTTTTTTTTTTATTTCTATTAACATGGGCATTTGTACATCACTTTTTTTTTTCTTTTTTTTTTTTTTTTTGCTGAGCTATTTCTTTTTGTCTTTTTTTCAGCCAGGAGTTTTACCCACAGAGGCCCAGCAGTACTGTCTCCATCAGCGCGTGTGGTTTTAATGACCAATTTGGCCAGAACCCCTCAGCAATATGCCTCTTTCTATAGACCTCCAGGTACCATTCCCAAATCTCCAAGAGAAAGGGAGTAACACTTGTAATTCAATAAGTAAATTCAGGAATTGGAGTCAGAATACAAAATTATTTCAGGTTTTTTTTATTTATTCTGCAATGCCTTGCTCAAAAGTAGCTTCTAAAATTAATAGCTAAGTGACACATTTTGTTTGAGACAGGAAAAAAAAAGGTAGGAAGCCTTCTGAAGCAACTGAAATGAGAGTAACAGGATTGCGTGATATGATATGGATGTTAATTATTAATCTGAATTTATTAGCACCTGAGTGCCACAGTACAAAGGATGACCTTTATTGTGCTGGAAACTGTATTAAAGATGAAGTCATGTCCATTGCTCACTTCCCCCCCCGCCTTTTCCACAACCCCCCAAAAACGAAGTTGGAGGAAAGCAAACATCTTCCTTTTAAAAATGGGAAATTAAGCCACCAAAAAGTGATGTGCGTGAGAGCCCGTACACGAGCTGAGGGGCTTTTTATTTTCATCAGTTTGTAGGGAACTTGAAAAAAAATGAGTCACATTGCTGGGAAAAGTCATGCAGAGAAATAAATTATGAAGTAAGGCAGAGTTGGGTTTTTTTTTTTTTTCATGGGAAAGGAGCCTGCTTTGTAGCCGAAATGGGATTAGCGTACAACTGAGAATAAGTAATTGGATTAGCCTAAAAAAAATAGATATTTATAAACAGAGAAACTGCGGAGTGTGAGATGTTCTTGTTTGCTGTAGGTTTCCAGTTGAATCCTTGAGCTTACAGGTAATTTGAAGCGAGATGAGGCTGTTCGGACAGTGCCCTCCTCAAAGGACTGCCCTGTGATATATTTACTGACATGGCTGCATCTCCACCTCAGGTTTGACACAGCTGCTCTCCATCCCCATCTCCAGCTTTCTTTCCTTTGTCCATCTCTTCCCCTGGAGCACCACAGCCCAAATTGTGGCTGAGGTCCAGCAGACCATTGATGGTCACTCCATCCTGTGAAGTATCTCAGTCTTTCCAGATCACGCATCTCCAATAATCCCTGCAGGCACCAAACCATTTGAGATCTCTAGGTACCACCAGAGATTAAAGAGATTTGTAGTTGTTATTCCACATGTTGTACGTTTTGGTTTTTTTTTTTCTGTATAGAATTGATAGCAACTTCCTCATCTGGATCATGTTGCATTAAAAAATAAAACTTGTGTTATTTAATCTATCCAGCAGGAATAGGTGATGGGTTTTATATAGCATGTTCCTTTTGGCATCCTTAATTCCTTAGGCTCTTGCAAACACGAGCTTAAAAGTTCTGCTGCCTTGGAAACTAGGTGCCATCATTTTTCAAAAAAAATCTTTTATTGTGAGCTTAAGAGGCGACTAGTGAGCTTACAAGGGGATAACGTATAAAACTGGAGGACCTTGTTCCTCTAAATGCAGGTCCCTGGCAAAGAGCTTAGCGCACCTGTCTCTTATTGAGCAGGGGCTTAAGCAATGCAAGGAACATAATAGGAAAAATGTTCTGCCTTTGCAACTCATATTTCAAAGCGCTTACAAAGGTCTGGATTGTCCCTCAAGGCACAGGACGGAAAGAGGGGAGTGGGTGTTTGGGGGTTTTGTGTCAGGGCTCTTTCTCCATCACGTGGGATGGATGAGCTGCTTGGGAGTCAACGATCCCCTTGCTTGTTTGGCCATGGGGACAGGCGTGAGATCTCTATGCTGGGCTGTAGGGTGTGATGTGCTCCACCAGGCATCTTTTGCTGAGGTGAGGGGCTGTTGAAGGGGCCCGTTTGTGTGCTACTAATGAGCTGGATGAAGCTGAGGTTGGTGAAGTGCCAGGAGGGTGCATTTTGCTGGACGTCTCATTCTGAAAAACCACCTTGCTCTGTAGCCCTACCTCAGAGGGCTGGTGTCCCTCTCATCCTGGAGGGTTTAACAGAGGAGCTCTCCTGCAAGGGACAGTGTCTGGGACAGCACTTACAGCAGGTCACTGTCCCCCAATGGGGATCTGTTGCAATTGAGTCGCACATCAGACCTGTGAGTCCAGGAAAATGGGAAGTAGGACCCCTGATGGGCAAGCCTGGGGAGATGTTGCTCATGACTTCCTTGCAGGGATGTGTTGGGTTTTTCTTTAGGCTTGGATTAAAGTGTGTAAAGAATCTCTGAGCAGCTCTTCTCTGCAAGCTTGGGGACTCTAGGTTTGCCTTGTGGCTTCAGTGCTGGCTTCTAGCTCATGCTGACATCCAGGAGGGATGGCTGTGTCAGCTGGGCTGCGCTGACCAGTTCATTTAGCCTTGCAATCGGTTGTTGAGCTACTTTGCCAGTTAACATTTACTACTGGATCTACAGGAGGTTGGCTGCCTACTTCAAGGCTAAGTGAAGGGGATTTGTCGGTAGTCAGGTCTATTAGACTTTGATATAGCACCAGCATGTTCATCAGGCCTGAGCGTGGTACATGGAGGAGGAGGACTGGAGCAGAATTAGAAGGTATAAAGTTCAAATCTAATTTGAAGAATTTTCCCTGTATCACTTAAATGTGGGAAATGTTCCTGTGGTTTCAGGTATAAAATGTCACACTTCATAAGGAGTGTGCGTTTTAAATCTCAGCCAGATATTAAACGCCATGCCACACTCCACTTCTCTCTTTGTTAAAAAGTAAAACCCTAAATCATGTCTCCTGAAATAATGTTGTTCGATAAAATTAAAGCTTTCAAAAGAAGAAGACAGTTCGAATAGTACCAGCTCTCTATCATTAGGAAACATGGGGGAGCATATTGATTTTATTCTGTATTGATAGTTGTTCGTCGGCATTCAGTTATTTAATTATCTTGGATACTGTTCTTAAAGATGCCCACTGGAGTAAATCTAGCGGTTGATACAGACTGACAATTAATATGTATCAGATGGTATGGATTTGTTTTGTTTTCTTCTTTTTTTTTTTTGGTGAGAAAGAAATAGAAAAAAGGATCTGACTTGGGCTTCTGGCAATTATCCAAGTAATTTGTTAGTAGAGGTTTTAGAAAACCAGTTGGCTCGAACGTTTGGCTTCTGCTAGCAAATTTTTAATAAATGAACACAAACACTGCGTCAAGCTCTAGTCGCTTAGGAGGGCAAAGGTCGCTCCTATATTATTCTGCAAAACAAAATACTGGAAAAAAATAGCATTTCTTTTGGTTGTGTAATGTGAAGATGCATTCAGTATCGTATGTGAAATGGCATTTCTGGACAGACCCATTTCAGTTCTGTTAAGACATAGGGATACTCTAATCATTCACGCATTTTATAGACTCACCAGTCAGCAATTTAAAGAGTTGTATATGCTTCTCTCTTATGATTTTTTTTATGGAGAAATGACAAAAAAGTTTGACTGGTAATACTGGCTACATGTACACGTTAATCACTGAAAACTTAAAAAAATTCTTGCATTTTTAAGCAAACAAGGAGAAAATGCTACCCAACATAAGCCACTCTCTGCTCATTTTGACCGGAGTGGGATTTTAGCTGATCTGAGCCCTGATGTCTTGTGCGGGGGTAAACGGGCAGGAGGTTTGGTGGGACCAGCCCACTGGGGAGCCCTGAGATGGTGAGGACCAAGACTTGCTTCACACAGTGGGAGAGGGGTGAAGATGCTGGTCTTGGATGTGGTCAGTTTATACGTGCGCTCTTTGATGGGGAAAAAATAGCTGTGAGGTGGTATCACAAATTTACGGGGCAGCAGTCCTGGCTTCAGCCATCCTAGACAGTCTCCATCCGTGAGATGGAGAGGCTGTTGGGAAGTCCTTTGCTCCAGCTGGAGAGCTGGTGGTTCTGAGGATGACCAGGGTAGAGAAGACTATGAGTAAGGCCCAGAGGAGGCAGCTCAGTGTTTCAGGGGTCGAGTCTGGATCAGGAAAACCCTCTTCCAGACCCACTGGTTGACCGCCAAGACTTGATGTCTTGAAAGTCAGCAACTGAGAGTGACTTGGGCTTAATGGAGACAGGGATGTCCTCCATCTGCTGTAGCAGTTCAGCGCCCAGAAGAGGAGGAATTCGTGTGCTATTCATGCATGCAGGTTGTTGTTTCATTGTGTTTTGTTTCGTTTTCCCTCCTGCTCTCCAGTAAAGCACCTGTTGAATTAATCCTCTGATTCAACTCAAAAAGCGAGGAAGTCAAACTCCTTGAGTGGCTGAGCAGCTCAACTCTCATTTCCCGAGGTTTCTGTGGGGGGCTCTAGCTGGTGTGTTTTGGAGACTCCAGAAGGAACACTATTAAAGCAGGGAAGGGAGGATACTAGGGGAGGGAATGCTTAATTTTGTGGGACGTAAGGAAGGCCTGCATTACAAAATGTTAGTTTGGAAGGAGATACCTCGGAGCTTCCCAAGTCATTCTTTGAGGATAGTGAGAAATGTTCTAGAGGTTCCATTTTGGTGCATCTTCAATGAAAACTAATTTGATTAAAAAAAAAAAAAAAGCCTCTTACTAAATGGGATGCATCCTGTTTCGTTTGTGTGGAAAAGTTAAAAAAAAAAGCAGGACAAAATGTCAGTAGAAACTAACACCAGTGATTTTGTAGGGAGCCACAAGCCATCAGCAGCTGGAATTTGGTGGCAGTCTTTGGTTCTGCAAACGTATTCTGCAGTGTATTCACTTTTCTGACCGTGAAGGCTGGGCAGCCAGTGCTGCCTGTGGAGGGAAGGAAGTTTTTCCAAAGGGTATCAGGGGAGAGGATCCTCCTCTGTGTCTTCTCTGAGCTCTGGAAGAGCCTCTTACTCTGCTGGCCATCAGGATCCAAGCTTAAGTGCTGGAAACTAAGATGGATGAGGAGTTTCCATGATCCCTCCCCTATAATTGCCCATCTCTTTGTGTTTACGCGCTGGGGACATTATATCAGTATGTGGTGACTCAATTTCCATCTGGAGCATCTCAGGATGAGTGAGGTTCAACCAATGTGGTTGCGTGAAGGAAACAAAACCAACAAATTATCCCCGGCTAATTCATTAGTTACAGCAAGAGCTCAAGGGTTAATAATGGGCCACCTAGAGCTGAAGGAACAATGCAAGCCAAGCCTCCATCCCTTCCACGTTGCACGTGCGTCACTTCTGCATGGAAACGAGTGTGAAACTTTGGGTTGGTGGGGGTTTTTTGTTTGTTTTTGTTTTTTTTTCCTCCTCCCGGTTTAACTTCTTGTGCTATAAATAACCAGTGCGGTGTGAGAAAAAAAAAAGAATAACAAGGGGGCTGTAGTTTTTGAGGTTGCCTGTGGCAGGATGTTTTCTTGATTATCCTGTTTCTTGTAAACACAGCGATGGCTTTTTGTAGCCCAGATGTTAGAGGCAGCCTGGGTTCATTGTTCGAACACCTGCTGTCCTTTCAAATGGGCCAGGCATAGCCCATTGATAAAATTCCGACTCAGAAACCTGCAGCACCAGGCTGAGCTCCTCTAGATAGCTCAAAAAAAAAAAAAAAAAAAAAAAGTGAGGATCTGACATCCGCCCTGCCTTTTTTTTTTCCTTTTTTTTTTCCCCCTCCATTATATTTGATTGGGAGGGGAAGGGAAGCTCAAGATTATTTTTTCCCCCCTCTGCTCTTGTTCTCACAATAGCCGTAGGAACAATACTCTCTGGCTTTGACGTGGTAAAGGGTGAGAAAAAACAACAATAGCTCGCTTTGTGAGGAGGCAGCCAAATTTATGAATGAAACTCACGGCTGCAGTTTCATTTCCAGGCCTGTCTCTGCTTTTGTTGTGACAGAGTGAAACGCGAAAGCCAGAGAAAAAGCAGCTTGAGACTGTTGTGGGGTTGTAGCTCAGAGTGAGCCCAGGGAAAGACCTTGTCTGAGTTGGAGAAAGGCAGCACAGAGCTTTTCTGCTTCCTGCATCCAGATCGAAGCACAAAACAGGTGAATTTCTTAGCTAAACAGGGGCTTCACAGCGTTTTCTTTATCTGACACTAGCAGATGGTGGTAACTGAGACTGCAGTTACAACTCTTCCTAGGTTGGCTACGTGGGGTAAATGAAGTCAGGTAGACCCTTGCTGGGACAGGGCTGCTTTACAAGGTGCAGGATAATGCCACCAGCCCTTGGCAGCTAGGGGTAAAATTTAGAGTGAAAAGGCCCCAAGCACACTTTTTTCTGCAGATACAGGTCAGTTGTGCACCTTCTGTGCATCTGAATGTTCCTTGGGTCAGGATGTGAGGGCTAAACCCTGCTTTCTTTGGGGAGAGGAGATCCTCTCAGGCTCTGGAGTTGAGAGGTCAGAGAATTGAGGTGGTCAGTCAGAGCAATGTATGGTTTAGCAGCTGCTTCTCAGGTAGGAGCCTTGTCTTCCACGGTGCTGTTCAGAGTGAGAGATATCTTTTTCTTGCATTGAGGTCTCTTGCATTCTATTTCTCTGCTCCTTGTGCGTTCCCCACCCGTGCCTTTGGCTGCACAAGCAGAGGAGACGTGCTGCGATTTATTTCCTGCTGCTTTGAGCCGGGGATTGGACCAGATGGCCTCCTCAGGTCCCTTCCAACCTAAATTACTGTATATTTATCTTGCCGAGAGAGTCAGATGCCAACAGTGAGTCCCTTACAAAGGCACTTAATGGGTCAAAGGCTTTCTTCCCCCACCTCTGAAAATGACATCTGGGACTGTAAAGGAAACACTCCAGCCCCAAAATAATCGTTTTTGCCTGAGACAGGTGAAATCAGGTGGCCAGACCTGTGGGTGCTGTGGCTTCATCCAGCTGAACAGATGTGCCTTGCCCCTTGGCAGCCCCAGATGTTGTGCAGAGTGGAGGGAAGGGTTTGAAGGATGCCTTAGCTCCGAGCATCCCGTGTGTCCTCCTGCAACCCCCATGGCTGTTAGGGGTGTCCTAGGAGAGGGGACACTGCTCCACCTCTTGGCTGAAGCTGTGGAGGGACCAGTAGGCTGTTGGGGAGGGGGGCTTGTCCTTCTGTGCCCTTGTGGCCAAGAAGGCCAATAGCATCCTGGGGTGCATCAAGAAGAGTGTGGCCAGGGGGTTGAGGGAGGTCATCCTGCCCCTCTAGTCTGCCCTGGGGAGGCCCCATCTGGAGTACTGTGTCCAGTTCTGGGCTCCCCAGTTCAAGAAGGACAGGGAACTGCT